>CM062812.1:344687019-345887019 GCA_031772625.1 Pinus tabuliformis
AAAAAACCATTTGAGTAGAAATCGGTCTGAACCTTCAGATCGAATTTCAGATCCTGTCTCGCTATATTTTTAGAGATAGAGGAAGTTGGGGTTTTTGCAGACCCCTGAATTACATTCCAAACAATTCAGCTTGGGAAATCGTCTCATAACCTTCACTCTGAGCATGAGATTGCGTTTTCGTAAGAATTTACAGAAAGAGGGCGGATTGTAGTTTGTTTGGGTATCATTTTCAGAACCTAAGGTTGAAACAGTGACCTGCGGCACATCGTACAAGTTCGCTCTATTGAACCAGTGTATATGTAGGTCATCATGGGAGATTTGGCATAACTCTTCATTGGAGAATCTAATCTTGATCAGACTTATGGGGTTAGAAAGATTACTCAGAGGGTTACTACAGGAAGAAATTTCAGATGTGGGAGAGCCAAAATTGCAGAGATACATCAGATTCAATATCGAGCTCTTACAAAGTGAAAAAAATGATGTGTAGTTTTTAATTTTTTTTTGCATAAGCTTGGTTTCAAAAATTAGTTTGAAGGAATTCAAGGGGCATAGTGAAGCATTATTATCGGTAATTGATGCCTCGAAGAAAGAAAATGGAAATGCCTGGTAAGCAACCTGAAATCTCTAGCATGACTAATGAGAAGAGAAAGAAATGCAACATGATATATCAAAATTATGAGACCAAGTGCAACAAATTTCACTTGCACAAAAAGTAACATAAAATAAGATAGATGGTTTAAAGAAAGACGTAGAAGCTAAGATGGATGGTTTAAAGAAAGGCATGGAAGTTAAGATGGATGGTTTAAAGAAAGGCATAGAAGCTAAGATGGATGGCATGGAAGCTAAGATGGATGACATGGAATCTAAGATGGGTGATTTAAAGAAGGAATGGAAGATTTGAAGACAGATTTGACAAAGTTTCTACAAGAAATGCTTATTAATGGCGAAAGGGTAATAAAAGAAACTCATGATGTGAACAAAATAAATGTTAATCATGATTTCATAGACTTTAACGTTGGATCAAAGAACCACATGTTCCAAAGATCGATATGAGGAAGTTTGATGGCAAGGATTTTGGAACATGGATACTACATATGGAGCAATTTTCGATCTCCATAATGTGAAAAACCACACAAAGGTATGCATTGCAACTTTATATTTAGAACCAAATCAGTTTGTATGGTATCGATGGTTTTGAATTGTCACTTGGGTTATTTTTATGGATGAAATGACAGCACATTATGAGGATACTAAAAGAAACACTTTTTTTAGCCAATTGATAAATCTCAAACAAAAGGGTTCAATGATGGAGCACATTGAGGACTTCCAAAAATTGAATATAAGGGTAAAAGATATTCTAGAGGAGCATAGGATTGATGTGTTCATGGGGACTTTAAAAGATAACAACCAACATGAGGTTCGCCTTTGGGAACCAGATTCATTGAATAAGGCATTCAAGTTGGCAAGAAAAATGGAAAGAAAAATTATGGCAACATGAAAGCCTACCACTCACAATCATAAAGATGGAAGTGTTGTTGCCCCTAGCCATCCATAACCTACAAGGTTAACACCGCAA
Organism: Pinus tabuliformis; assembly: GCA_031772625.1. NCBI lineage: Eukaryota > Viridiplantae > Streptophyta > Pinopsida > Pinales > Pinaceae > Pinus > Pinus tabuliformis. Next base: position 344,688,596 of record CM062812.1, read on the forward strand.
CAATTGGAAGAAAAAAGAGCAAAAGGGTTGTGTTACAGTTGTAATAGAAAACACACTAAAGGTCATAATGTGTCAAGAATAAATTATTTTACATAGATTGTGAAGAGGAGGAAGAAAAGAAACAACAAAGGTCAAAAGAAGAGGATATACACCAGGAACAAACCCTAGAAAAAGAAGAAATGAATCCGACCATATCTTGTAATTCATTGGCTGGAATTACCACTCCTCAAACTATCAAGATAGAAGGGCATATCAAGAAGAAAAATGTAATATTTTTGATTGATTCAGGAAGTATCCATAATTATATTCATTGTAAGATAGCCAAGGAATTGAATTGCTTCCTATATCTAGCACCAGAGTGTCAAGTTGTGGTTGGAATTGGAGGAAGCATAAATTGCTCAGGAAAGTGCCATAATATCAAGCTATCCATGGGAGAATATATATTAAATAGCCCAATTCTTTCCATTCTAGTGGGTGGTGTTGATGTTGTACTAGGAGTCCAATGGCTACAATCCTTGGGTACAATAGCTTTTAATTTTCAAGAACTTTTCATGAAATTCTCTTCAGAAGGAAAGGAAGTTGAATTAAGGGATATCGTAGGAAAATTGGGAAATATAATAAGCTCTAACGGAATGACAAAGCTTCTAAAGAAAGAAAAACACGACATAATTGCATAATTATGTTCACTAGATGTTCCCACATCGAAATCATCCATTTCTCGAGATCTCCAAAAAGTCTTGGACAATCATTCCAAGGTATTTGAGACTCCCAAAGGCCTCCCACCTATTTGTGATCATGATCATGCTATTAATTTGATTCCAGGAAGTGTTCCTCCAAACATGAGGCCTTACAAATATCCCTATGTCCAAAAGAGTGTAATTGAACGTATGGTTGCAGAAATGCTAGAGGCTGTTAAAATTCAAACTAATCAAATTTCTTTCTCTGCTCGAGTAGTATTGGTTCACAAGAAGGATGGATCATGGCGCATGTGTCTAGATTATAGGGATCTCAACAAGCTCACTATTAAAGATAAATTTCTCATTCCTGTCATTGATGAATTGCATGGATTAATTTACTTCACCAACTTGGATCTTCGTTCAGGATATCATCAAATCAGAATGAAGACTGAAAACATTCCAAAAATAGCATTTAGAACTCACGAGGGTCATTATCAATTTTTGGTCATGCCTTTTGGCCTTAATAATGCACTTTCTACATTTCAAGGTTTGATGAATCCCATTTTCAAACTCTTCCTTTGAAAAGTTTTGTTAGTATTTTTTGATGATATACTAATCTACAACAAGTCTTGGAAGGATCATGTCCAACATGTTGACATGGTGCTCAAACTATTGGAGGAGAAACAATTATATGCAAAAATCTCCAAATTTTTCTTTGGAGTACAAGAGGTGGAATATCTGGGTCATATTGTATCTCATGAATGTGTTAGGGTAGACCCTATAAAAATTAAAACCATTAAGGAATGGAAAATCCCCACATCCATAAAGCATCTAGGAGGATTTCTCGGATTGACAGGGTATTATCGCAAGTTTGTTAAAAATTATGGGATAATAGCAGCACCTCTAACAACATTAATGAAGAAAGATGCATTTTTATGGACTCTAGAAGCAACAAAGGTCTTTGAATATCTTAAAGAGGCAATGTGCCAAGCACCAGTCTTAGCTACACTAGACTTCACAAAAACCTTTATTGTGGAATGTGATGCCTCAGGAAATAGAATTGGTGTTCTTTTAATGCAAGAAGAAAGACCCATTTCTTTTGAAAGTCGTCAAATCAAAGGAAAGTATTTACACAAAGCTATTTATGAGAAGGAAATGTTGGCAATACTATATGCACTTAAGAAATGGTGACCCTACTTAATGGGAAGACACTTCAAGGTAAAAATAGATCATGATAGTCTTAAATACTTTTTAGAACAAAGATTATCTTTAGAAGAGCAATAAAAATGGGTCACTAATATGTTGGGTTATGACATTGAAATCATCTACAAAAAAGGAAGCAAAATGTTGTAGAAGATGCACTCTCAAGAAAGGATGAGAACGTGGAAGCATTTATTTGTGCCATTTCTATTATCCAACCAGATTGGATAAATGAAGTAAGGGATGATTGGAAGAATGATGAGGGAGTGTGGGCACTCATTTAAAATATACAACAAGATCACAGTACATCTGATAAAGTTAGCTGGAAAAATGATTCATTATATTACTAGGATTGGTTATACCTATGTAAGAATTCCCAACTCAAACAAAAGATTCTTATGGAATTGCACACCTCTCCCTTAGGATGGCACTCAGGATTTCTAAAAACCTACCACATGGTTGAGAAGGATTTTTTTTGGGATGGCCTTAAATAAAATATTCAAAAGTCTGTGGCAGAATGTTTGGTTTTCCAACAAAATCAAGTTGAAACAATTAAGACCCCAGGACTATCACAACCTTACCCATTCCAAGACAATGCTGGGAGTACGTTTCAATGGATTTTATCATAGGTTTACCCAAGTCTGAAGGAAAGAGTGTTATCATGGTGGTAGTTGAAAAACTTACCAAGTATGCACTTTTGTGCATTATCTCATCCATTTAAAGCAAGTATAGTTTCTATTGCATTTATGGAAACAATTCAAAAGCTACATGGAAACCCAAACATTATTGTAAGTGACAGAGATCCCATTTTCATTGGAAATTTTTGGACCATAGAAAATTTTAGGAGTGAATGTTCGCCCTTTGGCGAAATTAAGGGGTTTTAAATTTTTAGTAGGCGAATATTTTGTATCATAGTACATTTTTACAAATCACCTCAAATAGCCCACCTTATTTTAAGGGAGAGGGTAAAAAAGGTAAATTTAGCCCTTGAAATTAGGAGTTACAACCTTCCATTTGCCCATTTTCAAGAATAGGTTTTATTTAAGTGAATCCTATGGGCCAAAGGCCCAAATACCATATTTATAAAAGAGGTATGGTAAATTAATAAAAATATAAATAAATGAGAGGTATGGTAAATAAATAAAACATTTTTTATATTTAATCTATAAGTCACCTTATATACATGCAAGGGTATAAACAAATATAAATAGGTATGGTAAATAAATAAAAATATAAATAAACTAGATGCATGGTAAATAAATAAAACCTCTTTTTATATTTAGTCCATAATCCTCGTTCTATTTATGAAGGCTCAAGAAAGAGGTTTTATTTAAGTGAATCCTATGGGCCAAATACCATATTTGTAAAAGAGGTACGGTAAATTAATAAAAATATAAATAAACGAGAGGTATGGTAAAAAAATAAAACATTTTTTTATATTTACTCCATAAGTCACCTTATATTTACGAACACTCAAAAAATGTGTTATATTTAGGTGAAACCTATGGGAAAAATACTATGGGACAAATACCATGGATTAGATTGTTATTAATACCATGCAAAAAAACATTATTAAACCTAATTTTAGTATTAATAAAAATAAAAATGGCACATGGTATTGACCCATGGTATTCACCAAAATGGCACACAGTATTGAGCCATGATATTCACCTGGAATATAGCCTATTTAAATCGGGGAATTAAACCAGCATAGATCCATCTTTACTCTGAATCTACTAACCCCGAAGAGATATATTTACTCCATAAGTCACCTTATATTTACGAACACTCAAAAAATGTGTTATATTTAGGTGAAACCTATGGGAAAAATACTATGGGACAAATACCATGGACTAGATTGTTATTAAAACCATGCAAAAAAAAATTATTAACCCTAATATTAGTATTAATAAAAATTAAAATGGCACATGGTATTGACCCATGGTATTCACCAAAATGGCACACAGTATTGACCGATGGTATTCACCTAGAATGTAGCCTATTTAAATGGGGGAATTATTATATTTAGGTGAAACCTATGGGAAAAATACTATGGGACAAATACCATGGACTAGATTGTTATTATACCATGCAAAAAAACATTATTAACCCTAATATTAGTATTAATAAAAGTAAAAATGGCACATGGTATTGACCCATGGTATTCACCAAAATGGCACACGGTATTGACCCATGGTATTCACGTAGAATGTAGCTTATTTAAATGGGGGAATTAAACCAGCATAGATCCATCTTTACTCTGAATCTACTAACCCCCGAGAGATATCAAATACCGTGATATGCAAACTAGCATAGAGTGAAAAAGTATTTGATCCGATCAAGAGTAAAAATGGATGTTGTAATTTAATGTATCTTAAACATTTTAGCTTGGTTAAAATAAAAAATAAAATAAAAATCAACTATTAATTTTATTAATTTTTATAAATTAGTAATAGTAATTTTTAAACTCTAGGTTTATGATAACCCATGGTATTGACCCACGGTAATACCATGGTATTCATGTGAGCATAGCCTATTTACAAGGGGAATTCTATCATCTTAGATCCATCTTAATTCTGGGTCTACCAAGTGCTCATAGGGATAAATAGATTTCATCCCCCTAAGAGTGGTAGACGTGAAGATAAGATGGATATAGGTTGGTTTTTATGATAATGAAGATATTAAATAGACTTAGGAAATTATATTGTAAAAACATCTTAAGGTGAATGGTTAAAGCATAGACATTGGACAAGTATATTTGTATTCTTTTGTTTTAAACTAAAACAAATCCAGGGCTGAAAGGAATGGATTGATTGCACTAGTCATCCTTATATAACTTTCCAACTTATGCTGGAGTAAACAGATTGTAATTTGGGTAATTTTTCTAATTGCAAACAGGAACATACTTGTGTATTGGCAGGGTGGTTACGAGGTACCTAGAAGTGATGAATTTGAATTTTTCTTGGTTTTATATATAGTATTAGGTTTTTTCTCATGCTTTCTATGAATGGCGCGGCTGAATTTTCTCCTACACCCACTAGGTTATCGATATGTAATTTCATTAATTTTGATTTCAAAAGATATTTTAAAGAAATGCAATGATTTCATTTGTGTATTCAATAAACACAAGATTTTATAATTGAGTAAAATATTCACCATGCCTGGTGAGAGATTCGCTAAAAAATTATATATACATGTCATATTATTGATAAAATCGCCTTCTATTTTTCTTATATACCATGGATATTCACCCATTTATTATACATGTAAATTTAGGGGGGGTTCTTAAAATTTTCCCTGTTATGGGCATAATTATTTTCTTGTCTTGGTACTCAGTTAGCTCATAGCTCATCTTATCATTCTCAATCTGATCGGAAAACTAAGATAGTAAACAAATGTTTTGAAGGATATCTTGATTGATTTATATTTGATAAACAGACAGAATGGGTCAAATGGTTTCCTCTGGTTGAATGGTGGTATAACACTTCCTTCCATACAACAAAAAAATGACCCCATTTATGGCACTTTATGGATATCATTCACCATCCATCACATCATATTTAAGATAAAATTCTAAGGTTCAAGTAGTGGAAGATCACATCGAGCATCATCAACAACTTCTCCAACTCTTAAAGGATAACCTCACCTTAGTGTAGAATAGAATGAAACAGTAGACATATCAACATTGTAGCGAAAGAAGTTTTAACGTAGGTGATTGGGTATTCCTACGGCTACAACCATATAAAAAATTGTCCCTCAAGCAAGCTAAGAAGGATGATAAATTATCAACAAAGTATTATGGTTCGTACAGGGTATTGCAAAAGATAGGTACTATTGCATACAATTTGGAGCTTCCTGTAGCTTCCTGAGTGCACCCAATATTCAATGTTTCATGCTTAAAGAAGGTTATAGGTGACAAGCTTCTACTTCAAACAATATTTCCAAAACTTGATGAAAAAGGAAAAATCATATTGGAACCTGAAGCAGTCAAAGACACAATAAGTCGACAGCTACGAAATCGATCAATTTCAGAGTATCTCATCAAGTGGAAGAACTTACCCACTGAAGATTTCACATGGGAGGATGAGAATTTTATATAGAAGCATCCAGAACTACTCAAGCGTTGAGGACAACACGTTTTTTGAAGGAGAGGGGCATGTTAGGTCCCTATAATACTAATTATTCCCCCATTACTATTGTCATTATATCCCTTATTGTTATTGTTGTGCCCTTAGTGTCCCCATATTGTTATTATTGTGCCCCATAGAATGTCTCTATTGTTATTTTTGTGCCTTTATATTATTATTATTAAGCTGGCATGGTTATATTGTGACCCATTAGACTCCTATATATAGAAAGGAGGTTTTGTCGTTTTAATCATCCAAGAATTGTTCATTTGTGTAATGTAAAGGAGGTTGCCCCCTTGAAGAGGCTGAATTCTAAGGCGTTGATATATCTTTTATGTCTTTTTGTGAGTTGGTTTCATAACAAAGAATGAAGGATAGTGGTCTGATCGTTTAAATCCGATTGAAGGATCAAAGTTGAAGTTTAGATGTGATCATGTTTAAATAATATGCACAAACAAAGCTGAGGAAAGAGTCAAGTGGAAGAAAAATCAAAGATCGAAATGAGTGAAAGGAATGAGAAATCCTTGCTTCAACCTGGTTTTGTGGTTGAAGTCTTCGATGCAATGTATGGATTGATCGAGCCCGGAGAAAATTCATTGAACAATCAAGTCGCACACGGAAGATAAATGATGTAGAAAGAATGAAACAAAAAAGAACGAGAACCATCAGATCGGCCAAATCAACAGATGATATTGACCAAAGATGAATGGAGGTTATTAAAACCACGTGTTAGGGGAAGGATGTAGTGGTATTCACAAGTGGTCAGTGGTATATCGCATGCCATAAAAGATGTAAATGGTATTCTACGATTTCACGTGATTAACTTAAGGGGTTGAAACGTAGCATGAGAAAACCACTTTTCTCATGTGCTCTCAATCTAATATCGGTCGTGCATGTAATCGCACAATATGGTTCATAACCGTTGGATTAAGGAATGAGATTGACGATGAAGATTTAATGTGCTAAGGAGAGCATCAATATATGTGCAAAGGTTTGTGGAATGGAGGAAAGGTAAATTTTAAGTGTTGTTTACGAAATATTTCTACTATATGGGAATTTTAATAGAAATAAGCGGGATTAATGTATTATGGTTTATGTTGATTTCTAACCAAAGTCTAAAATTCATGGTATGGTTAATATGCGTGGGTAATAAGAATTAACCAAAGATTATGAAGGATTTATAAGGTTCCGCTCAAAGGTTTATAAAGGTACAGACTTTGGATAGTTAAATAAAATGTTTGCACATAGAGTTTATTGAAAGAGCATTAAACCTTGACTTGTGAAGGTTTCAGTAAGTAAGGAATTATAAAATTCCTGGGACATAGTGTGACATGCAATTTTATTTGCATAATGTGGGTAGATGCAGCTTTTGCTACGTCATTTTTGGTATTGGATCTGAACAAGGAAATTTTGTGTGAAAAAATCTTTGAGAAAACTTAGAATAGAGTTATGTTTTGAAGGTATGTATACAGGAAAGAGGAGATCATATTTTAAATCTGACAAACAATGGGAACATAGAGATAAAGTGTAGCAGAATATGTAGATGTAGAGAAACAGAGAACAATTCATTCAAAGTGTAGGTAAATGGGAGAACAAGATCATGGAGATATCTTGAAGGTGAGATGATATTTTTTGTTTTAATTTGGTTTGAAGATTGTGGTTGCAGAATTCAAGTTGTAGACAAAAGAAGGTATCTCAGAAAAAGAAAAGGAGTAGTAATGAAGGAAGCTGATAAGAATTTCTGAGTGAAAGAAGAGGTGGGCAGAACCTAGTGTTTCATTTCTAATTGAAATACAAGAGGATAGTTGTGTTCTTAAAAGGTGCAGATGAGTTGAAGCCTAGAATGAGTAGAGAGGAGTTCTCAAATAGGTTCGAGAGAATAGAGAACCAAGTTCTTGTCAAAATACCAAGTACATAGGAAAGCTTGGTGAGGTAAGTGGCAGAAGGGAGGAATCGCTGTTGCATAGGCTTTAATACAGTTCATAGTAAGTAAGTGAGGAACTCATGAAGATAGAGAAGGAGATGACTATTCATAGTCATAATAGAGATAACACAAGTTTTGAGAAAGACCACCATAGAAGAAGGGTGAAGAAAGAGGATTCCAAGGCAAATGGCAAGAGAATGAGTAAAGAGGGAATTGACAGAGGAAGAGCTGAGATAAATTTTCATCTTGAGTTATTGATGGATATGTTGCAAATGAATAAGGATGACTAGAAGCATGGTTATGTCATAAGGAAGAAAGTAAAGTGGCAGAGGCTACAAGAGAAGATAAATCAACAGGTGAATATGCAGTTAGTAGAAGAGTTGATGAAGCTTGAACAGGTAATGAATGTTCAATTGAAGTCCGAAGAACTGATATGTGAAGCAATAGTTGAGACTGTTGAACCTTGTAATTTTCAAGCTGATAATTTGTGTATAAATGCAGGAATTATAAATGATGATGAAATACTTATGAAGTATCAAAGTGTTAGGTCCCTATAATACTAGTGATTACCCAATTACTATTATAGTTGTATCCCTTATTAATATTGTCGTGCCCCTATTGTTCCCATGTTGTTATTACTATGCCCCATATAATCCCTCTATTGTTATTTTTGTGGCTTTATATTATTATTGTTAGGTCGGCTGGGTTATATTATGACTCCTTAGACTCCTATATATAGAAAGGAGGTTTTGTCATTTGAATCATCCAAGAATTGTTCATTTATGTAATGTAAAGGAGGTTTCCCCCTCGAAGAGGCTAAATTCTAAGGCGTTGACCTATCCATTCTATCTTTTTTGAGTTGGTTTCATAACATTTGGTATTAGAGCTATGGATTCTAGGGTTTCACTTCTTCAAATAGGTGATCATGGCATTTTCGCTATAGCTTTTTTTCTGCGACGTTTCAGAAGCTAAAAAAGACTCATTTGAGAAGAATTCGTACTGAACATCAGGTTCAAATTTCAGATCTTTTCGCACTATATTTGCAGAGATATGATCTGAGGAAGTTGGTCTTTTCGCAGACTCCTGAATTACATTCTAAACAACTGACCTGGGGAAACTCGTCATAACTTTCTCTCTGAGCATCGGATTGAAATTTCGTAAGAAGGTACAGAAAGACGATGGACTTTAGTTTCTTGTATATATTTTTTAGAGAAAAGGTGAAAACAATGACTCATGGAACATTGTACAAGTTCGCACTACTGCTCTAGTCTATAATTAGGTCATTGTGGGAGATTTGGCATAAATCTTCCTTGGAGAATCCAATTTAGATGAGACTGGTGGCATTAGAAAGAGGACATAAAGGACTACTGCAGGTTGCTATTTCAGAACTGGATGATCTGAAATTACAGAGATATATCAGAGGCAATATCGAGCTCCTACAAAGTGAAAAAAGGTGTGTAGATTTTTTAAATTTTTTTCTTAAGCTTGGTTTGAAAAACTATTTTGAAGAATCCAAAGGGCATAGCAGAGCATTATTATCGGTAACTGATGCCCCAAGGAAAGAAAATACAAACACCTAGTAAGCAACCTAAAAGCCCTAACATGACTCATGAAGAAGAGGAAGAAATGCTACATGATATATCAAAATTACAAGACCAAGTGCAACAAATGTCACTCTCACAAAAGCTAATAGAATCTAAGATAAATGGAATGGAACCTAAGATAAAGGGCATGGAAGCTAAGATGAATGGCATGAAAGCTAAGATGGATGATTTGAAGATAGCTTTGAAGACAGGCATGGAAGATTTGAAGACAGATTTGAAAAAGTTTCTACAAGAAATGCTTAGTAATGGTGAAAGGGTAGTAAAGGAAACTCATGATGAGAACAAAAGAATTGTTAATCATGACTTCATAGACTCTAATGTTGGACAGAAGACCCACTATATTCCAAAAATCAATATGAGGAAGTTTGATGGCAAGGATCCCACAACATGGATATTACAAATGGAGCAATTTTTCGATCTCAATAATGTGCAAAACACAGAAAAGGTACGTATTGCAACTTTATATTTGAAACTAAATTAGTTTGTATGGTATCAATGGCTTTTCTCTCGTACAAAAATTATCACTTGGGCAATTTTTATGGAAGAATTGATAGCACATTATGAGGATACAAAAAGCAACAATTTGTTTAGCCAATTGATAAGTCTCAAACAACACGATTCAATAATGGAGCACATTGAGGAGTTCCAAAAATTGAACATAAGGGTAAAAAATATTCTAGAGGAGCATAGGATTGATGTGTTCATAGGACTTTAAAGGATAATATCCAACATGATGTTTGCCTTCGGGAACATGATTCATTAGAGAAGGCATTCAGGTTAGCAAGAAAAATGGAAAGCAAAATTATGGCAACCAGGAAGCATACCACTCACAACTATAAAGATGGAAGTGTTGTTGCCCCTAGTCTTCCACAACCTATAAGATTGACACCACAAAAATTGGAAGAAAAAAGAGCAAAAGGGCTTTGTTACAGTTGTGATAGAAAATACACTAAAGGTCATAAGTGTGCTGAGAAGAAATTATTATACATCGATTGTGAAGAGGAAGAAGAAAATGAGCAAGAAAGGTCAAAAGAAGAGGATATACTCTAGAAACAAAGCCTAGATAAAGAAGAAATGAATCTGACCATATCTTGTAATGCATTGGCTGGAATTACCACTCCTCAAACCATCAAGATAGAAGGACAAATCAAGAAGAAAAAGGTAATAGTGTTGATTGATTCAGGAAGTACCCACAATTTTATTTATTGTAAGATAGCAAAAACATTGAATTGCTTCCTGTATCCAGCACTAGAGTGTCAACTGATGGTCGCAAATGGAGGAACGATAAATTCTCTGGAAAGTGCCATAATATCAAGCTATCCATGGGATAATATGTATTGAATAGCCCAATGCTTTCCATTCCAATGGGAGGTGCTGATGTTGTACTAGGAGTCCAATGGCTACAATCCTTGGGTGTAATAGCTTTTAATTTTCATGAAATTTTCTGTGGAAGGAAAGGTAGTTGAATTAATGGGTATTGCAGGGAAACCGGGAAAGATAATCAGTTGTAATGGTATGACAAAGCTTCTAAAAAAGGAACAAAGAGGTGTAATTGCACAATTATGTTCGCTAGATGTTTCCACATTGGAATCATCTATTTCTCTAGATCTCCAAAAAGTCTTGGACAATCATTCCAAAGTATTTGAGACTCCCAAAGGTCTCCCACCTATTTGTGATCATGATCATGCTAATCATCTGATTCCAGGAAGTGTTCCTCCAAACATCAGGCCGTACAAATATCTCTATGCCCAAAAGAGTGATATTGAACATATCGTTGCAGAAATGCTAGAGGCGGGTATAATTAACCCTAGTCAAAGTTCTTTCTCTGCTCCAGTAGTATTGGTGCACAAGAAGGATGGATCATGGCGCATGTTTCTGGATTATAGGGAGCTCAACAAGCTCACTATTAAAGATACGTTTCCCATTCCTATCATTGATGAATTACTAGATGAATTACATGGATCAATTTACTTCGCCAAGTTGGATCTTCGTTCAAGATATTGTCAAATTAGAATGAAGACTGAAGACATTTCGAAAACAACATTTAGATCTCATGAGGGTCATTATGAATTTTTGGTCATGCCTTTTGGCCTTACCAATGCACCTTCTACATTTCAAGGTTTGATGAATTCCATTTTTAAACCCTTCCTTAGAAAATTTGTGTCAGCATTTTTTGATGATATACTAATCTATAGCAAGTCTTGGAAGGATCATGTTGAACATGTTGACAGGGTGCTACAACTATTGAGGGAGAAACAATTATATGCAAAAAGATCCAAATGCTTCTTTGGAGTACAAGAGGTGGAATATCTGGGTCATATTGTATCTCATGAAGGAGTTAAGGTAGACCATAGAAAAATTAAATCCATTAAGGAATGGAAAATCCCCACATCCATAAAGCATCTGCGAGGATTTCTCGGGTTGACAGGGTATTCTCGGAAGTTTGTTAAGAATTATGGGAGAATAGCAGCACCTCTAACAACATTATTGAAGAAAGATGCATTTTCATGGACTCTAGAAGCAATAAAGGCCTTCGAATATCTTAAATAGGTAATGTGCCAAGCACCGGTCTTAGCTACATCGGACTTCACAAAAACCTTTATTGTGGAATCTGATGCTTCAGGAAATGTAATTGGTGTTGTTTTAATGCAAGATGAAAGACCCATTGCTTTTGAAAGTTGTCCAATCAAGGGAAAGTTTTTACAAAAATCTATTTATGAGAAGGAAATGTTGGAAATACTCCATGCACTTAAGAAATGGCGACCCTACCTAATGGGAAGACACTTTAAGGTAAAAACGGATCATGATAGCCTTAAACACTTTTTAGAACAAAGATTATCCTCTCAAGAGCAACAAAAGTGGGTCACAAAGATGTTGGGTTATGACTTTGAAATGGTCTACAAAAAAGGGAAGCAAAATGTGGTGGCAGATGCACTCTCAAGAAAGGATGAGAATGTGGAAGCATTGTTGTGCACAATTTCTATTATCCAACTAGATTGGATAAACGAAGCAAGGGAGGAATGGAAGAATGGTGAAGAAGTGTGGGCAGTTATTCGAAAGTTACAACACGATTCCAGTACATCTGATACATTTAGTTGGAAAAATGATTTTTTATGGTACAAAGATCACTTATACCTATGTAAGAATTCCCAACTAAAGAAAAAGATTCTTATGGAATTGCACACTTCTCCCTTAGGAGGGCACTCAGGATTTTTAAAAACTTACCATAGTGTTAAGAAGGATTTTTTTTGGGATGGCCTTAAACCGGATATTCAAAAGTTTGTGGCGGAATGTTTGGTTTACCAACAAAATAAAGTTGAAAAAATTAAGACACCGGGTCTATTACAACCTCTATCAATTCAAAGCCAATGTTGGGAAGAGGTTTCAATGGATCTTATCACAGGTTTACCCAAGTCTGAAGGAAAGAGTGTCATCATGGTGGTAGTTGACAAACTTACCAAGTATGCACACTTTTGTGCATTATCACATCCATTTAAAGTAAGTACAAATTCTATGGTAGTTGACAAACTTACCAAGTGTGCACACTTTTGTGCATTATCACATCCATTTAAAGCAAGTACAGTTTCTACTGCATTTATGGAAACAATTCAAAAGCTACATGGAAACCCAAAGATTATTGTAAGTGACAGAGATCCCATTTTCACTGGAAATTTTTGGACAGAATTATTTTCTTGTCTTGGTACTCAGTTAGCTCATAGATCATCTTATCATCCTCAATCTGATGGGAAAACTAAGATAGTAAACAAATGTTTGGAAGGATATCTTCATTGCTTTGTATCTGATAAACAGACACAATGGGTCAAATGGTTGCCTCTGGCTGAATGGTGGTATAACACTTCCTTCCTTACAACAATAAAAATGGCCCCATTTATGGCACTTTATGGATATCAACCAGCATCCATCACACAATATTTAAGAAAAAATTCTAAGGTTCAAGCAGTGGAACATCACATCGAACATCAACAACAAGTCCTCCAAGTCTTAAAGGATAACCTTGTTGGGTGTGGAGCCTGATTATCTTCTATATTCAAGTGTATCGCCACATTGGACCCAGTTCAAAATCAGGGTGGCAACGTCGCCCGTAAAATATTAGCTGCAGGGGGGGTCCAGGGGGGGCGGCTGCGATCTTTGGGAGCCCCCTCCTAGCGGGGGGTTTTGGGGGGAGCGCCCCCGAAGCTAAAAATAGCTGTAAAATTGCCTTGTAAAAGTATAGTAATTTCTATTCAATCTGGGCCGTTCATTAGGTGGATGATCTGACGGTAGAACTTATGTTTAGTTTAGGGTTTTTGCCCTAGAAGGCAACCCCTCTCTTTCTATGAGGGCATTTCATTTGAGTCTGTGTAATAGATGTGTATTTTGTGAGCGAGAAATAGAGAGGTGAGATTGTGAGAGAAAACAGAGGATATTACAGCAGATTTGTTGTAGGTTGTGTCTCTTAATTTTGCTGGATAATAGAAAGGAAGGACTGGCTATTTGGGGTGGACGTAGCCCAAACTGGGTGAAACATGTATATATGTGTCTCTCTTGTTTTGTGCGTTTTCTGTGTTTATATTTCTGCAATATTTTATGTGTTCCATTGCTCTGTAATATATAATTTTCTAACAAACCTCGTGTTGGCACAGAATAGAATGAAGCAACAGGGAGATCAACATCACAGCAAAAGAAGTTTTGATGTAGGTGATTGGGTATTCCTACAACTACAACCATATAAGAAAATGTCCCTCAAGCAAGCTAAGAAGGATAATAAATTATCACCAAAGTTTTATGGTCCATACAAGGTGTTGCAAAAGATTGGTACTATGGCTTACAAGTTGGAGCTTCTTGCAACTTCTCGATTGCACCTAGTTTTCCATGTTTCATGTTTAAATAAGGTTATAGGTGACAAGCTCTTAGTTCAAACAATATTGCCAAAAGTTGATGAGGAAGGAAAAATTATATTGGAACTGGAAACAGTCATAGAAACAAGAACTCGACAGCAATGAAATCAATCAATTTCGGAGTATCTTATCAAGTGGAAGAACTTATCAACTGAAGATTTCACATGGGAGGATGAAAATTTTATACAGAAGCATTCAGAACTACTCAAGCGTTGAGGACAACACTTTTTTGAAGGAGAGGGGCATGTTAGGTCCCTATAATACTAATGATTACCCTTTTACTATTGTAGTTGTATCCCTTATTAATATTGTTGTGCCCCTATTGTCCCCATATTGTTATTATTGTGCCCCATAGAATCCCTCTATTTTTATTTTTGTGGCTTTATATTATTATTGTTAGGTCAGATGGGTTATATTGTGACTCCTTAGACTCATATATATAAAGGAGGTCTTGTCATTTGAATCATCCAAGAATTGTTCATTTATGTAATGTAAAGGAGGTTGCCCCCTCGAAGAGGTTGAATTCTAAGGCGTTGATCTATCCATTCTATCTTTTTTTGAGCTGGTTTCATAACACGAAGAGAAATTGAATTGCTAGAATATTTGCTGGAAAACTTAGAATATGATAGTGTGATTGCAGAGGAAGCAGTTCACTATAGTGGATAAGAGCAGAAAGACATCATTGAAGCAGATGGTGTGGAAGAGAGACTTGCTGACAGTTCCGAGAGTCGTTTGGAGAATTCTTTAAATAGGTTGAATCTGCATAAGGATGTGCTCATAGAGAAGGAAAAATTAGAGAAGCACACTGAGATGTTGCCAGAGAAAGAGATGGTAATAAGGCCTTATATTTTTAAGTCTGACAATTGTTTTATGATTACAGGATTTGATGAAAATGAGATAGATATGTTTCAAGTTGAAGAGTCAGTTTTAAAACTGAAGAGGACTGGAAGTTTCCACGTTAGACATGTTGATGAGGAAAAAGAAAAGCATGAAGATATCGTGCTTGAAGAAATTATATTGACTATCAGAATTAGTCAAGGAAGTGAAGGACAATTACTGAGGCTTGTTAAAGAAGAGGAAGGAAAATATGTTGGAATTGGTGAACAACATAGTGATGTATTTGAGAGGAATCAAGTACAAGGGGAATTGTAGGACAATTTATTTTTTGAAAGTAAATTTATAGATATTGAACAGAGGTTATTTGGAAAGTCACAAGATGGTAAGGATGAAAGGGTGATAGTAAGAATACGACAACTTCAAAGAGAAGATAATGAACAACAATTTGAGATGAGTGGACAAAGTATAGCAACAAATGGCAAAGTATCTACCAACCCAAGGATGTGCTGGAGATAGAGATTGAAGAATTATGGCAATTAATGATGAAGCAGTCAAGAAGGAGGAGATTGACAACAACATGAAGAGTGATCAATCAAAAGTTGAAACTGGTTGACAAGGAGATGAAGATGAAATAGAAGACAACAAACATACAATAGCAACAAAGGAACATAGCATTCAGAAAACTAGAAACTAAAGTTTCAGACCTTGAAGGTTTTCTATCAACATATGAGAACACATGATCTATAGATCATGATTATTTTAATCTTGGGAGTTTGAGGCAGGAGCATATAGCTCAACAATTTCATTTTATTTTAGTAGACATAGGGGGTCGTGTGTTTTCAAGGAAGTTAGTTTCCTGAGTATTAAATTAATGTAATTATTAAGGTTTCTAAGTAAGTTTATGAGAGATATTAAGAATAGAAATTAATTAGATATTGTGAGGATATTTGTAAATGTTCTCGAATGTTGAAGAACATGAGAGATTTAGGCTAGTTAAGATTCCATAGGGATTGAAAGATTTGGAAATTAATTGTAAATCTTATATTAGGAATTGGTTTCATGGTTTGTCGAACTAGAGAGGATCCTTAGGGATTAGTTAAGTCAAAAGTGGACTTAGAGGATATTTAGGATTTAATTCAAAAGATTAAGGATCTGAACAGAAATGGGTTACAAAAGCTTTTGTATAAATGTAAGCCTAAAAGGCATAGAGAGAGTTAGAGAGTTAGTGAGTTAGAGTGAGAATCAAAGTTCAGAGATTAGATAGGGTTTGACTGTAAGCCTACAAGAAGGAAAGGAAAAAGGCCATTGATTAGAAAATCAGGGAGAGAGAGAGATTCATTATGTAAATAATTGTTTATAAATATAGAGAATTTGATTCGTGAGTTGTGTGGTGTGTATTTATTAATGAAATTATAAATTGTGTGTGAATTAGAGTAATTTCTGCATAATATATGCATGCAGGTAGAATTAAAGAAGAACACAGAGATGGAGAATGAAGGATGTTGGTCTGATATTTTGAATCGAATTGAAGGATCAAAGTTGAAGTTCAGATGTGAAAGCATTAAAATAATATGTAGAACAAAGCTTAGGAAGGAGTCAAGTGGAAGAAAAATAAAAAATCGAAATCAGTGAAAGGAATAAGAAATCCTTGCTTTAACTTGGTTCTATTGCTGAAGTCTTCGATGCAATGTATGGATTGATCGATCCTCGAGCAAAGTCATTGAATAATAAAGTAGCACACAAAATACCAACAATGTAGAGAGAATTAAACAACAAAGAACGAGAACGGTCGGATCAGCTAGATCGATGGACGATATTGACAGAAGATGAATGGCAGAGATTAAAACCATGTGTTAGCAGAAGGATAGAGCGGTATTTGGAAGTGGTAAGCGGCATGTCGTGTGCCCTAAAAGTTGTAAATGATATTCTACGATTTCACACGATTAACCTGAGGGGTTGACACGTAGCATGAGAAAACCACTTTTCTCGCATGCTCTCGATCTAATCTTGGTCATGCATGTAATCACGTGATATGTGTCAAGTAGTAAAAAGTGTCTTTTTCATCTCTATTTACCCTACATTAGTTATCAATCTAGGAACGATTTGTTATCTCAAAGAGTGTAATCAGTTTGAGGCGGTCATTTTTCAGGGTAATGCCAGTAGTATAGTGCTCTAAATACAAGAGTAAATAGATGCCTGGAATAAAATCTAATTACAGAAAGAAACTTAAAACTCAAATCATACATTCAGAAAGCTATAACAATTTATCAGTCAAGGGTAGAGTAATGGTAACTCTAGCCTTTGTACACTGATGCAATTAAAAAGCAATCTGGGAACTAGACGACATATGTTAATGTTCACTACAGTCTCAAATCATTCTGCACACCAAAGCAATGATAATTCAAATGACAGGAAATGGAACAACAAATAATCTTATTAACAGGATTGAACAACAAAACCTTAACCTACAGAAATGACTGCAACAATAATTATATCCTACAAGAATTGAGTAACAATCTTTACTTTAGAGATGAATTGAAGAGCAAATGGAAATAGGACAACAAACTAATTGGAAATGAAATATATAACAGAAACTTAAATCAAATGTAAATGTACAACAAACCAGATCAAGTATTACACACGACACTCTAATATTGAAAGGAACAGTAACCTGAGCTTCGATACAACAAGTATGAATCACAGTTATAAAGAAACAGAAATTATGATCACGATGGAACAAAAATCCCAAATGAACAACAATCACGTTTGATATTAAACCATAGATAAATACAGTAATACTGATTTATGAATATACAACACTATTACTCTATAATCGAACAGGAATGGCAATTTGTAAGGAACAACAATGTTATATCAATTGTTAAAAGAACAACGATGTGATATAAATTTAGAATGAATAGCATAACATTCATGTTGCAGAGAATAACATTACTTAGTCAAGTATAAATGAAATATAACATAACTGATATGTAAAATAGTAAGGAACATCAGATTACTGAATAGAGCGAATAGAAGAAATCAAACCACACACGAATCAGAAATAATGGTACAGGAGCAAGTGATCAACTAGGGCTGGCCCTTATCCTCCAGGGACACACTGCTTAAGATTACTCCAGAATCAAAGATGGAACAACAACCAAAGTTTATATATTACTCATCAAGACAGAGTTATAGTAATCGCTCTTAGAGAGACTCGATGATCAAAGTTCCAATTACAACAGTGAATTTTATAAAACAACAATAGCCCGTCCTCTCCCATGGTAGCAATGCTACCCCCTTCTTATAGCAGTGGAGTGGAGATATCAACGATACAGAAAATTGTTAAGGTAGCGATCCCTCAGCATCAAAGGATCCTGAGGGATTTGCCAAACTGTTAGCTCTCAATTATCCTCTTGTCCTTTTGCGCCGATTTGGTATCTCCTTTTCCTTTTCCTGGTTGATATGCTCCAATTTTAATTGCCTCGTTTGAATGTGGTTCCCTGTCAAAGGGACAATAGTTAACTTTATCTTCTCGTTTCCTTTGGGATGACAATCTTCCGTTTTCTGCTTTCTATGCATAGGAAAAGGGTAATTATTAGTTATTTCACATTGCATACAAATCCTCTAGATTCTATCATAATCTTTCACCATATACTTATTTCTTAATGTAAAGAAGTTATGAATTTAAGAAAAAGATAACAAAATGAGTGGTAATTACATACCTTCTCTAGTGCTCAACACACCCCCCTGCTTACCTTTTTTCATGCCCTCATGAAAACATTGTAATTGACATGCAACACAGTGAGGGAATAGGCTGGAGAACTGATCTCACGAGTGTTATAGACATATCTGGGCACTGTAACCCCAATCACATATGTCCATAAACCAAGGGCTTCTAAACCCCTAAAATTGTTGTTTCATACCCTAAAGGAACAAGGTTAGCTGATTACATGATCTCCCAGAAGTTCTCCATGAAAAACTACTCAGCACTGGTCAAAACAGGACCATATGGACTGCTCCATGCATAGGGTGCGATGCATCTCACCTATTACACACAGGGGGTGCGATGCATACTGGAAAACCCTTCTGTAGGGTGCGATGAGTGAGAGAAGACAAATGCCAAAAGCAGTTTGCTAGGTGGAAACCCAGAGAATCTTCTGGAAACTGCTCATATGACACTTGTCTCTCTAAATTTGCCCAGTTATGAGTAAGAGATCTGAAATATGCAAGTGGAACCAAGAACTATCAGTGAAATGACACTAATCAAAATCCCATAAGCTGACTCACTCTCCTGTAAACATTTATATATGGATCCCTCATCCAAGAGATCTAGAGGCTGTAATTTTGTAATTTGCAAGGAAGTGTTGTTGGTTTCTCTTTGAAGAAATTATTGGGCGATCTTGCTTTGTATGAGGTGAAGAGGGCTTTCATGCTGGGAGGATGATGCTGGATCAAACAGCCTGGCTGTAATCCTCTCTTCTACTTCTTCTATCAATAAGGCTATTCGAGTTTTCCTCCATATGCTTGTATATTTCTGAATCTTGTTTATGTATGAATTTATATGGTTAATGTACATCTCATCCTACATTATTTATGGTTATAGATATCTATGCTTTGATGGTAGTTTTCTACCTTGGCTCTATAGGTGTTCTTTGAAGTGGGACAAGTGAGAAAAGAGTGGTGAAGGTTCTATAAAAGGAGAGAGGAAACAAGCAAGGAGACTAGCGAAAGACTAAGGTTGGTGCTCTCTACTTCTCTCTCATCTATCTCTCATAAAGGAAAACACAACTTTAATCTATTTGTTTCTAAGATAGATACCCATCTTAGTGGGACTAGAAGATTTGAATGGACACTAGTTTTCCTGATAACAAAATGGTGACTCCGCTGGGGAACGAATAGTTTGTTTGTTTTGTTACTGTTGTTTGGTTTATAAACCACATGCAAAGCCTGAATTTAAGCCAGCTAGCCTTCGAACTTCTTTTGCTATGCAACTGCAAAGTAGATCAATGCTGCTTCAGTCAATCTTCAGGTTGGTTTATGAACTAAACATATAGCTTGCAAATATCCTAAGTGCCCTTGTGGTAGCTCAAATAACCTCATTAGATCAGCCCCTATACTTTGTGTTTACTGACTATCATTAGCTCAGCCTAAACCCCTGAACTTAGCTGCAAACTGTGAGTGCAAACCAAGCACAACCTCAACCCTGGTCCATTGCACTGTCTCTTCTTGGAAACCTAAATGCATCACACCTCCCATGTGTTGCAGGTGAGATGCATCCTTGTTTCCTTGTGTTACAGGTGTGATGATTGACTAACACTGTTTCTGCCTCCAGATTTTGGCTTTTTCTTCATTGTCTTTAGCTTTATTCAAAAGTTTTGCTGTCTATTATTAGTATATCTCTGTTGAAACCATCTTCCTTTGCATTATTCGGCCTCCATCAGAAGGAATTGTGAATGTTTTTTTAATGTATTTTTCATCATTTACAGTTCTGCTTTGCAAATAGTAGCTTAATCGAACTGTCGTCTTTTGATTTGAAAGTGTCGCAAGTGTTGTTTTCAGTCAAGAAAAAGAGTGTCACAAAGAATTCCTCTTTTAGATAGTTGATTACACTTTTGCCATTGTATTTGATTTGAATCATTAGTATTTCAAGTTTCGAAAGTAGTTTAAATTCAAAATCGCAAAGTGTCGTCTTGACCTTACTTTCATTTTTTGAAAAGAAAATTGTTAGTATTGTCGCTTTGGAAGAGAATAGTTCAGATCTATACTTTGTTTTCTTTTTCTCATTCTCACATTAAGGAAACTAAAAAAGAATACATGCATGTGCATTTTCATTAACACTACACGCTGAAGTTGATTTAGGAAAAGTGCATCTAGTGTGTGCTCTTTGCTCTATGTTGAAAGAATTTCATTTATCTTTCCTTAGTAGCTAGGATTTTCATTGCAAAAAGAAAGTAAACGACTATTTATCATCTTAGATTGCATATTTAGGAATTGTATATCTACATCACGTGGTGAACCTTAAAGGAAAACTTCTTAAGAAAGATCAACTGTAAAATAAACTTCAATGAACATAAAAACGCCTTGGAACCTAACGCACAACATTTAGAAGTCTAGGCTAGAGATGTATTCCGGCGTCGTAAAGCCTGCTAACTATCACTTTCATCGTAGGTTGGATGATTCCTCCTCTTTGAGATGACAAGTACCAGTACAGAATTGTGCTCCCATGTACCGTCAAGTATATATTGGGACACCACAATACGCTATGTATCCTTTATCCTTAGGAAGCCATGTCTGCCACCCTATTGATTGTAATGCACTAAACACAACATTCGGGAAGATTGACTACTGTATCGTAAAAAGTATTCTACAATTTTGTGATTGGTTTGGTAATCCCTCTGTCTAGATTTTTAGAGTAGTCACTTTCATTACTTTTCAAACTCCTTAAAAGAAAATGTCCATCTAAGCACTTGTAACTTCAGGCTCATTAAAAATCGAAGGCGACTAAAGTCATATTTAGCTTTTTTCTCGACTCTTAAAAATTGAAAAAGAAAGTTCTGTCAAAGTGTCATAAAATTTATTTTAATCAGAATAACGTCACTGTTTCCTTTTTGGTCTTTAGGTTGAGAAATGGAGTCTACCAATCAAGGATTTCCCCTTGGGGGAAATGCTAGTCCCTTCTCCTCTTGGGGGGATGTTGGTGCTCCACACATGGCTACATTGTTCCTCCCAAGACTCACAATTGGCCTGCCAATATGGCTTTTCTCGACCTCTATCATTCGAAACACTGTGATTCCTCAGCAATCCAATCAGCAACCAGATGAAGTTTCTCCCCAACCTTCTACTTCGTTTGTTTCTCCCTCTCCTTTTTCCTCTTTGCTTGGTGAAGCTAGTAACGCTAAAAACCAAATCACTGAGAAGAAGAAGAAAGGGAAGGAGAAGAAGAAGCAGAATCCAACCATGAAAGGGGGCAACCGTTCATCATTTGGCAAAAATCCACACACTACACCTTCCAAACCTAAATCTCCATGTGTCATTTGCAAGGGAGACCACTGGCATCGAGATTGTCCCTGTATCCCATGGATCCTAAGGGACTAGTCTCCCCGCTTGCATAATCCAATGTCCTCAACCTCTGATGATCATGTTGAAAGTACACTATCAACTAGTGAAAATGAAGTCAATGGACAAAAAGGAAGATATAAATTTCCTTGCAGACTATGTGAAGGCGATCATGCCCTCCATCGTTGTCCCTTCCTGAATGAAGCTAAAAGAGTCTTGGATAACCATCCTACTTCACTACTACGGCTTCCTCCTAGATATAAGAAACTCTTGCCGAGTCCTTTGCTAGTTGAAAATCCGACCGACACACCTTTGTTGTTGATCGAAGCACCTATCATTGAAGATAAACCCTCTGAGTCCACATCGAACCAAAGTCAACAGGTCGAGATGGCAGTCGACCCAATCTTGTCTTCAGAGGACCCACCTTCAGATGATATTGTCACCAAAGAGAATGAGAACAACACCATTCAAATTCTTTTCATAAACACAAACTCCGATGAACATGGGGGCAATCTACCCATTCCTTTACCGTAAGAAGGAAGTTCGTCATAGATTTATCCAACCGTTTATTCGGTCCCACCTCCAAGCAATCTAGTCATTTCCTTTGATTGGAATCTACTAGGCAGACCCGCCTACCATTTAATGTACCATTTCGAATCATAGTACAAGCTTACAGAATGATCATGGTTGGTACTATCATAGATGAAGGGGCTTCTGTGAGTATCCTTTCCTTAACTACATGGAAAGCGCTTGGTTCGCCATCTCTTCTGCCTCAGATTCGAAATCTGATAGGCTTCAACAAAGGAACCAGTCGACCGTTAGGGATCCTTCCAAATTTTCCTCTAACTTTGAGAAGGAAAACCTTTCATCTAAACATGATGGTAGTCCAAGGACCTCTAGAGTACAATCTACTCCTTGGGTGTGACTACATTTATAGCATGGGAGCTATCGTTTCCTCACTCTTTCGAGTGATGTGTTTTCTGCATGAAGGCAGAGTGGTTCGGCTCGTAGACCAACTTTCATTCCCTGGTTCAAACACAACTATTAGTCAACTGCCATCCCTAACTGGTTTTTTCGCACAAGGAATGTCTCATCAATCTCCAGTTCGTCCACCTGATGATCACGAGTTATTCGGTGATTATGACTGAAACCCATGAGGCATGCCCCCTGGTTTGCTTCAGTAGAAAACCCCAGATATAAGGTAGGTTTCCGCGTGGGAATATGACTAGTCTGACAATCCTGTCCGTTTAGGATAATGGATCCGTCTGGAAAAGGATTCCCCCGTCAAAGGTTAGGTGATTGGAACATGAACCACCTTCGTCCATTTCGATGGACAAAGCTGAGGAAGCGTTTTATCTACTACGTGGATGGAACAATCTTGTTAATGCAAGAACTTCCGTAAGGCAACCTGGAAGCCCTATTTCGTTATACCTGGGGCCATGCAAACCTTTTTGCATGCAAGTGAAAAGTGACCATTTATTTTCTTAGTTGGTAGGTTCTTAACCCTTTAACCTCGTAGGTTGGTCATTCCTAGCTTGCATAACAAAAGGCTTTGGAGCAAAATTTCGAATGGTACAAGCTCCCTAAAAAATGAACCTATCGATGAGACATCCTTATTATATGACTGGCACGAGCAGTTTTACGCAAAGTTCATGCTTGTTAAAAAAATAAACCTTGCCATGAGAAGTTTTACGTGAAGTTCAAGCTCGTTAAAAAATAAACCCAACAATGAGCAAGTGTTTCCATAGAGTTCAAGCTCATTAAAAAATGAACCCCACCTCCGGTAAATAACAATTTTGATCACATGACTATCAGCTTTTGAACCTTGGTCATGTTATTACCATCACCTCCACTCTTTTTTAGCCAATCATAGGCTTCCATTTGATTGTTTACCCTTTTGAGGAACAGCTGCGATGAGTGATTCTATTAGACACCTTCTTTACATTGCTGTGATTGAAAAGTTCCAAACCTTACCTGGAACCAGTTGCTATCCAAAAACATCACTCGTTCCTCAAAAATCGAGTCTCCTTTAAGCTATTTTCATTTAACTCATAAAATATGAAAATATTGCCGAGAAATTAGCCTCTCCAGCTTGTTAAAGCGATCGGAAGTGCCATCCCTCAAATAGATTTTAATCTTTTTGGACCTGAGGGATTATTACACAAAACGATCGAGCGCTTGTCTTGTTCGGCTCATTAAAACTATCGAAAAAGTCATCTCCTTCGTATTATTTTATACTTTTTCGAACTTAAGGGATTACATTATGAAAAAGGACCACTGGAGTTGCCTTTCCGTCCCTTTTAGACTCTCTAAGATTGAAAAGGACCAAGTTATATTTGTCATTAAAGTCATTAAAACAATAGCGACAAACTTGTCCATGCAGACAAGAGTGAGTTTCATTGTCGCTAGGCTCGTTAAAACATAGCGACAGGTTTTCCTGAAGGGAAAATTATAGAACAAGCATATGTTATCATCATCAAACTTGACAAAAATAAAGAGGTACTGGTCAGCAATGACTGGGGAAAAAGGGAAGAAAACTTGAATAGCTTCATTGGTAGTAGGTTGCTCTTGAACATGATACTTTCACTCCATTGCCATGATTAAGTTGGGTTGGGTTATTCCATTCACCGACCATATCACCATTGGTCCACCATACCATCCACCTTGGGGTTAACGCTACCAATCCATTTCAGTGTCACCGGTATGTTCAAGAAAAGTCACTCAGAGAATTCACCAACCTATCCAACATCTCATCCGCTGGAATACCTTCACTCTCCATTTTTTCATGACCGCCATCCTGAACCTTGTATCATCAGATCGTTTTCACCTCCAAAAAATCATTTTCTTCGTTCTATGTCGTAGATGTGGGATTCATTAAGGCCCTCCTATGATGGGTCACTTCTTGTCGACATCAGCTCATTATCCAAGAAGTTGACTTAGGAACAACCCTTTTAGTACTTTGAAGCTTGTATCCCTCAATGGCAAGTTTCTCACTTCCGGCGACAGGTTTACATCAATGGCCTTCGACTGAAAGATTTTACGTGGTGTTCAACATCGACTCATGTATTCACACCATGTGAATTGTACTGCAGTACCTTGAGGGTCATCATCATTATCAGTGATTCCTCTCGCGGTTGTTAAAAGCTCACATCATTGGATAGTAATTAGGCGATTTCTTTCCATGTTCGACATCAGGACATATTTTCAAATGGATCGACTTGTACTTCAGGTGAAGATTGAACAAGTTTGAAGACCTCAGATCTAGTTTCATCCATCCATGCTGCAATATATTCAGGATAATAAAGACATCAAATTTACATCATAGCTGCACAGATAATCATCCAATCTGAAGGATGATGGCTCTACCAGAATCATCAGTCTGCCGCATAGACGATTGTCTGTCTTATGTACATGAATATGAATTTATAAAGCTAAGCATGGGAATGCCCACCTCAGCTAGATCACGAAAATATTGTGAAGATAATGTATTGTGTTGTATCTTATTACAAGTCACCTTCCAGTTCAAAAAACCTTGGATCCTCATCATAAAGCATTTCACCCAACATCAAAAGATTTACGATCTCATGCTTTAGGGGGAAACTGTTATAGACATATTTGGGCATTGCAACCCCAATCACATATGTCCATAAACCAAGGGTTTCTAAACCCCTAAAAGTGTTGTTTCATACCCTAAAGGAACAAGGTCAGTTGATTACATGATCTCCCACAAGTTCTCCATGAAAAACTACTCAGAACTGGTCAAAACAGGACCATACAGACTGTGCCATGCATAGCGTGCGATGCATCTCACCTATTACACATGGGGGGTGTGATGCATACTGGAAATCCCTTCTGTAGGGTGCAATGAGTGAGAGCAGACAAATGGCAGAAGCAGTTTGCTAGGTGGAAACCCATAGAATCTTCTAGAAATTGCTCATATGACACTTGCCTCTCTAAATTCACCCAAGGATGAGTAAGAGATCTGAAATCTCCAAGTGGAACCAAGAACTATCAGTGAAATGACACTAATCGAAATCCCAGAAGTTGAATCGCTCTCTTGTAAACATCTATATATGGATCCCTCATCCAAGAGATCCAGAGGCTGGAATTTTGTAATTTGCAAGGAAGTGCTGTTGGTTTCTCTTTGAAGACATTGTTGGGTGATCTTTCTTTGTATGAGGTGAAGAGGGCTTTCATGCTGGGAGGATGATGCTGGATCAGACAACCTAGTTGTAATCCTCTCTTCTACTACTTCTATCAATAAATCTATTTGAGTTTTCCTCCATATGCTTGTATATCTCTGAATCTTGTTTATGTATGCATTTATATGGTTAATGTACATCTGATCCTACATTATTTATGGTTATAGGTCTCTATGCTTTGATGGTATTTTGCTGCCTTGGCTCTACAGGTGTTCTTTGAAGCGGGACAAGTGAGGAAGGAGTGGTGAAGGCTCTGTCAAAGGAGAGAGGAAACAAGTAAGGAGACTAGCGAAAGACTGAGGTTGGTGCTCTCTTCTTCTCTCTCATCTTTCTCTCATAAAGGAAAACACAAGTAACTTTAATCTATTTGTTTCTAAGATAGCTACCCATATTAGTGGGACTAGCAGCTCTGAATGGACACTAGTTCTCCCAATAACAATGAGGTGGTCTACAACCATGATTGCTAGCTAGGAATTCAAAGAAATGTCTTGTGTGTCCTTTAGGAATTTCATATAAGGCTTTATACCCTGGTGCGGGGTGCCAAATAATTAGGCTTCTGAATCTACAACCCAACCAAGATGGTCCTTCTCTCAAAACGAGGTCACCAAAGAGACTCAGGCGATCAACAGCTAGCTTAAAGTTCTCATAATTGAATGGTTGTCAGTTTTGGATGTTCGGATTAGAAGTCTAGTATCGAAACTTAGCTGCTGGTATGGGAAGGTCTTTGATGGTAAAGAAGTATTATATCCCTTACCGTACAAATGCTGTGTGGATAGGTCCCAGTGCTTCGATCACTCCCTGAATTCTCATTAGGCTCGTATGTTTGTTCCATAATTGCCGTGGGTCTCTAGGTTCTCCTCTCACCCATAAGTCTAATCCATTTTCATGTCTTTGAAAGACGTTATAGGCTTTAAGCCACTTTATTTGATTAACACCAAAAGAAATAAATGCCTGCAGTTGGACATCTCCCACAAAAGGGCTAGGGTTCTGATCTGTTTCTCCATCTAATACAAGATTGTGCAAATAGAATTCACATAACAATAGGTGAACGTTCTCGCCATAGTGCTTACAACAGTTTATGAAGTCATCAATAGTTTCTATTTCTATAGGGGCTCCTACTTTGACAGCTTTAATTTTCAATTGTAGATATCTTTCCATTAAAAACAAAGCATAGCTCCTAGCAGGTGCTCCACACACTAGAACATCAGTATACAAAGAGCATAGGGTATCCATTTGTTTGATGACTATATCTAGTCTATAAGTTACCTTTTTGACTCTTTATTTTTCCTTTCGCCATCTTTCGAAGGCCCAATTTTTGGATAAGTTAACATCCCTCAGCTGCTGTTTTAATTTTTCATACTTTTCTTGAGAGACAGTCTGCTCTATAAGTTTCTCTACTACTTGTTGGGCTTGTACCAAATCCTTTCACAGAGTTACTGTCCTCAAGTCACTATCCCACATAGTAGTTGTAAGTGGGAGATTTACTTCAATATTCTTATTACATAATCCCATATTTGTGGTTTGAATTTCCTCAGAGCACAGTACCTTTGTTTGACTTTCTTTGTCACATGCCGATATGTTATCTATTTGTACTTCGACATGGGCAACAACTGAGCGTTGTTCCTTTCGGTTTTGAATGGCAGGCTAGACTTGAGTCTTCTTATTATTTTTCTTAAGGGGTTTTATCCAAGCGGTTGTATGCTTTACTGCAGAGTTCCTTTTTGTCTTCTTCCCCATTTTCAAAACCCTTATCTGCTGCCAAAGTTGCTTAATTACGCTAAGCAATCTCTGTTGTTCCTTTCACAATCTTCTAATTTCTTCTATTTTCTTAAAAGGAACAACTGTTCGTTTACTTGGGCCTGGACTTTGTACCTCAAGTGCTGTGGTTTCATCTTGGCCAATTTCCATAGTTCCTCCTAGGGGCACTTCTTCAGTGTTATGCTGATCCAATTGTTCAGGGGTAGAAACCATAGCTTGCTCTGCTGTTACCTGAGCAGCTTCTTCTTCTACCTCCTCTTCATCATGAAATTCTTCCGGTGTATTCTGACTAGGAACAGATTGCTACTCTTCTCCTGCATCGTTCTCTTTCCCGGATACACTCTCATCATCAGCAGGGTGATCCTCTTCTCCTTTATCTTCATCACACAGTTCTTCGGATGCACTTTTGTCATGAACAGAGTGCTCCTTCGATATTTCTTCGATGCGGGGGTTAAGTGGGCTATGAGCTTGGGCATATTCGGCCATATTGGCCAAATCTGCACCAACGCATCTTCTTGCAACGATTTTTGTAGTGGAATTCCACTACGTTGCTCTGCTTCCTCTTCCACCTGATTGAATTGTTCAATCTCTTCTTCTGGTTCCTGGTCATTTTCCTCTAGCTCTATTTCATTCTCCCCATCTTCCAATTGTGGGGGTTCTTTGTCTCCAGAATCATGTATTTCTACAGGTTGACCACTGTCTTCCTGGTGATCCCTTATCATTCCCCTGATTCTTGCCAGTGTAATAGATTTCCCTCGTTTCAGAGGTCTGATTGATGCACCAGTATCATGTTTCCATTTTGGGGTTGTCAAGGTCAGTCCTCCACCTATTGCGAAAGTAAGTTCTTCCCAACTGCTTTGTTGTTGGGCAAGGCTGTGGCTGAATATCAGTCATATTAAGCCATAGTGACTTACTACTAACTCTAAGTGGTGAGATTTCTTCATGCGTCAGCTGACATCATGAAATAAAGAATTTAAAAACACAGGAAAATTCACAGTGCACTTTTGTTTTAACACAACTAGAAGTTTAAGATGTTGTGGTCTTACCACGTCCTTCCTGCCATCACAAGTAATGTAGCTCTGGATAACTTTTGCCAATTCCGGCCACGACTCTCCCAAGGTTGTCGGTAAAACTTCTTTTCCTTTTACTGTCAGGTTCTTCCCTTCATCCTGGAAGATTTTCATGGCGTCCCGCAATCTCACCTTTTTCAAAGTCCACACAGCGTCCGTGGTCGGCAGTCCTGAAACCCCTACAATTATGTCATCAGTGACTACTATCTATGTCCCTCTCACCATGGAATAATTTTCATGCAGGTTCTGTAAAAAATCAATTGCCACCGTCTCGTTAGATTGTTGTATGCAGTTAAGATAAACTAGCCATCCTGCCCTTGCTAGAATCCCTCATGCAGCATCGGAGACGATCAATACCTATGGCTCACTGCGAATTGATCCTCCTCCCATGTTTGGCGCACTGTAAAAAAAAGAAGACAGAGACGACAATGGAACAAGAATCTGTTCAAAATTTTTAGCTCACTATTAGCAAACACATAGAAGATGACAGAACAACAAGCTGTTCGAATTTTGAATTTACTACTAATTTTTGGAGAGCAAAACAGGGAAATAGCTTCGGAACAGCTTGTCATGCATATTGGGAAACAAAATGCCGTTAAATTTTGCTATTCCTGAGTCATTAATTCTCTGAATGATAAGCTGACATGTATGCTAGTGAGTTATGGGGATCACCTGGTCACCTTTGCCCCCCTTGCAATATGATAGGACAACCTTGGCCGTCAAATGAAGAAGCAGCGTGTTGAACTGCCATAGTACAGAGTCATTAATGAAAAACGTATACAGAAATTCCATGTTTACAGTGATGAGCGAATTACCGAAATCGAGGCATAGAATAGAATCCCTTAATAGATAAGAAAATGTCATGATATGATGCGAGAATTGGAGGATAGGACAACTGACATGCACAAAAGGTCTCATGCAGTCATTATCAAATTTTTCCATCATAAGAGATTGTAATTGATTTTCATGTTTCAAAGGCTCGGAAGGATTATATACATAATTTCATTTGAACGATTTATAAAGATATAAGAAGAAGTGTTGTATAATTGTTATTGGTGTATAAGAAATATGACTTCAATGCCATCAACCGAGCTCTGTTAACCACAGGTGTCCATAACCTTGACGAGTTGTTTATTTCACCCTTGGAACCATGATCCTTTGTGTATGCCTAGGAAAGTATTGTGCAATGTTAGAATGGAGGCCATTATGCTAGCTTGGTAACCAGATGAATCATAATTCCATTCACTAGGAAGGAGTGAAAGATGGGAGGCCGGCTCGTGATGAGACATCTTGTTCCAAGGACTCTTTATTTTTTATAATGTGCCTCTTGAATCATATCCCTGGTGTGGTGGCCATAGTGGGAATGGCACTTCACTTTCTGTCTTATGATCATGGTAGGCTAGCTCTTGATGAGACCCCCTATCCTTCATCTGACAAATCATGTTAGTAAGTATATAAACATTTTTCTTTTTCTTCTTTTTTTCTTTTATATAACACTTTTTCTATTTATATACAGAGGGTGGTTCAACACTCCTTAAGAGTAGGGATGGTGGAAGAAGTCTAAACATCTCAATAGAAAAAAATATCCCCTTATTCTTATTCAATAATAATGATCAAAGAGAATTATGGGGATTTAGAAAGAACCATCATGATAAAGATGATCAATCATATCGGTATCAGTAGAATAATGACAGCAAGGTGATCAATAGTTGTGTCCTTTCCTTGTTTCATCAAATCAAAGCACTTTCTTCTACGGATAACGTTTTTTTATGTAATGTACTGATTTCAGTATCCTCTAGTTTTTGTATTCATTGTATAGATGTATAGTTATGCTTCAAAAATGATCTAAATGGTAAAACACACAAAAAAGAAAATGTACTCTAAAATGATAAAACAGGTACTGTGCACAAAATCACAAGCAAAAGGAAAAAATATACTCGAAACTGCTATGCATTGAGAGGAACAGTAGCTGTCCCTTAATTGGAACAGAAAAGAAAACAAGCACAAGAAAAAAAAAATGCAAAAATGTTGTCCCTTCAAAAAGGAACAACAAAAAATGAAGGTGTTGTTCCTTTGGAAAGGAACAACAAAAAATGAAAGTGTTGTTCCTTCGGAAAGGAACAACAGAAAATGCAAGTGTTGTTCCTTCGAAAAGGAACGGTGGAAAACAAAAGTGTTGCTCCTTTGGAAAGGAACAACAAAACGTGAAAGTGTTGTTCGAAAGTGTTGTTCCTTTGGAAAGGAACAACAAAAATGCATAAGTGTTGTTTCTTCAGAAAGGAACAACAAAATGTGAAAGTGTTGTTCCTTCAGAAAGGAACAACAAAACATGAAAGTGTTGTTCCTTCAGAAAGGAACAACAAAAATGCAGAAGTGTTGTTCCTTCGAAAAGGAACAATAAAACGTGAAAGTATTGTTGCTTCAGAAAGGAACAACAAAATGTAAAAATGTTGTTCCTTTGGAAAGGAA
This sequence comes from Pinus tabuliformis, assembly GCA_031772625.1. Taxonomy (NCBI): domain Eukaryota; kingdom Viridiplantae; phylum Streptophyta; class Pinopsida; order Pinales; family Pinaceae; genus Pinus; species Pinus tabuliformis. The sequence goes on from CM062812.1 coordinate 344,720,418, forward strand.
TAGCAAAACGACGAAAAATCTGTTCCTTCGGAAATGAACAACAAAATGCAAAAATGTTGTTCCTTCGAAAAGGAATAGCAAAATGGTGGAACTGCTATTCCTTCAGAAAGGAACAACAAATTGCAGAAGTGTTGTTCCTTGAAAAAGGAATAGCAGAACAGTGAAAATGTTGTTCCTTCCGGAAGGAACAACAAAGTACAGAAGTGTTGTTCCTTCAAAAAGGAACAACAAAGTGCAGAAGTGCTATTCCTTCACAAAGGAACAACAAAGTGTTGAAAGCGTTGTTCCATCCAAAAGGGACAACAAAATACAAAAGTTACAGAAATGCGAAAATATGTACAGAAATTAATTTATACGAACAAAACAAAAGAATTATGTACATAGTGTAAGAGTAATCAAATCACTTAATGAACCAAAGGTGAGGAAGATTTCTCTTCCTCAACTAGAATCTGCATGTCGGAGTCTTAACAGAGTTGTTGGTAGAAGGATTCCGAGGTAAGTGGTTTGTGGTATAATCAAACTCAGTGGCTGCTTGCCTTAAAGGTATGTCCCAATCCATCAATGGTGGTTAGAGTAATGGTGCCATTATCATGTACCTTCTGGATTTCATATGGTCCCAGCCAGCGAGTCTGAAGTTTCCCTGGAAAATCCTAAAACCTGGAATCATGTAGGAGTGCCAAATCTCCTTCGCGGAAGACTTTATTTTTAATGAGGGAATCATGCCATTTGGCTCGCTGTTGTTGGATTAACGTGGTATGTTGAAGAGAAGAGAGCCTGATTTCATCTAGCTCATTGATATGTTGTAATCTATTAATCTAGGCCTCGTTTAAATCTAAACCAACTTCTTGTGTTGTTCGCAATGTCTGTATTTCAAATTCTATTGGAAAGATGGGTTACTTTCCAAATACTAGCTGATATGGTAAATAACTAGTAGTACTTCTCCATGTTGTTCTGTATGCCCACAAGGCTTCCAACAATCTTGTAGCCCAATCGCGTCTAGATGACGCAATGGTTTTTGTCAGTATTGCTTCTATTATTTTATTCGTACTCTCTACTTGGCCATTTGCCTATGGGTGATAAGGAGAGGTAATTATATATTGAATATGGTAATTTTTCACTGTTGCAGCAATTTTATTACCAGAAAACGGTGGTCCTCCATATGTAATTATATCTCTTGTGAAGCCATATCGCACAAATATGTGGAACAGGAACTGTATGACAGAATCCTCTATAGCTCTCGACAATGCCTCTGCTTCAACACATTTGGTTACATATTCTGTTGCTACCAAAATATATGTTTTCTGGTTTGATGATGGATTGATTGGACCGAAAAAATCAAGCGCCCATCATTCGAATGGTTCAATGACTAGCTATGGGTTCAGGGGCATTTCATCCGACTGTCTAGGGCGTCCTGCTCTTTGACCACTGCCAGAAGCTTGAACAAATTTCTTTGCATCTTTGAGGATTGTGGGCCAATAATACCCTATTTGCAGGACTTTGTGACCACTTCATCGATTTGTGAAATGTCCACCACATGGTCCATCGTGATAGGCTTTCAAAATGTAAAAAATTTAATCTTCACAGATGCATCTCTTGATGTGCATTATTACACAAAATATTGTCACCATGACTTTTTGCAGTCAGTGTGAGTCTATCACCACTCATACTGTCCTCCTTTGCAAGTCTTAAAACTCAGCTCTTCATGTCAAGCCTTAAAAATGAGAGAAAGTCCTTGAAAATCTCTAAAACTTTGGTTCCGCACTTTCTCTTAGCATTACCTGTGGTCCTGCACCCCTTGGTCATGTTACCTGCAGACCTGTCTGCTCTTTCTCTAAAGGAATGGGTGTGGACCCCTGTAAAAGTAAAAAAGGCGCAAGTTTATTATTAAAAACTCACTTTGGATTAATTTGGACGCTTCTAGAAGGAACCTTGAGGTGGCAAGTTCGCTCCTAGGTGGTTCATGCATCCCATAACTAAAGGATCTAACCCCTTGATGAGAGGAGCCTATCCCTTTGAAGGAGGACTCTATCCCTTTGAAGGTGGACCTAGTAACTTCCTTCCTCTGCACTATAAAATGAGGCATTGGGCTGGTTGCTAGGGAGGTTAAAAGTTGAATATTTTTGACGGTAAATGCTGTTGGAATTTAAACTTCCTAATTGAGCTTGAGAGGAGAGATTACATACCTTTTGATCTCTTTGGGAAGAGTGTGAAGCTTGTCAAAGTAGAGGAGAATCTTGCTAGACACTGGGAGGAGCTTGTAGAGCATCAACGTACCAAGGTTGTAAAGTTCTTCTTTGTTTAAAGTTAATATTATCAGATTCAGTTTTCTCAATAAATTTTCTTCTATGGTTTATTTCATGAATTCCTTGATCATCATGATAAACATGGTTTATTATATTGGCTATGCACATGTTATTTGATGTGTGCCTGTTTGTGTTTGTAGGTTCTTTAAAAAGGAGCTCATTTGGATGACTGGAGCGTCGCTTCCACAAACTGGCATTGGACTTGAGGTAGGGTCTAAAACATCTCTTGGCTTTTATTTATAAATCACAATATTTAGAGAAAGATAGAATTTGCTTTTCCTCCTTGTCGCTAGATATGAGTAGATACTAGGGAGATCGGTCTTGTACGCAAGAACGATTTATCCGGCCGACAAAATGGAGACTTCACTGGGGAGCAATGGGATGACTCAGGTAAAATCATTTTCAACATTTTCTACATATGGCCACTGATAGTAAAATGTTTTAAATCGTCTCAAAATTGATAGTAAAAAGTTTCAAATGCGGATGTAGGTCCATGGCGACCAGCCACTCTTCAGCCCTATGAAAGGAAGCAGCCAGCTGCAGTAGTACCAGCCCCACAGGATGAATCTACAGAGACCTCGGCCGAATTGGAAAACCATCTAGATCGTTTGACAACAGATATTCCAGAGACTAGCATAGATGACATTCCTCTTAGGCTACAACGCTATGTGATTGGGGTCCCAAGACCTTTCAAGAGGTTCCTTTGTAGGGTGGCCCATATAGTGGTTTCTTATCGTGATCATCACCAATGATAGGATGATCGCTTGTTGTAGACTCATATGGCATTTTTTCTTTTTGTACTATCATTTTTTCCGATCATAAGGTGTTTTTCAACCTATGATTGAAGATGATGTATATTTGACACACTTCTATGCTATGCTATATCACTATTACTAGCTATCTTGTAAAAAATGTTATGAAATGTTTTTAAATTTACTGTTTGATTATTACAAATGTCTACTTAACATTCGAGAAGCAATTGCATCTGCTAATGTATTTAAATATCTTGGAATATGTTGATATTCAATATAATCAAATTCACGTTCCAAGAGATGAACTCTTAAAAATAATCTCAATAACACTGGATTTCTAATAGCATAAACTCTATTAGGCTGCAATACAATGAGTTCAGAATCTAACCTCACAATCAAATTTTGAATCCTGAATGAAATGGATTCAGATAATAACTCAATCACTGCACTATACTCTGCAATGTTGTTCGTTGTTTGACCGAAGCTTACCCCATGCATAGATACCAACTCATCAAAGGGTGAATAGATAACCCAAGCTACGGAAGAAATGTTCCGTGTATTACAACAAGCACCATCAGCAAAACCAATGTATGTTTGAAGAGACGTCGACATCTGCAATATCAAGAGTAAAATCAAAATAAGCAGGAATAATGACAAAAACACTCTCTAAACTAAGCACACTTTTCTAATCTAAAACACACCAGCTAGAAAGAAAACTAATCTAACTAAAATCTCCACACCCAGATTTAAGCATAATATCTCTTCAGATAAAGACCATTTCTGGGTTTGCCTAAAGAGACACTGTCAAAGTCTACCAATTCATAGGCCCATTTTGCCAGCTTTCACTTAACAACATAAGGACCATGCCACATGGGTACGAACTTTGGACTTGCCTGATTTGTCGTGCCTTACGAACGCTCCGATTAATTATCTTCCATTTTTGCCACCAATGCCGAATAAGTTGCCCAGTGATATCCCTAACTTTGAAGGTAAATCAAGAGACGACCCATCAAACCATGTGATGACTTATCACCTCTGGTGTGCATCTAACTCCATTTCAGATGATTCAATTCGTTTACGTCTTTTTAAATGCACTCTAATTGGTCTTGCGGCCAAGTGGTACATTGAGTTACTGCGAGCCACTTTTTATAATTTTAGTCAGCTAGCTACTTCATTCTTAACTCATTTTCAGTTGCCTATCAGAGATGAAAATGGCACGGAATTATTAACTTCATTAAAATAGTCAACGTCCACTTTTATTTCAGATCACATTCATGAATGGAGATGTCAATGGCATTTAGTGAAAGTTTTTATTCTGGATCAAATCTTAGCAGAATGGTTTGTTAAATCAGTATTACCTAAAATCACTGAGGATGTAGCTAACACAGGAGTTGTTACTAAAGGGAAAGTAATTTCTCAAGCTCAGTACCTTAACCTCTTTTATACACAGTCGAGTACGTGACATGAGAAAATCCCTGACCTTCCTAAACAAAATCTAATAACTGCAGCTCCTTCAGGGTCTCATGCCGCTGACGGTATGATTGCTTCATTTAAAACCAAAAGTAAGAAGAAATCTTCCAAGAAATATTCTCCTATTATAACTTTACCAGATTCCTCAACAGGAGACTCTTCCGCTGAAATTTCTGCCGATATTCATGTTGTAGAGTCATCTACGGCCAAATCAAAATTCGACAGTAAAAAGAAGGGGAAGAAGAAAAATAAATCAGATAAAAAATTGAAAGAGAAACCAGATAAAATAGAATCTACTGATGAGAAATGTAAACCTCGTTATCCTTGTCTCATTTGTGACGAAGAGCATTTTACAAGAGACTACCCTCATCGCGCTGAGGTTGCGAAAATCGTCAAAGGTTCTCAAACGCCTGCTGTCTTGAAGGATTCTTTTCCTAGTCAAGATAATAACATGATAGGTTCTTCCTCAAATGCCTAAGAAGAACCCATAATGATGATGTCCCATGTTAGGATTGCGACACGATCACAAGATTATGGAAGTAACAGTCCTGTTGGTGGTAAGGAAGTAGAATCTTCTAATTTGAACCCATCAACTTCAACTCCTGGTTCCGATCCACTACAGATCGAGAAACCCAACCCAGACTTAGTAATCAAACCGCCCGCTAAGGGTATACTTCGAAAGTCAACTTTCAATCCACATGCGAGAGTTGCTCAGAACTATAACATTGTTGAAGATTTGGCTATTTCACCTTCAGCAATGTCGGCTTTGGAGGTGCTGCAATCATGTCCAGCACAACATAAATTTCTATTGTTGGCTATAGGAGCTATTGATATTCAGGACTCGAACCTTATAATCTTTGATTTAGAAAATAGTACACCTCGCTGACCTCATCAAATGGCTTTCCAGATTCCAGTGTTAGTAAAAAACAGACCTTGCTATAGGACTGTAATTGATAAGGGAACTTCAACGTGTATTATGTCGATCCAGTGTTGGAGATCGCTTGGTTCTCCTACACTTAGTCAATCCCCAACGATTCTAAAGGCTTTTGATGGCTATGGGTTCCACCCTTTTTGCATTCTACAGGATTTACCTATAGGGGTTGAAGGCAAAACTTTTAATCTAGATGTGGAGGTGGTTGATGCCCCTCTAGATTACAACCTTCTCTTGGGTCGTAGTTGGTCTTACGCTATGACTACTGTTGTTTCATCGGTCTTTCAGCTTACAAAGTTTCCTCATAATGGAAAGATCGTAACTATAGACCAGCTAACTTACTTTTCATCCGACCCGGCCTATTCTGAAAGTATCCAACATGTCGGAAAAACAACTATCCCTTACAAGGATGTTGGAGTAGGACTAGTTAAAGATTCTAGTTTACTAGGAACTTTTTACTTTCCTCCTCCCAACGTATCGCCTTCTACTGCAACCATTCATATGATTTCATCAGACACTATTGTTTATGATGATCCTTGGATCGTACCTTCTGAATCTCAGATGGATTCATTTGGTCATGCTATACCTTTGAGTCCCTATGAAATTGCGTATTAGGCTATACAGAAGTTTTTCGATCCTTCTTCAACCGAAATTGACCTAATGAACGTAGTCCATGAAGAATCACTTTCAACATCAAACTCAGATTCAACAACTTTTTTCGAACTTGTTCACACTGATGAGTAGATTCATGAAATTTTGTCTGTTGATGACTTACCATGGGAAGATCTTCATCATAGATCTTCATTCTTACCTGAGATTGATCGTTTTGAAAATGATTTTTCATTGATTTTTACTACTGATTATGTCAGGAAACCACAGAATCCATTGCAAAATCCTAATTCTGAGTTAAATTTGGGCAATATTTCTCGAACAGTTCCTATTGACATTTCAGTTAAACCTGGAAATGTTGAAAACATTCATATAGGTGCCTCCTTTACGGAAGATGAATTTCAAACATATAAGGCCCTATTTCAAGAATTCCACAACGTGTTTTCCTGGTCATATGAAGAAATGCCAGGAATTGATCCAACAATTTTTGTCATGAAATCAAAACTTACACCGATGCTAAACCCGTTCGGCAATGTTTGCATTAGATTCACCCGCAAAAAGCTGCTGCTATTAAAGTAGAATTTGAAAAATTACTTAAAGCAGGTTTCATTTATCCAATTCCCTTAATGGATTGGGTATCAAATATTTTTCATGTTAATAAAAAGCAAGGAACGATAAGAATATGTATCGATTATAGGGATATTAATCGAACCTGTCCCAAAGACAATTATCCGACTCCCTATATTGATCAAATCATTGATGATTGTGCTGGCAGTGAAATATTCTCCTTTATGGATGGTTTTTCCGGTTACAATCAAATCAACTTTCTACCTACTGATCAACCAAAAATGGCTTTCTTTTGTCCATGGGGAACGTTTGCTTATTGAAAATTACCTTTTGGGCTGAAGAACGCTAGAGAAAATTTTCAAAGAGCTATGTCTTACGCGTTTCATGACATCAAGCACATTGTGCAATCTTATATCGATGATTTACCTACTTATTCATTACGTAGAGCCGATCATCTCATTCATTTACGAGCAATGTTTATGAGATGTAGGCATTATTGAATTAGGTTGAATCCACACAAATGTGTTTTCTGTATAGAAGTGGGTCGTTTACTTGGATTTGTTGTTTTGAAAGCTGGCATTCATGTTGATCCCTCGAATGTTGAAGCTATTGTCAAATTTCCTCCTCCTTCGACTCTTCACCAACTCCAAAGTTTGCAAGGGAAAGCAAACTTTTTACGTCGATTCATTCCTAACTACGCCGAGATAACAAAGGGTTTTACCAGGTTGTTGAAACAGAATACTCCATTCTTTTGGGATGAGATAGCTGACAAATATTTTGATGCACTTAAACATGCGTTGACCCATGCACCATTATTGCATCCTCCCAACTACAACCAGGACTACTTCTTATATCTCGCCGCCTCTTATTCCACCATCAAGATGGTATTAGTTCAGGAAGATGAATTCAGTAGTGAACATGTGATCTACAACCTTAGTCGAACCTTGAATCCGACTGAGCTAAAATATTCACATGTGGAGAAATTGGCCTTGCCAGCGGTTCAAGCTATCCAACAATTTCGTCATTACATTTTACTACGCAAAACTACTGTAATTTTCGACTATAACCCTATGATCTATATTTTGACAAAAAAATTGCTAGGGGGCAAGTATTCCAAATGGATTGTTATCTTGCAGGAATTTGACTTGGAGTTTGAAAAATCTAAGTCAAAGAAATCTTTAGTTTTTGCGGAGTTGATGTGTGACTTCCCGTGTACTGATACTGAAACTATGGCAGAAGAGCCCATTGCGGATGAATCCTTGTTTCTTATCAGCACTCTTGATCCATGGTATGGAGATATCATAGTTTATCTCCAAACCCAATCCTTTCGACCTGAAATTTCAAGATCTCAACGCCGGAAAATACATTTCCAATCCCAACAATACAAAATTCTTTGAGATACACTTTATTGTCATGGGGCGAGCTCTATTTTTCGACGTTCTTTAACTCATGAGGAAGCTAAAAGGGTTCTAAATGACTATCACTCTGGAGCGTGTGGTGGTCATATGTCTGAGTTTGCCACAGCCCAAAAGATATTGTGCGTTAGCTATTTCTGGCCGTCTTCGTTTAAAGATTGTATTGACGCTGTCTAAAAATGCCACAACTGCAAGATTTTTGATCGAAAGATGTGTGCTCCACCTGCTCCTCTCCACCCTATAATTTCCATCGGTCCTTTTGTGAAATGGGGTATCAATTTTATTACATGTAATCCTCACTCGGCCGGGTGGCATGCGTATATCATCCTTGCGGTAGATTATTTACCAAGTGAGCCGAGGTGATGCCTACATTTTCGGCAGATGGCAAAATTGCTGTGATTTTCCTTTTCAATCATATAATTACTAGATTCGGTGTTCCACAAACAATTATCACTGATCATGGGCATCATTTTAGAAACATCATGATGACTGAACTAACATATCAACTTGGCCTGGGTCACGATAGTTCTACTCCATATTACCCACAGGCTAATGGTCTGGTTGAAGCCATCAACAAAGTTCTAGTCATTATGATCTGACGAATCATTGGGATTCATAGGTTGAATCGGCATAACATGTTATTTTCAGTGCTTTGGGCGTATCAAACCTCAGTAAAAACATCAACTCCTTTCACTCCTTTCTGACTAGTTTATGGTTTGGAATATGTGCTACCCATTGAATGCAAAATCCCATCATTGCAAATAGCCATAGAATTACTTCTAGCCACTTCCGAAGAGGAGAAACGTTTGTTATACTTGGCTCAGCTAGATGACAATCGACGTGATGCTGCACTAGCAATCGAAACTCATGCCAAATGTATTAAAGCTCAGTACAATCGAAATGTTACTCGTAATTTTTTGGAAGGAGACCTAGTCTTACTATACGATCAAGCAAATGATAAGTTAGGTGTTGGAAAATTTGTACCCATGTGGCATGGTCCTTATGTTGTTAAGCGAAAGCTAGCAAAAGGGGCCTATGAATTGGTAGACTTTGACGGTGTCTCTTTAGGTAAACCCAGAAATGGTCTTTATCTGAAGAGATATTATGCTTAAATCTGGGTGTGGAGATCTTAGTTAGATTAGTTTTCTTTCTAGCTGGTGTGTCTTAGATTATAAAAGTGTGCATAGTTTAGAAAGTGTTTTTGTCATTATTCCTGCTTATCTTGATTTTACTCTTGATATTGCAGATGTTGACGTCTCTTCAAACATACATTGGTTTTGCTGATGGTTCTTGTCGTAATACACGGAACATTTCTTCCGCAGCTTGGGTTATTTATTCACCCTCGAATGAGTTGGTATCTATGCATGGTATAAGCCTTGGTCAAACAACGAACAACATTGTAGAGTATAGTACAGTGATTGAGTTATTATCTGAATCCATTTCATTCGGGATTCGAAGTTTGATTCTGAGGTTAGAATCTGAACTCGTTGTATTGCAGCTTAATAGAGTTTATGCCATTAGACATCCAGTGTTATTGAGATTATTTTTAAGAGTTTGTCTCTTGGAACGTGAATTTGATTATATTAAATATCAGCGTATTCCAAGATATTTAAATACATTAGCAGATGCAATTGCTTCTCGAATGTTAAGTAGACATTTGCAATAATCAAACAGTAAATTTAAAAACATTTCATAACATCTTTTACAAGATAGCCAGTAATAGTGATATAGCATAGCGTAGAAGTGTGTCAAATATACACCGTCTTCAATCATAGGTTGAAAAACACCTTATGATCGGCAAAAATGATAGTACAAAAAGCAAAAATGTCATATGAGTCTACAACAGGTGATCATCCTATCACTGGTGATGATCACGATAAGAAACCACTGTTCGGGCCACCCTACAAAGGAACCTCCTGAAAGGTCCTGGGACCCCAATCACATAGCGCTGTAGCCTAAGAGGAATTTCATCTATGCTAGTCTCTGGAATATCTGCTGTCAAACGTTCTAGATGGTTTTCCAATTCGGCCAGGGTCTCTGTAGATTCATCCTGTGGGGCTGGTATTGCTGCAGCTGGCTGCTTCCTCTCATAGGGCCGAAGAGTGGCTGGTCACCATGGACCTATATCTGCATTTGAAACTTTTTACTATCAGTTTTGAGACGATTTAAAAACAAAAAAAAAATTAAATTAGAAAATTTTGAAAATGATTTTACTAGAGTCATCCCATTGCTCTCCTGGTGGAAGAGCCATGTCTGGGTCACCACGATAATCCATCCCAGCATAAGGAAAATCTTGAATCGCAAAAACTTTGCTCTCCAACCAATGAAAATACTCAGGAGGAAATCGAACAACCTATGAACCCTCCTCAGGATGACGGGCCATAACTACAACCCAACGCATCATCTTGGGCTCTCATGAGAGTCCAGCTTCAACTTAAAGATGCTATGGGACCAACAATGGGACCCTCTCTAGACCAAAGCTCACAACTAAGAAACCATATCCAAATTTTTTCTGTTGTCCGTTCTTTTCTCTAGTCAGTTGGCCTTTTACATTATCCAACACAGCTTCACACCAATTGAAGACGGTGCCTCAGAAACAGTCTACTACCATCCACATTTGGGATCTGGTGGCCATATGTCGTGCTGCGCTTCTATAGAGACTGGTGACGATAAATGCAATCACTTTGAGTTGAGGATGGGAGATGGTTTTGATATCAATCCCTTTGTCCTTGGTCTGGTCACTAAAAAACTCTAGCTGGAGACTATCGACAGACTAGCTACCTGGCCTAGTCCCGAATAGAGTCAATTGTTCACCTCTCTTGGGCAAACTAGTCAAAAAGTAAATATCCTCTGGCTCCATTTCGAGCTAGTGGCCACCAATAATGAAACACTGGTCCTGCACATTCCACCTGTCCACCAACCACTACAGAAAGTCTACTTGGGCCCTCATGCCAGGTATAGCCCAGAATTTAAATAACCCGCATGCCTTAAATGCATCAATTGAAGGTTGATGATTTATTGTGGTGAGGTCCACATCTTTGTGCTCCCGTTCCTACCAGCTAAGCATGGTAAATACCCTACATTGAAAGAAAAGGTGGATTAAAACATTTTAAATCAAAGTTTTTGGGCGTAATTTGAAGAATTTGGAATTTTAAAACCTATGCCTCGTGGACCACACTCTCTAGTTAGAGGCAATGCGTAGGTCCGCACTCTGCCCGAATAGCAGGTGCAGGCCCCTGGCTCTTTCCTATGTGGGAAAAAATCGGGGTCCACAGGTTTCGGACCCCCGCGAGCAGACTTTTAAACAAAATTCTTCCTAAAAATCAAAATAAAAACCTAAAAATCAAAATAAAAATTGTTTAAATGCAAGAGTAAAGTGACGTGGATTACTTGGAGGTGATGGTGTTTGATTCCAACGGACGGATTTTCCGCAATCTTCACGGGAAATTTCGTACCCAAAAGCTCTCTTTCTCACTTTGAAGTCAAACGGTAAAAATGAATTTACAAAAGCCCTTTTTATAAGTTTTTTTGAATAAATGAATTTTTAATTTGTTTATTTTTCACTTTAAAGAGGTAACTTTTGAAGCATTTTTATTCATTTTAAATAGGTATGAGTAATGTTTGAGTTTTTGTGCAGAATATCGGATTTTTCAGGAAAAATTGATCATTTTCAACAAAAATATTAGAGTCATGTTTAAGCTCTTTTTTGACTCCCAAAATATGAAAAGATTGCCGAGTTTTTCTTTTTTATCTCATTAAAATGGAAATTAAAAATACGGTCCACTTACAACTCTTTTCTGACTGTATAAACATGAAGGGATTGCCAGATTTTTTTCATTTCAAATTCAATATTGGTTATAAAGCAATGTGTCTTTGGTCGCTTTTTTACTTTTTCAGATCAGAGACACTAATGATGAAAGGAACTCCTTGATTATAATGGTCAAGCGGTTCTCTCAAGTATTATTTTATACTTTTTTCGGGCTTGGGAGACACAAATTTACGAAAAAGGACAACCATGGAGTTTTCTTAAGTTTTTCTTCCGACTCCCTTAAATTGAAAAACGCCGAGTTTCTCCTATACTGGACTCATTAAAATTTAACAATAAAGGACCTATTCAATTACAAACAGAAAAGAACCACTCCTTCTTAGGGTTCGAATTTAAACTAAGTTAGACTCATCCAAAGGATGAGCTTATAATCAAGCAAGTGTTATCCTCCTCAAGGTTGTCAAAAATAAAGAGGTACTTTCCAGAAATGGTGGGGGAAAGAGAGAAAAATGAACTTCTTTTGTTATACTTTGTGTCTCAAAAAAACATTTAACCACTCTTGAACACAACACTTTTTGTTCACCTGGATTGTGAAATCCTTTGCCTAACAGTTAATTAAACCATATTGAAAGTCTTCAACCAGTTTCTGGGTATTAGCTTTGGGTCAATTGTCACCAAACCATCTGCATTGTCATTATGTGTTCAAGAGGTCAGTGCAAATAAACCATTCACCTGCAAAATATTTGTCATCCATGTTGACCATCCGTGAGTGAGTCCTTGCAACTATATTTCTTCAAAATTGATCTATGATTTCGTGTTGTGGGCTTGCTTATGACGGATTATTTTCTTTCAACTTCAGCTCATTATCTAGAAAGATGACCTAGAAATCATCAATACCTTGGGATCTGCATGCCTCAATGGCAGGTTTCTCTCCTTTGACGATAGGTTGCATCATTGACCTGCGATCAAAGGATTCCGTGACATGTTCGACATCAACACATCTATTCACATTTCATGGATTGTATTGAGTACTTTGAGAGCCATTGACATTACTAGTGGTTTCTCTCACACTTGTTAACAGTTTACATCAATGACTAGTAATCAAGTGGTTTCTACCATGTTCGAATTCGACACATTCATTCACATGGATAGAATCGTACTATTTCGGGAAGTAGAAATCAAGACCCTCGATCTAGTTTCCACCATCGAGGCTACGAGGAATTTTGTTATTCATTATACGGTGGACTATTCATAAATAGATGGCTGCATCCATACTGTGTCTACATGTGTCTATACTTGTGATGTATTACAAGATCATTCCTATATCAGAGCAGTTTAGTTAATTTTCTAGTTAGTTTTGATCTGAGTATGGGAATTCCTACCTCAGCGATGATATGATCTCATATATATATATATATATATATATATATATATATATATATATATATATATTGTATTGAATGTTTTTACAGGTTCTAGCCAGGCTCTCCACAAGATGATCCTCGAAATGATAAAGTACTTCACTCTTCTTAGATGACAAATACTATCTATTATAGACTTCGCACTTTAGGGGGCAATATGTTACACAAAATATTGTCACCATGACTTTTTGCAATCAGTGTAAGTCTATCACCACTCATACTATCCTCTTTTGCAAGTCTTAAACCTCAACTCTTCATCTCAAGCCTTAAAAATGAGAGAAAGTCCTTAAAAATCTCTAAAACTCTGGTTCCGCACTTTCTCTTAGCATTACCTGCAGTCTTGCACCCCTTGGTCATGTTACCTGTGGACCTGCTCACTCTGTCTCTAAAGGAATGGGTGTGGACCCCTGTAAAAGTCAAAAAGGCGCAAGTTTATTATTAAAAACTCACTTTGGATTAATTTTGGATGCTTCTAAAAGGAATCTTGAGGTGGCAAGTTCGCTCCTAGGTGGTTCATGCATCCCATAACTAAATGACCTAACCCCTTGATGAGAGGAGATTATCCCTTTGAAGGAGTACTCTATCCCTTTGAAGGTGGACCTGGTAACTTCCTTCCTCTGCACTATAAAATGTGGCATTGGGCTGGTTGCTAGAGAGGTTAAAAGCTGAATATTTTTCAGGGTAAATGCTGCTGGAATTTAGACTTCCTACTTGAGCTTGAGAGGAGAGAATACATACCTTTTGATCTCTTTGGGAAGAGAGTGAAGCTTGTCAAGGTAGAGAATATTCTTGCTGGACCCTGGGAGGAGCTTGTACAACATCAAGGCACCAAGGTTGTAAAGTTATTCTTTGTTTAAAGTTAATACAATCAAATTCATTTTTCTCAATAAATTGTCTTCTATGGTTTATTTCATGAATTCCTTGATCATCATGATAAAAATGGTTTATTATATTGTTTATGCAGGTGTTATTTGATGTGTGCCTATTTGTGTTTGCAGGTTCTTGAAAAAGGAGCTCATTTGGACGAATGGAGCGTCTTCCACAAACTGGCATTGGACTTGAGGTAGGGTCTGAAACATCTCTTGGCTTTTATTTATAAATCGCAATATTTAGAGAAAGATAGAATTTTCTTGTCTTGCTTGTCGCTAGATATCAGTAGATACTAAGGAGATCGGTCTTGTCCACAAGAATGATTTATCCGACTGACATGCATATCTGCCCCTGTATGAAATAAGTAGCCCCCAATCCAAGAAAATCGGGTACTACGCTAGACAATCTTCTTTCGTTCATTGGGGGTCAGGTGTTTTGGTAATTTGCCTACTGCTAAATAATTTGCAACATCAGCATACCAGGGTGTTTTAACAGTGAGAGTGAACAAATGTTCATCTGGAAATTGATCTTCGACTGCTGTTGCATCCACTGGCTTTGGCATTCATGAAAGAAAGTCAGCTACAAGATTCTCTTTTCCAGGTCGGTCTTTTATGGTGATGTCGAATTCCTGCAATAAAATCAACCATGTTGTTACTCTAGCGTTCGTGATTGGTTTATTTGCTAAAAAATTTATGGCAGAGTGATCTGTATATAAAACAACAGGATATCCAGTGATATAGTGCATAAATTTATTTACAACATGTATTACAGTTAAAAATTCCTTTTCAGTAATAGTATAGTTCAATTCAACAAGAGATAAATTCTTGCTCATATAATAGATTGCATATGGTTTTTTATCTTTTTCCTACCCAAGGACTACTCCAATAGCTGTGTCTGAAGAATCTGATGAAATTTGAAATGGCAGGTCCCAATTTGGACGTCTGAGTACTAGGGCTATTGACACAAGCTTTTTTAGATCCTCAAAAGCATGATCACATTTATCTATCCAAACAAAGTCAACATTCCCTGTTAGTGCATATAGAGGTGCAGCAATGTGGGAAAAATGTTCTATAAATATTCTATAATAACCAGAAAATCAAAGAAAATTGTGTACCTTTGTCTGAGTGTTAGGAGTAGGTATTAACAAGATTATTTGAATTTTGGTCGGATCTACTTGTATTCCAGCTGTTGAGATATAATTACCTAGGATGAGACCTTCAGTCATCATCATATAGCATTTTTCATGGCTTAGGTAAATCTTGGTAGTGATACATCATTGCAGCACCTTTTCCAATGTGTCTAGTGCTAGGTCGAAATCATCTTCATATGGTGTTAAATCATCCATGTATACTTCGAGCCCCTGAGGATAGACCTTTGAAATGTGGTAGGGGCATCGCATAGGCCAAAAGGTAAAACTCTGTAGGCAAACATTCCCCAAGGATAGGTATAAGTAGTTTTGTCTTGGTCTTCATGGGCAATTTGAATCTGACTGTATCCACTGAAGCCATCCAAGAAATAAAAGAATCTCTTTCCTGCTAATGTATCTAATACCTAGTCAATGAATGGAAGGGGAAAGTGGTATTTTTATGTTGCTTTATTTAGTTCTCTGTAATCGACACAAATCCTCCACTTCCCATTCTTCTTTGGCACCACTATAAGTGGAGGGACCCATTTTCTATCGAAAATAGGATAAATAAATTTTACATCTAAAAGTTTTTGTAGTTCAGCATTCACAATGTCTTTTAGATGAGGGTTAAGTCTTCTTTGGGGTTGGCGAATAGGTATTGCATCCTTTTCTATATAAATGTGGTGTGTACATAACTGGGGATCGATTCCCTTCATGTCAAGGTAATCCCATTCAAATGCTTCCTTATATTTCCTCAGTAGTTTGATCAGTTTCTCTTCTTGTTCAGGGGTCAGGTTACTATTAATGTTTAAAGTTTTTCCCAGCTCAATATCTACAGTTTTTCTATTTGAAACAAAGGTAGTAGGTATTGTTTGGTCATGAGTATCTTTGAAAGGATCTTCTTCCAATTCATTATCAAATGCTGCCTCTATCATGTGAAATTGTATGCGAGATCTAGATTCAGCTTGGTTAATAAAGTTGTTAATGACGTCACCCTCTGTTCGATCTTTGAAATCGAGGGCATATGCTATAGTTAATGGGGATTTAATGTTTTCGGTAAGGTATGATACAAGATGTTTGTTAGCTTTTATTATTGTGACACTTGGCTGGGCTAGAGGACATAAGGCTAGATTCTTGATATTAGCCCCTCTAGTTATGGTCATACTGCCCTGTTGGCAGCCAATGTAAGCATCCGCGATTGCAAGCAAAGGTCTACCTAGAATTAATGGGTGCCCATCAAGTCGGTTTTTGGGATTTATTATCAGAATGTCAGCAGGATATTCCCAGGAATTAACAAATACCATGACATCAT
The DNA here is from genome assembly GCA_031772625.1 of Pinus tabuliformis. NCBI lineage: Eukaryota > Viridiplantae > Streptophyta > Pinopsida > Pinales > Pinaceae > Pinus > Pinus tabuliformis. The sequence continues at coordinate 344,736,960 of CM062812.1, forward strand.
GTAGTGTGCCCTCTGGCCTAACCATGGATCGGTCAGCTAGTTCTAATAAAGTGGAAGTTGGTTCTACTGATGTAATGCCGATTTTTTGACAAGTGGTGGTTGTTAGGATATTAATTGCAGCCCCTAAATCAACTAAGGAATTTGAAAAGGTTTGTCCATTGATTTGTACTATTACTATTGGATTTCCTGGGTCTTCATATTTGACGGGTGTTTCTTTTCTTGATAGTAGGTCAGATAAGGTGCCAACTACTTGGACTATTGGGTTATTTGTTATTATCCTCCTTAGTTTTTTTACACATAGCTCTTTGATGGTCTTTGCATATATTGGGATGTCTTGGATGGCTTGGAGGAGTGGGATTTTTATGTACATGTTTTTAAGTTCTCCCAGAATGCTAAAATCAGGATGTTGTATAGGTCGAGGTATAATTAATCGTTCTGGGAATGGGGGAGAAGATGTGGTTGCTTGGTCATGAGTCTGTTTTGTAGCCACATCTCGTAATGGTTGTTCTACAGGTAATTGATTTTCAACCTGAACATTCTTATCTCCCTTTGTCTCTATAATGTACCCATATATTAATTGAAGGTCATTACACTCCCTTAGAAGGTCATTACACTCCCTTAGATCTTAATTGAAGGTCATTACACTCCCTTAGATCAATTTCCATATCTGGTGTTTCAATTATTTGAATAGATTGAACTGGTCTATTATTTGGATTAGGGTTGGGTTGGGCTGGGAGTTGCAGTCTTAAGTTAGACTGGGGGTTGTGTTACAATGCTGGCAGTGTAGGTTGAGGGAGTGGAATGATTCCTACTGGCTGATTCCTCGGTCTTTGCCAGTTTGTCTGCCAGGATTGACTCTATGAAGTAGGAGGGGACCATTGTGCTGGATATACATTGTTTTTCCAATATGGTGGGGCATATGGAAAATTTGGCGAATTAGATTGACTTTCTTGATTCGACCATGGTGATGATGAAGGAAATGGTTGTTGTAACCAATTTGAGAAGGGAGGGTGATTTTGCCACATTGTATTATATTGCTGAGCATGATATTGTGGAGGCTGAAAAGAAGAAGCTGGATCGGGAAACATACCTGATTGTCGCGGCTGCCATTGACGATGCTAATTAAGTAGGTACACCGGTTCTGGTCTTTCTTCTGCTTCTTTGTATGCTGCTTTCAAACTAGGAAGTGAGGGGCAGCTCTCTGTAGAATGGTCTTTTTTACAAATGGCGCAAAATTGAACTGCATCTAAATGACACTCTTTGTGGCTATGTTTCTTTCTGCATCTGGGACAAAAGATTGCCAGATTTTTCTCTGCCTCTGGTTGTTTATGTTTTTCTTGCATAATATCGAACTGTGTTGTCAGAGTCCTCAATATATCAATTTTGAAATTCTCTAATACATTTCCAATTTCTGCCTGAGTTACTCCTTCTGTAGAGATATTGTTATCTCTTGTAAACCTGTCATGTTCTGCTGGTTTTAGTCTTGTGCTGCCTATTGAACTCCTGATACATAAATCAATAATGTCAGCAAAACTTTCTTGATAAATATCTCCTTTTCCCATAATATTTAGTGTTTCAATCCGTTGTTCCTTCACTCCTTCAATTAATGTTTTTTAATACATTATCAGGTAAGGGTAATGACGCATAAAGAGATCATTGAAGATTATACTAAAAATGTTCAACATATTCTTCTAGTGTTTCATTATGTCTAGCCACCATCTGAAATATTTCATCTTTTAACTCTCTAAATCTACAATAATCTTGATATTTCTTTAGGAAAGAATCTTTCATCTGTTCCCAATTATTTATAACACCTCCACCCAACCCCATAAACCATCGTAAAGCAACTCCTTTTAACGTAGAGGCAAATAGTTTCATTTTCTAGGGATTGGTGGTATAGTCATATCCTCTACACAACACATCAAATTCAAAAAAAAATGCATCTGGGTCTTTTGATGTTAGGCCATGAAATGTAGGGATATGCTGGAGAGGACTTGCTTTCATAGGTGCATTAGCTGCAGTATCCATAATGGGATATTGCATTGTGGAGGTTTGAGTGTTTGGATGATTCTGGGTCATTTGGTCAAACATGTGGGAATAATCTTCTGGGATTTCTAGGAGGGTATTCCTAGGTTGGCTAGATGGAGGGGGGTGGCTTTAATAGGAACGGCCTTAACAACACTTCCTTTATTTAGGATGATGAGATTTCCTAATGTTTTGGGGGATTTTGATTCGTGAGGTTCTTTAACTTCGTTATGAATGATTTTTGCAGCACTTCCCTTATCTGGGCTAGTTAATGGGTGAATTATTCCAAGAGGAGATCTTGGTTCTTCAGTTTCCCTTGTTTCTCCTCTTCCTTCATAGAGGTTGCTAAGGTTCCCTTCTTGCAATGATTTTGGGCTAGAATTCTCAATTTCTTGAAAATCTTACTCCTCGGTTTGACTACGCACCTTAGCAAAGGCTAAAGATGGTGATCCTGTGGCCTGAAGGGAACTAGTAGGTTGTCTAGAAGCAACTTTTATAGGTCCTACTGATGGTTGAGATTATGCTTTCTTAAGGATTTCGTCTCTAAAGGTTGATCGGCCAAGGGTCATCGGCCCCTTAGCTTTATTAGACTTGAATAGTGGTTTAGGATTCTTTTCAGGCTTTTTCTGTTTAGTCATGCACACAAATCAAATTTTGATTTCTACCCAAAAATAACAACAAATTTGCAGGAAATCGGGCAGAGGAGTAGGGCTCTTACATGCTCTGTACGCAGGTTCTTACCTTCCGTTTTTAAAACCCAATTCTCTCCTAGCAGGCTCTTACACTACTCTAAAAAAGAAACAAATGGCTACACTCTTTCCCGACAACGACGCCAAAATGTCGAGCAGTAAAAAGGGTATTTTTCACCTCTATTTACCCTACATTAATTATCAATCCAGGAATGATTTGTTATCTCAAAGAGTGTACTAAGTTTAAGGCGGTCATTTGTCAGAGTAATGCTAGTAGTATAGTGCTCTAAATACAAGAGTAAATGGATGCTTGGAATAAAATCTACTTACAAATAGAAACTTAAAACTCAAATCATACATTCAGAATCTACATAAATTTATCAGTGAAGGGTACAATAATGGTAACTCTCCCCTTTGTAAACTGATGCAATTAAAAAGCAATCAAGGAAAATATCATCAATCTGGGAACTAGACAACATATGTCAATGTTCACTACAGTCTCAGATCGTTCTGAACCACAAAGCAATGATAATTCAAATGACAGGAAATGGAACAACAACTAATCTTATTAACATGATTGAACAACAAAACCTTAACCTACAGAAACGAGTGTAGCAATAATTATATCCTACAGGAATTGAGTAACAATATTTACTTTAAATATGAATTGAACAACAAATGGAAATAGGACAAAAAACTAATCGGAAATGAAATATAGAAAAACAACTTAAATCAAATGTAAATGTACAACAAACCAGATCAAATATTACACACAACACTCTAATATTGAAAGGAACAATAATCTGAGCTTCGATAGAACAAGTATGAATCACAGTTATAAAGAAATAGCAATTTTGATCACAATGGAACAACAATCCAAAATGAACAACAATCATGTTTAAGAGTAAACCATAGATAAATACAGTAATACTAATTGATGAATATACAAAACTATTACTCTGTAATCGAACAACAATGAAAATCTATAAGGAAAAACATTGTTATATCAATTGTTAAAGGAACAGTGATGCGATATAAAGTTAGAATGAATAACATAACATTCCTATTGTAGAGAATAACATTACTTAGTCAAGTATAAACGAAATATAATAGAAATGATATCTAAAATAGTAAGGAACATCAGATTACTAGACAGAGCGAATAGAAGAAATAAAACCACACGCAAATCAGAAATATTGGTACAGGAGAAAGTGATCCACCAGGGCCAGGCCCTTAGCTTCTAGGGACACACTGCTTAAGATTACTCCAGAATCAAAGATGGAACAATGAGCAAAGTTTATATATTATGTATCAAAACAGAGTTATAGTAATCACTCTTAGAGAGAGTCGATGATCAAAGCTCCAATTACAATAGTGAATTTCATAAAACAACAATAGTCCGTCCTCTCCCGTGCTAGCAATGCTGCCCCCTTCTTATAGCAGCCAAGCAGAGATATCAACGATACAGAAAATCGTTAAGGTAGCGATCCCTCAGGATCAAAGGATCCTGAGGGATTCACCAAACTGTTAGCTCTCAGTTATCCTCTTGTCCTTTTGTGTCGATTTGGTATCTCCTTTTCCTTTTCCTAGCTGATACGCTCCAATTTGGAATGCCTCATTTGAATGCAGTTCCCTGTCAAAGGGACAACAGTTAACTTTATCTTGTCTTTTCCTTTCAGATGGCAATCTTCTGTTTTATACTTTTTCTACATAGGAAAAGGGGAATTATTAGTTATTTCACATTTCATACAAATCCTCTAGATTCTATCATAATCTTTCATCGTATACTTATTTCATAATGTAAAGAAGCTATGAATTTAAGGAAAAGATGACAAAATGAGTGGTAATTACATACCTTCTCTAGTGCTCAACAATATGGTTGATAACCATCGGATTGAGGAATGAGATCAACAATTAAGATTTAATGCGCTAAGGAGAGAATCAATATATTTGCAAAGGTTTGTGGAATGGAGGAAAGGTAAGGTTTAAGTTTGGTTTATGAAATATTTATATTATAAGGGAATTATAATAGAAATAAGTAGGATTAATGTATTATGGTTTAAGTTGAGTTTTAACCAAAATCTAAAATCCATTGTATGGTTAATATTCCCGGGTAATAAGAATTAACCAAAGATTATGAAGGATTTATAAGGTTTCGCTCAAAGGTTTATACAGGTCCAAACATTGGATAGATAAATAAAAAGTTCCCACATAGAGTTTATTGAAGGAGTATTAAACCTTTACATGTGAAGGTTTCACCAAGTATGGAGTTATAAAATTCCTGGGACATAGTGTGACATGCAATTTTATTTGCGTAATGTGCGTAGATGCAGACTTTGCTGCATCACCCACAAAGTGTGAGGGAGTTGTTGATTGAATAATGGTGATGTAAGGATCTTAGTGTAAGTGGTAAGGGGGTGCCTCCCTTGTATTGCATTGAAACTAGTCTACTAGAAACTTAATAACATGTTTTTGTGGTGAATTTCCTACCCCTTCATGCCTTTAGGTAGCACGAATGAGAAGGTGACAATTCATCTTCATTGCATCCATGCATCCACTATAAAATCTAGGCACTATTGATCTAGGTATTTCAAGATGGTTGGGTACCATTGATATATCTACACTCAAATCCAAATACATGAAATGAGAGTTCTTAAATGGGTATTCAAGTCATTCCATTATGATGGACACTATCACAAATTGAAGTAAACAAGAATTAGTGGCCTTTGAGAACAAATATACCTAGACAAGTAACTAGTGGAGGCAAGGGTTTTAAAAAATTATTACACTTGATGGCACTCCCCATATTGATCTCTCCTTGTCAACATTGTCAAAAACTAATAATAGTCCTAATGTAATAGTACCAACCAACTGTATGAAAAACCATGATTGACCATTGCTTTCACAAAAAGGATAAAATGATAAGAATTTTTAATTGGAGAGAAATAAATGTGAAACACAACTTATGGATTTTAGTTGAAATTTATATAAGTCCTCATGCTCTTTAATTATTAAATACTTAATGTAATTACTCATAAATTATCGTTAAGATATTCATTTTGAATATTAAATCTGTATTAAAAGTCATTTATCTATGACACGTGATTTTCCATGTGGCCTAAATAAACCATTTAAAACCCATTATCAATTAATTCTAATTAGTTTTTTAAAATATGTATCTTTACTTACATTAAGGGATTTATTTCAAAAATATATTACATTTATAAACTTGTATCAATACATATAACTAAATGGAAATAAATAAATAGTTTTACTTCTTGTTACCTACATATAACTAAATGGAATTCAATAAATATATTCACGTCTTGTTAGCTTATATGCAGTTATTTTAATTACAAATAGTTTATTTAAGAATTGAATTTTACAAAATGTTAATCTTTATGGGAAAATCATGTCATATGGTGAAAAAAAGTTTAAACACATTCATTGATGACCCAACTCTTAAATGAGTGAATAATCTACCTAATTCTCATTATGAATTAATTAATGTATGTTTTAAGAGAAAAAAGCATAGTTTTTACATAGAGTTTTCTTTTAGACATAACAATGTCACATTTACACACTTATATTAAACCACATGACAGGTAAAAAAAAATCAATCAATGGCTTCTTGACTTATCTACTTATATGACATGGTTGTATAGATAAGTCATTGATTTAAAAATGCATAGTTAGAAAAAGATATCGATTGAAAATAAAATAAACCACTTAAAGCTCATCATTGATTGATTTAAATTATTTTCTTTTCTAAATAATGTATCTTTACTTACATTAAGAGCTTTATTTCAAAAATTATAATAGATTTATAACCTTGTATCAATGCATATAACTAAATGGAATTTAGTACATCCTTCATGTCTTATTGGCTTCTATTATTTCAATTGGAAATAATTTATTTACGAATTGAAATTTACAAAATTTTAATAGGGATGGGAAAATCAAATGTTTTATGTCCCAAAAAATGTAAATACATTTATTTATGACCAATATCTTGAAAGAAATTGAAGAAGCTACATTTTTTTGCTAAAGCAAGAGACGTTCCTTCAAATTCATTAAAATAAAAGTATGTTACATAGTGTACAACTGTCTATTAGGCATTGTGGACCCCACAGACGGGAGTGCTTACAACCTAAGGCCAGAATCCCAACCCAACAATAGTTATCACTTAACCCATTAGAAAACCTACATCCCACTAATTACCTCGCCATAAAACCCTAGGCTTTCCTCTTAATCGTGACCGTTCAATCCATGTGCTCAATTCGACGGTAGAGGAGGATTTCACACTAGGAAGATGCACACTGAATAATGCCCCGACCCCACTGAACTGAACGATCATTTCTGATTGTTGATTTGCTCTATGGAATCCAACGGACAAGATCAATATCGCACGATGCATTTGCCCGAACTTTAACAGGCGATGAGGGCGGTTTTCCACACCATCCCTCAGCAACATGTCAGAAGCTGTATGGAATCACTTCCGTTTCACAAAAACCACTTTTTTTTTAGAGTGGTGCGATCACCTCCAAACTACTGAGGAGGCCGTTTTTCCTCCCAAAAGGTGGAAACGTGGGTATAATGGCCATCAGAAAAAACCTGAACCCTATCCTTCTCCTCCTTATTGCTACTTGTTAACCTGAAACCATGGTTTGAGCTAATCTTTCCCTTTGGAATACTGAGCAGTCCATCCAACTCCTCCTTCTCGCTACTGAGTCCAAAACCTAGATTGGTGTTGATCTTTCTAGAACAGAGCCATCCGCCTAACCTATACCCTTGATTCCTGATGTTGACATTGTCAGTGCTGCTAAAGCCGACCATGAACTGCCTTCTGCCAACAACCTGTTTAACCAAAATTAGAGAATCCCACCAAGAATTGGTCATTGAGACCTTTCCTTTTTAGCTTTATCCCGAAACACTTCTCAATCCTATCCTGCTTGGTTATTACAAAGAATTTTTAGGTTTCCTTGAGGCATTACGTTCCACCCTATTGAAACTTTGCGTTCCTTGCAGTTGACACCTTGGTTGGCCAAGATTTCTACCATTTTGTTAGCCTTTCTGTGCACATGGTTGAATCTAACTGAGTTTAGTCCCTGAAGGTGACCCTGAATTCTCTAGAATGCCTGGATTAACTTCTAGTGTTGTGAGACTTTCTCCGGTCTTGTTCCCCAACTAATTCTCTTTACCGATTTAACGACTAACTCAGAGTTGGCTTCTATAATCACATTTCGACAGTTCTCTTGCTTCAGAAAATCTAATCATTGCTCCATAGCCATTAATTCCGCCATGTTTTTGGTGGCTTTTCCTAAATGACAATGGAAGAGGAAGAGGATGCTTCCTACTTCATCCTGAAGAACCTCGCTAAAGCCCACAATTCTAGGGTTACCTTTTGAAGCTCCATCTATGTTATATTTCAAAAAACCTTTCAGAGGAGGATGCTAGAACTCCTTTTCAGTTTCCAATTTGCTTGCTTTTCTATCCAGGCCTTGTGGGATGATCCCCTGCATACCTAACTTCCTGAGAATTCTCAAATCAGCTCTGAGGGAGGATTTTTGGGGAGATTCCTTACTGAAGAGTTGACCGTTTCCTTAAGTTGTTTTAAGATCTGATCAAACAGGTGAAGAGCGGGACTCTTTTCATTTTTGAAGATTCTCTTATTCCTTTCTTTCCAAATATTCCAAATAATAAAGCTTGGCATAAGATCCCAAGCAGAGTTGAGAACTTCATTATCCAAAAAATTTCTTCTCCATCTACTTAGGGTGTTGGTAATACTCTCTTTGTCCCTGTCGAACTATTGGAAAATGGTGGCAAAAGAATCCCATAACTAGGATGTGAAAATAAAGCTATTGAGAAGATGTTCCATTGTTTCCTCTTGGGCTTCACATAGCTGGCATTTGGAAGGCCCCAACATACCCCTCTTCCTAATGTTGTCCGAAGTCAAGATTTTCTTGTGATAAACTAGCCACATGAAGAGTTTGACCTTCATCCAACCTTGATTTATCCATAGGTTCTGCCAGATCCTGTTCAGAGCGTGGGAATCCAGCTCACAGAGAATACCTTTTTCTTCCTTAATATTAATGATTCCTTCGTTGTTGTATCCCCATCTTAGTTGGTCCTGCCCTTCCGCAACAAAAATCATCCTTTGTTCCAATATTTTTCCAAGAGCTTCTGCTTTTGTTTTCAGTGTTCTATCATTCCTGCAATCTATATTTATCCATGTCCTCCGTTTTCCTGTATTGTGAGTATAATCCAAAAAATATTTTACTCTTGTCAATCCTTGGGTGTCTGTCTCATGCTTAAGGTCCAAAAAATCCTCCTTTAACAATATTGGTTCTTGTTGCCATTTATCCTCCCATAATAGAGCTAGATCTCCCTCTATGATTTCCCAAAAGCTATTTCTTTGTACTAAACCTCTGTTCTCCCAAGATTTGTTCCAGATAGCAGAGCCCTTTATATTTCCAGACATTCTTATGAGATCAGTGTATTGCCAAGAGCTGGCATATTTTTCTTTCCAAATGCTTGCCCATTGAGCCTTTATATCTTTAACCCAATGCCACCAGAGTTTGGCCCCTAAAACATTGCTTAGAATATCCTGGTCATCCAAGCCTAGGCCCCCTTGATTCTTGGGTTTACAGATTTTTTCCCATGAGACCAAAGCCCATTTTTTCCTTGTCTCCTCCCTACCCCAGAGAAAGTTTCTTTGGATGTTTCTAAATTGCTCCAAGATTCCTTTTGGGGTAGGGAGTGCCGATAGCATGAAAATTGGAATTGATTGGAGCACCACCATTGTCAGCACCAGTTTACCAGCTAGATTTAAAGATCTTCTTATTCATTTTCTGACTTTATCCTGCATTTTGTTGATCAACGATTCCCAAATGCTCTTGTGCAAAGGTTTCGCAGTTAAAGGAAATCCCAAATACTTTAAAGGGAGGGAATACCTTTGAAAGCCTAGAATTCTGGAGATATTTCTCTGAATAACAATGTTGGTATTAAAGAAAAATATTTTTGATTTGGAGAGATTAACTTCCACACCTGAAGCCATGGCAAGGCCATTCAATATTTGTTTCCACGCTAGAGCCTCTTTGACTATGGGGATTCCTTGTAACATGGTATCATCTACAAATTGTTGATGAGTCAAAGCATGTCCATTATCCTTCAGTTGAAGACCCTGAATTTCACCTCTTGCTCTAGCATGCTTAATAGACCACCCAAGACCTTCCATCAAGAGTATGAAGAGAAAGGGGGAGAGTGGGTCTCCCTGCCTTAGAGCTCTTGAAGGAAGAAAAATCTCAAAGGGAGAGCCATTAACCAGTATTGGAAAGCTGGAAGAGGTTACCAGGGCCATGACCCATCTTACCCAATTGCGATCAAAACCAAACGCCATTAGCACTTTCCTGATGTAGGTCTAGTTCACTTTCTCATAATCTTTGGCTATGTCCGGTTGCAGGATCATTCCAGCTTTCCTCTTACTAGTTAGCAAGTGAACCACTTCATGAGCTTGAATGATGTTATCCAATATTTGTCTGCCTTCAACGTAACCTGATTGTTCCGCCGAAACCAGAGTAGGAATCAGAGGTTTGAGTCTGTTGGCCACTACCTTGGATATTATCTTGTATACCACGTTACATAGAGTTATGGGTCTATACCTTTCTGGAGTTTGTGCATTGTCATGTTTAGGGATTAGGGAGATGAAGGAGGTGTTGAGCACCTTCAAAATAGTTCTATTCACCCTGGAATCCTCCATAACATTCGAAATATCCTCTTTTACAATGTTCAAGCAAGATTTAAATAAATCCACATTGAAGCCATCCAGGGTTGGTGCTTTGCCATTCTGCATATCTTTGAGGACCTCACTAACCTCCTCTTCAGTCACTGGTCTGTTAAGATTGAAATTGTCCTCTCTAGACACCAGCTTAGGTATATGCTTGGTTAAGTCCCTGATGAAATGTTCTCTTTCTGAATTATTTTCCTAAGCTATTCCTCAGAAGTGTTGAACTAACATCGCCTCTATATCCTCATGCGATTGTAGAAGCTGTCCATCCTCATTTTTTATTGACGAGATTCTATTGTGAGCTCTATTCACCATGGTGGATTTGTGAAAAAATATAGTGTTACGCTTTCCTTCTTTTAGCCATTGGACTTTAGATTTTTGTCTCCAAAATATTTCCTCTTGTTTACACAAGTTCTCCCATTCTTGATGATGCTTCTCCACTAGTTCATTTTTGTCTTTATCAAAACCTTCCTTGATCATAGCTTGGTTGAGTTCCTGCATTTTATTTTCCACCAATTTCTTTCCTACAAAAATATTGCAAAATACTTCTAATTCCAATCTTGGAGCCTCATCTTTATGTGCTTTAATCTTTTATGTAGAAGGAACATTCTGGTCCCCTAAATTTGTAGATCTCCTGCCCACCATTTTTCAATATTGTTGATGAATTCTGCATGTGAAATCCAAATATTTCCAAATCTGAAAGGTTTGTTCTAGGGGGTACCTATGTCCTGGATCTCCATTTGAACTAGCCAGTGATCTGAGCCTCCAAAGGGAAGGAAACTCACTATCATTTCCTTATCTATAAGGATAAGGTCCTCAGAGATAATAAATCTATCCAACTTGGAGGCTACATGAGACTCTCCTCCTCTCTTATTGTTCCATGTAAAGAGGCCATTGTTTGTTTCAATGTCCACTAGTTTCATATTATCTGTAAAGATTTGAAATGCTAAAGAGTCTTTACCTAGTGCTCTAGTTCCCCCTTTTTTTTCCGAAAGTGATTTTATCATATTGAAATCCCCTCCCATGATCCAGGTTATTCCTACATGTCTCTCCATGAGATTCACTAGGGAATCTGTAAGCCTGAGTTTCTCATCTATCCTTTGAGGGCCATACACATTCGTGACTAGATAGGTACCCCTATCCCCTATAGGCTGAATAACTATCGATAAATAATTCCTTGAAGCCTGAGCATCTATTATGTCAATTATTTGAGGGTTATAGAGAGTGTGAATGTCTCCTGCTATGTTCTCTGCTTTAACTTCCAGAAACTCAAACCTACTGAGCCATTTACTATGTATTTGTGTTAACTTTTGAATGGAACATTTCGTTTCCTGGATGAAAATTATATCTGGAGCTGCATGCTTCATTCTATTATTAATAATTCTTTGTTTTCTTTTACTGCCTAGACCTCTTATATTCCAAGATATGAACTTCATAATTAAAGATTTGTAAAGGAGTAGCTGGTAAGATCTTTCATATTACCTGAATCTATCATGAGCTTTCCACATTCCATCAATAGCTTGTTCTTCTTTTTTATGCGTCTTTTCTTTCCTGGGTTTCTAGGTGCTAATCTCAGAGTAGTTTTTATCGTTTTCACACATTCGTTACTCATCCTATCCATGTTTTTTTACCCCCTCCGAACCCTCTTCCTGAGTTTTCCATAAATACAACTGCTATATTCTATTGATCTCTTCTTGAGGTAACGATTCTACCCCATCAGTTGTTCCTTGAATTAAGAACCCTTCCAGATCTAGGTGTTCTCTTTCAAGAATCTCCTGTAGCTCACATTCCTCTAGTTCCATATCACTCTGGGTCATTACCTGATCCATATCCGGTTCCGTATCACTCATCATAATCCCTTTCTGTTTATCATTTTCCTGTGTTTGTTCATTGTTTCCTTCTTTCTCCTTCTCCCCCGTACTTCCTTCCTATGCTTGATCTTTTGATGTTCTTTCTTCATCCTCTTCAAGAACATGGAACTAGTTCTGACTAACTTGTTTTCCCTCCTTTTGTTGTTGCTTTTGCCCTTTTTTGTTGCCCTTTCCTCTATGTACCACCTTGTGAAAGCTGTTCAGATCTTTCATTGTGTTAGTCTTCGTTTTATTCTCTGCTTTACTGAGAGGGCAGTCTCTGAGATGGTGCCCATGTTCATGACATATCTGACATATAAACAGGATATGCTCGTAGTCCACCATTTGTACCCATTCTTCATCAAAAACTTCCAATATTACCTCATCCAGAAGAGCTCTAGATAGATCCATCTCAACACATATCCTTGCAAAGGAAGTATATTTTCCCCTTCTAGTAGCTTCAGAAGCTTTGAAAAACCTACCTAATTTATTGCGTATGGAAACTAATGATTCAGGTTGCCTGTAATCAAGAGGTAGTGAATACAGTCTTACCCAGACCAAGACCGAAGTAAAAGTTTCTTGTTTCGAGACAAAGTTCATCTTCCATGGCCACATATAGAGACCTGTTGCTGTGTAGAAGTAGGGCCCTCCTTCAAACACTCTATCTTTATCCTCAATACTTGTGAACACCATGGTGAAGAATCCCTTTGACCCAAGATGTAGATCAATGCTCCCTTTAGGTTTCCAGTGGTATTTGATCCATGTTTGTAAAGATTTTTCGGTCGGCCATAATCCCATGAATTTCAGATGATTACGTAGGTTTGCATGCGATCCCTGTGTACTTGTAGCACATGATCGTTTAAAACTACTCTGGGTGTAATTTCATTTTTGGGTTTACAAGGTCCCTTTTATTTTTGATCTTTTGTTCCCTATTTTTTGTCATCTTCCTCCTTGTTTGTAGCGTTGTTGTTCTCCTTCATTTTGGTGCCATCTGTTTCCTCTTCCATGTTACTTCTTCCTTCTTATAGAAATCCTTTGACTTTTTTTGGGGGCTTCTTGCCCTTATTGGCCACGGATTCCTTATAGGAGGGAGTGGAGCTCCCTCCTCTACGTCCTTCCATGGATGAAATCCCCTGTAACAATCTGAAACCCTCGCTATTTGCTCTCGTTTCTCTGCCAGTTTATGTTTTTTTTTTTTCAACTTCAAGAATCTACTTAATATTCATTATCAATTAATTATTTCATGTTTTTTTAGGAAAAACGTTTCATTTTCGATGGAGTTTTATTTAAAAAAACAATGTCACATTTATACACTTATATTAAACTTCGTGATAGGAAAATAAAAGTCAATAAATGGTTTAATATAGACCACTTAGAAATTATTGTCAATTATTTCTAATTTGTTTTATAAAAATATATATATTTATTTGCATTAGGAGCTACATTTCAAAAACACACATTTATAAACTTCCATTAATGCATATAACCAAATAGAATACAATAAATAACTTCGAGTCCTGTTGGATTCTATGAGATTGTTTAAATTACAAGTAAATTATTTAAGAATTGAAAATGAAAAAATGTTAAAATGGATGGGAAAATAAATGTCTTATGGTGTAAAAAGTTTAAATACAACCATTTATGACCCATCTCTTTAATGAATCTAGATGGCCCACTTAACATGTTGTTAATTAATTATTCCATGTTTTATTAAGAAGAGCGTTTTGTTTTACATGGAGTTTTATTTCAAAAAAATACAATATAAAATTAATACACTCATATTAAACTACATGGTAGACAAATAAAGGTCAATAAATGGATTCATTATTAACTTATATGGGATAAGATGATTACATACACAAATACTTGATTTAAAAAAAGGAAAATTTATGGATTAAAAATTGAATGCCTTAAAATTTAAGGAGTTTGAAGTATTCACCTATGACCCATCACCCATTAGCTTAAATAGTCCACTTAATACTTATTATCAAGAAATTATTAGATTTATTTTTGGAAGAAATGCCTCATAGTATATGGCTATTATAGATCACAGTTATACACTCATATTAATGGCTATAACTAAGTAAAAGTAAATAATATAATTATGGCTCATTTGGTATGATTTGAATTTATTTAAGATACAATTTTACAACAACAAAAAAATCAAATAATGTAATCATATGCATTAGAGCTCATAAATTTCAATGACATAATTTATCTATGATATCGTTCAACCAAACCTTGATAGTCCACTTAGCAATCATTATCATTAATTACATGTTTTTTTTTAAGAAATACAAAATTATTACAATAGATTTTTATCTCAAAAATTAAATGTAACATTTTTGCATTTAGTAATGTTTTTATAGCTAAAGGTCAATAGCTAACTTTGAGTCTGGTTGATTTTTAATATGATATGATTTTAATTACAACCATTAATTGATTTAAGTATATAAATTTATGAAAATTATGGATTGAGAAATCACATATCGTATGCTTCAAAAGGTTCAAATCATTCACCTATGACACATTTCCCATTAGTCTAAATAGATGATAGTGCATGTAGAATTTGTCAAGTAAATTATTGTAACATTTTCAATAAGAATTGCACTTTTATTTGTAACGAGCTCTATTTTAAAATTTATAATCACATTTATATATTAGTATTGATGCATATAAGTAAATAGAAGTCAATAAAAATAACATCCTCTAAGATTATTTCAATGACAAATAATTCATTTAAGAACAAAAATACACACATATTATAAAAAAAAAATTAAAAAAATTGATACAACAAAGTCATTGAAAAAATAATTATAAATAATAATAGAAATTAATAATATAATTGACAATTCTCATTGTAACTTTTGTTTTTATTAATAGAAAGTTTTGTTTCTTTTCCTTAGAAGAAATAATTGACAATTCCCATATATTCCAAAAAATATAAAATAATACAAATTGATTGAGAAAATACTATGTTCAAATTGCATTAAAAAATTGGAATGTACTTGTGAACAAATTTATAAAGAAAATTATCTCCATCCACTACAACGAATTACATGTTCTATTGAAAATTTGAATGTACTCACGTTTCTCTTTGATACGATGAAGTGTCTTAAGGAAGGGGAATAAAATGTGCATAAGCCAAGTATCTTCCTCTTTTCCTGTATAGAATTTTATCAATATGTGGTTTGATCGATATCCGATGAATTGAGAAGTATGTGTTGTTGTATCTATTAGAAATAAATTTGATTCTTCATAATTATTTCCATATTGGGACCACACATTAGAAAACCCTTTCTCATAAAATTGTATTATCCTCTCCGCTTCTAATATTGTTTGCAAATGAAAATGAGAAATGTCCCATGCAAATTTAAAGTCCTCTATATCAATATTTGATTTTTCAAGTACCTGTGAGATGTACTTTTCACTAACTTTAAATGTCCATATTGTAATATCATAATGTTTTAGGAAATATTTTAATAGTCATGCGTGAAAAGGCCATAAAAAATAGGACATGCTTCTCTTTGAATATAACAATTTTGTTCATCTTTAGTTTATGATTGGAAGAAAACTCATTTCATTTCAAATATCAACAACATCTTTTGACTTATAGTAATTCCCATGTGCATATGTATCTGCACTACAAACACATATATGATATTAACATATCTCCACTTCAACACTTTATTGCTTAAGGACATAAAACCATAACATTTAAAAAATGATGTTGGTATTTATTATGAATTATTTTGTTTTGCATACAAATGGAATTTTACACTGAGTTAATGATAATAAAAAATTATAATTACAATGACCCCTTAAAGTGAACAAATTAATGATATATTTACTTTATACATACAACCTAATACCTCTATTTATTTTGCATATAATAAGCAAGTATTATAGGAACACATTGGCCCACCATTTAAATAATTGATTTTAAGACTTATAATGATTGGTTTAATTGAAATTAAAATATATAATTACAATCGTTGGAAGTAAACAAACTAATTATATATTAATTTGAAACCTAATTAATTATACACTAATTTCTAGAGTCTCTACTTTAGTTTCTTTTGGTGCTTCTTTCAGTACGAATTCTACGTCTATTGTTGGTACTACCTACATCCTAATATAGTTTTTCAACTTATATGAAATTAAAAAGTTTATAATAATGTAATGAACCATCCTTTGCATTAGTAATCTCTAAGAGGTATAATGCTAACTTAAACCATAATTGAAAAAAAAAAATTGTAATGGCCTAATACAAACAAATAGAACAATTATCTATTAATTTTTACAAACAATCTAATCCATTGTAAAATTTTCTATAGAATGGGAAACATTGATATGAAAACATTAAATAGCCATTCAAATCAATAATTGGTATGAATACAATATCTCATGAAAATAGAGAAAATAACAATATTTTATTGTAGTAATGACAAACCAAATCAACAACGTTTTGATTAGTATTCTGAAATAGAAGTCAACTTAAATTTAAAATAGCTACAAAATATAGTAATAATTCATGATGTCATACATATTATGGCATCAAATAGACACTAGTAACCTTAAGGTACTATTAGATGTGATTGAACATCCTTAAAAATAGCTCGCACATATGTTTCCTTCTTGAGTTTATTCAACATTATCCATAGCTCATTGATCAATCAATTATCCTCTTGAGTTGTTCCAATGAATGGAGGGGAAAGAATTGCATTTTCTTTGGGATTTCCTTTCATTCTATCAAGTGAACAATCCACTATAATAGAATTGGCTGCATCATATTTGGTATGCATTCCCCACACTGTTTTGAATGATTTAGCGTGTATACATTTTGCTAGATGGTTAATGGCCTTATGTCCCTTTGGTGGTTTACACTATGAAGTAGTCCACATAAACACAAGTTTATCTTGTAATGTTTCTAAAACAGACTTTTTTAGAATATTTTTTTGTGTTTTATTTCAAAGTTGTCATCCAAATTGGAATTTAAAGAGATTAAATTTTTAAACACAATTCAAATGATTATTTACATGTGGATGAATCCAAAATAATTCTTTCTCTATGGTGTGATCTGAGTCGGTTCCGATTTTCTCAACATGTCCTTTGTTTCTTGCTTCTTCATCTACTATATGATAGTAAATGTCATTTAATTCAAAAATAAATAATTTATTCTCACGTATTTGGGCTGCAATACAATAAGAAATAATCTAGTTAAACCATTTTATTCTTGTTACAAAAATTACTTAAAAAAATATTCAAACAATAAACTTACCTTGAGTGTTTTTTCGACTATTTATAGATGAAGCAATCATCTCTTTTATCATTATCATAGAACTTGGATTTAAAAAAATTAAACCTTCAATTAAATACTAATAATACTTCGTATGATCAAATTATGTAATATAATATATATTCAATACAAAATTGGCAATGAAAGAAAATAATTAACAATGTAACATACAAAATACACACACATACACACACAGACACTTTTAACATTATTTTCATTGTTAGTTTTGTTATTTTTATTTGTTCCTATAATAAATATATACAATGTTATGGTAGTTACAAGCATTAAAATTTGAAGAATAATAAAAAAAGAGAAATACCAATAATACTTGTACCTGATATGACATTATCTTCATAATTATAACTTTGCACCTCATCATCGTTTTTGTTATATTTCTTTATCTCTACATTAAACCTATAAAATGTTTTCAATTGTGAAAATGAATAAAAATCATTAAATAATATGGAAAACAAGTGGGTGAATTATAAGCACCTGATATTATATTTTGTTCATGATTATAGCTCTATTTCTCAATATTCACATTTTTGTCTTTGTTCTCATTATTTGTCCCTATAATGTACAATTACTATGTTATAAATTGTGACAATGATTAATGATGCAGGAGCATCTAAACTTAGCCAACAATGTGATTGTTTGTTCACATGTTGTGGTTAAAAGAGTTCAATTTAATGGCCCGAGTGGTCAAAAAGTCAATTTTTAGTAGAGAGGGTTGGATCTCTCGAAGATGAGTCTTACTTCATTATTGTAATAGTTAGGAAATTATCTTATTTTAGACTAAGGCTAAGCTATTAGCATAGGCATTTAATAGAGCTTAAAGATAGAGATTTGATTGTTACATTGATCAAAATAGAGACTAAGTTGTTAGTGCAGTTAGAATAGAGTATGACTCATAAAAGAAAGAAAATATAATGGAAAAGGATTAGAAGAGGTGAGATGATAGAGGTTTGAGTGAGAATCAAGAGTTTGAGAGTTAGAGAGGGTTTTGAGATTGAAACAGAGGTCAATACATTATTGTAATTGAGCGAGAGGGCCAAGACTCTATAACAGATATCATATTAATGAAATTTATCCAGTGTGTATTTGTATTGTAATCCTGGTGCAAACTCTTGCTTCTTTCGGCATGTCTGCGTCCAGACAGTTAGCTAGGTAATCTCTGTAATTTCACATTTAACTCAAATCTCAGTGATTGTGGATTTTCTATGTATTAACAGTAAATCGGGGTCAACAAGCATTAAGGGTTAATTTCGTGATTAAGTACTAAAATCAGTCATTAAGGGCTTTGCTTAATTATTAAATTAACACACTCTAAGAGCGGGTTTTAAACAATTAAAGTGGAATTTTGGGAAAACAAAAAGTTGTAAGCTATATTTCAAGGAAGGCCTCTGATTCCACTAAGTACAGGACACGTAGCACTCAGGTGGAGAGAGGAAACTGCTTTTTCTAGCGGGTACTCTCTGTGCAGGTTGTGCATCCGAAATCCTTGTGAACCGTTGGATCTAGTGTGAGTTGATCGACGATGGAGGATCAACGGTCTGTTTTGATTTTTCGGAGTGAATATTGACTGTTGGATCTAACAGTATGAGATCTACGATGTGGATCAAAGCGCTATTTGTAAATCAAAGTCAATGTGGGATCGAAGTTTTAAAATAATAAGTGGGGACCTCCATGTAAGGTTATCCACCAATAGAATTTGCTGCATCATTTGTGGTATCACAGCCGAAGTTAAGGTTGATTGCAAAAAAATGCTGCCAAGGAGAGGAGCTGGCATTAGTCGAGGAAGACCTGAAGCAAATGTAGTTCTACTGGAAGAGATCTAGAGTCTACGTACGTGAATGGAAACAGTTAAGACTACTCAGAGAAGAACACCTGATGAAGGAGTCGACAGTGCCAAAGAAGAATCTTCTGAGGAAGAAGAAGAGGAGGAAAATGAAACTACCAGAGTTATCAAGATGTTGGCGAAAGTAGGAGGAAAACCAAAGATGGAAATTCCTACGTAAGAAGGGATTCTCAATGTAGAAGAGCTAATGGATTGGGTCAGTTCATTGGACAAATACTTTGACTATGAAGAGGAAGTTGAGGACAAAAAGAAGGTGAAGCTTGTAGTTTCCAGATTGAAGGGTCATGCAACTATTTGGTGGGATGAATTACAAACATCCAAAATGAGAAAAGGAATTTCCAAGATCGAGCAATGGGATAAAATGGTGAGTAACATGAAAGATGAATTTATGCCTAAAGATTATCAGTTAAATCTTTTCAAACAATTACAAAATTTAAGGCAAAAAGGAATGTATGTTAAAAAATATAGTGAAGGGTTTTATAGATTGAGTATTAGAGCAGGACATGCAGAGGATGACATGGAGAAGTTAGCTGGATATATCAATGGCTTAAGGCATGACATCTAGGATGAGATCAACTTGTTGAGTCCAAAGACTATTGAAGATGCCTATCAAGCAATTTTGAAGGCAGAAGAGAAAATGTTGAGAAAACATAATCATAGGAATAGAGGAATAATTTAAGTAAGAGGTAGAGGAGCTACCAGACCCAGGGGTCAGCAACATTAGCATGAAGCAGGAAGTTCAAGTAGCAGACCACCACAGGGAGGAGAATTTAACAAAAGAAGATTTGCGCCCAAAGGAAGAGGCGGAGGAAGAGATATTCAGTGTTATACATGTGGAGAATAGGGACATGTGTCATGGGACTATCCTCATAATAAACCAGCAAGTCAGAGGAATGCGAATGTGGCTTAGACAAAGACAAAACCACCTCGACTTATGGAAAAGGAAGAATCCCTTAAAGTAGGAGAATCTCTGTTATTGAGAAGGACCTTGCTTAAGACAGAGAAGGAGATTGAAGAACCAGCTCAGAGGAAGAGTTTGTTAAGAACTACATGCAAATCTAAAGGTAAATGTTGTAAAGTAATAATTGATAGTGGAAGCACTGATAAAATTGTTTCCACAGAGATGGTGGACAAGACAAAGTTGGTAAATAAATTACACCCTACTCCTTATAGAGTGTCATGGTTGCAGAAATGACATTAGATCATTGTGATAGAACAATGCAAGGTAGAGCACAAATTGGTACTTATAATAATGTGATATTGTGTGATGTAATGCAAATGGATGTATGCCATGTATTATTGGGAAGACCTTGGCAGTTTGATCGGATATCTATTCATGATAGGAGGATAAATACTTATACTCTAGAGAAGGATGGAAATAAACATACATTGCTATCACTGAAGGATGAAGATGACAATGGAGCAGTTGAAAACAATTTTATGATGATGAGTGGGAAGGAACTGTTACAAGAGGTTGAAAAAGGTGAAGAAATGCATTTTGCTGTCATAGGGAGACCTAAAGTAATTTTGACTTCCACAAAGTTAGATGATTTACTTGAACAAATCAAAACGTTGTTGAATGATTTTGCCGATATTTTTGTGGATGAGTTGCCAAATGCATTGACACCAATCAGGAGAATTAGTCACCATATTGATCTAATACTAGGAGCAAGTTTGAAAAACAAAGCAGCATATAGACTAACTCCTTAAGGGAATGAATAAGTTGGAAGACAAGTGCAAGAATTGATGGATAAGGGACTAATCAGAAAGAGTCTTAGTCCATGTGTTGTACCAACACTACTCAGTCCAAAGAAAGGAGGTGAATGGTGAATGTGTACAAATTCCAGAGCCATAAACAAGATCACTATCAGGTATAAATTTCCTTTACCATGCATGGATGATTTGATGGATTGTTTGAGTGGATCAAAGTATTTTACTAAAATAGATCTAAAGAGTGGATATCATTAAATAAGAATTAGAGAAGGAGATGAATGGAAGACTACATTTAAAACAAATAGTGGGTTGTATGATTGGTTAGTGATGCCTTTTGGACTCATTAATGCACCTAGCACATTCATGAGATTGATGAATGAAGTCTTTATGGAATATGCAGACAAGTTTGTTATTGTTTATCTTGATGATATTCTAGTTTTTTGTAGAAGTAAAGAAGAACATCTAGAGCATCTTAAGTTGGTTCTAAGAACTCTGCAGAAAGAGAAACTACTGATAAATATAAAGAAATGTAGTTTCATGAAGGAAGAATTAATTTACTTGGGATTTGTAGTTTCTAAAGAAGGATTGAAAATGGATCCAGAGTAATTCCAAACAATTTGGAACTGGTCTATTCCAAGTAATATATTCAAGGTATGAAGATTGCATGGTCTTGCAAGTTTTTATAAGAAATCTATTAGAGGTTTTAGTCATATTTTTGCACCAATTCTTGAAACAATCAAGGAGACTAATAAACCATTCAAGTGGACAGAAGCAGCATACAGGAATTTTAAGTTGTTGAAGGAGAAAATCACAGAGAAACTAGTTTTGGCTTTACCTGATTTTGAAAAGGAATTTCAAGTTGAAATAGATGCTAGTGGAGTTGTAATTAGAGCAGTTTTGAGTTAGGAACAGAGACTAGTAGCGTACTTTAGTGAGAAACTAAATGAAGCTAAGAAGAAGTATTCTTCTTATTGTCACACGGAATCAGTCAATAGTGCGGACACAACCAACCTTCCTAGAAGTCTAAGACATTCTAATGACAAACAAAAGAAACTAGAGCTATCCTTCTCTAAACATGCATCATGATATGAGAAATCAAGTGTTTTGTTCTTACCTTTGTCCAAATGCTGTTGTAGAATTCCAAGCTTTGTTGATCTGGATGAGCTCCTCCTTTTCTCCAAAACCTGCAATCACCAACAGTCAAACAATTAAATAGCACCTGATTATAACATAAAACAAAGCATATTCAACATATAGACCAAGGAGTACATGAAATAACTCATAAACAACAAGTTATTGAGAAGAATGGACCAATTTGCATTAAAGGTTATCAAAAGGAACCATTACAACCTGAGCCTTGGTGTTGTGCAAGCTCCTTCCAGGGTCCACAAGAGTTCTCCTTTACTTTGACAAAGCTCACCCACTTCCAAATAGAACAAGCAAAGATGGCAATCTCTCCTCACAAGCTTCTAAATGGGAGTCCTAATTCCTGCAGCATTTACCCTTAGAAATGTATAGCTTTCAACCTCCTCTCCTTCTGGCCGAATGCCTGTATTTATAGTGTTCAAGAGGAAGTTAATCAGGTCCACCATCAATGGGATAATCCCCTCTTTGGATGGGATAGATCCCCTATTGATGGGATAAGTTCCTCTTTGGTAGGAGTGCATGAACCATCTGGAGGCGCTCAATACACGTCGAAAAACCTTCTAGAATGCTCTAGAAATAACCACAAGTGACTTTTTAAAGATGAAACTTGCGCATTTTAACCTTTTCAGGGGGACGCACCTGCACCTTTACATACAGAGCGTCCAAAGACGCAGCTTTTGTGAACCTTGGGTGCGTCCCCGCAGGTAAGGTTGAGAGAATATGCGTCCCCAGAGATAAATACATTTAGAAAGACTTTCTCTCTTTTTTGGAGTTTGACATGGAGAGCAGAGGCATAAGCCTCGCCTAAGAGGGTAGTATGACTGTTGATAGAGTCATCCTAACTGTAAATAGTCATGGTGACATTTTTTAGTGTAACAGATTGCCCCCTAAAGTGTGAAGCCTGGAATAGATTAGGGTTTTGTATTATCTAGGAAGGGTGAAGTGTTTTATCATTTCAAGGATTATCTCGTGGAGAGCTTGGTCAGAACCTGCAATTTTCAACACAAAATACATGTATAAGATTATATCATCACTGAGGTAGGCATTCCCATACTCAGATTAAAACTTTAACTAACAGACTAACTACTCTGATACAGGAATGATATTGCAGTACATCATAATCATAGACTTTTTTAGACACAGTATGGATGCAGCCATCTGTTTATGATTAGTCTACTTAGATAATGAATACAAAACTCCTCGCAGCCTGGATGGTAGAGACTAGATCCAGGGTCTTCATTTCTACTTCTCGAATTGGTACGATTCTAGCCATGCGAATAAATGAGTTGATGTCGAACATGGTAGAAACCACTTGATTACCAGTCGATGATGTAAACTGTTAACAAGCGTGAGAGAGAGCACCAGTAATGTCATTGGTTCTCAAAGTACCCAGTACAATCCATGAGATGTGAATGAATGAGTTGATGTCGAACATTTCACGGAATCCTTCGATCGAAAGTCAATGATGTAAACTGACGTCAAAGGCGAGAAACCTGCCATTGATGCATGCAGACCTCAAGGTACTGAAGATTTCTAGGTCATCTCTCTAGATAATGTGCTGATGTCGATAGAAAGCGACCCGTTGCAGGCAAGCCCGCAACACGAAATCATTGTTCAAGTTGAAGAAATGTTGCTGTAAGGACTGACTCAGGGATGGTCAAATGGATGACAAGTATCTTGCAGATGAAAGTTTTGCTTGCAGACCTCTTGAACACATAATGACACGACAAATGGCTTGGTGCTGAATAACTCAAAGTTAATCCCCGGAACCCGGCTGAAGACTTTCAAAGTGGTTTGATCAACTGTGAGGTAAAGGATTTCCCAACCCAGGTGAATGAAAAGTGTCGTGTTCAAGAGTGGTAATAAAGCTTCTTCTGAGACAAAAGGTAACAAATAGGCTCATTCTTCTCTCTTTTCCCTCACCATTTCTGGCAAGTACCTCTTTATTTTTAACAAGCTTGAGGAGGATAACATATGCTTGATTATAAGCTCATCCTTCGGATGAGTCCAACCTAGTTTTGATTCGAACCCTAGGAAGGAGTGGTTCGTTCATGTTTGTAATTGAACAGGTCCTTTACTGTGAAATGTTTAACGAGCCCAGTATAGGAGAAACTCGGCGTTTTTCAATTTTAGAGAGTCTGAAAAACTTAAGAAGACTCCAAGTTGAACTTTTTCGTAAATTTGTGTCCCTCAAGCCCGAAAAAGTATAAAATAATACCTGGGGGAACCGATTGATCTTGCGACCAAGGAGTACTTTCATAATTAGTGTCACTGACCTGAAAAGTAAAAAGCGATCAAAGACACGTCGTTTTATTTCCGTATCGAGTTTGAAACGACAAAAACCCGGCAATCTTTTCCTGATTTTACGGTTAGAAAAGAGCTATAAGGGGACCGTCTTTTAATTTCGTTTTAACGAGTGTAAAAGAAACGCTCGGCAATCTTTTCATTTTTTAGGAGTCAGAAAAGGGCTTAAAAGATGACTCTGATATTTTGGTTTGTGAAAAATGACAATTTTCCTTCTAAGTCCCTTTGCCCTGCACAAAAGCGACACATTACTCATACCTGTTTAAGATAGGCAAAAATACACCGAAAAACATCTTTCCATGGTGAAAAATGAACAAATTCATCCAAAAAACCTATAAAAATACTTTTTACCATGTCATTTTTACCGTTTGACTGTTGAGGTTGAAAAAGGAGCTTTTGGCAAGAAACTTCCCGTGGTCGCTGCGGAAAATCCGACTGTCAGAATCGAACGCTGTCTCTTCCAGGTATTTTACAACATCCTACTCTTCAATTTCATCCGATTAAAGTTGATTTTTAGGTTTTAGTTTTGTTTTTTGGGGGGGTTTAGGTTTTAGAATGCGTCCCTCGGTGGACGCAGGTGCCCTTCGGGTGACCTGCGTCCCCCGACTTTTTCCTATACAGGAAAATGGTCGGGGGACGCAGCCCACCTTCAGGCCAGCTGCGTCCGGATGCCCTGTGTTGTAAACGCGGGGTGCGTCCTCCGTGAAAGGCAGATTTTAAAACCCCAATCTCCACAAATAACCATTCAAATTTCCCCAAATCAGTTCTAATCATTGTTTCTTGGTGTGTAGGGCACTCACCATGTTGGGTTGGAGAGAAAGAGAGCCTGAAGACGTTGATTTAGCTGCAATCGAACATCAACCTTCCATTGATGCCCTAAAAGAATGCGGGCTATATAAATACTGGGCCATACCTAGCATGAGGGCTTAGGTAAGATTCTTAGAATGGCTGGTTGAGAGATGGAACGTTCAAGAGCAATGCTTTTACATAGGAGGGCACCAGCTCGAGATAGAGCCCTCGGATGTATACTTTCTCACTGGCTTGCCAAACAGAGGCGAGCAACTCAATCTAGCCGGGACTAGGCCGGGTGGCCAATCCCTTGTTAGTCTCTGGGAAGATTGGTGCACACCTGGTGCACACCATTCGAAAGGCGTGGAGATCAAACACATCTCTCTGCGCGAACTCGAAGTTATAGTGTTCACGGTTACCAGAATTTGCAGCGCGGCCGCTTTACACATTGCTTCCGGGTCCCAAATGCGGATGGCAATTGACTGTTACCAAGGCACCATTTTCAACTGGTGTGATGCTGTGTCGGCTAACGTGAAGAGCCAACTGACTAAGGCAAAGAACGGACGACTGAAAACTTTTGGATATGGGCCTTTAGTCGTGAGCTTTGCCTTAGAGAGAGTTCTGATGCTGATCCCTTAGCAACTCACTGTTGATATCTTGGGTCCTCGGGAGCCAAAGTTGATACGATGGGTTGCGGTGATGGCCGGGCATCCTGACGAGGGCGCGACAGTTGTTCGATTTTCTGATAGTTACTTTCACTGGTTGGAGGACCAGGTTTTCTCGATCCAGGACTTTCCGTATGCCAGAGTAGATTTTCGAGGTGATCCGGACATGGTTCTTCCACAGGGAGAACAATGGGATGACAGAGGTAGCTTTATTTTTCACAAGTTTTCAAATTATGAATTTTTTTTGTTTTTTATATATATCGTCTCAAAACTGACAGTAAAATTTTCAAAATGCAGATGTTGGTCCACAGCGCCCAGCCAACCTCCGGCCTTTTGAGAGAAGACATCCAGTTGCACCGGTACCCACCCCATAGGACGCGGCGGCTGCAGAGGTACTAGCTGAGTTGGAGCATGATCTAGAGCGTCTGACGGCGGATATGCCTGAGACTACTATGGATGATATTCCTATCAGACTTCAGCGCTATGTAGTCGCGGTCCCTGGACCGTTTAGGAGATTTTTGCGCAAGGTAGCCCGTGCAGTGGTGTCGTATAGGGAGCACCACCAGTGATTGGCTAGTCACTTTGTAGACACATGTGACATTTTTGACTTTTTGTACTTTATCATTTTTGCCGATCATAAGGTGTTTTTCAACCTATGATCGAAGACGATGTATATTTTTTGACACACTCCTATCTATATATATATATCACTATTACCGGCTTATCTTGTTTAACATGTATGATGAAATGTTTTTAAATTTACTTGCATGATTATCGTAAATGTCTGTCCAACACTCGAGAAGCAATTGCATCTGCTAATGTATTTAAGGACCTTGGAATATGCTGATATTCAATGTAATCAAATTCACGTTCCAAGAGACGCACTCTCAAAAACAAACTTAATAACACAGGATTCCTAATGGCATAAACTCTATTAAGCTGTAATACAACAAGTTCAGAATCTAACCTCACTATCAAACGTCGAATTCCAAATGAAATAGATTCGGATAATAATTCAATCACTGCACTGTATTCTGCAATGTTGTTCGTTGTTTGACCGAGGCTTACCCCATGCATAGAAACTAACTCGTCAGAGGGTGAATAGATAACCCAAGCTGCGGAAGAGATATTCCGTGTACTACGACAAGCACCATCAGCAAATCCAATGTATGTTTGGAGAGGCGTCGACATCTGCAATATCAAGAGTAAAACCAAGATAAGCCAGAATAACGACGAAAAAACACACTCTCTAAGCTAAGCACACTGACTAACTAACAAACATACTAGCTAGAAAGAAAACCTAACCTAACTAAAACTTCTCCATACCCACCATTTAAGCATAATACCTCTTTAAGTAAAGTCCATTTCTGGGTTTACCCAAAGAGTCCCCATCAAAATCTACCAGCTCATAAGCCCCTTTTGCTAGCTTTCGCTTTACAATATAGGGTCCATGCCACATAGGAACGAATTTTCCAGCACCTAGCTTATCGTTAGCTTGATCATATAATAGCACTAGGTCTCCCTCCGAAAAACTTCGAGGGGTCACATTTCTATCATACTGAGCTTTCATTCGCTTCGCGTGAGTCTCGATTGCCAATGCAGCGTCACGTCGAGTCTCATCTAATTTAGCTAAGTACAATAAACGTTTCTCCTCTTCGGAAGTAGCTGGGAGTAATTCGACAGCCATTTGAAGTGATGGGATTTCGCATTCAATGGGTAACACAGCTTCCAAGCCATAAACTAGCTGGAAAGGAGTGAACCCTGTTGAGGTTTTCACTGAGGTTCGGTATGCCCATAGCGCCGAAAATAACATGTTGTGCCAATTCGACCGATGAATACCAATGGTTCGTCGGATCATGATAACCAGAACTTTGTTGATAGACTCAACCAAACCGTTGGCTTGCGGATAATAAGGAGTAGAGCTATCGTGGCGCAAACCAAGCTGGCTTGTAAGCTCAGTCATCATGATGTTTCGAAAATGGCTCCCATGGTCAGTAATGATTGCTTGTGGGACACCAAACCTAGTTATAATATGATTGAATACGAAAACTGCAGCTGTTTTGCCGCTTGCGTCGAATGTAGGCATCGCCTCGGCCCATTTAGTGAAATAATCAACCGCGAGGATGATATACGCATGCCCCCTGGCCGAGTGAGGGTTACAAGTAATAAAGTCGATACCCCATTTGGCGAATGGACCAACGGCAATTATAGGGTGGAGAGGAGCAGGCGGTGCGCGCATCTTTCGATCAAACACTTGGCAGTTGTGGCACTTCCGGACTGCAATGATACAATCCTTAAACATAGATGGCCAGAAGTAACCAGCGCGCAACACCTTCTGAGCTGTGGCATACCCAGACATATGACCGCCACATGCTCCAGAGTGACAATCATTCAAAACCCTCTCAGCCTCTTCGTGAGTTAGACAACGTCAAAAAACTAAGTCTGCCCCCCGGCGATAAAGTGTATCTCCAATAATTTTGTATTGCTGGGATTGAAACCGAATTTTTCGACGTTCCGCCTTTTAAGCTTCAGGCCGAAAGGTTTGGGTTTGGAGATAGATGATTATATCCCCGTACCACGGATCTAAAGTACTGATAAGAAACAAAGATTCGTCCGCAATGGACTCCTCCGCCACAGTCTTTGTGTCAGTACGCGAGAAGTCACACATCAATTCCGCAAAAACTAAGGATTTCTTAGACTTGGACTTCTCGAACTCCAATTCGAACTCTTGCAGGATAACAATCCATTTAGAGTACTTTCCCCCTAGCAGTTGTTTTGTCAAAATGTAAATCATAGGGTTGCAATCCGAAATAACTGTAGTTTTACGGAGAAGAATGTAGTGACAAAAACGCTGGACAGCTTGAATGGCTGCCAGGGCCAATTTCTCCACATAACTCGTCAGAGGGTGAATAAATAACCCAAGTTGCGGAAGAGATATTCCGTGTACTACGACAAGCACCATCAGCAAATCCAATGTATGTTTGGAGAGGCGTCGACATCTGCAATATCAAGAGTAAAACCAAGATAAGCCAGAATAACGACGAAAAAACACACTCGCTAAGCTAAGCACACTGACTAACTAACAAACATACTAGCTAGAAAGAAAACCTAACCTAAATAAAAATTCTCCATACCCACCATTTAAGCATACGAATATTTTAGCTCAGTGGGATTTAAGGTTCTACTGAGATAATATATCACATGTTCCGCTCCGAATTCATCTTCTTGAACTAACACCATTCCAATGGTGGAATGCGAAGCTGCGAGGTATAAGAAGTAGTCCTGGTTGTAGTTGGGAGGATGCAACAACGGTGCATGGGTCAACGCGTGTTTAAGTGCATCAAAAGATTGTTGGGCAATCTCGTCCCAAAAGAATTGAACGTTCTGTTTCAACAACCGTGTAAAACCTTTAGTGACCTCGGCGTAGTTTGGGATGAATCGGCGTAAAAAGTTCGCTTTCCCTTGCAAACTTTGGAGTTGGCGCAAACTCGAAGGAGGAGGCAATTTGATGATAGCCTCGACTTTCGAGGGATCGACGCGAATGCCGGCTTTTGAAACAACAAATCCCAGCAATCGACCTGTTTCTATACAGAAAACACATTTGTGGGGATTCAACCGAATTCGATAATGCCTACACCTCATAAAGATTGCTCGTAGGTGGACAAGGTGATCAGCTCGATGTAATGAATGAGCAGGCAAATCATCGAGATATGGTTGCACAATGTGCTTGATGTCATGAAATGCGTAAGACATCGCCCGTTGAAAAGTGGCCCCGGCATTCTTAAGCCCAAAAGGTAATTTGCAATAAGCAAATGTCCCCCATGGACAAATAAATTCCGTTTTTGGTTGGTCGGCAGGTAGAATATTGATTTGATTATAGCCCGAAAAACCATCCATGAAGGAAAACATTTCACTTCCGGCACAATCATCAATAATTTGATCGATATAAGGCGTAGGATAGTTGTCTTTTGGACAAGCTCGATTGATATCCCTATAGTCGATACAGATTCTTATTGTTCCTTGTTTCTTATTGACCGGAACAATATTCGATACCCAATCCGTTAACGGGATCGGATAAATGAAACCTGCTTTCAACAACTTTTCGACTTCTGCTTTAATCGCAGCCGCTTTTCGAGGGTGAATCTGACGCAACCGTTGCCGAACGGGTTTAGCATCCGGGTAGGTTTTTATTTCATGAACAACAATGGCAGGATCGATTCCCGGCATTTCCTCGTAAGACCAGGCAAACACATCGCGGAATTCTTGGAATAGGGCCTTGTAAGTTTGGATTTCATCATCTGTACATGCGGCACCTATATGAATGTTCTCCTCAATTCCGGGCTTCACTGAAATATCAATGGGAATAGTACGAGAAATATTCCCTAAATTCAACTCTGAATCAGAATGTTTCGTTGGATCCTGAGCGTCTTTGACATATTCAGCGGTAAAGATAGATGAAAAATCATTTTCAAATGCATCATCCTTAGGTAAAAACGAAGATCTGTGATGGAGATCCTCCCATGGTAGATCGTCTACACTTAGGATTTCGCGAAGTTGTTCGTCAGATGACACGACTTCGGGAAACGCTATCCGTTCTAAGGTTGAGGTGAAAAGTGATTCTTCACTGACCACATTCATTTGGTCGATCTCGGTTGAATGAGAGTCGGTAAAAGACATGAGAGCTTCATAAGCAATTTCATATGGACTCAAGGGCATAGCATCACCGAATGAGTCTATCTCAGAGTCAGATGGGACAATCCAAGGATCATCATAAATAATGTTTTCTGATGTAATCATATGAATTGTTGCAAATGAAGGTTCTACGCTGAGTGGAGGGAGAGGAAAAGTTCCCAGTAAACCGGAATCCTTAACTAAACCTACACCAACGTCCCTATAAGGGATTGTCGTCTTACCGACATGCTGGATACTCTCTGAAGAGGCTGGGTCGGATGAAAAGTATGTCAGCTGATCAATAGTCACGATCTTATCGTTATGTGGAAACTTAATTACTCTGAAGACCGATGAAACGACCGTTGTCATAGCATATGACCAACTTCGACCCAAAAGAAGGTTGTAGTCTAGAGGGGCATCAACCACTTCCACATCTAGAATAACGGTTTTACCTTCTACCCCTATAGGCAATTCCTGTAGAATACCAAACGGACGGAACCCACGGCCATCAAAGGCCTTAAGGATGGTGGGGGATTGGTTCAACGAAGGAGAACCAAGGGATCTCCAACATTGAATCGACATAATACACGTAGAAGCTCCCTCATCAATCACAGTCCTATGAATAGGCCTGTTTTTTACTATCACTGGAATTTGGAAAGCCATTTGATGGGGGAGACGTGGTGTACTATTTTCTAGATCGAAGATTATTAGATTCGGGTCCTGAACATCAACAGCTCCTATAGCCGACAAAAGCAATTTTCGTTGTGCTGGGCATGATTGCAGCACTTCTAACGCCGACATTGCTGAGGGTGAAACAGCTAAGTCCTCAAAAATGTTGTAATTCTGGGCTGCTCTCGCATGTGGATTGAAAGCAGACCTTCGAAGTACACCCTTGGCGGGCGGTTTAATTACTAAGTCCGGGTTAGGTTTCTCGATCTGTAGTGGATCGGAACCAGGAGCTGAGGTTGATGGGTTAGAGTGAGAAGATTCTGCTTCCTTACCATCAACAGGATTCTTACTACCATAATCTTGCGATCGAGTCGCAATCCTTACATGAGACATCATTAAAATGGGCTCTTCACTGGCATTCAAGGAAGAACCTATCATCTTATTCTCCTGCTCGGGAAATGGATTTTTTAACACAGCAGGAGTGGGAGAACCTTTGACTATTTTCACAACCTCGGCCCGATGAGGGCAATCTCTCGTAAAATGATCCTCTTCACAAATAAGACAAGGATATCGAGGTTTGCGCTTTTCGTCATTGGTTTCTGACTTTTCGATTTTCTCCTTCGGAGCCTTGTCTGCTTTAGCCTTCTTCTTTCCTTTCTTCTTTTCGTCGTTTTTTGATTTGGCCGTAGATGACTCTACAACGTGAATATCGGCGGTAAGTTCAGGAGAAGACTCTCCTGTCGGGGAATCGGGCAAAGTGATAATAGGAGTAGTTGAAGCCTTGGAAGACTTCTTCTTGCTCTTTGTATTCACGATACCAATCATACCATCAGCGACATGAGATCCCGAAGTAGCAACAGCGATTTGATTCGACTTTGGAAGATCCGGAATCTTCTCGTGTAATGTACCAGACTGAGTGTAAACTAAGTCAAGGTATTGTGCCTGAGCAATGACTTGCTCCTCAGTAACTACTCCGGCCTTAGCTACATCTTCAATAATCCTTGGTAATAATGATTTAACAAACCATTCAGCTAAGATTTGGTCCGGGATAAAAACTTTCACTAGCCTTCTTCGACGTCTCCACTCATGAATGTGATCGGAAATATACGTGGAGGTTGATTGTTTTAGTGAAGTTAATAACTCCGTGCCGTTATCGTATCTGACCGGCAACTGAAAGTGAGTTAAGAACGAGGTAGCTAACTGGCTAAAATTGTAAAAAGAGGCCCGTGGTAACTCAATGTACCACTTGGCCGCGAGACCAATGAGTGTACGCTGGAAAAGACGTAAGCGGATCGAATCATCCGAGATAGAATTTGAAGCACACCAGAGGTGGTAAGTCATCACGTGATTGGACGGATCCTCTCCAGACTTACCTTCGAACTTGGGTATATCGCTGGGCAACTTATTTGGCATTGACGGCCAGAACGGAAGATATTGAATTGGATCGTTCGTTAAGCGCGTCAAGTCTGGTAAATCCAAAGTTGCGATAAACGGTAACTGCCGGTTAGGATCTCTAAAACTCTGGGTCACAATACCGACCCTAGGAGGAGGATATCCAGGATAACTAGGAACAGGAGTCGCATTTGGGATATTATATCCTCCTAGAAAACCAGGATTAACCGGACCGTACTGGGGTTGCTGAGGTTGTTGATAAGTGTACCCAGGATACAGTTGATACTGGTAAACCGGTTGTTGGACAGCTTGCCCAGGTTGATACTGTCCCTGGTACGGAGGTTGAACAAATTGAGGTTGAGTAGTGACAACCGTACTTATACCAGGCTGGCCTACAGGCATCTGGACCGTGGTTTGAATCGTAGATCCGGACAACGGTAAAGATGTCTGAGGAGTGGTTACAGAGACAGTAGAAACCAGAACCGTCGATACTCCAGAAGTAAGTATGGTAGATGTGGCGGTAGTTGCAGTAGCCGTTTGAGATGGAGTACTAGGTGCAATTGGTGGCTGAGTAACTACCGAAGTTACAGAAGTTTGAACACTTGACTGGACAGGTTGCGGTTGCTGGGGTGGACCAGAAACTACGGGTTGTCCAGCTTGAGGTACCGACTGTATACTTGGCTGCAACATCTGTTGACCCTGTGACGGATCCCACACTAACATTCCAGGGTATTGACCCGTAACAGGTTGAGGATACTGAGATCCATAGCCGGATTGAGGATAGGATTGATAATTGTAAGGTGCAGTTCCCATACCTTGACCATATGATTGACCTTGAGGTGGTTGATAACCTTGACTTGAGTATTGACCTTGAGGTTGATAACCTTGAGGTAAATACAGATACTGGGGTTGACCTTGACCTTGAGGTTGGTACCCTTGAGGTTGATACCCTTGGGGTTGATACCCTTGGGGTTGCCATCCTTGAGGTTGCCATCCTTGAGGTTCATATTGATACTGAGGCTGACCTTGGGGTACATATTGAGGGTGGGGTTGACCTTGAGGTATGTATTGCCCCATAGGAGCGTACTGACCTTGAGGTTGCCCCCCAAACACGAATGAAGTACCTTGAGGTTGCCCCCCAGGCGGTAATTGGCCACCTTGAGGTTGGGAAACGGGAACTGAACCTGACATCATGTAAATGTCTCCTACACCCAATGGTACATTACCACTGTTTCCAACTAATAACCCATGATGAACGGGTTGAGGAGATGCCCCCGCAAAGGTACTAGAAAGAGATTGATACCCAGTGGGAACAGAAGGACCGCGATGTAAAAAAGATTCAGGACTTTGAGTAAACACGGATGACTGACCAGACATATTTATAGGAGTATGAATACCTCCAGGTGGAAAAGGAGTACGAGGTGTGGAAAAACCTAGCCCAAAGTTGTCTAAATAATTGGTTAACGAAAGGTACCAAGTAGTACTTCTAGGAGGACTGTAAAAAATAGATTCACGCTCTCTTAGATCAATAGTACGTTGATCTTCAAGGTTAGAGACGCCTATTTCTTCCTCTGGAGCAAGTTCTTCAATAGCAATCAAACCAGTAGGAAGATTTTCGGTGATAATTCTTTCTATTCTCGGTGAATTAGGAACACTAGAAGTCGGAGTAATAGGTTCAGATATTTCTGGTTCTTTGCCTGTATCACTAGCAGACGAAAAACTACCAACAAGCTCAGAAATTGTAACAGCTTCGGGATTATAACCTGTCTCTAAACTTTGGTAATCTGGATGGACCACCAAGGAAGATTCTCCTTCTTCAGGTGAACCTACTCTACTGCCACTAGGAGGAGTTACAAGGACCTTCAACCCTTCGTACTGACCCGGAACGTCTTCAGGAGATCCACCCCGCGATCTACGGAGTTTTCTTAACAAATCTGTTTCGGTAACAATTTCAGGTGACTTGCCCCGAAGTCTACGGGACTGTCTCGGTAATTCCGCCACAGCTAAAAACTTTTAACTACTACACACGAAAACAAAATAAAATTTCAAATCAAACCACCTAAAGTCTCTAAAGAACCAAACAAATTTGAATCACACGCATAAAGAATCTAGGGCGTCAAACCAAACACAAACAGTAGCCTTCCAGACCAAAAGCGCTAGTTGGTGATGAAGCCCAACATCGCTGGATTCAGTACAGAAGTGGCAGGTGGAACAGTTACCCTGGCAACCTGCTTAAAGAATAGACTGGACCAAGTTCCTCCACTTTAACCGTCTCGAGTGAAGTGAACCCCCCAGAAAATCCAAGTGAGTCTAGCCGACGTCTGCTCCAGGTACAGTGGGACCTTCCCTCCACCGTCACCTCGGTAGAATCCTAAAGATAATGGTCACTAAGGTTACCAACCGCAACAAATGCACCTGGGGGAACAGTCTAAACTCCGACAGCATGCAAGGGCATAGTAGCAAGCTCAATCCCCTTGCCGGCTCCTTGACAATAATCCAAGGTTTACTGACAAGTGACCCCTGGCTCCTCGACAATGGTTAATCCGAGGTTTACCGTTTGTAATACGTGCGTGTCTGGCGTCGTTCCCAACGAGGGGGGATTGATCCCCTCACTGGTTTGGACACGAGCTCGTGCTTCTCCTTTAAGAGGAGCTTTCCCAGAGTACAAGTGAGACGATTGGATTTATTCTATCACAAGATAAGCTACTTGTTTGGTTTTGTTGTCTTGGAGAGTTAATTACTCACCTACTCCAAGACACTAGCCTGATCTAAATTAGTGTTTCAGAGCCCTAGTAAATAAAAGTTACTACTTCGATTTTACTTTAAGCGCTACTTTTATGGTTTTTCTTTAAAGACAAAAGGTAGTGGAAGTGAAACCAATGGTGTGTAGACTCGACTCAAACCACTACAAAGATGCACCTAAGATGATTTACGCTATTCTCCTTTTTCAATGAAATTCTTAACTAAGAGAGTTGAGAGAATGAAAATTTTAGAGAAAACAACTTCCTTAGAAAAGACAATCAAAGAAACAATTCTCTTTTTCTTTTCAAGCATGCAAACATGACCACTCTTTACGTGCACGAAAAGCTCTTTTTCTTTCAAAACTTTTCAAAGCTACTTGAAACAAAACTTTTCAAAGGAGATGTTTTTGTATTTTCTCTTTTTAATAAAGCATATAAACCTATCTTAACAAAAAACAATCTCAAAAGCTACAAAAACTATGAAAACTTGACTCACAAGCAAATCAAAAGAGAAATTACTCTAAGCAAACCTAACAAGGCAAAAGCTCACAAAGACGATTCTAGGTTGTTTTACTTGATCAAAATCAAATCAAGGACCAGCTAATGCAGAATCAAAAGACTAGTCAAAACAAAACTCAAATCTTTTTGTTCTTTTTGTAAAATGGAATTCAACACTTAATCAACAAGCACTTCGAAATTTTCCCAAAGAAACAACTCAATGGTAGTTTGCTCTCATAGGTAGACTTTGTGACAGGTCTGACTTCTTAGAATGCTGACAAAACCAGAGAGATCTAAGGCTTGACAACTTCTACCGCCAAAGTCACTACAAGACCTACTCAAAAATCAAACCCTAGGGCTTATACTTCGATGAAATCCACTAAAACACTCAATGCTATCGAAACAAGTTTAGGTGAAGATCTTTGACAAGGGACTAATGAATCTGGGCAGTAAAAACTAAGAAAAAATAAAATCTAAGAGCAAAAAATGCAAAAAATGGAATTTTCTCAAATTTTAGCAGGGGACGCAGGCAACCCGTTAGCACAGGTGCGGGCCCGCTCTGTGCACACAGTAAAAGTGCATCCAGGGACGCACTGTGCAGCACTCAGAGGGTGCGTCCTACTGAAAAACTCAAGAAAAACCAAAATGAATCTAATCCTAAACTCTTTTTTGGAGTTTGACATGGAGAGCAGAGGCATAAGACTTGCCTAAGAGGGTAGTATGACTATTGATAGAGTCATCCTAACTGTAAATAGTCATGGTGACATTTTTTAGTGTAACACTTATGATAAATAATTTTATGCTATTGTACAAGCCTTAAATAAATGGAGAAATTATTTTCTAGTAAAGGAGTTTATATTGTATTCTGACAATCATGCATTGCAATTCGTAAATAACCAATCAAAATTGAACCAAAAACATGCCAAGTGGGTAGAGTTTTTGCAGAGATTTACTTTTGTGATAAAGCACACAAGTGGTAAGTTGAACAAAGTTGTTGATGCTTTAAGCAGGGTAAGTTTTATTATGCAAGGATTCAATGTTGGTTTTGTAGGATTTGAAGAAATGGTTGAAATGTATAAAGATGATGCAGATTTCAAAGATATCTAGCAGTTCAAAATCCAATATTTCATAACAGAAGTCAGTGGTTAGATTATCTTTTCCAAGGAGAGTTATTGTTTAAAGGTAGCAAGTTGTGCATTCCCAAATGTTCTATGAGGGAAAACATAATAAAGGAGAAACATAGTGGAGGATTATCTGGTCATTTTGGGCAAGACAAAACCTTTGCATAGGTAAATTATTTTTACTATTGGCGAAATATGCAGACTGATATTAACAGATTTGTTGAGAAGTGTAGGATATGTCAGCATGCTAAAGGGAGAAACCAGAATACAGGATTGTACGAGCCATTACCAATACCCAACTGACCATGGGATGCAGTTAGCATGGCTTTTTTTTTGGGCTTACCTAAAACTCAAAGGGGGGATGATTCTATTTATGTTGTGGTAGATAGATTTTCTAAGATGGCACATTTCATTGAATGTAAGAAGACTAGTGATGCAACACATATTGCTAATCTATTTTTCTTCAGAAATTGTAAGATTACATGGATTACCTGTAAGCATTGTGTCTGATAGAGATACAAATTTTGTAGGGCATTTTTGGAGAACTCTTTGGTAGAAATTGGGAGCTAACCTTAGTTTTAGTTCAGCATACCATCCTCAAATAGATGGACAAACTGAGGTAGTAAACAAAAGCTTGGGAAACATATTGAGAAGTTTAGTGTATCAAAGTCCTAAATAATGGGATTTAGCACTAGCTCAGGCTGAGTTTGCTTATAATGACACTACAAACCAAAGAACTGGAATGAGTCCATTTTAGGTTGTTTTTGGGATGAATCCAAGAGGTGTGTATGAGCTCAGAGATTTGGGTAAAAAACAGATCAAAAATGCAAAAGATGAAGAGTTTTCAAAGTAGATGCAGAGACTACAAGAATATGTCAAAGGCAGTTTGCAGGAAAGCAATGGAAAATACAAACATAGAACATATATAAAAATAAGGGAGGAGGAATTTCAAGTGGGAGATTTAGTGATGATGTATTTGAGAAAAAGAAAGATTTCCTGCTAAGACTTACAATAAATTGAAAATGAAAAAGATAGGACCATGTAGAATCATAAGAAAGTTTTCAAGTAATTCTTATGAAATTAAATTTCCAGAAGGGATTGAGATATCACCTATATTCAGTGTTGCATATTTGTATCCATACAAGGAGGCAAAGATAGAGCTGTAGGAGGAGATTACAGAAGATGAAGTTCAAACTTTGAACTGGGAATAACAAATGCCAAAGATAGTTAAGAAAGAGGTGGAAGCTGTTTTGGAAAAAAGAGTTACCAAAAGAACCATAGGACATGTTTATTTTCAATATCTAGTCAAATGGAAAGGATAGCCAGTGGAGGATTCCAGTTGGTTGACAAAAACAGAGTTGCAAAAGTATGGAGTAAACCCTTAATGACTGAGGGATAATTCTTTTCTTCCCCGAGAGTCTGATGCAGGAGCATCTAGACTTAGCCAGCAATGTGGTTGTTTGTTCACATGTTGTGGTTACAAGAGTTGAATTTTATGAACTGAGTGCTCAAAAAGTTAGTAGTAGAGAGGGTTGGATCTCTCAAAGATGAGTCTATCTTCATTATTGTAACAGTCAGGAAATTATCTTATTTTACACTAAGGATAATTTGTTAGCATAGGTGTGTAATAGAGCTTCAAGATAGAGATTTGATTGTTAGACTAATAAAAATAGAGATCGAGTTGTTAGTGCAGTTAGAATAGAGTATGACTCGTAAAAGAAAGAAAATGTAATGGAAAAGGATTAGTAGAGTTGAGATGATAGAGGTTTGAGTGAGAAACGAGAGTTTGAGAGTTAGAGAGGGTTTGAGATTGAAATAGAGATCAATATATTGTTGTAATTAAGCGAGAGGGCCAAGACTCAGTGACATATATTATATTAATGAAATTGATCCAATGTGTATTTGTATTGTAATCCTGGTGCAAACTCTTGTTTCTTTTGGCGTGTCCGCGTCCAGATAGTTAACTGGGTAATCTCTGTAGTTTCACATTTAACACAAATCTCAGTGATTATGGGTTTTCTGTGTATTAACAGTAAATCAACGTCAATTGGCATTAACCGTTAATTTCGTGATTAATTACTAAAGTCAGTCATTAAGGGCTTTGCTTAATTATTAAATTAATGAATGTGGTTATATCCAAGAGCAGGTTTTAAACAGTGAAAGTGGATTTCATGGTGGATAAAATGTTGTAAGCTGTATTTCGGGGAAGGCCTCCAATTCCACTAACTACAAGACAGGTAGCACTTGGGTGGAGAGAGGAAATCACTTTTTCAGGCAGGAACTCTCGGTGCAAGTTGTGCATCTGAAATCCTTGTGAACCATTGGATCTAGCCCGAGTTGATTGGTGGTGGAGGATCAATCAATTGTTTTGATTTTTCGGAGTAAATATTAACCGTTGGATTTGACAGTATGAGATCTATGGTGTGGATTGAAGCATTGTTTGTAAAGCGGAGTCAATGTGGGACCAGAGTTTTAAAATAATAAGTGGGGACCTCCGTGTAAGGTTAGCCACCAATAGAATCTACTGTGTCAATTAATTGAATAAAAGAACAAACAACAAAGTTGATGTTAACCACCTTATATGACATCATTTCCTTGATTATAGCTTTTTTTACATTGATTTCATCAATATATTCATTCTCCTTGTTTGTCACTATAATAAACATACAAAATGTTATAAATTGTGACAATGAATAAAATTCATTAAACAACTATATGAAAAATGAATCGTCTTTAATGATCCATATAATATTTTTGTCTTGATTGTAGCTTTTTGGGACATTCCCTTGGTCGTTATATTCTTTCCCTTTAAATAATTTAGAAAAAATAAATAAAAATATAGAGTTACAATGACTAATGCCCATTTCTATCTCCATCATTTCATCGCCATTGTCTTGATTAATTCTTTTCTTCCCATAATTCCCTATAATAGACATCTGAAAACATTATGAATATGAAAATTAAATAAATTCAAAAATTAATAAGAGAAATAACCAAACAAATTATGTACTTGGTATGATAAGTTATTCTCCTCCTCTATCCATCTCTAAACATGTTTCAACATCATGCACACTGTATTGATTATTTATTTGCTTCCCACTTTCATCATTCCTTGTTTTAGAATCTCCATCATTAGTCATTGTAGTGAACATTTTGAAAATTAATACCTAAATTTTCCAAGTAGCTAATGGATCTTGGGTTTGATAGTTGAAAATATTTGTAACTATCCAACATGATTATCCTTTGTGACTCTATTTTCAGAACACATGTGATTCTTCTTCTATATGTACAACAAGCCTTGATTAAATTTGTCCTCGCATAAAGGAGAGTAAATAGTTTTGCATCACTACATTGTTGATGGTTTTCCAATAAATCCATCTAGAAATCATAATCTTTCTCCTTTTCATCAAGCGTGTCTTCAAATTTATGGGATTATTTTGAAGACTCAAAATTATTTAGTTTTGAAGTATAGGAATGTGTAGTCAAAACTATATCATAATTGTAACTATTTTGGGACTTATATTCATAAATTACACTAGAGACTTTATATTTTAACTTGGAGTCATTTATGCTAATTTCCAAATATTGATGCACATCATTACAAAACCAAAGTTCTACTAAGAGAACTTTAGTAAAGTCATTCAACTCATTTTTTGATAAGAAGTAAAAAAATCAATATAATAGCCCTTTTGGAATGGTTATTTTTTCAAAGCCAATGTATCCAAAATAATAAGGCATGTGTGTAAAACTGGTTGCAACTGACATGGAAAGGAGTGAAAAAGTGTTGAAAAAAGATCAGGCCCCACAAAATGACAAAGAAATTCAAAATTCTTGTCAACATGTTGAACATTTGTTGATCCCTTTATCATTATGTCAAGGACTCCACATGACCCTGTTGGCATTATGGCTAAAGTGTTGTCCTTGATGGCAACCCATTCAGGTGATAGATCACAGTACTTCAAGTCAGCAGCAGAGATTGATGATCTGCTATCAAATATTGAAGAAAATAAGGGGTACACAGGTACACCTTACAGAAGGTGCGTACACGCAGGGCAATGTTACATAAAGTCTGTACATACCCGCAGGTCCGCCGTTCAGGAGGTGCGTACCCTAGTGCACACATTTCAAGGCAAAGAAATTCACATGTGGGTTTTCTTATGTTTTACTCTTGGTATTTAGCCGACGGTATTGGGTTATTATGGTGTCGGCTCATGGTATTGATCCATGTTTTAAGGAAGAGCTTTCCTATATAAAGCAAAGGAGATCATTTGGCTTGAGCATGTTTTGGGTTGAATATCTTATGAGGGCTAGATCTGGTCTAGATCTAAATAAGGTGAATCTATTGATGGACTGAGATCTCTTCGGTGCATGTTCAGATCTGTAGATCTGACTATCTGGGTTATTTCTGAAGTCTTGAAATCATCTATGCCCGAGGGTACGCAGGTACAGTGAAAGAAAAGTGCATGCATACGCAGGAACGAAGCGTTTCAGGTGCACCGGTACGCAGGCACAGAAGGGTTTCAGGTGCGCCGGTACACAGGCACAAAAGGGTTTCAAGTGCGCCGGTACGCAGGCACAGAAGGGTTTCAGGTGCACCGGTACACAAGCACAAAAGGGTTTCAGGTGCGCTGGTACGCAGGCACAGAAGGGTTTCAGGTGCGCCGGTACGCAGGCACAGAAGGGTTGCAGGTGCAGAGGTCCGCAGGCAGTTCAATGGACTTAGAGCGAGGTACGCAGGCGAACAGTTGAGCAGGGTGCGTACTGTACGCAGGTAAGTAGTTGAGCAAGGTGCGTACTGTAAGCAGGCAAGCAGTTGAGCAGGGTGAGTACTGTAAGCAGGCAAGCAGTTGAGCAGGGTGCTTACGTAAGCAGGCGAGCAGTTGAACAGGGTGCTTACTTCTCTTAAAATCTTTGTTTATCATTGCTGTGTTCTGGGTTTGGTCCTATTATTGTTGATCTGGTTACTACAGTTGATTGGGTGATTCTCTTGTACTTGATGATCATTTGATGCTTATGGATTCAGTTTGAAAATTTATGAAAAGTGGTCCTTGTGAGAAAAGAAGTAGGGGGTTGTAGCTCCCTTCCAGGAGAGACTGGAAAATGAGAGAGAGTTGTAGCTCTCTGCAGGTTGTAGCCTGCGTATTGGTAAAGGACTGCACCAGTACAAAACTATTGTAAAAGGAGTTTCTAATTTGAAAGAAGATAGAGACATATTGCAGCAGGTGGTTTTCACCCACATTGGGTTTCCACCTTACATCTTGTGTTCTTTGGTGTGACTATCAGTTTTCTTTGTTCATGCTCATTATTTTATGGTAGTGACATGAAAAACTAATTCAAAGAACAAATAATGAAGATTTATTAAAAGAATTAGATAATATTGATTCACCCCCCCTCTCAGTATTATTTCCAACAATTGGAATCAGAGCAGGTCCTTTAGAGAAGCTTGATCGCTTGAAGGTAGATCGTTCATCATGAGCAACTACGAGAGAGAAGCATCAATCAGGCCACTGGTTTTTGATGGGACAAACTTCAATTATTGGAAGGTAAGAGTTACTGCCTATCTTCAATCTCTTGGTACAGAAGTTTGGGACATCGTAGAGACAGGCTATGCTTTTCCTTCAGCCACTCCTACAGATGCAGCCAAGAAAAAGAAGTATGAAACAAA
Source organism: Pinus tabuliformis (assembly GCA_031772625.1). Classification (NCBI taxonomy): domain Eukaryota; kingdom Viridiplantae; phylum Streptophyta; class Pinopsida; order Pinales; family Pinaceae; genus Pinus; species Pinus tabuliformis. The sequence goes on from CM062812.1 coordinate 344,779,841, forward strand.
TGCGAAAGCAGTCAATACTCTATTAGGATGTATATCCCAATCAGAATTCATGAAGGTAATGCACTATAAATCCGCAAAAGAGATATGGGACAAAATTGTCACGAGCTATGAAGGAGATGAACAGGTAAAACGTGCTAAACTTCAAACTCTCAGAATTCAGTATGAGACTCTCAAGATGTATAATGATGAAAGTGTGGCTAACTATTTTCTTTGGGTAGATGAGGTTGTTAATTGTATGAAAAATTTGGGTGAAGAAATAAAAGAGGCTATTGTGGTTGAAAAGGTTCTAAGATCATTGTCCCCCAAGTTTGAATCTAAAGTATCTGCAATAGAAGAAAAGGAAAATCTACGAATTCTTACTATGTCTCAGCTACATGGAATTCTAACTGCTTATGAAATGAGAAAGGGAGGTCCATCAGACAGAAGAGAAGCTGCTTTCAAGGCATCAGGCAAAGGAGATTACTATGAAGCAAGCCACGTCCCAGAAGAAGAGGAAGAAGAATCAAAATTTTGTCAGAAATCTTCAAAGGGGTTCTGGAAGGTTCAGAGGTAAGTTACCTTTTAAATGCTTTGCTTGTGGAAGAGTAGGTCATTATGCTGCAAAATGTCCTTATAAGGATAAAGGAAAGGAACCTGCTAGATGGAACAAGAAACAGAACGCAAATAAGAAAAGCTACTACACTCATGAAGATAGTGATGGTCTATCAAACAGTGATGAAGATGAACAAGGTAATGAATATAAGTTGTTAATGGCATTTGAAGATGATGATTATATGGATGCTATAGATGTGGATAACCTTTATGATGAAATTACTAGACTCAAGAGATGTATAGAAGAAAAGAACATGATCATTGATACTCTACAATTTCAAATTGATGAAAAGGAAAAACATCTTGAAAAATTAGAAGGTGAAATTGTTGGTCTTAGAAAAGAGATTGAGAAAACAAAAAGCTATTAATCTCAAGTTTGTCAAAGGATCTGAAACTTTGGATGAGATTATCAATGTGCAGCGGTCTCCACTAAACAAGAGAGGTTTGGGCTATAATGGAGAAACTTCTCAAGCATCCACCTCAAAAAGTTATCTTGATGCAGCAAGAAGAAATAAGCAAAAGCACAATGAAGATCATCAGGTAAAGCAGGGACGAATTACAAACAGAAACTATCAGGGGCAATCCATCTTAAGGGTGAACAAAAGCTACAACCAGCCACAGGTAAAATCTTCTCAATTTGGTTCAAGAATAGATGACAATAGAAATTACAATCAATTGGCTGGTAGATTCGATAACCGCAGAAGTTTCTTCAATGGACAATGCTTTTCTTGCCATAACTTTGGTCAAAAAGCAGCTCAATGTGTTGCATATAAAACAATCATGACTAGGGAAGCTCAAAAACAAAGAATTATGACCGGGATTACAAAAAGGACCTATAACAAATTTTCGGTTCTTGAAAATGAAGTTGAATGTTCTATTTGCAATAACTTTGGTCATGAAGACTCTGAATGCAGGAGCATGTTTCAGCAGAAAAAGGAACAAGCCTCAAGCACCAAAACATGGAGAATAAAGGAACCACAAACAGAAAGATGTGGGATAGCTTTTTATGCAGAGGGACAGGAAAATCTATGGTACATTGACAGTGGATGTTCGAAGCATATGACAGGTGATAAAGAAAAACTTGAGTCATTTTCTGCTCTAGAAAAAGGAAAGAAAGTCTCTTTTGGAAATGATACTCCTGCAACTATAAAAGGAAAAGGCATTGCTCAGTTAAAAGAAAAGGTCAAGGCTGGAAATGTTTTGTATGTTGATGGATTGAAGCATAATCTTCTAAGTGTCAGCCAGATGTGTGATCAAAGAACCGAGGTTATATTCAGATCAAATGGATGTCTTGTTCGTGATCTTGATACAGGTAAAACAGTGATCAAAGGAAAAAGAACTCCAAATAATCTGTACATATTTGAAGAAGGACAACAACAATGCTATCTGAGCAAGGATGATGAGCACTGGTTATGGCATCGAAGGTTGGGACATCTAAGCTTTTCACAAATAAGGAAAGCATGCAAATATCAGGCAGTTCGCGATCTTCCAGATATCAAAATTCCTGACAACACCATATGCAAATCATGTCAGTTTGGAAAACAAACCAGAACTAACTTTCCAGAGAAAGAAGGATCAGCTAGCATGCCTCTTGAGCTAGTACATACAGATACATGCGGTCCTTTCAGGAAAAGAAAACCTCGAGGAGAAGAATACTTGATATTATTCATTGACGATTTCTCCAGGTTTGTCTGGTTAGGACTTATGAAGCACAAAGATGAAGCATTCGAAAAATTCAAATCCTTCAAAGCCTTGGTTGAAAATGAATCAGGTCACAAAATTAAGTGCCTCAGATCCAACAGAGGTGGGGAATTTACTTCAAATGGAATTTTCGATTTCTGTGAAGAACATGGGATAAGAAGAGAATTCTCTACAGCAAGAACTCCTCAGCAAAATGGAGTTGTGGAAAGAATGAACAGAACAGTCCAACAAATGGCTCGTGCTATGCTTGATGAGTCAGGAACTCCCGCAACTTTCTGGGGTGAAGTTGCACATGCTGCGGTTGTTATTCTCAACAAAACAAATGTCGGGGTGAACAACACTCAAATTCCTCATGAGCTCTGGAGTGGTAGGACTCCTTCGGTAAAGCACTTCAAAATCTTTGGGAGCAAATGCTATATCAAGAATACTGATGAGCAGCTTGGCAAACTTGAACCTAGCGCAGATGAAGGCATTCTTCTTGGTTACTCTCCACATAGAAAAGCATACAAATGCTACAATAAAAGACTTGGCAGAATTGTTGACAGCATTGATGTAGTGGTTGATGAGAAGGGATACATTCCTAGGAAAGTACATCATGAAGACATCGAAGAAGATGAAGGCTACCCCCAACGACAGAATGATGAAGAAGAAGAACCTCAAGAAGAAACTCAAGAAGAACCAGAGGAGCAAACAAGAATAGAATAAATGACTCCATCCAGATATGTTCAGAAGAATCATCCAGAATCTCAGATTATGGGGCAAAAAGAAGCAGGTGTACAAACAAGAAGAACAGTTGCAGAAGCTTCAAGCTATTTGGCATTACTCTCCTCTACTGAACCACAAAATGTGAAAGAGGCATGCAAAGATGAATGTTGGGTGAAAGCAATGGATGAAGAACTTGAGCAGATCGAAAATAACAACACTTGGGAGCTGGTTCCTAGACCAAAGGATAAGAATGTTATCGGAACAAAATGGGTCTTCAAAAATAAATTGAATGAAAATGGAGAAGTAATTAGAAACAAAGCCAGACTTGTTTGTAAAGGGTATGCGCAGCAAGAAGGAATAGACTTTGAAGAAACCTTTGCTCCTGTTGCAAGACTTGAGGCCATCCGAATGTTCCGTGCTCTCTCATGTTTTCAAAACTTCAAAGTATTTCAAATGGACGTGAAATCAGCCTTTCTGAATGGAGACTTGGAAGAAGAAGTATACATTGAACAGCTAGATGGGTTCATTCTTGGAAATGATCTAAATCTTGTATGCAGATTGAAAAAGGCTCTCTATGGTCTCAAACAAGCTCCAAGGGCTTGGTACTACCGTTTGGACAAATATCTTCATCAACAAGGTTTTTCAAAAGGATCAACATATAGCAATCTTTATATAAAAGTTGAAAATGACAAATTGCTAATACTTGTTGTGTATGTAGATGACATTATTTTTGGGAGCAATGAAGAAGCTATGAGTCAAAGTTTTGCCTTGGTCATGCAGAAAGAATTTGAAATGTCTTTTCTAGGAGAACTGACATATTTCCTTGGTTTGGAAATCCAACAAAAAGAAGGAGGAATCTTTTTATCTCAAACCAAGTACCTCAAACAGATTTTGAAGAAATATGGTATGGAAGATGCGAAACCAGTATGTAAACCCATGGTCACAGGATGTAGCCTCAGTGCAAATGATGAATCTGCAGCAGTACATCAACCAACCTACAGATCTATGATTGGAAGTTTACTTTATTTAACAGGTACCTGACCGGACATCATGCATGCAGTTGGAATAGTTGGGAGATTTCAGGCAAATCCGAAGGAGACTCATCTTTAGGCAGTGAAGAGAATTTTCAAATACCTTCAAGGGACTCAAAATTATGGCTTATGGTATCCTAGAGATACAGATCTTACACTTCATGCTTATACAGATGCAGATTGGGCTGAAAGCGTGGATGACAGGAAAAGCACAAGTGGTGGTGCGTTCTTTATGGGTTCCAGACTGGTATCTTGGTTCAACAAGAAACAAAGTTCGATTGCCTTGTCTATAGCTGAAGCGGAATATGTTGCTGCTGCATCTTGTTGCACCCAAATCCTTTGGATGATGCAGACTTTGCAGGATTTTCAAATCACTTGTACACCACCTATCCCCATCTTATGTGATAACACAAGTGCAATTAGCATCTCAAAGAATCCTGTTATGCATTCAAAAACCAAGCACATACCAATCAAGTATCATTTTCTCCGGGAACAAGTGCTTGAACAGAAGGTCAAGTTGGAGTATGTTCCTTCTAAGGAACAAGTTGCTGATATTCTCACCAAACCATTGCCCAGGGACACTTTTGAATACCTCAGGCAAAAGCTGGGGGTTGTTGATGCATCATCTTATTGCTGAACCTCTTCCGATTGATGGTACAGGTTCAGGGGGAGCATATAATGCATTGTTGGCATTATGGAGGATGTGCAGAAGGAGATCTTGGAAGTAGCTGCAATATGTCTCTATCTCTTTCATGGTGGATTATGGCTCTTCGTTGCAGATCTGGTTCATATTCAGGGGGAGCATGTTCTTAGGGGGAGCATAACCCTTTGCCCTTGATGTCAAAGGGGGAGAATGAAGCTGAATTTTTGAGGTTGCCTTCAAGTCCAAAGGGGGAGATTGTTGCCATTATGGCTAAAGTGTTGTCCTTGATGGCAACCCATTCAGGTGATAGATCACAGTACTTCAAGTCAGCAGCAGAGATTGATGCTCAGCTATCAAATATTGAAGAAAATAAGGGGTACGCAGGTACACCTTACAGAAGGTGCGTACACGCAGGCCAATGTTACATAAAGTGTGTACATACCCGCAGGTCCGCTGTTCAGGAGGTGCGTACCCCCAGCGCACACATTTCAAGGCAAAGAAATTCACATGTGGGTTTTCTTATGTTTTACTCTTGGTATTTAGCCGACGGTATTGGGTTATTATGGTGTCGGCTCGTGGTATTGATCCATGTTTTAAGGAAGAGCTTTCCTATATAAAGCAAAGGAGATCATTTGGCTTGAGCATGTTTTGGGTTGAATATCTTATGAGGGCTAGATCTGGTCTAGATCTAAATAAGGCGAATCTATTGATGGACTGAGATCTCTTCGGTGCATGTTCAGATCTGTAGATCTGACTGTCTGGGTTATTTCTGAAGTCTTGAAATCATCTATGCCCGAAGGTACGCAGGTACAGTGAAAGAAAAGTGTGTGCATACGCAGGAACGAAGCGTTTCAGGTGCACCGGTACGCAGGCACAGAAGGGTTTCAGGTGCGCCGGTACGCAGGCACAGAAGGGTTTCAGGTACGCCGGTATGCAGGCACAGAAGGGTTTCAGGTGCGCCGGTACGCAGGCACAGAAGGGTTTCAGGTGCGCCAGTACGCAGGCACAGAAGGGTTGCAGGTGCGGAGGTCCGTAGGCAGTTCAATGGACTCAGAGCGAGGTACGCAGGCGAACAGTTGAGCAGGGTGCGTACTGTAAGCAGGTAAGCAGTTGAGCAGGGTGCGTACTATAAGTAGGCAAGCAGTTGAGCAGGGTGAGTATTGTAAGCAGGCAAGCAGTTGAGCAGGGTGCTTACGTAAGAAGGCGAGCAGTTGAACAGGGTGCTTACTTCTCTTAAAATCTTTGTTTATCATTGCTGTGTTCTGGGTTTGGTCCTATTATTGTTGATCTGGTTACTACAGTTGATTGGGTGATTCTCTTGTACTTGATGATCATTTGATGCTTATGCATCCAGTTTGAAAATTTATGAAAAGTGGTCCTTGTGAGAAAAGAAGTAGGTGGTTGTAGCTCCCTTCCAGGAGAGACTGGAAAACAAGAGAGAGTTGTAGCTCTCTGCAGGTTGTAGCCTGTGTACTGGTAAAGGACTGCACCAGTACAAAACTATTGTAAAAGGAGTTTCTAATTTGAAAGAAGATAGAGACATATTGCAGCAGGTGGTTTTCACCCACATTGGGTTTCCACCTTACATCTTGTGTTCTTTGGTGTGACTATCTGTTTTCTTTGTTCATGCTCATTATCTTATGGTACTGACATGCAAAACTAATTCAAAGAACAAATAAGGAAGATTGATTAAAATAATTAGATAATACTGATTCACCCCCCTCTCAGTATTATTTCCAACAGACCCAAGTGGATCTCAAGACATCAGGGGAATGAAAAAGGCTCAAAATTCAAAGTGGCAGAAAGGGAAAATTCTTGGCATCAGATCAAAGTGCTCATCGCCCTGATCCCAACGGCATGAATGGCACTTCAATCTAAGTCCGGATGAAGGAAATAGGCTTAGTCAAAGTTTAGGTTGACTCACCTGGGTGGCAAGCCTAATGGAGAAAATATTTCTTCTAAACTTGGCTCTCGGATTCCAGCCAGCTTGGGCTGGAATTTTGGGAAAACTCGCAGTCTCACCAAATGCACTCCTTCAGTCAAAGATGGGTTAAAAATTCAAATGGAGGTTGGTATTATAAAAAATATTATAGTGGAAATAAATCCTAATTACCCACCATATATCAACCAACAATATAAACCTTGGGGGGGTACAAATATTATGGCTAACGAAACTATACATATATTCCAACAAATTGATAACGATTATGTGCAATAATGATGCATATATGACATATACATACACATATCTATATCTATATCTATATCTATATCTATATCTATATATCTATATATATCTGTATATATATATATATATATATATATATATATATATATATATATATATATATATATATACTCAATAAATTCTTGAATAGATCTAATAATGATGAAATTCTTTACGATGAAAGAGTATTGGTACAAGAATTTGAACCTCAGCCTAATTGGACACTGCCAGAGATAAAAGTTGATAAGCTTGATAAGGTTCCTATTTTTCAATCCCGCGCTGCTCAGCTTTTCAGATTTACTTATGTAAATATTCCTATTTCTACTGGACAGTTAGTTTACCAGATTACTTTAATCAAGAGAGATGATATAGAATGGGGGTTAGAGAATGGTTATAAATATCTCCATATAGGAATGATTCAATTCGTCATCAATCCTCTAGTCCGACCTGGTTTGAATACTTCGTTTTTGACTTGTGTGTTAGATACCAGGATGAATAACTTTCATGATGCTTTGCTAGGAGGATTTCAGAGCCCTCTCAATAATGACCTTGTTTGGTCTTCTGTTGTTCCTCGCTATCAAGTTTCTTTAACTGACCCATATATCAATGATTTCCTTAATGCTTATATATAGTTTTATGGTTTTGATGTTGCTCCCCAATCTCAAATTGCTCAACTGCATTTAATATTCCAACAAACTGATAATGATTATGTGCAATAACGATGCATATATGACATATACATACACATATCTATATCTATATCTATATCTATATATATATATATATATATATACTCAATAAATTCTTGAATAGATCTAATAATGATGAAATTCTTTACGATGAAAGAGTATTGGTACAAGAATTTGAACCTCAGCCTAATTGGACACTGCTAGAGATAGAAGTTGATAAGCTTTATAAGATTCCTGTTTTTCAATACCGCGCTGCTCAGCTTTTCATATTTAATTCTGTAAATATTCCAATTTCTATTGGACAGTCAGTTTACGAGATTCCTTTAATCAAGAGAGATGATATAGAATGGGGGTTACAGAATGGTTATAAATATGTCCATATAGGAATGATTCAGTTCAGCATCAATCCTCTAGTCCGACATGGTTTGAATACTTCGTGTTTGACTTGTGTGTTAGATACCAGGATGAATAACTTTCATGATGCTTTGCTAGGAGGATTCCATAGCCCTCTCAATAATGGCCCTGTTTGGTCTTCTGTCATTCCTCGCTATCAAGTTTCTTTAACTAACCCATATATCAATGATTTCCTTAATGCTTATATACAGTTTTATGGTTTTGATGTTACTCCCCAATCTCAAATTTCTCAATTGCATGCATCCATTTGCCTACGGTTTTTCTCTACTTCTATGCCTGCACTCAATCCTAAGTTGAAAGACAGAGCTTTCAAAGAAGAAGTAATTGTTGGCCCTGGAAATACGGCTCCACTACAGATTGGTGTTTGTGAATGTACTTTGCCCAATGAATGGAATAATAATTATGTTCCATTATCACAGAAATACCCTCAGCTCTATACTCTAAAGACACCTTAGCACTTGTCTTTGATTCAACATCTTGATGGTACATCTGGATTAAAGCTTAGTTCTCCCACACTTACTCGCTCCATGTCTGCTGTCAATGCATTTCCACTCTTAAGAGGTAAGGATCCTACATCATCTTCCTACCTCTCTGTGCCCAGACACATGCCATCTATCCCAAGAAGAATGACCCAAAGGTCCCAATCTCATAAATCTACTGATTACCAGTTTTGTGTCCCATCTACTTCCTTTCAGACTGAAGAACCTCATTCTCCTAAAAATGATTCTCAAGTCTTCATTCCTGACATTAAAAGCTTTTCTATTCCAAGAGCTCAGTCTGAGATATCTGCAAAAATAAGTGATAGACATTTAGAACCTGGAAATACTAGAAGGACATTTAGCAGTGGAACAAAGAAAGCAGATTTTCAATGGTTATCTATGAAAGATATGTCTAATTCAGATCAGACAAAATCAGCAAAGTTACACAACTATAGAAACTATCAAATTGTTTGTATGTTGCCAAATATTGATGATATAGCCAGAGATGTTTTAGAGGTCAAAGAGCATATTAAGAAATTGCATTCTGGTTACAATGAAATTTTGGGCACACAAAATGAACATACCCAACAATTGAATGATATCAATTCAAATATGGGTATTATTTCCAAATCTCTTGGTCATCTACAAGATGCTCTTCCGATCCATACTTCTCCTCCACATTACAGAGAAGTGGACCTGTCAAGTTCCAAATTAACATTCACCTTTTCTAAGCCTGAGTCCTCCCATAAAAGTATTCTTTTTAAGGGGGTAGAGAATATTGGTAAACTTCAGATTGAAAGAATTCAGAAAGGAATAGATTTAGGCAAGGAGAAAATAGAATTAATGAGAAATCGGCTAAATGGATTTCCTTCTCTTAATAGTCTGAGACTACCAAAACAGTATGTTAGTCTCAAAAGTTTGATTGAAAATGGCCAACCATCTGCTCCAAAAGAAATATTAGCCATGTCTGGTGAGTCAAGTTTTAAGAGAGATAGACATGAGCCTTATTTCTTTTCACACAAAGGAAGGAAAGACCAAGAGGACACTACTGCTCATGAAGCTTTTGCTTCTATCCATTTTGGTAAATATTCAGAAAGATTACAGACCACCTCCACAAACTTAGGTAATCCCTCAGGAAAGGGATATGGTAATACTATGCTAGTGAATATTGATTGCTTAAGTAATGAAGAAGTGATCAATGTTCTACATAATATTCATGCTTGGGCATTACAAAGGAAAGTAGAAACTAAGGCAAGTTGGTCTGATATTTTTACCCAGATTGTTTGGTCTTTCACGAGTATTGCAAAAATGTGGTGGGATAAATTGTTTGATAGAGATATGACACAGATTGTTGAAAACGAAGATGTTCCCTTGAAAGCCTTGTTTGATGCTTTGAAACATGTGTTTGTGGGATGTGTGCCAGAAGACTCAACTGATCATGCCCAGTTATTCTTGTCTCAGAAACTATGTGATATTGATTATCTACAAGAATATTTTTGCACTATGCAAAAATTGCTTTACCAAGCTCATGACTCTCATAATGTTGCATGCCTGAGATATTATATAGCCTCTATGCCAGGAAAAATCCCAGATCTGACAAACCAGTACATAGAGACTAATAAGATCACTATTGAAAATTGGTCTTTTGTAGCTGTTCATCAAATGATAGTCTCTATACTTCAAAAAGAATGTGCTGCGGAAAAGGCTAAAAAGAATTTCAAGAAGCAGATGCATTTTATCACCAAGTTATATAATACTTTTCCTGAAACATATAATTTTGGTTGCCATTCAAAATCCAAGAGCAAAGCATTGAAGAAATCTAAAGCTACTTGTTCATGTAAGCCTGAGAAGTATTTTCCTAAGAAAAAGAAATATTATCCTTCCAGGAAAAGTTTCAGCAAAAGAAGAGTAGTATTTAGGAAGAGGTCAAAACCTTAAAAGAAAGTGACTTGCTTTATTTGTGGGAAAGAAGGTCACTATGCAAATAACTGTAGAGAGAAGAAAGATAAGAAACAAGTGAAAATTATGGATATTTTCTCTATTTTCTCTACAATTCATGATCCAAAAGAATGGGATCTTATATCTCATTCTGAAGGTGAATATTTTGAGGTTTCTAGTTCCTCTTCATCTGATGTTGAAGAAGATATTCCTGATATAAGAAGAATAGAGCTGGATGACAGTTCCTCTGATTCAGAAGAAACTTTTATTCCTGACGTAAAAATGTTTTACAGTTCTTTTGACAATTTGCAGATGAAGATTGCAACAGTTAAAGCTGAATTGGCTTAGCTCAATCAGTCCAGTTCACTGCAAGAAGGAGATTGGCAAAAAAACTTGAAAGCCTAGAAAAACAGCTAGCTTCTGGGAAGAGGAATAATGAAAAATTCACAGATGAAGAGTTAATAGAAAAAGAATTTGATTCCCTATTCATGCCACTCTAGATAAAAGAAAATTCATCATCAGATTCAGGTATGTATAAAATTAGTTCTTTAAATAATAGAATAGGACAATTAGAATCCTCAATTCATCATACTAGATCAGAGATGATTCAGTTATCATCCAAACTCCAAATGCTTATCTCAGATTATGATGATTGTAATTCCAAATTATCCAATTTGTTGCTTAATAATGTTTCAGAAGAATTCCCTCAAAAAGATGCCAGTATAGAAGAAGTCAAAGTAATGGGAATTGGAGATAGAGTGGGAATCCCTATAAAAATCAAATTGCCAAAAATAAAAGAATACACTCTAGATGCTCAAATTGATTCTGGAGCCATGATTAGTTGTTGCAAGTATGGTGCAATTCCTTCCTATTATTGGAAGCCGACTAAATTGCAGTTTTGATCTATTACAAAAGATGTGATGAAAATCAATCACATAGCTCCTAGTTTTCTAGTTTATTTGAATAATGTCCAAGTGAAAGTTACATTGTACAGTTTCGATATAGGTTCTGACTTTCTTCTAGGACAAGATTTTTTGAATGATCTATTGCCTGTCAGTTTTGGTGGAGGCACAGTCACCTTCACAACTCCTGAAGGACCAGTCAACTTGCCCTCTTCTAGTGATTATCAAATAAGAGTACAATCGATAGACCAAGATTTAGTCTACCACAGTCTCCAAGATCTAACCAAGATTAACAGAATTGCCAAGAATGCAGAACTCCATGGTATTCAAACTTTGGAGAAAATATTAGACAAGCTCCGGAAAGATTGCACTACCTGTAGGCCTAATACTTTCTGTACCCGAGAAAAGTATTTTGTGGGCCTTCCTTATAAATAGAATTATGTTCCAAAGCCACAGAAAGCTAGTGCTAATCATATGAACCCCTAAGAGAAAGACTTATGTCGACAAGAGATAGCACAATTATTAAAACAGAAACTGATAGAGTCTTGTAAAAGCCCTTGGGCTTGTCCTTCATTCTATGTGAATAAACACAGTGAACAGAAAAGAGGTAAGAAGCAGCTCATCATCAACTATAAAGCTCTGAATGATGCCTTGTTACCAATCAACTATCCTTTGCCTAAAAAAGAACTATTACTTGCCAAAATTGCTAATGCCAATGTTTTCAGCAAATTTGACTTAAAAAGTGGTTTCTGGCAGATAGGCATTCTTCCTGATGACAGATACAAGACTTCTTTTACAGTCCCTCATGGCCAATATCAATGGACTGTAATGCCTTTTGGTTTGAAAAATGCTCCATCAGAATTTTAGAAAAGTATGGAAGACATTTTTGGTGGAGAGGAGTACATAATAGTCTACATAGATGATTTGCTTGTTTTTAGCAGAGATGTAAATAGTCAGAAGATCCATTTAGAAAAGTTTTATGAGTTGGTTTATAAGCATGGTCTTGTTCTTTCTGATTCAGAAGAAAAATTTCAGATTGGTAAAGTCAGGATAGATTATTTGGGACTGCATATAGAACAAGGACATGTAAATCTGCAACCTCATGTTCTAACCCATTTCTTGAAATTTCTTGATGTCATTTCAGATATTAAAACATTGCAGAGATTTCTTGGTTGCTTGAATTATATAAGGGAGTTTTATGAGAAACAAGAAGATGACACAAAAATCCTTCAAAAAAGATTGAAGAAGCAAGAAGTAGGATGGACAAAAGAGATGACCAATGCAATCAGAAGCATTAAAAGTAAAATCACAGATTTTCCAAAGCTTAAGCTGCCAGATACTAATCTTCCATTTATTCTTGAGACAGATGCTTCAGATCATACTTTGGCTGCAGTACTTTTGCAGAAGCATGGGAGAAAAGAACTGGTATGTGCCTATTCCTCAAGTACATTTGATGATATTGAAAGAAAGTATCCTTCTTCACGTAAGGAGATACTAGCTATTAAGAGAGGAATAAAATGGTTTCATTTGTTCCTAAAATGTGTTAGATTCTTAGTTAGAACAGATTTGAAGCATATGAAGAGCATTTTGGCAAACAAAGGACTGCTTGAACAAGGAAGTACCAGACTATTGAGATGGGCATTATGGCTTGACGGTTTTGATTTTGACATAGTCTATAAATCCGATGCTGAAAATTATCTTGCTAATATGCTCACACGAGAAGGTTCACAAGAAATCAAATAAATCAAAATGTTCAGGCCATTGTGACAGGATGAAGCATCAAGTTCAGTCTAGTCTAGAAGCGTCAGTCAAGTAATAGTCTGTAGTCAATGTCATTACCATTTCTGTTGGGATCGTTTTGTAAAAAAGTTTGAGTCTTTGCCATTAAGTCTTAGAGAACTAGTTCTGCAAAAATGGTTTGAGTCTGAAGATAGCATGTGGTCATATGCTAGAGAGCTACCATATAGAGAGAGACCTTGGAGAGTTTATTATACTTTTTCTAGAGAAGTGGAGCCTTCTTACCTTGCATTCATCCAAAACACTGACTGGACTTGGCATGATTACTTTACCATTCATCAAAAATCCAGAATCCATGGGTCTGTCAAAGTCATTTTCTTTGCTATAAATATAGATAGTGTTGTCAATTGGTGGAGTCCTTGGTTCAAAATATTTTTGGTCAAGTATATGACAAGAGTCAATTGGATGTTAGAACATGATACTAAGTTTACTCTTAGTACTCTAATGTGGGAACTGCATATAGCTGCTTAGAATGATCATGTCATAGAATTCACATTAGTTCATCAGGATTCCTTGATAGTTGCAAATGAAGAGGACCAATCTTTTAGTCTCCTTGTAAGTTTCCAAGGTAGGACTTCTATCGATGAACAATACAGACCCCAAAATATGTATTCATTCACATTTTATTGTTGTTTCAGAGAATATGATCACCCATGGCTACATATCCCTAATGAAGTTTTCGCTCCTGAGTTAAATGGCTTAGCAGATTATTATGAAGAAAGGGATCCCCATCATCAACATGATCATGAGGAAAGAGCAAACAGTGACTAATTGTAGAATATCACTCTAATGAAATCTTTGCATGTCACTTCAATTGATATAGAATAATTGCTTTTGGTTTCCGTGGGATTTGGTCCTGTTAAAAAATCTCCACTCTATAAATACTTTTGTAAAAGAGTCGATGTCCTAGATTCCGGCCATTCTGATAATATTTTTTTTCCGTATGTCAAGATTTGGTCCCCATATGGCTTAGCCTTTAAGTGATGAGATAACAAGTGGTTGTCCCCACTTGCCCGAATCTTTGCTTTTAGTACATTTCTTTAGTCAGTTATTGTTTTGTGTACACCTCATTATTGTACTCCTACATTCGGACTATGATATCTTGCATGATAATCTAGCCGAAAGCAGATTCGTCTAGTTTCCAGTTTCCAGTAAAAATTATGACTGGATTACCAGTTCAAAGGCTATATATTACTGAGCCTTGCATTGTAAAATTCATTCGGAAATTAATGAAGAATTGTTCTGGCCAAGTGTTATTGTTATCTAAGTTTCATTCTTACTTTCTGGTTTGGTATTAAGGTCTATACTTCCCTGCTCTACATCGACGAGATTTATTCTTGATCTGCTTGCGTCATGGAGTCATTGACTTAATATTTAGATATATATATATATATATATATATATATATATATATATATATATATATATATATATATATATATATATATATATATAGATATAGATATAGATATATAGAAATATGCCAAAATCCTAACGATGAATATATACTAATTTCCCAACCGTTATACAAATTGTCGTGGGAATGTTAACTGCCGAGCCTTGTTAACCACCACATGCTTAACTGAAAACTATGCTTAGACAAACGACTGTGCCAATGACCACAACCATTAAAGGGATAGTTATGACCATGCCAAAAATGTTGTGGTAACGACCTGATCGTCGGGTGTGGAAGGGAAGTCGTCCTACGTGACTGTTTGTTATGTGTTGACCGCTGCTTGGGAGACCGCCGTTAATGCATGTTGATAGTCCGTGGGAATGTGGATTGTTGAACATTGAAATGATGGGGCTTGGGTAAGCGGCCATGTAGGTGGTCCCGCCACCCAATGCCACCATGTACCCCCATATAACAGAACAAAAAATATCTCTGTATTTGTTGTTGAGATATGGGAGGGGGCGGGCCACATGAAATACGGGCCCGCCACCCAAGTTTGGATTTTAATATTGTATACGGTGGGTACAAAATCACATATTATATGATATGGTGGGTAGTATGTCAGGTGAAAAATATCATACTATATGTTATTTTAATACATGGGATATGTATATGTTGAAAAATTAACCCATGCGCCCTATTTTTAACACTTAACCACCAGACCTCCACACCTTATTTAAAAACTCAAAACTTCTACCAATGGGAAGAATGAGGAAGAATAGGAGAGCATATGTACAACAGCCTAGCACGCAAATCAAGACAGAGCCTTCAGAAACCACTACTGGTATTTTGCTAAGGAAAACTTGTCCAGGGGGTTGATTTTTGCCCAAGACTCTGAATTGGGCAAATTTTATATCATTTTTAGACCTCTTGGTGATAGGAATTCGATGGTGGTGTCAGTTTCTATAGAAGAGCTTTGCAATTTTCGAGAAATTTCCATCATGGAGGTATAAAGCTTTGTTTTTGTAACTAATGAATGTAATTTCTTTGTGGTGCCATTTTAATGAATGAAGGCATCCCCATTGATCGAGCAGGGCTTGGAGACATAGTCCAGGAGGGACAAACTCCATTATCAAACTTGTGTTCCTCTTGTCTTGTTCATGTGTTTCTTCTTCCTCTATTCACATGTGCACATTTAATTTCTCTTTGGTTAAGCTACAAACTGTTATGTAATTATTTTAATAAATATATAAACAAAATATAACCTAGATCAAATGGTATCAGAGTAGGTGTTTTTAGATGTGAATTGCATGTTTGTATGCTAATGAGAAATATGATTTGAAGAGGCGAAGGAGAATTACAGCCTTTCGATCCTGAGGCGGGACATGCACATCAAAGAAGAAACATGGTAGATGAAGAGGCTCGGTATGAGGAGGAGCTCAATTTCCGCAAGAACTTCTATACAATGACAGAAAGACTTGGTCAGTTGCTTGTAAGACTGGAAAAAGTAGAAGGGAAGAATCTATAAGAACAAGGTTCTATACATGGAGGCGATGGAGGAGATCCCCTTGCTTCTCCTTCTCCTTCTTCCCCTCACCATCATGATAATCAAAATTCAAAAGATGCATCTAAGAAACCTTTCTTTAAATTAGATGTTAAATTTGATCTTCCAAAGTTTAATGGTGAAAGTAATGTAGAAAATCTTAATAATTGGATTAGGCAGATTGATATCTACTGCAAGATTCAACAGATCGTGGAGGATGAAGCTATTCAGTTGGCCTCTTTGCGGCTAACCAGCACCTCTCTCGTCTGGTGGGAGAGCAAAGTGCAAAGTAGTAAGAATGTGGGTAATATTTATTCCTCATGGCCTAATTTCATTTCTGCATTAAAGGAATAGTTGTATCCATTAGGTTATATGAAAAAAGCATTAATGAATTGGTAATATTTAAGGCAAGGCAAAGGTCAAGATGTTCATAGTTTTACAGAAGAATTCAGAAAGCAAGCAATTAATTTGGGTATTGCACTTGATACACCTAAAATTTTAACTAAGTACATCAGATTGTTACAAAGTTACATTAGGCATTCATTATTGTTGTTTGAACCAACCACCATTGACTCGGCCAGTGTAAAGGCCATCCATATTGAAAACAGGGGAAAAAATGACAAAGATGATCATTCGAAGAAACCACATTTCAAAGCCCCCAATGGAAAACCTAAAGCAAAATGGAAAGGAAAGGAGAAGAAGACAACATCATCCAAGAAAGAAAAATCAGAAAAGCCTTATTGCAGTCACTGCAAAAAGGAAGGTCATGACGACGATCATTATTGGAAAATGCATCCAAAAATGTGACCGACGAAGTTTGGAGGAAAAGGAAAACAGAAGATAGTGGCAGATGTGCAGCAAGACCTTGGTTCTAACTGCAGAGATGAAGCATTGATCATAGCAGCGAGAACAAAATGTACTCTTACACCTCATGTTAATTCTGATTCACAGGAAGGCACAAGTTCAGTAAATGAGTCCCTTCCTAATGAATGAAAGAGAATTGAGTTATTTCATATTAGAGTTGTGGTAAATCATACTAAATGGGAAACTCTATTTGATACTGGATCCCAAGCAAACTTAATTTCAGAATAATTGGTAAAGAAACTTGACTTGGAAACAAAACCACATTCAAAACCTTACCCACTAGGATGGATACATGATAAAGCAAAATTGAATGTAACTAAACAGTGTAAGGTGAAATTTGTAATTTCTTCTAAGCTAGTGGATGAAGTAGAGCTGGATGTAATACCATTGTATATATGTGGCATGGTGTTAGGGAGTCCATACTTATATGATAGAAGGGAAATCTTCTTTCTTCATGAAAAGAAATACCAAATCACAAAAGATAGGATAGAATATATTATAAGGGCTCATTAGCATAAAATCAATGCCAACCTTGTAAGTGCAGGACAAATGAAGAGGTTGGTGAACTCTAGTAAGGGTTGCATGCTTATGGTTGTAAGGGGAAAAGATGTAGAATTAGCCAATGCTTTCCATGGTTGTCATCATGAACATAAAAAGGAATTATGTGAATTAATTTCTAACTATGATGAAATGTTTCAGGAACCAAAGGGATTACCTCTGAAGAGGGAAATCCAACATGAGATCCATTTGTAGCATGACGCTCCTTTACCAAATATTGGCATGTACAGGATGTCGACCATTGAGATGGAGGAAATAAAAAAAAGGTGTAGGAATTGCTGGATCAGGGGGTCATCAGGCTGAGCACTTCTCCATGTGGCTCTCTGATTGTCTTGGTGCCAAAGAAAGATGGCACATGGAGGATGTGTATTGATTATCGAGCATTAAACAAAATCATGATGAAAAATAGCTACCCTCTTCCACGCATACATGATTTATTAGATCAATTAAAGAATGCCATTTATTTCACCAAATTGGATTTTCATAGTGATTATCACGAGGTTCGAATTGTAGAACAGGTCGTGTGGAAAACAAACTTCAAAACCAAGCCGGGGTTGTTTGAATGGATGGTGATGCCATTCGAACTTTGCAATGCTCCAGCCACATTCATGAGGGTCATGAATGATCTCTTTAGGCCTTTTATTGATGAGTTTGTTCTTGTATATTTAGACGATATTCTTATCTTTAGTAAGAGTTAGAATGAACATGTATTCCATGTAAAAAAAGTGCTTGATGTATTGAAAATAGAAAAACTCTATGTAAAGTTGTCAAAGTGTGAGTTCGGGAAAACCTCTTTCGTTTATCTAGGTCATACTGTTGGTCATGGTCAGTTAAAAATTGATCCTTCAAAAGTTGAAGCAATTGTGAAGTGGCCTAAGCCTACTAGTGTAACAGAGGTCTGTAGCTTTTTAGGTGCAGTCCGGTATTGGCGAAGATTTATTCCCAATTTTTCTATTATTACAGAAACTTTGCACGCATTGACAAGTGTGAAACAGGTCTTCCAATGGGGAGGAAAGCAACAGAAGCCTTTCGAATCATTGAAGGAAACGATTAGTGCCATGCCAGCCTTAGCCTTACCAGATCTCCAACAACCATTCGAGATCAAGACCGATGCCAGCGGATATGCCATGGGAGCTGTACTGATGCAACAAAAGAAGCCAATATGTTACCATTTTGAGAAGTTCTCTCAGGCTGTGATAAACTATCCCACTTATGACAAGGAGCTTTATGCCTCGGTCCAAAGTGTGAAAAAGTGGAAACACTACCTAATCAGCAAGGAGATCATCAGTCCTTGCAGTACCTTAAGTCATAGACCAAGTTGCAAAAATCTCGTCATTTCAGGTGGATGGGTTTTCTTCAATAGTTTCATATGGTAATAAAGTATAAGAAGGGCACTAGCAATAAAGTGGCTGACATGCTATCTCGCCCTCCTATTTCTGCTTCTATTATTTTGCATAATGCGTCATTATCTTTTGAGAGTTATGCTGAATAGTATCTTAACAATGATGACCTTAAAGAAATTTATGCAAAACTAATCCATGGTTCACAGGTGGACAACTATCACTTGTAGGGGAAGCTGTTGTATCACCTTGGTAAATTATGCATTCCCACAGGGGAACGAGTACATGTCATTTGAGAGGCCCACACCTCTCTTGTGTCTGGTCACCTTGGTGTCGAAAATACTTTATGTCATGTACAAAGATTTTGTTTTTGGCCTCATATGAAAAACATTGTGACTCGCTATGTAAAGGGTTGTGTGATGTGTTCTATTTCAAAGCCCTGTAATAGAAAACTTGGGCTCTACACACCACTCCTTATTTTGATTCGTCCATGGGAAAGTGTGTCAATGGACTTCGTAGGAGGTCTACCTTTGTCTAGGAAGGGTCATGACTATTTGTATGTCATCATTGACCGTTTTAGAAAAATGTGTACTCTTATGCCTTGTAAAAGGCAAATTACTGTAGAGTAGACTGCTTCTCTTTTCTTTCAGTATGTTTGGGTCCACTTTGGGTTACCCACATCAATTGTTTCAGATCAAAACTGTTGCTTCCTTGGGGAGTTTTGGACTAGGTTGTGGAGGATGATGGACACCAAACTGAAAAGAAGCACGACATTTCACCCGCACACTGAAGGGTAGATAGAGGTTGTTAACTATACCGTGGTACACCTACTATGAGGCTATTGTGGGAAACATCCCAAGTTGTGGGATGAACATATCCCCTATATACAACATTCCTATAACAGAGCAGTGCATTCATCGATGCAATGTTCACCATTCGAGACATGATTTTGTTACCTGACAAAGGACCCTTTTGACATGGTCTTTAGAAGGGAGGATGGCTCCAGTGGATGTAATGATAAAGACAAAGCTCAGCAGTTCATTCAGCGAATCCAAATGATTCACCAAGCAGTGCAAGAACAGTTGGAAAAGAGTCAAGCCCGTTACAAAGATCAACATGATAAACATCGATTTGACCATCAATTCCAAGTGGGTGACAAGGTGTGGTTCGACATCAGCAAAGAAAAGATGAAGGGAGAAGGAAGGAAGTTGCAGCCAATCTGGTATTGACCATTCACCATATTGGAGAAGATTGGGAGCAATGCCTTTCGTCTTGACTTGTTGGTATATATGCAGATGTACTCAGTAGTGAATGTGGAGAACCTAAAGCTGTATGAACTACGTTTGATCGTGGACATTGATGAGGTGGGCACAATTCCTACTATCGATGATTTTGCACTTGAATATCTTGATGAGTTGCTCGAAGACATCATCCTCGACAAAAGAGCCAGGACTTAATGGAGAGGATATGTAGAATACCTTCAAGTTGTATTAAAGGGAATGCATCCCAGCAAGGCCAAATGGCTGGAGAAAGAAAACGTGAGGGCATAGTACCCTCAATTTCCAGTACCCTTCTCAAGACATCAGGGGAATGAAAAAGGCTCAAAGTTAAAAGTGGCGAAAAGGGAACATTCTTGGCATCAAATCAAAGTGCTCGTCACCCTGAACCCAACGGCATGAATGCCACTTCCATCTGAGTCTGGATGAAGGAACTAGGATTATTCAAAGTTCAGGTTGACTTGCCTGGGTGGCAGGCCTAGTGGAGAAAAGATTTCGTCAAAACTTGGCTCTTGGATTCCGGCCACCTTGGGCCGAAATTCCGGGAAAAATCGCGGCCTCACCAAATGCACTCCTTCGGTCAAAGATGGGTTAAAAATTAAAATTTAGGTAGTTATTACAAAATATATATATAGTGGGAATAAATCATAACTACCCACCATATATTAACCAACAATATAAACCTTGGTGGGGTACAAATATTATGGTTAACAAAACTATATATATATTCCAACAAATTGATAACAGTTATGTGCAAAAATGATGCATACATGACGTGTAACTATCTATCTATCTATCTATCTATCTATATATATATATGCCAAAATCCTAACGGCACATATATATTAATTTCCCAACCGTTATACAAACCGTCGAGCCTTCTTAACCGCTAGATGCTTAACTGCAAACTATGCTCTGATCACTGACCATGCCAGCAATCAGAACCATCAAAGAGGTAGTTATGACCGTGCCAAAAACTTTGTGGTAACTACCTGACTGCTGGATGTAGAAGGGAAGCCGCACCACATTACTATTTGTTATGTGTTGACCACTGCTTGGGAGATTGCCGTTAATGCATGTTGATAGACCACGGGACCATGGATTGTTGAACATTGAAACGATGGGGTTTGGGTAGGTGGCCACGTAGGTGGTCCTACCACCCAATGCCACCACGTACCTCCATATAACAAAACAAAAAAAATCAACATATTTGTTGTTGAGATATGGGAGGAGGCGGGCCACGCGAAATACGGGCCCGCCACCCAAGTTTGGATTTAATATTGTATATGATGGGTACAGAATCACATCCTATGATATGGTGGGTGGTATGTGAGGTTAAAAATATCATACTATATGTTATTTTAATACATGGGATATGTATATGTTGAAAAATAAACCCATGCGCCCTATTTTTAAAAGTTAACCACCAGACCTCCACACCTTATTTAAAAACCTAAAATTTCTACCGGGGGGAGAATAAGGAAGAAGACGAGAGCAGAGGTACAACATCCTGGCACACAAATCGAGACAGAGCCTTCAGAAACCACTAGTGGCATTTTGCTGAGGCAAACTTGGGCATGGGGTTGATTTTTGCCTAGCAATCAGAATTGGGCAAATTTTATATCATTTTTACACCTCTCAGTGACACGAATTTGATGTTGGTGTTAGTTTTTGCAGCAGATCTCTCCAATTTTCAGGCAATTTCCAGCATGGAGGTATAAAGGTCCATTTTTGTAACTAACGAATGTAATTTCTTTCTGATGCCATTTTAATGAATGAAGGCCTCCCCATTGATCGAGCAGGGTCTGAAGATGTAGTCCAGGTGGGACGAACTCCGTTATCAAACTTGTGTTCTTCTTGTCTTGTTCATGTGTTTCTTCTTCTTCAATTCACATGTGCACATTTAATTTCTCTTTGGTTAAGCTGCAAACTATTATGTAATTCTTTTAATACATCTATAAATAAAAGATAACCTGGATCAACACATGCTTGATGAGAAAGGGACTCTATCTTTGTATTTTGTTTTCCTTTTACATAAGTAGACCCTCCCATGGTGTTTCAAAAATTGGAAAATTTGGTATCGTTATTTTCATAACGCTCAAGAATATTCAATGTGGTAAGAGTCTTATCATTCAATTTCTCATCATGACTTTGACAATATATAACCATTACATCCAATATTGTTCTCTTGATTTTCAATTTAGAACAATAATCTTTTAATTTTATGGAATTTGTTGGATGATTAGGTGAAATAGAAAACCAAATGGTTCCATCCAATAACTTATCTGCTACTGAAGCAAATTCTTCTATGGTTAATCCCTAAAGGGGGCAAAAAATAACCACTGTCAAACTGTGTAAACTATTTTTCTTATAGTTCTAAAAGTCAGGTTGGTTTGGAGAACACTTTAATGTGCCTGTTTGGTAACGATTAAAAAAATTGTCCCACTCATCCTGAATATCTTGATCAAGATATAAGAGAATTATTTTATCAGAAAAATTGTAATTGCACAATCGAAGAAGGAGCGAAATATTTCATCATTGACCTAATAAAATAATGCATGTAAAAAAATAAGAATTCAATGTAGATATGAAATTAAATAAGGTATAAACTAATGAGACTTCATTACAAATATGAGAAAATATGACACATATTATTGAATTTAATAATTTATCTAAAATAGAAAGAGATATAATAATAAAATGCTAAATGAAAAAATAATAAAATAACATAACTTGTCTTCAGTTGTCTTAGGACATCCAAGCCTCATTTTGTTTAATTTTTCATTTCCAATTAAGAAACATCTTGCAGAGAGAACACAATCAATAAATGGAGATTTTTAGAATACCTTATTTGCATAATTTTGTTGATAAAAAATGTGAACCACCTCGGTGGGTTCCACAAATGGATGTAATAATTAAGCATTACAACTTTTCTATTTTTGTTTTGCCTCCATAGATACATTATATTTAGGATTTGTTAAAATTTATTTCCTGCTTGAATGGTGTGTTGACCATAAACTATCCAAAAATTGATATTCTTAACATTTATGTCTATCTCATTTATAATTTTGATAGAGTTGACCAATGGATTAGGTTCATTGATTTCAAATGGAATCAGAAGAGCATCAGGTAATGAGGTTTGAAATTTCTCTAGGAATGATTTCACTAATACTTGAACATTTAAATCATCTGGTTATCTCAATTTAAAAATTTTAGGGGATTCTATACATAATTCAACATCCACCTTTCTACTAAAGGTGCTTTAAAATAGATAGCAATGATTTAAAGATTCATGAATTTCATCACATTGATCTCCAAGATTTATTGCCTCAATTTCATGTTTCTTGGCTTTTTGAAATTTTGTAGTGGGTTTCAAATCATTGTCTATAATGTTCTCTTCCAAGTGAGATAGATATACTCTTCTCAAAGCAATTAAATGAGAATTGAGTTTATCATCTCATATTTTGTCAACAATTTTACCTTTTTGTTGTAAATATAGAATTACAAAATGATGTTTTTTCACATATTACATAACAATATCTTAGAATGGTAGTGATGCATTTTAAAAGATCTATGCAACTATTCAATTTATATTTATCAAAACTCTCATAGTTATCTAACTTAAACATTGATTTTTTTAATCGTATTTGGTGAATCGTTACTTGAAGCTTTGATCAAATCTGGTCTAATTTTTGTATACTCCACTTGACAAGAAATTATTTTTACTTCATTTTCTTTAATCGACTCCACTTGAAAGTCAATGTCATTTTCATTGTAAGCATAGAAATTAATAAGTATTCCTCATATATCAGGTTATTTTCCATCTATGGATCCAAATTGATACATATCAAGATACATGTTCATGGGAGTTTCTATTTGACATACCAATCTTGCACAAACTCATACTTATTAGATGTATTGTATATTTTAATCATTTTAAAAGTAGAAGTTGAAGGTGTTATTGATATTGTCATATGAGTTAAAGGAATTTTTTTTCTTAAATGATGAATGTAACATTTCACTTGCTTTGATTCCAACCAATTCTGCAAACAATAATAAACAATTATTTGCATAAATCAAAATGAAATTATAATTTCAAATACTATCATGTATTGTTATTTTAAAATTGACAATACCACCTAATCTAACCATTTCTAAGAGTATATACAGAAAATATAAAAATACCATACCAATTGAAGGGTACATTGTTTGTATATCACTTGTTTTTCATTTTCTCTTCACTCGGAATTTCAGGCACACGAGATTCCATAGGTTCTGAAAAAATAAAGAAGTAAATAAATTATGGAAGACATGAAATACCAAATATTATTAAACAACCTTATAATACACTATTTTCATTTATATGCATAATAATGAAGGAGTACATGTGTTATGCAAGTTTACTATATGACACCAAAAGTGATCACCTAGCTAAAATTGCTAGGAAAATTAAAACACCAATGTTAGTATGGGTTTTCCACATTAAAGACCCACTCCTAGTGATATTTGCATGGTTTTTTATGTGAAAGTGGATCTTCAATGTGGAAAATACATACTAACATGGTGTATTTCAATTTTCCAAGCAATTTTAGGTAGGTGATTATTCAATAATAAATAAAAATTCATCAAGTTGTAAATTGGATAGTATAATTTTGTCAAATTATTTGAAAATTAATATAAAATATATTTGAAAATGTCCTACCAGCTATAGGAGACTTTTGTTGTGTCATATTTGAATTCATTTTTTTCCTTGATGTGTTTTTTAGAATCTCCCTTGTACCATAGTTCTTAGCATGTGGAAACATTTGTAAAAAAATATAGTTGTATTAAAATGAATTAAAAAATAATATGAATTCATCTTCTATAACATCTCATTTCATTACATTGTAAAATTGCATACTAGAATATTGTCTAATTATTTGAAAATAAATATAACATAAATTTGAAAATGTCATACTAGCTATAGGAGACTTTTGTTGTGTCATATTTGAATTCATTTTTGCCTTGATATTTTTTATAGAATCTCACTTGTACCATAGTTCTTAGCATCTTGAAACATTTGTAACAAAAAAAAATGAAAAAATTTAAAATGAATTAAAAAATAATATGAACTTGTCTTCTATAACATCTCATTTCTTACATATGAACAAAAGAAAAGAAGCTCAAAGCATTTGAACGTTTTCTTGAAGAATAAGGATAACATGAACTTCATTAATCAACAACCATTTATCAGAAAAAATTGTAACAAAGTACAAACTAATTTTAAAATTTTTATTTCATTGAAAGATTTTGGTGTTGTATTTGGTGAAATTCCTTTTTCCTTGGATGATTCCTTTGAATTCTCACTAGCTTCACAGTCCATGGTATCTAAAAATAAAGTAAGACATTATTATCATAGTTTAAAATTATCAAAGAGAATATGAATTTATAAATACTACCACTACTTGCATCATTGTACGTGTAACAGAATGAACAAGAACAATAACAAGTGTAGAATTCACAATAATATCTAATCATGATGTTAATTATAATAAGGGTGCCACCCCTAAATAATTTTTTATTTTCTTTTAACTGTGTCTATAGGAAAGCTATCACCCTCTGTATTTCCTTTTAGCACAAGCATAATCACATTACAAAGAGACAACAATACATTCTGAATAAATCAATAAAATAGTAGAGACTATGACAACATCATGTTTACACAAAATTTATCTTTTATAGTCATGTATATTCTTAGTTTTCTCTAGAGACCATAAAAATTAAAACACAATGAAGATTTCCTTCTATCACATAAAAGAGATTGCCAACAACATTGCATTGTAAAGTAAATCTAGTGCATGATGAAATTCCTTCTAGCACAAACACAAACACATTATCAAAAAAAACATTGCAACAATAATATTTCCTAGGACATCTCCATGCTTGTGAAATTTTCCCTTACTTTTTGAAGACAACGAGGTTTTAGTCCATGCCTATATAGATCGTTGTTACAATATAAAAAATGTTACACCCTCAAATGATTAGAAGGCCCTTTGTATCGAATGTGGTCTAAGAATGAAATATGGGACAATCATAGGCATGTTGCCAACAAAAACATTGCATTGTGGAAAAAATCATTCTATATTACCCTTTATAATAAGCACAATCACATTATCAATAAAAATGTTGCAAGGTGAAAGAAATCCAATGCATGTTAAAGTTCATTTTAGAATAAAAACAAAAACATAACAACTTTGTAATGCAAAATGAATTTAGCATGTTGTTGAATTACTTCTAGTGAAAACACCAGCACATTTCCGACAATGTTATTGCAAACAAAATTAAATGTAGTGCATGCTAGATTTGTTTTTTATAAATATATGAGAACATTGCCAATAATAACATTGGAAGGTGAAATAGATTTAAGCATGCCACATTTCCTTCTAGAAAAAAATGAAAGCTCATATCAACATTGCAAGGTGAAAGAAATTTAGCATGTGCTAGATTTACTTCTAGCACAAACATAAGAAAATAACAACATTGTGTCATTAAAGAAACCTAGTACATGGTGGATTTAATTCTAGCGTAAACACATGGATATCACCCAATAACATCATTGTAACAGAAAATAAGTCTTTCACCCACAAGATTTTCTTCTAGCACAAAAAAAAAACATTGCTAATAATAACGTTGTAAGGTGAAAGTAATCTAACGTGCGCTATATTTAATTATATAATAAACACAAGCACATAACAACATGGAAAGGTGAAAGAAATATAGCATGTGCTATATTTATTTCTATCACAAACACAAGCATTTTATCAACAATAATGCAAGAAAAAGGAAATCTAGTGTGTTCTAAATTTCCTTCTAGCATAGATAGTCACACATTGTGAAATAAAAATAGTGCAACGTTTTAGATTTACTTCTAACTTAAATAACTAGATTGTCAAAAACAAGATGGCATTGTGAAGTAAATATAACACATACTAGATTTCCTTCTAGTACAAATTCACAAGCATACTAGCAACAAGAGCATTGTTGGGCAAAAGAAATCTAAAAAATGTTAGATTTCTTCGTATCATAAACACAAGAACATTGCAAATAATTACATTGCAAGGTGAAAGAAATACAATGCATACTATATTTCCTTCTAATGGAAACATAATTACATAACAAGATTGTAGAGGCATAAAAATTTAGTATGTGTTATATTTACTTCTAACACAAACATATAAATATTTCTAACAACAACAATGCAGGACAAAACAAATCTAGCACATGTTAAATTTCCTTTTAGCCTAAACACAAGCATGTTACTAATAATAACATTGCAAGGAAAAAAAAATATAACATGTACTATATTTCCTTTTAGTGAAAACACAAGCACATAGCAACATTATAGAGTGAAATAAATTTAGCAAGTGCTAGGTTTATGTCTACCACAAATACAAGCATGTTTCCAACAACAACATTGTAGAGTATAAGAAATCTATCCTATGGTCAATTTTCTTCCAATGCAAACACAAACACGTTTCAAATTGAAATAAATATAACACATGCTATATTTCCTTCTAGAACATAACAACATTTTAGGCCTAAAGAAATCTAGTGCATGCTAGATTTATTTTTATCACAAACACAAGAACATTCTAAGGTAAGGGAAACATAATGTGTGCTAGATTTCCTTCTAGCCCAAACATAAGCACATTTACAATAACAAAATTATAAGATGAAAGAAATCTAATGTGTCTAAGATTTGCTTCAAGCATAAGCACAAGAAGGCAAGCACATTGTAAGATGAAAGAATTCTAGCGCACGCTAGATGTACCTCTAACATGACCACAAGCATCTTGAAAAAAACAACCTTATAGGGAAAAGCAAATCTATTGTGTGTTAGATTTTCTTACAGCACAATGAAAGCACATTACAAGATGAAATAAATTTAACACATGCCATATTTCCTTCTAGCATAAACACAAGAACATAACAACATTGTAGGGTTAAATAAATCTAACACACATTAAATGTACTCCTCGCACAAACTAAAGCATATTTATAATAAAAACATTGAAATAAAATAAATCTAGCATGTGCTAAATTTCCTTCTAACACAGTCACATGCACATTTCCAATAACAATATTGCAAGGTCAAAGAATCTAACATATTTCCTTCTAGCACAAACAACCAGATTGCTAACCACAACATGGAATTGTAAAAGAAGTCTTGCGCATGCTAAGTTTCCTTCTAGCTCAAATACAAACACATTGTTAACAAAGTTGTTGCAAGTTGAAGTCTGATGTGCGCTAAATTTCCTTCTAACACAAACATAAGCACATAACAACATTGTAAGGTGAAAAAAACCTAATATGTTTTATATTCACTTTTAGTGAAAACATAAGCCTATATCCAATAGAAATGTTATTAACAAAAATAAATCTAACACATGCTAGATTTACGTTTAGTAGAAAGACCAGCATATTGCCATCAACAAAGGTGCATGCCAAAGAAAATTAGGACCTGTTAAATTTTCTTCTGGGACAAACACAAACACATTGGAGATAATAAAATTGCAAGGGGAAGGAAATATAGCATGTGCTAGATTTCATTTTAGCACACACAAGTAGATTTCCAACAACAATATTGCGTTGCATAAAAAATCTAATGTGTGTTAGGTTTCTTTCTCGCACAAACAAAGCCCACTATCAATAATGACATTCAAAGGTGAAATTTTTTTAATGTGTGTTACATTTCCTTTTAGAACAAAAAAAAAACTTAAGAGTTTTAGGGTGAAATAAATCTAGAACATGCTATATATACCTCTAGTACAAACACAAACATAACACCAACAAAATTATAGAAAAAAACAAGGTAAAAATATTGGAGCAATGCTCGCCTTCAAGTTTTTTTTTTGGTAGGTAAGCACCCACATGGGATTTGAACCAGTGACCTATCGCAAGGAGTGCCTTAATAGTGCAACCATTCACCATCAATCCAAATCCTTGTGGGTGCTAGCCTTCAAGCCTAAACACAAGCACGTTGCCAATAAAAACATTGCAAGGTGAATGAAATATAACATATGTTAGATTTCCTTATAACATAAACACAAGGATATAACAACATTATAAAGTGAAGTAAATCTAGTGTGTGCTAGATTTAATTCTAGCACAAACACAAGCTTGTTTCCAACAACAAAATTGTAGGGAAAAATAAATCTAGTGCCTACTAGATTTTCTTCCAATACAAATACAAGCGTGTTGCAAGGTGAAAGAACCTAACGCATGCTAGATTTATTTCTAGCATAGACACAAGTACATAAAAACATTGTATGGTTAGAGAAATCTACCACATGCTAAATTTACTTCTAGGACAAGCACTAACATCCAACAAGAACATTATAAGGAAAAATAAATCAAGGGCAACCTAGATTCATTTTTAGCACAAACACAAAAACATTGGAAATAAAAACAATTTCAAGATGAAAGAAATTTAACATATGTTAGATTTTCTTCATCTAATTCAATAAATTTACAATTAAACCATTTGTTTATTATCATTTGAAATGTAATCATATAGTGAAACATCCTTGACTCCTTATTGTAATATTGTTAAAACAATTGAATCATTTGTAACTAACACCCTCAAATAATAAATATTTTAACTTGATAGTGTTGTGGCCACAACCACCACCCTATCAAAACTTGTCCTGGTAGCAATTTTGAATGGGTCCCCTAAAAGTTGCACTTCTACCTCTCCGAATGATCTGTTTAGTCCCAAAGACTTTAGCTCATTGCCCAGCCAGATTTTCAGTTCTTAATGATCAAGACCCCCGTTTTTAAACCCTACTGCATGGTCCATTCATCACCCATCCTAGCCCTCCATTCATTTCCTCCATTGGAACCTTTTCAGCCCTCAAAACCTTCTATCGCATCATTATTCCCATCATAACACTTCATATCAAAAATACTTCACAAAACATGCATAAATCCCTTTTTTTGGCCTATTAAAATTAACATTGATCACTGTTTCCTTCCAGACCCGACGACATTATCAACCCAAATTCATATATTTTGGGTTCGGAGTTATATCCCAAATTAATATCGGCTAGGCCCAAGGCTATATATATAAAAGGCGCATATGTCTTCCGGCCCCGACTACTGTATTAACCATGATATATAGTTCACTGGGTCCGCCCCCTCAATCACTTATCGCAATCGGTGGGTCCATGGTATACTGGACCCGCCGATGATTATAGGGCATGGCATATAATATGTCAAGTCCAGCCTAATAGACAGACTCAGGTTTTCCTCTGTATTTCTTTGTTTTCGAAAGATATTGAGGGAAAGGTTTTTTCAAAGGGAGTTTAACATTGCGGACGTGTTAGTGGTATTAACACACACACACACACACACACACACAGATATATATATATATATATATATATATATATATATATATATATATATATATATATATATACGTCGTGTCTGAAGCCCCATCGCACATCCCAATCGGTGGGTTACCAGGGTTATATATAAGGCACACCACTCCATATCGGACCCACCTATAATTATCAATTCAGATGCATAAATTTTGAAGTCTAGTTGTACGACTGAGCTGCAAGTTTTTATGTATATTCTTGTGTATTCGATAAAACACCATGGACGTAATTTTTAAGCAAAAACCCATATGGTGGACCCGATAGGGTATAGGTGCCCATATATAATATTTCGAGTCTGACTGTATGGCCTGGCTTGTTGGGTTGTGTTATATTCTTTCCACGACTAGCCCACATAGTTAACTAGGGGGTTGGGGGGGCGCAGAGCGCCCTTCGTTGCACCGATTGTGTAGCAGGAGGGGGGGGGTCACATGGGGTTTGTGGCATACCCATAACCCCACATTATGGGGTCCAGGGCAATGCCCTGAAAATTTTGGTTTTGGACCCTATGTTAGGTTGGGTAGACCCACCTATGGTTTTGTGCATGATTTTCACACATGTTTTTGGACGCGATGGTTTTCGGTCCATGGTATTGGATGCGATGGTTTTTGGTCAATGGTATTGGATGCTTCGGCATGTATAAATATGTATTATAACATTGAAAAGAACATAATGAAAAATCAAGCTGGTAGTCACGGTTTTGGGATCCAGGGGAAAATCTTTGTGTATATGTGTTTTATGTGTTATGCTCTCACATTGTTTATTTTTTGTGTCTTAGAATTCGTATGCAGGTAATTTCTATATGGGGTTAAAGCCTACATTTGGTATCAGAGCAGTTTTGGCTTCAAGGGGACGCCTTTGTTGCTGAGGGGTTTCACTTGGGCCTGTGGTAGACCCTGTTCAAGGAAGATCTGTGAGATCGATTCTAGGGGTAAAAGAAGATGGCGAGCAGTGGAAAGATAGAGATTGAGAAATTTAATGGTCAAAGTTTTGAATTGTGGAAACTCAAGATGGAGGATTTGTTAGTGGATAAAGATCAGTGGATCGCGGTAGATCCGGGTACTAAACCAATGGGAGTGTCCGATGAAGTATGGAAGAAGTTGGATCGGAAGGAAAAAAGCACAATACAATTGTGTGTCTCAAATTCAGTATTGTTGAATGTATCAGGGGAAGCTATGGTGAAGGCTTTGTGGGACAAGTTAGGGACTTTGTACCAATCTAAGTCTCTGGTGAATAAACTATTCCTACGAAAATTGTTGTATAACCTAAGGATGAATGATGGAGAATCGGTGACATAGAATCTGAACGCATTTAATACTGTGGTAAGTCAGTTAGCATCTGTTGATATTAAAATTTTAGATGAAGATAAGTGCATCAGTTTGATGTGTTCTCTACCAAATTCATGGGGTAGTCTGGTTATTGCAATAGGTAGCAATGCAACTGCCTTGCAGTTTGATGAAATAGTCTCAACCTTGCTGGTGGAGGAGATGAGACGGAAAAATATGGAGAGACAGAATGGTGATGCCTCGTCTATATACGAGGATGGTCCCAGAACAGAAACAAAAATAAGTCATCGAGTGGGAGATCTAAATCTAGAGGGAGATCTAAATCTCCAGGAAAACCTGTAAAGGTGGTGTCCTAGAAATGTGGAAAGGAAGGACACTACAAAAAGGACTGTAAATCTAAAGCTCCTGATAAAGGAAAGGGATCTGATGATGCTCCTTCTATAGAGGTGGAAACTACCTCAGATGAAGGTGGGGATGTGTACTTGGCTTCTTCAAGTGCACATGTAGATCATGAGGCATGGTTGATTGACTCAGGTGCATCCTTTCACTTCACTCCCCATAGAGAGTGGTTCTATGAGTATGATAAATATGATGGTGGTGATGTCTTCTTAGGGGATGATAGAAAGGCTAGAATCATTGGTTCCAGAAAAGTAAAGTTGAAGTTGCAAGGTGGAAGAGTTAGAACACTTTCAGGTGTTTTGCATATTCCTCCATTAGCTAGAAATCTGATTTCTGTAAGCAAGTTGGATGATGCAGGTGTAAAAAGAGTGTTCGAGAAGGACGCTTGCAAGATGGTTCGAGGAGCACTGGTGTTGATGTGGGGAGTTCGGATTGGATCTCTGTATAGGCTGCAAGGTAGCACAATTGTTGATGGGTGCAACAGTTTTATGGTTCCTGAAAGTGGAGCAAAAAATCTAATGGTCTTCGGTGAGAAGACCATGCTGTGGCATCAAAGGCTTGGACATATTGGAGAGAAGGGCCTTCAAATACTTCATGGTAGAGGTATGGTAGAAGGTATGAGTAATAGCTCTCTGGATTTTGATTTCTGTGAAAATTGTGTATATGGGAAGCAGAATCGGGTGAGTTTCCCCTCTGGTTGTAAGAGGGCAAAACATATATTAGAGCTTGTGCACAGTGATGTGTTTGGACCTGTGAAGGTTCCATCACTGGGTAATTCTGTGTACTATGTATCATTTACAGTTGACTTCTCAAGGAACAAATGGATATATTTCCTTAAGAAGAAATCTGAAGTCTTTGACAGGTTTAAAGAATTTAAAGCTCTGGTGGAAAACCAGACAGAGAAGAAGATAAAGGTGCTAAGGACAGATAACGGTGGAGAGTTTTGCAGTAATGAATTTGAAGAATTCTGTAAGAAGTGTGGTATATCACGGTAGAAGACTACTCCATATACACCTCAGCAAAGTGGAGTTGCAGAAAGAATGAACAAGATGTTGATGGAAAGGGAAAGAAACATGCTCAGTTTTGTCGAGTTAGAATAGGAATTCTGGGCAGAGGCAGTGGATACTGCATGTTACCTGGTCAACAAGTCGCCTTCATCAATGTTGGAGGATAAGACTCCACGAGAGGTATGGACTGGTAAGAAACCCTCTCTTTCACATCTAATGGTATTTGGATGTGATGCCTATGTACATGTTCCAGAGGAGAAACGAACCAAGTTGGATAGTAAATCTGAAAAGTGCATCTTTATTGGGTATAAGGATGGTTTAAAGGGTTATAAGCTTTAGAACCCAGTAACAAGGAAGGTTGTGTACAACCGAGATGTTGTGTTCTGAGAGGTGAAAGATGTTATTAAACATGAATTCCAACCAAAGGAACCTGAGAAGATAGAGTTTGAGCTAAAGGAGGAAGAATCAGACTCTATAGGAGAGGAGGAATCAGAATATGAAGATCCACAAACTCCGGCTATGAGAAGATTAGTTCGAGAAAGAAGGTAGCCAAAAAGGTATAGTCCATCTACTTTCTGTTCAAATTTTGCTTTGTTTATTACTGATGATGTTCCCAGAAATATGAAGGAAGCAGCGGATTCAGAGGATGGAAAACTCTAGAAAGAGGCCATGGTTGATGAAATGGCATCTTTGCACAAAAATGAGGCTTGGGATCTGGTGGAGTTGTCGGCTGGAGGGAAACCCATTGGAACGAAATGGGTGTTCAAAAATAAGACAAATGCAGAAGGAAAAGTGGAGAAACACAAAGCTTGGTTGGTAGCAAAAGGTCATTCCCAAGTGCTGGGAATTGATTTTTGTGATATTTTTTCTCCTTTTGCCAAGGTAAATTCTATTATATTAATTTTATCTGTTGTTGCTGCTTTTGATTTTGAGGTAGAATAGATGGATGTGAAGACAACATTTCTTCATGGGGATCTGGAAGAGGAAATATACATGAAGCAACCTGAAGGCTTTGCAGTGAAGGGTAAGAAAGAACTGGTATGTAAGTTAAATAAGTCTTTGTATGGGTTAAAACAGTCACCAAGGATGTGGTATCAGAAATTTGATACATTTATACGAGGACTTGGCTTCACCAGAAGTAAAGTAGATCATTGTGTGTATTTTAAATTAATTGGTGATCGTGTTATTTATCTGGTGTTGTTTGTGGATGATATGTTGTTGGTTGGAAATGACAAAGAAATTATCCAGAATTTGAAGACCCAATTGTCCTCCAAATTCGACATGAAAGATCTCGATGTTGCAAACTATATTTTGGGCATGGAAATTAAAAGACATCGGGCAGAGATGAAGCTCTGGTTAAACCAGAGGAAGTATGTCGAGACAATAATGCAGAGGCTTAATATGCAGGATAGTAAACTGTGAAGGTTCCTATTCCTGTAGGTGTGAGGTTATCTACTGAACAATGTCCCAAGACACAAGAAGAGAAAGAGGACATGTCCCGTGTTCCATATGCAAGTGCAGTCAGTAGCTTGATGTATGTAATGGTATATACTAGACTAGACATTGCACATGCAGTGGGAGTATTGAGCAGGTTTATGCCAAAACCAAGGAAGGAGCATTGGACAACAGTAAATTGGGTTTTTAGGTATTTGCGTGGCACTAGTGATTATGGTTTGTGCTACCAAGGAAGACCAGGATTGGATAGAGTGTTGGATATTCATGGCTTTTTTGATGCAGACTGGGCTAGAGATCTAGATCAGAGAAGATCTACAAGTGGATATGTGTTTAACCTATTTGGAGGTGCAGTTAGTTGGATGAGTAAGAAACAATCTATAGTGGCACTATCAACTATAGAGGCAGAATACATGGCAGCCACTCATGCAAGCAAGGAAGCAGTTTGGTTGTAGAGATTGTGTTCATGTATGGGGTTAGTACAAGGAGCTATAAGGATAGACTGTGATAGCCAAAGTGTAATTTTCTTGGCAAAGAACCCTGCATATCATTCAAAGACAAAGCACATTGATGTTCAATATCACTTTGTGAGGGATATGTAGAAGACAAAAGGGTGTTGTTGGTAAAGGTGGACACTTTGAAGAATACTGCAGATGCATTAACAAAATCTGTGAGCTTTGAGAAGTTCTCTTGGTGTAGAGAGACAATGGGCATTTCAGGGCTGGAAAAATGACTAAGCTTTCTTGTGGCCCCCTGTGGAAAGAAAACAACAAGTGGGAGAATGTTGGGTTGTGTTATATTCTTTCCATGACTAGCCCACGTAGTTAACTGTGGGGTTAGAGCTTCGGGTGGGGGGGGGGGGAGCCTCCTTCGTTGCACCAACTGTGTAGTGGGGGGGGGGGGGGGGGGGGTTCATAGGGGTTTTGAGGCATACCCGTAAGCCCACTTTATGGGGCCTAGGGTAGCGCCCCGAAAATATTGTTTTTGGACCCTATGTTAGGTTGGGCAGACCCAGCTATGGTTTTGTGCATGATTTTCACACATGTTTTTGGACACAATGGTTTTCGGTCCATGGTATTGGACACGATGGTTTTCGGTCCATGGTATTGGATGCCTCAACATGTATAAATATGTATTATAGCATTGAAAGCAACATAATGAAAAATCAAGCTGGTAGTCCCAGTTTTGGGATCCAGGGGAAAATCTCTGTGTATATGTGTTTTATGTGTTATGCTCTCGCATTGTTTATTTTCTGTGTTTTAGAATTCGTATACAGGTAATTTCTGTACGGGGTTAAAACCTACATGGCCATGGGGGTTTCTATTTTTTCCTGTGTTAAGTCCCTCCATCGTTGATCTATCCTCATGGATCCAATGGTCCACATAGATTTCTGGTAAATGAGTTGCACGAGGAATACCCGCCCAAAAAGCGGTTTCCTCTTTCCTCATAGCTGCTACGTGTCGCTTGAAGAGTGGAATCAAAGGCCTTTCCCACAATATCGGTTTCCACTCAGACCCCTTCCAAAATACCACTTGGGGTACGGAAAACCACTTCCTCCCTACACTTTGATCTATTGCCTTTCGATGGGTTTACTCTTAAACACTAGTCTCTCTACCCTTCGCTAAAGCAATGTGTCACCTTTTGATGTAATAAATGCTTAATGAAGGCAAGATCTATGCTTTAAAGCATTTTTATCATATTTGCATAACCATAGCTGATATGAATTATTTCTGCAGGCAAATTCAAATAAACCCAGTAATGGATAAAGGTGAATTTTATCAAGATGAAACCTTTGCACCACCGATGTTGATATTGCAAAACAAACACTGCAAAAGGGAATATGGACCACCATAATGCATAATGGAGGCAACCCCTCAGTTCAGTTGAAGCACTCATGACAACGCTACTCCATTAATATGTCATCACTATTAGATACATCAAAAAGCATGCCAGATGTCGGATGATGAGTGCAAAATCTTCAGTTTTCTTCAGGAAATGACAGAGAACGATAGCCACTCCACACAGGTGCAAAGAAATGATACTGAGTCCTTCTCTATTCCAAATGAATCCGTTAATTCCCCCCAGGAAGTAGAAAGCTCCACCAAAGGTGACCTCTGCGTGTTAGCAATGTCACTGATCGTTCTCATATGTATATGTTGATTTGTGAAATGAAAAGAGGGGAAACAAAAGGTCATGGAAGACCGAGGGTCATTCAAGACTGCATAAGTATTATCTCTGGATAGCAAAGAAGGGGCTTTTTGTTTGGAGAAAAAAAGCTTTGATTTATTGTGAATAAAGAGGAATGTTTGGTTCATGAAGAAGCATGTTGTTTCAAATTTGTTTCCCTTTTCTTTGATATGTTTAGAATCAGTGTGTTGTTGCTTGTATAAAGACAAATGTGATTTGCTTTATGCATATTGATAACTAGTAGTTCATGGTTGTTCTTGGTTATTTGAATGTAATTCAATAGCATTGATAATTCATGAAAGGTTGTTGATTCCAGACTCTGTTAAACATCAGTTGCAACTGTTATTTGTATGGATAGGAATGTCTATTCATGTATAAGTTATTGTATTGCAATTAGGATCTAATACAACCTTGTTCTTAAGTGGATCAGTAATTGATTTGTTTGGACTTGGGATTTATATATGATGTTTAACCTCCTTTGTTCTGCTCCTGCAGGATAGGTTAGGATAGTTAAGACATAAACTAGAGTAGTTAAAAGTAGCTTAGGTAGGATTTGATACATATAGGTTAGCTGTTTTATTTGGTTGATTTAATTGAAGTCTTGTTCCTAGAAGCAATCTTTCAATGCATTTAATAGTTTACTGAGTCCCTTAAAACCTGTTGGAAGTAGCCATTCCAAACGAAAGTAGGCCTAATTGGGGCCTGTGATCAGGTTAGTTCCCCTTGTTGGTATAGCAAAAATTTGCCATGTCAACAAATTGGCGCTAGAAGGAGGGCCTAAACCGTCGTCCATAGCTTTTCAAGATTTCATCTATAAGTGCCACGCATGGATTCAAAAGGATTAATGTATGGTTCGTAGAGGCCGAAGAGGCCACTCCACCCAGCTGAAAGAGCCTCATTTCGAAGAAACATAGACCCTTCTAAGTCCTGTTTCTGGGTCACCCAAGGAAGAGAGACTGTGGGAGTACCCTGGCGCTCAGGAACAACCAATCAGAATACTTACTCGAGCTTATGCTAGTTCCCTCTCCCAACTCCCCATATTTCACTCTTTACCTCCCACAACTAAAAGAAATCCAAGGGTATATCACATAAACGAAGAGACATTTGTAGCCCCTTCTCTTGGATATATTGTGCTTGATTATTTGCAGAGTACTAACTCTCCTTGGGAAGAAATTCCTAAGGATTCCCCTTCTGAATGCAATCCCTGGTCTAATTTGGAAAATCCTAATGAATAAACCCTCAACCAGAACCTCCATATCCATAACATGGCTAACGTTCCTCCCCTAGGTGGGAATCAACCTCTACTTCCCCCTCTGGGTGGGAATCAGCCTCCACCACCTCTTCTAGGAGCACTCCCTCACTGGCTTGCACAGGATGTCATAGTGGTATCTGGGTAGCAACATCCCTTACCCAAGAATGCAGAAAGAGTATTTCCTAAATTCGACCCTGAGAGGGGAGACACTACTGATAACCATATTCAATCTTTCTCCCTAACCGTGCCATGTTGGGGGTAGCCGACGAGGATGTCGTATGTCACTTATTCCCTTTCACTCTGATTGGTGTGGCCTCCACATGGTACTTTAGCTTGAGAATAAGATCGATCACCTCATGGGCTGCCTTTCAGCAGGCCTTTATAAAAAAATTTGGTGATGACAAAACACCTGCGGCCTTAGTTTTAGAGATATCCTGTTTGAAAGTAGACACCAAAGAAAGGGTCAAATATTTTAACATCCAGTTCAATACTTTGTTCAATAGAGTCCCGACCACCGCTAGACCTACTGATGAGGTTCTCATGGAATTCTACATCTCTGCTCTCCCTGTCCCCCACTATGATATGGGTCAAGAGAAGTAACGCACAAACGTTACAAGGTGCTATCGATGAAGTAATAAAAGTCGAGAACGAAATGATCAGTCTCACAACATTTCATCATATGACTGAAGGAAAGAAAGCCTCTCAGTCATCCAAGAAAATTAGTGGGAATGATAACAAAGTGGCTGAGGGCAAAGAAAGGGACACCATGGATGTAGAAGGTTTGCATCGGATCATTAAGAAATTGACAAACACAGTCATAGATATGAAAAGGAATTCTAGTGAGAGTAGAGGAGAGTATAACAACAGAAAACTCTTCAAACCTTTCTTTCGCAAGAAGACAGAAGGTGGTCATGGTAAACTTGCGTCGCCTACTCCACCTAATGAAGGGAATCTAAATATGAAGAAGCTGGCTCTTATTGGATAGCTCCTTAATAAAGAAGAACCTATAGTGGAGTTGCAGCCAGAACACGAAAATGAGGAGGAATACCAAGTAGAAGACCCCGTGGATGAAGAATCTGAGATCAACATGTTATCACTGAGATTTTCCTTGAAGTTGTTGGGAAGAGGAAAGGGGTCTGAGGTAACCACAAACCAACTTTTAGGCACAGAATCTAGCCAATCTGTACCCAGAGAGGGCTCTCGCTTTAAATTTTAGCTTTGTTTTGAAAGATATTAGGCTAGTTATGAAAGTTTAGGGGTTTTGATTTTGTTTGGGTGGTGAAATTCAATAATAGAGGGGTAGAATTGAGTAGTTTAGGCCATTGGGGTAATGGAGTCAAAGAATATGGCTTTACTGGATTTGGTTTCTTAACAAGGGATGGTTTCACAGGGCAAGATAGTTAAACATGGAACAAATAGAGACTTAAAAAAGATGGAATGGACTCAAAAGGGATAAAGGGAAATCAAGAATCCTTCATCATATTTTAAGAGAGGGAACTTGGATGATTACCAAAAAAGAGCAATTAAGAATTCTTTACTAAAAAATCAATGTGAATAAACTAGGAAACAGGAGCAATTAAGAATTCATTGTTCATGCCAGTTTAGAGGAAAACATTAAGAACAAAATGATTGAAAATAGATTGCACTCAAGCACTTTCTAAATTATTCTTTTTCGTTTATCATTCAGATATGAAACACAGTTGATGTAATAAACAAGAAAACTTTAAAACATTAGATATAAAGGACTTATTGATCCAGTGTTTGACTCATGAATCCCGTGAAAAGTCCTTTGCATCAATTCTTCATCCAGCAAGCCATACAAAATTTTGTCCAACAACACTTTATTCCAAGATAATTAGTATTACAGCAATGTCTAAGAATCCACCCTCAATACTCCAATTGAGGGAGTATTTATACAAAGAATTTTACAAAAATATCTCATAATAGAGTGAGATATATTCTTGGATGACTATGAATAATTTATAAGAAAAATAGAGACAAATGGTCTCGTAGATAGTAGAAAAGGAAAACTGATGTTGTGCTCTTTCTATTCTTGTGAGTGTGCTAGAGGCAAGCCCTATGATTTGACTTGCTGCTGTCTTCTTCGGTAACTCTTTGTTGGTTGCCCTGTTTTCACTGATACTCTTTATCTGTTCTAATACTCTTCGACCTGTTTGATCTTTGTTTATCCTCTTTACCATTACTTACTGCAGTAAATAACCAAAATTTACCCAAGGATAATTTTACAAAATTTCTAACATTTCTTCCCACCATTGTGTTTTTGGTATTCTAGTTCTTTGAAGCTTTCTCAAGATCTGATCAGTTTTTGTGTACTGGAAAAAGGTAGGCTGAATTGGAAACAAGTGCTTTATCTCATGCTCGATATAGAATAAGCTCTCTATACTGTCATAGAGAACCCTGCCTATAGGCAATGCTTTTGCTGCTAATGCACTTGTTGATGGACTTGCCTGTGTGCTTGCATATTGATTCAATTTCTCCACATATTCTATATGCCTCATTAGTTTATCATTTATAAATAAAGGACTAGGCAACCCTTTACTCTGAAAAATATCAAGTCTCTTCATGAAAGCATTAATTTCTTCCTCCATGTCATGGCTCCTTCTTTCTAAATTTTGCATTAGAGTCCTTTTAGTAAAAACCCTTTTGACTTCTAGAATTGTTCCTGTTCTGTCTTGAATGCCCAGCTCTTCAAGCTGGTATTTATTCTTGGTATTCAAAAACTATATGAGACTGCTAGCTTCCTCAGGCATATTTCCTAACTCTACCCTTGCCTTTTGAACTTCTTCTTGCACTGCCTTTACTAAATCAATTTTCTCAAAAATTATTTGGATTGATGGCCAAACATCATTTATTGACTGAGTTATGTTGGCCCAAAGAATTTTCTTAATTTATGTCAAATGTTTCTCAAATGTGAGATCCTTTTCTAATGATTTCACTTTGTTTTCTAACCCTTTAATCTCTCTTGTCTTTTCTGCAACATTTATCTTTGAGAGATGATACCTCTGTTCCAAGTTGGAATACTATTCTTGTACCTTTTTTAGCTCTGAAACTTGCAGTTTCATGTCCTCCATTGATTTTATTAATTCCTCTGTGCTCAAATTGGCAGTACTATCCTGTGATGTTCCTGTTGTTCTTGTTGTTGTTGTACCTGTAACCACCTCTGCTGTGACTGCTGGAATGTTTGGCGCTAGTGTTGTTCCAAGGGTTGAAGGGACTGTAGTTGAGACTACTGGTATCACATTGGGAGGCTGAGAGGTCGACTCTCCCTGCTTGTCCTTTAATGCTTTTTCAAGTTCTTGCTCAGTCTCATTCAATCGTTCATTAAGTTTTAAGAGCAAATCCATCAGCTCTTCTTCAGATTTTTGCTTTATGATCTCAGCAGTCTGTGGATGCCTTGAAGGTGGCAGCTTTAGCTGCTTCCTTAAGGTAGCAATATCTTCATCTTTCTTTTTGATTAAGGCTTTTGTAGCCTTTACATCTTTGGGATCATGACCCAATCCAATAATTATTTCTTCTAAAGACTTTATTCTGTTATCTTTGGCCTGGGAGGAAGCTTTCTCCAAATGTAGTTGGGCAGTTGTGTTATCCAAAGAATTTTCCAGCCTTTGGGCCATCATAGCCTTACTAGTCAATG
Organism: Pinus tabuliformis; assembly: GCA_031772625.1. Taxonomy (NCBI): domain Eukaryota; kingdom Viridiplantae; phylum Streptophyta; class Pinopsida; order Pinales; family Pinaceae; genus Pinus; species Pinus tabuliformis. The sequence continues at coordinate 344,821,589 of CM062812.1, forward strand.
TGGAATAAATCATTTCTCCAGTTTGTTTGTGCAATTCAATCTGATCCAAAGGATCAATATCCTTTGTCGTGACTTTAAAATTGGTTCTAAGATAGTTTTCTACTATTTGAGGTTGTTGCACTTTAGGCTTCAAATAACTCATTATCATTTTACCTTCTTTGATGTCATAGGCTGACATCAATCTGTTTTGATTTGTGGGAGCCATTTTCGAATATTGATTATAGAATTGCAGCCTTAATGGATCATTTCTGGCTTTTATGTCTATAAATTTCTTTTTGATATCTAAAGTGTCATTTACTGGTGGTTTGAAAGATGATACCTCTGCACTTTGTTATCTCTCTAGCTCCTTTCTCCATGAGCTAGTAGATGTCCCACCTACTAGGAATGTTTGGTGGCTATCTACTCCTTCTCTCCTCTAACTATCAGTAGGATATTCAACAAATTCTTCTTCTGAAAGGGGATTTAGCCTTTGCCTTTTGGTACCAAGCTGTCCTGAAGGTCTACTGGCAGGGGTAGTTGTTTCCCTGTCTCTCTTTTTATTTCTTTCCTCATTTAGAGGAGTTTGCAAGATTGGAGGCTCTCCCACATTGCCCTGAGTAGGAGGAGTGTGCATTTGGCCCTGCTCCTTGAAAAATTTCAGGCTGCTTACATTGTAGATTGCTCTCTGGCTTGAATGCTGGTTTCCAGTTCCTTGCCTTTGGATGTTCTTGTGGCTAGTGTGCTGGTTTCCTGTGAATGTTGCTGAGAGGTTCCAACTGTAGAGGGACTAGTCCTTGACCTTTGTACCTACGCAAAAGAATCCAGGTCAAGTGTTTTCTCGAGATCTCTCATAAAATTTTCAATATTGACATGTTCACTATCATTTTCTACTAGGGTCCCTTCCCTCCATTCATCCATATTTGCAAATTGTTCAATCTCTGGAATCCTATGGTGAATGTATGGTGACAATCTATTCTTCATTCTTCTATCACAGATAAAGCTGTTAGGGTCATATGGTACCCACCCAAAACTCTTTTGTAACTTAAGATGATCTTCTAAAATTATTTCTGCTTCTCTCCTTGCTTCCCTAGTGTTACAGACAAAAGGGCCTAACTGATTCTTGATTCTAAGGTGAGATTTCTTCTTGGCATTATAAAAATGGACCAGGTCTGAATTTATCATTTGCCTGAAATATTCCAATGCAAAGAGCCTCATTGGAACATACTTTAGTAGCTTAAAAGGGTAGAGCTCACACCCATATATCCTGATTTCTATATGCTTCTTGTATAGGTACCAATCATCTATTCTATACTACTTGGAGAGCTAAAGGATCTTCTTCATATCACTGCTGATCCTAGGAGGGGAAAATCCTATCAATAAGGTGGTTGCTGGATGAACAAATTGATCAATGAACTCATTGTATGCGTAAAGGGGACTCTAAGGATGCATGGGAAGTGGGACTCCAAAAGACGATAGGCCTTGGATTTCCTTTGGTATCAAGTTTCATGATAGGGAAAGGGATGTTCTCTTACTGGTAATAAAACATAAGATGATATATGAAATTGGTGTACTTGAAAACTCCTTCATTTTCCAGTCTTAAGAACTGGCCATGAATCTTATTAGCAATGTAGGAGGCATAATCATACTTAACAGCAGGGGGCTCTCCAGGAGTAAAAATTGGCAACAACATTAGGGTTATCTCATAAACAAACTCACTAGTGTTGAATCCCATAATTAAAGATATCATATCAATTATGAGTTGTCCCATATCTGTGAAGAAAGTTTGCATGTAAGGAGGTGGGCCATTAGGCTGATGCTTTGGTGACATGAAAATCTGATAGATACGATTCAATTCTGATTGAGACAATTGAGTGGATTTCTCAAGTAAATATCCCATGGAAATGGGAGTGAGAGTTTTACTGGAGTGGAATTGCAACATTTCGTTGATGGATTGAGCAGTTATTGGAAAGAGGACTGTTTGGATTGTAGACATAACTGCTCTGTGATTAGGGTCATAATTGGCTTGGCATTGGTGGATTATATCAGGAAAAACATGGACTGAGGGGAGAAAATACATGGGAAGGTTAAATTCCCACAGTCCTAGGATGTCAGAGCCATTCAGATAGTTATCCCTACTTTGGCAAAAGACTCCAAGGTGGTTTTTATTAGTGGATAAGTATTTTATCTGAAAGTATTTATCCGGAAGAGGCAGATAGTCTAAATCTTTATGAGGAGAATTCATGGGTGCAACAATCAACACCACAGCGGTTTCCATTTTTGGTTCTTATGGATTCAGAAATGAATTTGGGTTTTTGGTGAACAATGGGAAAATTAACAGGTCTGGGAACTTATATGGTGAAACAAATACTGAATTGGTAATGAATTTTGGCCCTTTATGTGGAATTGTAGTGTAAAACATGAACTTGTAGGGTTTGGCAGAAATTAGATAAATACCTGTGTTCGGGAAGTGAATAGTGCAAAAACAGGTACAGGAAATAGCTAACAGGTTCTGGGCTATGTCGGCTACAAGTTTTTTAGCAAGGTGGCGGTTGGAAATCTTGGACAGTTGACCTCAACATTCTTTGCATGGGAACACTGGTATATGGTAAAAAACAATGAAAATGACATTTGTCTATTTTATTAACAAAGTCAAGGTTGGCGGGGATTTTTTTGGTTTTCAGGAAGATGACGTCAGTGGGGAATGAAGTGATGTTTTGTCATATATGGAAAGCGGTAAGTGGTTTCATCGCATCGCTTTTGGAGACGGGCGGTATTTAGCTGGGAGCCAGCGATTCCACAGATCGCTTGACGCGTGGTGGAGGTACGGGGAGAAAACCACTTAGTGATCATGCACTAACACGCGGTCACAAAGTGGTGCACGATATTCATTGAGGCTGTTAGATCTGGAGGACCTGATTGGACGGTCGATGGGAGGCGCGATACGGTGGGGTTTAAAGGAGGGTGGGCCCAATATAAATTAAAGATTTTAATCATATCAGGGGCGATGTGATTGGCTGGGAGAGTTATTAATTAGTCTGAATGACTAAATTAATCCTCATTAAATGGTGGTGGGGTCGGGTTCTTAATTAACTACAGGTTAGTTAATTAATCCCATTTATTATTCATTTTATGGTTATACTTAACCATCGGGGTGGGATATAGAGACTTTTGGGGTTTTCTACTATATTTAAATAATACGGGAAAAGGGTAATTTTCTTTTATTTGGGAATTATATAATAAAACATTAATAATTAATATGACCGAATGAATGGGAAAGCACTAAGTGCAATGGTTTCCGAATATATTTCATCATATAACATATTGACTTAGGCTAAAGTGTATAAAAGGGTTTTTATGAAGATTTATTTCAATTTCCTAAGTAAAATAGGATTTTACTTAGGAAAAGACTTATGAAAGTAAATGAATGACTTATGGATGGTTTTAAGTACTTTGGCTTTTAAATGATTGGGCCGAGGGTCCGGTCCCTCCAGAAGTCAGATAAATGCTCTGAGCCCCTCTAATTTTCAAATGCCTTAATACATAGGGGGGATTAGTGAAAACTTAGGGAAAGATGAGAAGGGGAGTTAATTATTTGACCTTGCCTTGCTTGAAATGCTTCCAGTGTAATGTATGCCTTGCACTTGTGATGAAAGTAAAAATGATCACATTTAGAGTCATCATCCATCACATGTAATTCTACAGCATCATCTACCTTCCTTACCTACTTTAACCTAACATTTTTTCTTCTTTATTTGGTTGCACTTAAATTGGCAAACCCTTATCACACTTTCTTTTCTTTTACATGTAGATATCTATCTAGGTCTAACCTTATTACATCCAATGGCTCAGATTAAACTGTTGAGATCCTTTCATTCACTCTACCTATCTACTTATCTGCCAAGATTAAACAGTTTGGTTAGATGTTATTCTCTATCTTTAAAGCATAAAATTCAATATGAACTAGTCAAGCTTAAGTTGTTTGACTGTTCATCAATTATGGCATACGTTACAAGCTGCACACAATTGTTTATTACATAAGAGTAAAAAGTAGTGGCATTTAGACTTGCACACTTTCCTGGTCTTCCTTTTGGTGGGGTTCATTTTCTTTCACTTTTTTGACCATCTTATTTTTTTCACCCTTTGATTTTTCTTTTAGGGTATACCCTCTTTACATTTTTTAAATTTTTTGATTTTTTAATAATATGGAAAACTTTTGAAACAAGGAAAGGTATCAACATATTTATAGCTTGTCAAGTCAATCATGAAATATGACACCTATTGGTATAGGAGCATAACACTGGCTGCACTTGGGGATGGCTTTTCCTGGTGGAAAGTCAAGAACAACAGGTCAGATGGCCTCTGAATGATTTTGATTGAACTATGGAATCTTCTTTTGCTTGTTTCCTTATTTTATATATTACAATGATACTTTTGAAGCTTAGGGCCTTCTCTTCGGGCTTCAACTCTAGCAAGTTACTATCCAATCAAAATTGTGACATTACAAAGGATATAGTATTTACATGTTAAAATCAGGATACATTAATAAGTAGGATCAAAGTAATATTTCAACATCCAACCATTAAATGGCCCTTCTTCTATTTTTGTGCCATCTAAGTTTTTTAGATAATATGTATTGTTTCCTTGCAAGGCATAGATAATATAAGGTCCTTTCCATAGGAAGTCAAACTTCCCATGTTTTCCCTTATCCTCTCTCCTGGAATCCCATCTTAACACTTTGTCTCCAAGGTAGAAATCACTTGCCTTGGTTATTTTGTCAAATATCTTCCTAAACTTCTCCTGCAACACTCAGGATCTTTGATACACTTCCTCTCTAGTCTGCTGCAGATTGATGGTCTGGTTTATCCTCCTTTAAATATCATTAGGTTCCACCTGAGCTTCTTGAAGTAATTTCATTATAGGAACTCCTAATGATGAAGGGAATACAGCCTTCATGCCATCGACTAATTCATAAGGACTAGTTACAATATATATTTTAGTGGTGAGTCTGTCTGCCCATAGTGCATTTGTCAGTTTCTTGTGCTAATTTTTCTTGTTCTCCTCCAATAATTTTTAATAATATTAATGAGGCTCTTGTCGGAGGACTCAGCCAAACCATTACCTTGAGGGTAATAGGCTATGGAATGGCCTAAGGTGATATGGTACTTGTTACAGAAACTTATCATCTTCTTGGATTTGAAGGCAGCAGCATTGTCAGTTATGATTTTATCAGGACAACCAAATCTAGACAATATGTTGGTTTCTAAGAATCCTATGATCACTATGTCATTGGCTTGCCTAGAAGGAATAACTTCTATCCATTTGGTGAAATAGTCTGTGGTAGTGAGAATCCATTTGTGTTGTCCAGAAGAGGGAGGATGGATTTCTCCAATGAAGTCAAGGCCCCATTGTTGGAAGGGTTTTTCAGTGGAAATTGGTCTCAGGGGTAAAGGTAACAATTTTCTCTTGCCTTCAAAAATTTGACATTTATGGCAAGCAGTGACAAATTTCTTTACATTAGCGAACAAGGTTGGCCAATAAAATCCAACCCTTAGGATCTTGTCTTTAGTTGATTTCCAATAAAGGTTTCCACCACAGTCTCCTGCATGAAATTCTTAGAGAGCCTTATTAGCTTCTTCTTTTAATAAACAATTCAATAGAATTCCTTCATGATTTTTCCAAAAAAGAGCATTATCTAAAATACAAAACATTGAAGCTTTCATCTTTAAAAACCTTTTCTTTGTTCTGCATAACCCTGGAGGAGCCTACATGTTTAATAGTACATAAATTACATCAGCATACCAAAGTGAATCTAAGAAGAACTGGATGATTTGTGGAGTCGCCATCTCTTGTTCGTTATCTAGTTCATTAATGTCTAGGGCTTGACAATTTGTTTCTATCATGAGCTTGGCCAATCCCTGTCCTTTTATTAGCTTTGTACATTTTATTTCAATATCATACTCTAATATGGTAGTAATCCATTTACCTATTTTGCCCTCAATTCCATCGTGCGTTAAGATGTCTTTGACAATAACATTTGGTACATAGGCTATCACATGGGAGTACAATATGTAGACTCTAAAGTCTTTAATGGCTTTTACAAGTGAAAAAATTTGTTTGTCCATGATTTTGTATTTTAATGATGTATCCCTAAGTGCTTTACTAAAAAAGGCTATGGGTTTCTCACATCCTTGATCATCCTTTTGTAATAAAACAGTTGCTATAGTGTGTTCTGATGCAAATGAAAATATTATGAAGTCTCTATCAAATTGTGGACTCGTAAGGACCAGTGTTCTAGTTAAAGCCATTTTAATTTCTTCAAATGCTTGTTTGGCTTCTACTGTCCATTTAATACTTGAATCATTTTTTAACATATCATTAAACAATCTAATTAGTTCAGCTAAGTTAGATATGAATCTTCTCAAAAAATTTATCTTTCCTAAGAAACCTTGAAGTTCTTTGATATTCCTATGGTGAGGTATCTGCAGAATAGCTTCTATTCTAGCAAGATCAATTCTAATACCATCTTTGGAAATGATATGGCCCAATAGTTTACCTTCCTCTAGACCAAGGACTTCTTTGGATTCAAAGAAATACCATATTTTCTGCATTTTAGGAATACTTGTCTGAGATGGTCCAAATGTTGTTGATCTGATTTAGAAAAAACAATTAATTCATCTAGATATATAACAAGAAAATCATGAATTTCTTTTGAAAATACTATGTCCATTGCTCTTTGGAAGGTTGCTCCTGCATTTTTAAATCCAAATGGAATTTTGATGTACATGAATGTTCCCCATGGTGTTGTAAAAGCAGTTTTTTATTCGTCATCAGGATGAACCAGAATCTGGTTATACTTTGAGAACCCATCTAAAAGTGAAATCCTAGAAGCACCTACTACCCTTTGTAAAGTATGATCCATCTTAGGCAAAGGGTTATTATCCTTCAAAGAAACCTTATTTTCATTTCTTAAATCAACACATAATCTAATTTCCCCAGTTTTCTTCCTAGTAGGTACTAGATTAGACACCCACTCTGAAAACCTAATAGCAGCAATTATCCCTGCTTCATACATACATTTGATTTCTTTTTAAATTAATGGCAGCAGTACAGGGTTAATTCTTCTGAGTTTTTGTTTGAATGGTTTTTAATTTTATTTCAGAGGTATTTTATGTTGAATTATAGAGGTGTCATATGATTTCAAGCCCTCATAGCTCCAAGCAAAGACATCCTCGAATTCTCTCATTAGTTCAACATATTTTAGTTTTTGGTCAGGGGGAAAATATTGAGATAACTTTATCTTTTTTGGATTTTCTTTAGTCCCCAAGTTATATTCTTCAATATCTTCTTTTAGTGGTTCCATCTTAGGTTTCTTTGGAATGTTATTAGAATCAAAGATATCTTATAGAGGAGTTAATCCTTTAGGCAAATGATTGTCTTTTAAATTAATGACTTCAAATTCTCCTTCAATAATATCATCAAGATCCATTTGTTTAAGGTGTTGCATTTATTTGTTGGTGAACTTTGTGGGATGAAGGATTTGAATTGTACTTTCTTCTAAATTGTTTGTTTCTACCTCATTTGTTTGATCAAATTCAATAATTGTATCTACATCTATGTGACTGTTAGAAAATTCTTCATCTAAAGTCAAGAAATTATTAATCTGCTCATCACTATCAAACACTTGCGAGTTCTTTAAATTATTTGGTATGGCTGGTCTATGTCTAATCTCAGTTGTGAATTGATGATTAGGTTCGAATGGTAATTTTCAAGTGCTGGCAAACATTGCCAGACTATGGTCTTGTAAGTTATTTTTTCTTGGGATTTTAGCAAGTTGAGTTTCTAGAAAAGTATTGAGAATCTCTATAACTATTCCTCTGTAGTATCTCAATCTGGGATCGTTTGTTAGATACTTTCCTTTTATTTGTTGAATGATTAAATCAGAATCTCGTATGACAGATACTCTAATTTCCCCTAATCTTTTGACAAGTTTAAGACCTAGCAAGAGAGCTTCATACTCTGCCATATCATTGGTACACTTAAAGTTTAATCTATAGGCATGGCCTTCAGCATGGTCATTTTCAAGATTGTACACCCAAACTCCTGCTCCTACTCCCAATTTGTTGATCGAACCATCAAATTCTAAGTGCCAAACAATTTCATGTTCATAATTGGTACTAGGAGTATCAGGAATTTGTTTAACAGTGAGATCTGGTTTTCTACTTTCTGTTGGTTTCTCTTGGGTATCTGATTTTTCATTGTTCTTAGAAATTTCCTAGATTTGAACACTGGATGTTTCTTTTATAATTTCTTTTGGTTTTGCTGCTAAAACTTCTAATTCATTAGAGGGAGCACTTTCAGCATTGTAAAGAATGAAAGAATCCATATCAGAGTGTACTGAGTAGATGGGGAAATTTTGGGGTTTCTCCTGACTACTTACTACATATTTCATTAAAGTTTCTTTGTATAGTTTCTTAGGTTGGCCAAAAACTGAAATAGTAGAATATGACATGTCCAATTGAAGAGATCCTTGAAGCTTTGCACCCCAAGATCTGGACAATAACATGCCATACTTTGGTGGAATATCTGCTACTACTATGTCTATTAAGATTGTCTTTGTAGGGTATTGAACCAGTGAAACACACAAGTCTTTTATTAATCCTAAACATCTCACCTGACTCGAATCGAAAGAAAAGACGTCTTTGTATGGCCTGGTGATTTCTAGGTCTACTTTTTCTATTACAGACTTGGGCATTAGGTTGTGATATGCTCGAGAATCAAACATAGCATTATGAAGTATTTTGTCATATATGTTTAAACTTACATAGAAAAGAGGAATTCCTCCATCTAAGTGTTTTCCATTTACTTCAGGGCCAAAGATTAATTTAGGTTGGTCATCAAAAGCATTTACTGAGTCTTCATTTCCAGAGATTTGAGTGATCTATTGGTTTGACTTCGGTAGACATCATGTTTAGCTAATTCAGACAATGCAACAGCTACTTTTAACTTGCCTACTTCAGTCTCCAGATTAAAAGGTTTTTCAGTTTGAGTTCTTGTATTTTGGACAGTTGGATTCTCTTTATCTTCTGTATTTTCTATGTTTTTCTCCTTCTCAGGAGTGGGGTTATGAGCTGAAGTTGTGTCCAAATCAACTTCTGGAGGTTCCTCCACATTTCCTTTAGGAGGATGAGAAGTGGAAAGTTATATGTTACTAGGTTGATTATCAGATACATCTACAATAATTGGATTAGCAGGATTAAGATCTGATCTAGAAAGAACATGTACAGGTGTAGTATTGGTCTTACCTTTGTTGGGTTGTTTTGTAGTTTTCTATTTGTTGGTTTCAGGGACATCAATTCTTCTACTCCTTAGATTATATTGTTTTTGGACTTCATAAATGGCTATATCATATCCCTCCCTGAAGTCAAATGATTCACCTGACTGAGTTTGGAATTGTTTGAGAATGTGAGCTTCTTGATCCTCTTGGGTCAAGAAAACTTGTTGTTCATTATTGAGTCCCACCAAGTTTATTTGTGCATCTTCTGTTGGTTCATCAGAATTTGAGGCTTCAACATAATTTTCCTGGAATTGGGGCATAATGTTTTGGTTAGGACTAGTCTTTCTAGTGTTCTAGTTTTGATTCTTTCTGAAATTTGGATTTCTCCCAATATTTCTTGGTTGACCATCCCAAGGGGATTTCCTTTCAATTGTTTCTACTCTATGTCCTAGCCTCTCCATTCCTTTAATAACAACATATAGTTTCTATTCAAAGGCTGAGGGTTCTTCTTTCAATGGTATCCTCCTTTCACTTCTGGGCTTAGCTGGTTTAGATATCAGGTTGGCTTCAACACTGATAGCTCTACTTTTCATATCTTCTAAAGTTCGAGGAGCTCTTTCCCTATGTTGGTATGCCATTTCAGAATCAAATCCATCAAGGAATTTGATTAAAGCTAAATTTGTTGGAGGTCTGAGGTTTTGCGGGATAGCATTGTAAACATTATTGAACCTAGTGTAGTAATCTTGCACAGTTTCTTGTGTTCCTCTCTTCAGGTTTTCATATTCTAATAAGATTTGGAGAGGATCTTTCTTTTTTTCCCATCTGTTCAAGAATTGCCTATAAAGAGCTTCTAGGTCATTGATACTATTTGCAGGAAGGGCTCTAAACCAAGTTCTAACTTCTCCAGTCAGACTTTGAACAAATATTCTCATTCTTACATCATCTGCATCTATTTCATATATTTCAAAATAATCAGTCATTTTTTTGGTATGTTGTTGTGTAGTGTAGGTACCAGAACCATCGAATGGAATGTTTTTACTTTGATAGTCTTGGGGCATAGCCCTTGGATTGGCTAGTAATACCAAGGGAGTATATATGTTTTCCATTGCAGTAGGTAGTGATGAAACAACAGTTGGGGTTGAAGTGGGTGTTGGAGTGGTGGATGGAGGGGTAGAAGGGGTGGTTTGAGGTTGAGATGTCTAAGGAAATGGTGATGAACTTGGAGAGGTAGTAGTGATCACAAAAAGGTTGGGTGTTCCTTCAGAGGTAAGATCAAATTTTATGGAGTTCTGCAAATGTCTATCAAGATGTGAAGTAACAACTTCAAGTTGTAAATCTTCAATAAAGACTGGGTCTTGAACCAAGCGGACTAACTCAGAGTCAGAAAAGGTTACAAATAAAGAGGTCTCAAATTGCTCATCAAAGGGTTCGTCCTCAAGGTAGATCCACTTTACAGGGTAAGATCTTGATCTGTAGATGGGTCGAGAACTAGCAAAAATTTCTTGGCTTTCCTGTCTCCTAAGAATTCTGGGGATCAAATTAGGATTTTCAAACACAGGTGGTGGATTTGGATCAGGATTAGCTCTAGTGTAATAAGTCCTTTCTGAAGCTAGGTATCTAGGTGCATTTTTGGTTTTTTTCTCTAAATGGGATTAATAATACAACTTCAACAGTTTCTTTAAGAGGTTTGAGATATGGGATTTGAGATTTCTTAAAGATTTATTTGACAAGAGGCACTGATCAAGTGTTTGAAACCAGATATTCAATCCATAAACTAGATTGAAGATAGACTGAAGCAACATTCATTTACTTGTGCAATTGCAAAGCAAGAGAAGTTCAAAGGCTACCTGGCTAACTTCAGGTTCTGTCTGTAGTTTATAAAGTAAACTATAGTAACAAAAAAATTATTTGTTCCCCAGCGGAGTCACCACTATGTTATCACTCAGATTTTCCTTGAAGTTGTTGGGAAGAGGAAAGGGGTCCGAGGTAACCACAAACCAACTTTTAGGTACAAAATCTATCCAATATGTACCCAGAGAGGGCTCTCTCTTTAAATTTTAGCTTTGTTTTGAAAGATATTAGGCAAGTTATGAAAGTTTAGGGGTTTGGATTTTGTTTGGGTGGTGAAATTCAATAGCAAAGGCGTAGAATTGAGTAGTTTAGGCCATTGGGCTAATGGAGTCAAAGAAGATGGCTTAACTGGATTTGGTTTCTTAACAAGGGATGGTTTCATAGGGCAAGATAGTTAAACAAGGAACAAATAGAGACTTAAAAAAGATGGAATGGACTCAAAAGGGATGAAGGACAATTAAGAATCTTTCATCATATATTAAGAGAGGGAACTTGGGTGATTACCAATAAAGAGAAATTAAGAATTCTTTACTAAATAATCAAAGTGAATAAACTAGGAAACAGGAGCAATTAAGAATTCACTGTTTATGCTAGTTTAGAGGAAAACATTAAGAACAAAACGATTGAAAATAGATTGCACTCAAGCACTTTCTGAATTATTCTTTTTCGTTTATCATTTAGATATGAAACACAGTTGATGTAATAAACAAAAAAACTTTAAAACATGAGATATAGAAGACTTAATGATGCAGTGTCTGACTCATGAATCCTGTGAAAACTCCTTTGCATCAATTCTTCATCCAGCTAGCCGTACAAAATTTTGTCCAACAACACTTTATTCCAAGATAATCAGTATTACAACAATGTTTAAGAATCCACCCTCAATACTCCAATTGAGGGAGTATTTATACAAAGAATTTTACAAAAATATCTCATAACAAAGTGAGATATATTCTAGGATGACTATGAAAAAGTTACAAGGAAAATAGAGACAAGTGGTCTCGTAGATAGGAGAAAAGGCGAACTGATGTTGTTCTGTTTCTATTCTTGTGAGTGTGCTAGAGGCAGGCCCTATGATTTGGCTTGCTGTTGTCTTCTTTGGTAACTCTGTGCTGGCTACCCTATTTTCACTGATACTCTTTATCGGTTTTGATACTCTTTGACTTGTTTGATCTCTGTTTATCCTCTTTACCATTACTTACTCTAGTAAATAACCAAAATTTACCCAAGGATAATTTTACAAAATTTCTAATGTTTCTTCCCACCATTGTGTTTCTAGTATTCTGGTTGTTTGAAGCTTTCTCAGGGTCTCATCAGTTTCTATGTACTTGAAAAAGGTAGGCTGAATTGGAAACAAGTGCTTTATCTCATGCTCGACATAGAATAAGTTCTCTAGACTATCATAGAGAACCCTTCCTGTAGGCAATGATTTTGCTGTTGATGCACTTGTTGATGGACCTGCCTAGTTGCTTGTATATTGATTCAATTTCTCCACATAGTCTATATGCCTCATTAGTTTATCATTTATAACTAAAGGACTAGGCAACCCTTTACTCTGCAAAATATCAAATCTCTTCATGAAAGCATTAATTTCTTCTTGCATGTCATGGCACCTTCTTTCTAAATTTTGCATTAGTGTCCTTTTAGTAAAAACCCTTTTGACTTCTAGAACTGCTCCTGTTCTGTCTTGAATGCCCAGCTCTTCAAGCTGGTACTTATTCTTGGTATTCAAAAACTGTATGAGCCCGCTGGCTTCCTCAAGCATATTTCCTAACTCTTCCCTTGCCTTTTGAACTTCTTCTTGCGCTTCCTTTACTAAATCAATTTGCTCAAAAATTATTTGGATTAATGGCCAAACATCATTTATTGACTGAGTGATGTTGGCCCAAACAATTTTATTAATTTCTGTCAAAGGTTTCTCAAATGTGAGATCATTTTCTAATGATTTCACTCTATTTTCTAACCCTTTAATCTCTCTTGTCTTTTCTGCAACATTTATCTTTGAGAGATCATACCTCTGTTCTAAGTTGGCATACTGTTCTTGTACCTTTTTTAGCTCTGAAACTTGCAGTTTCATGTCCTCCATTGATTTTATTACTTCCTCTCTGCTGAAATTGGCAGTACTATCCTGTGTTGTTCCTGTTGTTTGTATTGTTGTTGTACCTATAACCACCTCTATTGTGACTACTGGAATTTTTGGTGCTAGAGTTGTTGCAAGGGTTGAAGGGACTACAGTTGAGACTATTGGTATCATTTTTGGGAGGTTGAGAGGTCGACTCTCCCTGCCTGTCCTTTAATGCTTTTTCAAGTTCTTGCTCAGTCTCATTCAATCATTCATTAAGTTTTAAGAGTAAATTCATCAGCTCTTCTTCAAATTTTTTCTTTATGATCTCAGCAGTCTGTGGATGCCTTGAAGGTGGCAGCTTTAGCTGCTTCCTTAAGGCAGCAATATCTTCATCATTATTTTTTATTAAGGCTTGTGTAGCCTTTACATCTTTGGGATCATGACCCAATCCAATAATTATTTCTTCTAAAGACTTTATTATGTTATCTTTGGCCTGGGAGGAAGCTCTCTCCAAATGTAGTTGGGCAGTTGTGTTATCCAAAAAAAATTCTAGCCTTTGGGCCATCATAGCCTTACTAGTCAATGTGGAATAAATGATTTCTCGAGTTTGTTTGTGTAATTCAATCTGATCCAAAGGATGAATATCCTTTGCCATGACTTCAAAATTGGTTCTAAGATAGTCTACTATTGTTTTTGGCTGTTTCACTTTAGGCTTCAAATAACTCATTATCATTTTACCTTCTTTGATGTCATAGGCTGACATCAATCTGTTTTGATTTGTGGGAGCCATTTTCAAATATTGATTATAGACTTGAAGCCTTAATGGATCATTTTTGGCTTTTGTGTCTATAAATGTCTTTTTGATATCTAAAGTGTCCTTTACTGGTGGTCTGAAAGATGATACCTCTACACTTTGCTGTCTCTCTAGCTCCTTTCTCTATGAGCTAGTAGATGTCCCACCTACTGGGAAAGTTTGCTGGCTATCTACTCTTTCTCTCCTCTGACTATCAGTAGTCTGTTCAACAAATTCTTCTTCTGAAAATGGATTTAGCCTTTTCCTTTTGGTACTAGGCTGTCATGAAGGTCTACTGGTAGGGGTAGTTGTTTCCTTATCTCTCTTTTTATTTCTTTCTTCATTTAGAGGAGTTTGCAAGATTAGAGGTTTTCGCAAATTTCCTTGAGTAGGAGGAGTGTGCATTTGGGCCTACTCCCTGGAAGTTTCAGGCTGCTTAGACATTGTAGATTGCTCTGTGGCTTGAATTCTGGTTTCTAGTTCCTTGCCTTTGGATCTTCCTGTGGTTGGTGTACTGGTTTCCTGTGAATGTTGCTAAGAGGTTCCAACTGTAGAGGGACCAGTCCTTGACATTTGTACCTACCCAAAAGAATCCAGGTCAAGTGTTTTCTCAAGATCTCTCATAACATTTTCAATATTGACCTGTTCACTATAATTTTCTACTAGGGTCCTTTCCTCCATTCATCCATATTTGCAAATTGTTCAATCTCTAGAATCCTATGGTGAATGTATGGTAACAATCTGTTCTTCATTCTTGTATCACAGATAAAGCTGTTAGGGTCATATGGTACCCACCCAAAACTCTTTTGTAACTTAAGATGATCTTCTAAAATTATTTCTGCTTCTCTCCATGCTTCCCTAGTGTTACAGACAAAAGGGCCTAACTGATTCTTGATTCTAAGGTGAGCTTTTTTCTTGGCATTATAAAAATGGACCAGGTCTAAATTTATCATTTTCCTGAAATATTCCAATGCAAAGAGCCGCATTGGAACATACTTTAGTAGCTTAAAAGGGCAGAGCTCACACCCATATATCCTGATTTCTGTATGCTTCTTGTATAGGTACCAATCACCTATTCTGTACTGCTTGGAGAGCTGAAAGATCTTCTTCATATCACCACTGATCCTAAGAGGGGAAACTCCTTTCAATAAGGGGACTCTAAGGATGCATGGAAAATGGGGACTCCAAGAGATGACAGACCTTGGATTTCCTTTGGTATTAAGTTTCATGACAGGGAAAGGGAAGTTCTCTGACTGATAATACAACATAAGATGATATATGAAAGTGGTGTACTTGAAAACTCCTTCATTGTCCAGTCTTAAGAACTGGTCATGAATCTTATTAGCAATATAGGAGGCATAATCATACTTAACAGTAGGGGGCTCTCCAGGAGTAAAAATTGACAACAACACTAGGGTTGTCTCATCAAAAAACTCACTAGTGTTGAATCCCATAATTAAAGATATCATATCAATTATGAGTTGTCCCATATCTGTGAAAAAAGTCTGCATGTAAGGAGGTGGCCCATTAGGCTGATGCTTTGGTGACATGGAAGTCTGAAAGATACAGTTCAATTTTGATGGAGACAATTGAGTGGATTTCTTAAGTAAATATCCCATGGAAATGGGAGTGAGAGCTTTACTAGAGGGGAATTGCAACATTTCGTTGATGGATTGAGCAATTATTGGAAAGAGGACTATTTGGCTTGGAGACATAACTGCTCTGTGGTTAGGGTCATAATTGGCCTGGCATTGGTGGATTATATCAGGGAAAACATGGACTGAGGGGAGAAAATACATGGGAAGGTTAGATTCCCATAGTCCTAGGATGTCAGAGCCATTCAGATAGTTATCCCTACTTTGGCAAAAGACTTTAAGGTGGTTTCTATCAGTGGATAATTCTTTTGTCTGAAAGTCATTATCCGCAAGAGGCAGATAGTCTAAATCTTTATGACGAGCATTCATGGGTGCAACAGTCAAAGCCACAGCGGTATCCATTTATGATTCTTGTGGATTCAGAAATGAATTTGCGTTTTTGGTGAAAAATGGGCAAATTAACAGGTCTGGGAACTTATATGGTGAAACAAAGACTGAATTTGTAATGAATTTTGGCCCTTTATGTGGAATTGCAGTGTAAAACATGAACTTGTATGGTTTGGCAGAAATTGGATAAATACCTGTGTTCGAGGAGTGAATAGTGCAAAAACAAGTACAGGCAGTAGCTAACAGGTTTTGGGCTGCGTCGGTTACAAGTTTCTTAGCAAGGTGGTGGTTGGAAAGCTTGGAGAGTTGACCTTGATGTTCTTTGCATGGCAACACTGGTATATGGTAAGAAACAATGAAAATGACATTTGTCTTTTTTATTAACAAAGTTAAAGTTGGCAAGGATTTTTTTGGTTTTCGGGTGAATGACGTCAGTGAGGAATGAAATGATGTTTTGTCGTATATGGAAAGCGGTAAGTGGTTTCATCGTACCGCTTTTGGGGATGAGCGATATTTAGCCGGGAGCCAATGATTCCACAGATTGCTTGACGTGTGGCGGAGGTATGGGGAGAAAACCACTTAGTGATCACGCTAACGTGTGGTCACGAAGGGGTACGTGATATTCATTGAGGCCGTCAGATCTGGAGGACCTGATCGGACAGTCGACGGGTGGCGTGATACGGTTGGGTTTAAAGGAGGGCGGACCCAATATAAATTAAATATTTTTAATCATATCGGGGGCGACGCGATTGGCTGGGACAGTTATTAATTAGTCTGAATGATTAAATTAATCCTCATTAAATGGTGGCGGGGTTGGGTTCTTAATTAACTACAGGTTAGTCAATTAATCCAATTTATTATTCGTTTTATGGTTATACATTAACCATCGGGGTGGGATATATATACTTTTGGGGTTTTTTACTATATTTAAATAATACAGGAAAAGAGTACTTTTCTTTTATTTGGGAATTATATAATAAAACATTAATAGTTGATATGATTGAATGAATGGGAAAGTGCAAAGTGCAATTTTTTCCAAACATATTTCATCATATAACATATTGACTTAGGCTAAAGGGTATAGAAGGGTTTTTCTGAAGATTTATTTCAATTTTCCTAAGCAAAATAGGATTTTACTTAGGAAAAGACTTATGAAAGTAAATGAATGACTATTGGATGGTTTTAAGTACTTTGGCTTTTAAATGATTGGGCCGAGGGTCCGGTCCCTCCAGAAGTCAGATAAATGCTCTGAGCCCCTCTAAATTTCAAATGACTTAGTACTTAGGGGGAATTAGTGAAAATTTAGGGAAAGGTGAGAAGGGGAGTTAATTACTTTACCTTGCCTTGCTTGAAATTCTTCCAGTGTAATGTTTTCCTTGCACTTGTGATGAAAGTAAAAATTAGCAAATTTAGAGTCATCATCCATCACATGTAATTCTGCAACATCGTCTACCTACCCTACCTACTTTAACCTAACATTTTTTCTTCTTTATTTGGGTGCACTTAAACTAGCAAACCCTTCTCACACTTTCTTTTCTTTTACATGTAGATATCTATCTAAGTCTAACCTTATTACATCCAAGGGCTCAAATTAAACTGTTGAGCTCCTTTTATTCACTCTACCTATCTACTTATCTTCCAAGATTAAATAGTTCAGTCGGATTTTATTCTCTATCTCTAAAACATAAAATTCAATATGAACTAGTCAAGCTTAAGTTGTTTGACTGTTCATCGATTGTGGCATAAGTTACAAGTTTCACACAATTGTTTATTGCATAAGAGTAAAAAGTAGTGGCATTTAGACTTGCACACTTTCCTTCGTCTTTATTTTGGTGGGGTTCATTTTCTTTCACTTTTTTGACCATTTTATTCTTTTCACCTTTTGATTTTTCTTTTAGGGTATACCCTCTTTACATTTTTTAAATTTTTTTATTTTTTGATAATATGGAAAACCTTTGCAACAAGGAAAGGTATGAACATATTCATGGCTCATCAAGTCAATCATGAAATATGAAACCTATTGGTATAGGAACATAACACAACGTACTGTGGGATTTCTATATAAATGAGAATGATGATGATGAAGGAGATAATAAGGAAAAAATCCACACTAACGAAATCCACACAGAAAGTAAGGGGCCACTTGCAGGTGTGATGAAGTTTGTAGACCAAACAAAGAAAGATGTTCACCCTTTGAAGGCACCTGCCCCCAAAATTCTTGTTGAGAAGGGTAGACCAAGTGGTTAGTTGAAGAATACCCCAGTGGAAAACCATCTAGAGAAAGAGAACACAGCTCCCACTATAATGAAGGCGACTCCAAATGGTAAACTCCCACCTAAGAACAAAAAAACTGGTATGTTTACTCTACCCTATCCTATTTATAACATTGATTACAATATTGTGGATGATCTTAAGAAATCTAGGGCCAAAATCACATACTTTGATTTGCTAAAATTAACGCAGTAAAGAGATTTGCTCCTGAAAGCTATGAATGAGAGAAATTCCAAAACTCCCACCATCCCAAGTAGCCAAACCAAGAAGTGAGTGTCCAGACCTATCAACACCTCCATTACAACCCAAATGCCATTAGCTATGGAAGCCACTCTGTCCAAAATCAATCGAAACCCCCAAGATCTCAGTGTAGCCATGATAGGGAGAAAATCAAAATCCATGAGCCCACCTTTCCTTATCACATTTGAAATCCTCAACATGAATGTACACAATTTCTTGGTAGATTTTGGTGCCTCATCCACTGTGATGCCTTATGCTGTTGCTAAAAGACTGCATGCGATACCCAAGAAAACTGGGACTCGAATTATGCAATAGGATAGGACCAATGTGAAGGTAATCAGAGAATTGAAAGATGTGTTAATTCGTATGGCTGCTAAACCACAATATAAACAATTCATTGATATAGTGGTAGTAGATATACCCGAGGCTTATGGAATGTTGCTTAGTAGGGACTGGTCAGCAAAATTGAATGGATATTTCTCGACTAATTGATCCCACCTCTTGTTGCCTCAGAAGGGAAAAGATGATATGGTGAGAGTTGATCAAGAGGGATACATGAAGTATGTTGTAGTAGAACTAAATGGTTCCAATGAACCTATAATGTTTACCAACTCCATCCTTGGGAGCTATAGTTTCAATGTTTATGCTACAGAAAAATGTTTTGGAGAATTCCATGCAGAAACAATTGAAGAAACTTTGACATACACACAGTTGGAAGCTCCCTCCCATAATCCAACTAATGAACTATCCTGTATTATAGTAGATGATAAGAGGAATTTTGTAGATAGTAGTTCAATTGATGTAACATTAGATTTTGTATTTTGGACACTCTATTTTGATGGCTCTAACTACCTTGAAGGCGCGGGTGCTGGGAGCATTTTCATTGACCCGCAAGGGAACCAACATTTGATGTCCAGCAGGTTGGAGTTTGCATGCACCAACAATACAACAGAATATGAAGGCTTGCTACAGGGCCTGAAGAAAACCATTGATATGAAGGTAAAAAATCTTAAAGTTTTTGGTGACTCACAAATAATCGTGGATCAGGTAAGGGAAAAGATACATTGCAATTCACCACACCTGGTAAGGTACCATCATGAGGTATGGAGCTTAATTCATAGTTTTGATTCTCTTAATATCACATACATACCTCAAGGGCCAAACCAAGATTCTGATCTAATGGCTAGTATGGCTGCTAAACATTTGATTGATTTTAGATTGAAGAAGAAAAAAATGTTATGTTGAATTGATTTTTAAACCATTCGTGCTTGATAACATCTCAAATTGGTAGGTGTTTGAAGATGAAAAGCTTATGAATGGGAGTAAAGAGGAGGATAAACCCTACCAACAGAAGCTTCATAAGATGCATCCAGGCCCAGGACCATTGGTGAAGAAAGAGTTTAACAAAACGCTGGACACTAAAATCATCTTTCTGGTCATGCACACCCCTTGAGTAGCCAATCTCGTGCAAGTAAGAAAGAAAGTTGGAAACATCAAGCTATGTATCGATTTCAAAAACCTGAACCAAGCATCCCAGAAAGATAGCTATCCTGTCCCTCCTATAAAACACATTCTCTAGTTCATTTCTAGGTCTGAAATGTTGTCCCTATTAGATGTGTTTTCAGGATATAATCGAGTATTGGTGTCTAATGGAGATCAACTTAAGACAACATTCCAACACTTATGGCTGAGCTAATTTCAAGTTGAGGAAAAAATTGGTTGGGGAACTTACATATTGAAAACTTTACAGGGAGAAACTGAAAAACTCCCTGTTAATGGCCAACATCTCAAAAGATACTTCCAGTAGCCACCACATGGTGGTTACCTCCTGAGTAGGTTAGGATGCATTTTATTTTGTTGTTAGTTTAGTCACATTTTCATCTTTTCCTTTCTTGTTTTTCTGCAAAACTCATTTTCCTTCTGTTTTGAATTACAGTTCTTTCCAGCCAACTGATTTCGGCCCTCCAGTCTTGTTTCTTCCCTTTTCAAGGGTGTACTCACTCACCACCTTCAGCCTTTACCTTCCTCATTGACTTGCTGGTGAGTTTGCTGATTCTAAATCCATCATTACCTTGAAAATCAAACAAATTTTCAATAGGCCCACGAGAACTTGAAAATCAACAGTGGAATTCAAACCGAAGCGACTCATTAGCATCTGTTGGGAACTATGTGAGATCTATTGATAACTTGGATATCTAGAGCATGTAGGGGCATCCTTATAAAACAAAAAATGTGTAACTACAGTTGGACTGGCATGGAGGAACGTTGCATTTTAAAATCCCACTCAAGCCTTGCCTATAATTGCTTGTAAGGTTTGCATTCATTCTCCATTGGTCCATCCACCACACTAAATTGTCCAATACATGTTATCTACAAGTGAATCTCCTTTCATGGGCTAAACTCACTATCATATACCATGTGGCAAATCCAATTGTGCTCTAGTCCTTGTGCCTGAAATTGGAAGGACTTATTTAAAGGAAAATGAAATGTCAAGTCCTTGTGCTAATCTAGAAGGACAGGTTGTTTAGGAAGCCGGTTAGAGTAAGGACTGTTGTTGGGCTCAGACTACTGGTTGATACAACAAGCCCAACCTTAAAAAAGTAGTTTAAAAATATGGCATGATCCATGACTGCACCCCATTCAATCATATGAAAATGTAACACTGAAATTCTCATATAGCGTGTGTATAAACATATCTACATCAAGTTTGATGAGCAATAAAGAGCTGAGGTACACACCTGAATAGGTATTAACAGACCAGTGATGGCCCCAAAAGGATTTTTGAAAGTGGGAAATAGGTAAAGGAAGGTCAATAAACCCCATAACACTACCATTGGAAAATGCATGTCAAGATCCTATCAGTACGTAGAAGCTATTTGTCTCTATCCCACTTGAAGAAATTAATGTTGAAGTCGAACCCATGTTTGTCCATCTATATAGTCTGCATTTCAAGTTTATCCTAACACCCTAATGTTCTATTGATCCAAGGTTTATTTGGAAACAGAGATAACCGGTTCGCCGAGCAGTTCGCCATTTGTTGTGGCCACAACCACCACCCTATGAAAACTTGCCTTGGTAGAAATTTTGAATGGGTCCCCTAAAAGTTGGTCTTCTACCTCTCTGAATGATATGTTTAGTCCTAGAGACTTTAGCTCATTTCTGAGCCAAATTTTCAGTTCTTAATGGTCAAGACCCCCCTTTTTAATCCCTGTTGCATGGTCCATTCATCACCCAGCCTAGCCCTCCATTCATTCCCTCCATCGGAACCTTTTCAGCCCTCAAAACCTTCTATCACATCATTATTCCCATCATAACTCTTTATATCAGAAATACTTTGCAAAGCATGCATAAATCCCTTTTTTCGGCCTATTGCAATTAACAGTGTGCACTATTTCCTTCCGGACCCGACGACATTATCAATCCAAATTCATATATTTCAGGTCCGGTGTTATATCGAAAATCACTATCGCCCAGGCCCGAGGCTATATATATAACATGCACATATGTATTCCAGGCCCGATGACTGTATTAACCATGATATATATTTTTATCGGGTCCGCCCCCCCAATCGCTTATCTTAATCGGCGGGTCTAGGGGTTATATATATATATACTGTGCCATGGTATACTGGACCGGTCGATGATTATAGGGCATGGCATATAATATTTGAAGTCCGGCCTAATGGCTAGACTCGGGTTTTCCCATGCATTTCTTTGTTTTGGAAAGATATTGAAGGTAGGGTTTTTTCAAAGGGAGTCTAACATTGTGGACCCAACACACACACACACACACACACATATACGTCGGGTCTGAAGCTCCATCGCACATCAAAATAATCAGGTTCTCGAGGTTATATATAAGGCACACCACTCCATACCGAACCTGCCAATAATTATAAATTTGAATGCATAAATTTTGAAGTCCGGTTGTACAGCTGGGATGCGGGTTTTTATGTATATTCTTGTGTATTCGATAAAACGCCGTGGATGCAATTTTTAACTAAAAACCCATATGACGAATCCGGTAGGGTATAGGTGCCCATCTATAATATTTAGAGTCTGGCTGTACGGCCTGGCCATGGGGGTTTCTATGTTTTCCTATGTTAAGTCCCTCCACCATTGATCTATCCTCGTGGATCCAATGGTCCAAACAAATTTCAAGTGAATGAGTTGCTCGAGGAATACCTGCCCGAAAGGTGGTGTTCTCTTTCCTCATAGCTGCTATGTGTTTCTTGAAGAGTGGAATCGGAGGCCTTCCCCACAACACCGGTTTCCACTCTGACCTCTTCCAAAATACCGGTTAGGGTACGGAAAACCACTTCCTCCCTATTTTGTTGATCTATTTCCTTTCGATGGGTTTACTCTTAAACATCAATCTCTCTACCCTTCACTGAAGAAATGTGTCACCTTTTTATGTCATAAACGCTTAATGAAGGAAATATCTGTGTTTTTAGCATTTTTATCATATTTGCATAATCATAGCTGATATGAATTATTTTTGCAGGAAAATTCAAACAAACCCTATAACGAATAAAGGTAAATTATATCAAGATGACACCTCTGCACCATTGGTGTTGATATTGAAAAACACACTTTGCAGAAGGGAATATTGACCACCATAGTGCATAATGGAGGCACCCCTCGGTTCAGTTGAATCACTCATGACAGCGCTACTCCTTTAAGATGTCATCACTACCAGATACATCACAAAGCATGCCATATGTGGGATGATGAGCACAACATCTTCAGTTTCCTTCAGGAAATGATAGAGAATGATAGCCACTCCACACAGGTGCAAAGAAATGATTTAGAGTCCTTCTTTGTTCCAAAGGCATCCATTCATTCCCCCCAGGAAGTAGAATGCTCCACCAAAGGTGACCTCGGCGTGTCAGCAGTGTCATTGATCATTCTCATATGTATATGTTGATTTCTATAATGAAGAGAGGGGAAACAAAAGGTCATGGAAGACAGAGGGTCATTCAGGACTGCATAAGTATTACCTCTAGATAAGAGAGAAGGGGCTTTTTGTTTGGAGAAAAGCAACTTTGATTTATTGTGAATAAAGAGGACTATTTGGTTCAAGAAGGAGCCTGTTGTTTCAAATTTCTTTCCCTTTTCTCTGATATGTTTAGAATCAGTGCGTTGTTGCTAGTATAAAGACAAATGTGATTTGCTTTATGCATATTGATAACTAGCAGTTCATGGTTGTTCTTTTTTATTTGAATGTAATTCAATAGCATTGATAATTCATGAAAGGTTGTTGATTCCAGACTCTGTTAAACATCAGTTGCAAGTGTTATTTTTATGGATATCAATGTATATTATTGTATAAGTAATTTCATTGCGATTAGGATTTAATATAGTCTTGTTCTTAAGTGGACCAGAAATTGATTCATTTGGACTTGGGATTTATATATGATGTTTAACCTCCTTCATTTTGCCCCTGCAGGATAGGTTAGGATAGTTAGGACATAGACTAGAGTAGTTAAAAATAGCTTAGATAGGATTTGACACGTATAGGTTAGCTATTTTATTTTGTTGATTTAATTGAAGTATTCTTCTGAGAAGCAATCTTTCAACACATTTAACAGTTTACGGGGTCCCTTAAAACCCATTGGAACTAGCCATTCCAAATGAAAGCAAGCCTAATTGGGGCCTGTGATCGGGTTAGTTCCCCTTGTTGGTATAGCGAAAATTCGCCATGTCAACAAATAGTTAAAGAAATAAGACATTAAAAAATATGTATCTAACATTTCCTAAATTGATCATCAATAAAAGTGAAAGTTTTAAGTTCCTCCCTTGAATGTAACCTCTAATTTAGTATCATCAAACATTATAAGAATGAATCCAATCAATAATCCCTTAATTCCTATGTTTAAATAAAGAAAAGAAATCTCTTATGCTACACAAAGGCAATTCTCAAGTAATTCTAAATATTTATTCACACCGTTATTGAAGCCTTTAATTGTTCCTTTATTACTATTTTTTTATAGCCAATGTTCACCAAAATGCCCAAACAAGTGACGTAAAACAATAACACTTGGTGATTATAAATTTTCCCTTTTTGAATCTTTATTGGTTATAATTGAAAAACATAGTGGCATTCAACTTATTTAGTGTACCAATGCATGTCCATGTTTCTAAGATTAAAGCACCATAAACATACCTTAGCTTAGGAACAATCCTTGTTTTTCCATACTTGGACTTGACCATCACTAATCCAATAAATAATACATTGTAACCAAAATTAACACCAAATATATAACACCATGACAGCATCTCTTTCCTCATTGTACACAAAACATTCTATGAAATTTCATGTGTAAGGAGGCACCCAAATCGGTAAGTAAATATTTTTCCTCCATTGCAATAGAGTAACATGAGAAAGTCAATAAAATCATTCCATATTCTTCCACAAGTTTGGAAAGCATGAAAAGAGACCTTTTTCTTCTCCTTTGGAAGCTTTGTATAACTTACACTCCATCTTACTGTGACTCTTTTGGTAGCACTTCCAATTAACAGTTTATTTATTCTTCCTTTTTCTAATAGCATATTTTCATATTTAGTTCTACCACTCTCACTTCACTACAATAATTACACTCTTTTGAATAATTTCTTAAGAACAATGCATAAACTCCATAAGAAAATTCAACATCCCTTCTAGTTTTTTATTCTTACAAAAGTTGGGTTAAAAACAATCAAAACTTGAAGTGATTATATTTCTCCAATCCACCTATAAATACCATAATATTCTCCTATTACTTGAAGAGACTATCTGAGAATAATTTATTTCTCCTCACAAAATGGTTTGTTAAAGAACTCCATGCTAGTCACCGATTCGAATAGCAAATGAACATTTTTTTCCTCTATTTTGATTATTTTTAATCACAAATATTTTACTTGGTATCCATTTCCTTCCCCTTCCCATTCCTAAACGTCTGAATAGATTATTATTCATTTGACATCAAAGGTATTGTCTATTCATATAAAATATCATGTGCCAAAGTTATAGCATATGTAATGAAATCGGTTGAGAGATTGAATCCAATTTTCATATGTAATGAAATCGATTGAGGGATTCAAACCACTAGAGGCATCGATTCACTGCCATAGGAGGAGTGTTCTTGTCATCCGAAGCACCGGTGCTCTACTTTTCGAAAAATAGGAAAAAAAAACCATGACTTCTTAAAAGGTTGAAAGGTTTCATATAGATGATTGAAACCATAGGTGTTATTAAATAAGCAGATGGGGGAATTTTCCTGGAAGTTCTAAACCACATCCGAAGAGATAATGGTTCTACCACAAAACATGTGGAGTGTGCATTGGGTTAGTTCTTGGGAATTTAACTTGATTGGCTCACCCCATTCCTTAGGTGAGAAGAGTTGAAGACTGTTTCATCATTTTGAGTTCCGCCATGACATTGGGTCAGTCTTCTAACACCTTGGACAATATTTGACTCTCATATCTATATATATGTCATATCAGTGTTGTAAAAAGGTTAGATACTAAAATTAGAAATTGTTTTATGGATACTTATTAATCATCTCAAATTCCAAGGCTTGTGGGGTTTTCTCCATGAAGCTGCATAGAAAATGCAGTAACATTTTCTTTGAACACGCGACCAACTGTGTTAGGTCCCTATAATACTAGTGTAACCCATTATTTTTCTTTTTTTGCCTATGTAGTCTCCATATTGTCATTATTGTACCCCATTGAAGCCCACTATTGTTATTGTTGTGCCCTTATATTATTATTTTTATGTAGGCTCTGATTACATTGTGACCCCTTAGACTCTTATATATAGAAAGGAGATTTCGTCATTTGAATAATCCAAGAATTATTCATTTATTTTATGTAAAGGATCTTCCCCCTCGAAGAGGCTAATTTTGAAGTCATTGATCTATCTTTTCTTCTTTTTTGCGAGCTATTTGCATAACACTTGGTATCAAAGCTTTGTATTCTAGGGTTTGGCTGCTTCAAATAGGTCATTGAGGAATTTTATCTATAACTTTGTTTCCAAAAAGATTCAAAAGATAAAATTGCAACCATGTGGAGCCAAAATCTTGATGAACTCCCTATACGAATTTCAAATCTTGTCTCGCTATATTTTCAGATATATGTCCTAAGGACTTTAGGGTTTTTGTAGGCTCCAAAATTCCATCTCAAACATGTGACCTAGGTAAAATCGTCACAAATTTTTCACTGAGAATCTCATTTGTATTTCATAAAATTTTGTGGAAAGATGATAGACAGTGGTGTTTTTGGTATCATTTTTAGGGCTGAAGGTTGAAATAGTGGCATGTGGCACTCTATAGAAATTTTATGTATTGAACCATTCTATAATGAGACCATCGTTGGAGATTCAGCATAACTATTTCTTGATGAATCCAATATTTCTCTTACTTGTCTAGTTGGAAATTAGCATCATAGGGCTACTACAAGATGAAATTTCAGATCTTGGAGATTCACAATTACAGAGATACAATAGCTACAATATCTAGCTCCTGAAAAGAAAGAAAAAGGTGTGAAATTTTTAAATGTTGCATAACCTTTGTTTGAAAAATAAATTTTAAGTTTTTAAGAGGGTATAGTGAAGCATAGATATCTCTATTTGATTTCAAAATTCCTAAAAAAACACATGGACACACCTAGTAAGAAACTAGTAAGAACTTCTATGACACATGAAGAAGAGGAAGAAATGTAGCATGATATATTAAAATTGCAAGATCAAGTGCAAAAAATTTCACTCTCACAAAGAGTAACAAAAATTGATATGGAAGCTAATATGGATGCTTTGAAGAGTGGTTTAAAATCATACGTGAAAGGTGTGAAGGATGGCATGGAAGCTAAGATCTATGGTATAGAAGAAAAAATGAAAGGAAGCATTGAACATTTGAAGAATGGCTTAAAAGCATACATGGAAGGTTTGAATCAAGGTTTGACAAAGTTGCTACAAGAAATAATTCCTAATGGTGAAAAGGTATTAGATGAAACTTTTGATGAGAACAAAATAAATTTTAGTCATGATTTCATAGACTCTAACATTTGATTGAATACCCACCATATTCCAAATATCAATATGAGGAAGTTTGATGACAAGGATCTGGTAACATGGATACTACAGATGGAGAAATATTTTGATCTCCATAATCTGTAACATACACAAAAGGTATGCATTGTGACTTTATATTTAGAACCCAATCAGTTTGTATGGCATAGATGGCGCTGTTCTCATAAAGCACTTGTCACTTGGTTAATTTTTACGGAGGAAATGATAGCACATTATGAGGATACAAAGAGAAACACCTTCTTTAGCCAATTGATAAATATAAAAAAAAAGGGTTCAATGGAGGAGCACATTGAGGACTTGCAAAAATTGAATATAAGGGTAAATGATATTCTAGAGGAGCATATGATTGATTTTTTTATAGGGACTTTAAAGGATAACATCCAACATGAGGTTTGCCTTTGGGAACCTGATTCATTAGAGAAGGAATACATGTTGGCAAGAAAAATTGAAAGAAAAATTATGGCCACAAGGAAGCCTACCACTCACAACTATAAATATGAAAGTATTTCTCCTCCTATCCTTCCACAACCTACAAGGTTGAAACCACAATAATTGGAAGAAAAAAGAGAAAAAGGGATTTTTTTTATAGTTGTGCTATCAAAGTCACTAAAGGTCATAACTGTGCTGAGAAGATATTATTTTATATAGATTGTGAATGGGAGGAAGAAAAGGAACAAGAAACTTCAAAATAAGAGGATACACACCAAGAACCAACCCTAGAGAAAGAAGAAATGAATCTGCCCATCTCTTGTAATACATTGGCAGGAATTACCACTCATCAAGCTCTCAAGTTGGAAGGACATATCAAGAAAAAAAAGGTAATAGTGTTGATTTATTCGGGTAGTACCCATAATTTTATCCATTGTAAGATAGCCAAGGAATTTAATTTCTTCCTCTATCCAGCACCAGAGTGTCAAGTGATGGTTTCAAATGGAAGAACTATAAATTTCTCTAGAAAGTGCCATAATATCAAGCTAACCACGGGGGAATATGTATTGAATAGTTCAATTCTTTCCATTCCAATGGGTGGTGCGGATGTTGTACTATGAGTCCAATGGTTACAATCTTTGGGTACAATACCTTTTAATTTTCAAGAACTACTCATAATTTTTTTTTTGGGAAGGAAAGGATGTTGAATTAAGGGGTATCAAAGGGAAACCAAGAAACATAATCAACTCTAATGGAATGAAAAATCTTCTAAATAAATGACAATAGGGCATAATTGCGCAATTATTCTCACTACAGGTTCAATCATCGAAATCATATATTTCTCTAGATCTCCAAAAAATATTGGACAATCATTCTGAGGTATTTGATACTCCAAAAGGTCTCCCACTTATTCATGATCATGATAATTCTATTCATTTGATTCCAACAATTATTCATCCAAATATCAAGCCTTATAGATATCCCTATGCCCAAAAGAGTGAAATTGAACGTACGGTTGCAGAAATGCTTGAGGAAGGTATAATTCAACCTATTCAAAGTTATTCCTTTGCTCCAGTAGCAATGGTTCACAATATGGATGGATTAAGGTGCATGTGTCCATATTATAGGAAGCTCAACAAGCTCACTATTAAAGATAAATTTCACATTACTATCATTTATGAATTATTGAATGAATTACATGGATCAATTTACTTCACCAAGTTGGATCTTCGTTCAGGATATCATCTAATTAGAATGAAGATTGAAGACATCCTGAAAACAACATTTAGAACTCATGAGGGTCATTATGAATTTTTGGTCATGCCTTTTGGCATTACCAATGTAGCTTCTACATTTCAAGGTTTGATGAATTCCATTTTCAAACCCTTCCTTAGAAAATTTAAGTTTGTATTTTTTGATGATATACTCATATACAACAAGTCTTGGAAGGATCATGTTCAACATAACGAGAAGGTGTTAAAATTATTGGTGGAGAAACAATTATATGAAAAAACCTCCAAATTTTTATTTGGAGTACAAGAGGTGGAATATCTAGGTCATACTGCACCTCATGAGGGTGTTAAGGTAAGCCCAAACAAAATTAATTTCATTAAGGAATGGAAAATCCTCAAAACCATAAAGAATATGTGAGGAATTCTCAGGTTCATAGGGTATTATTGCAACATTTATAAGAATTATGGTAGAATAGAAACACCTCTAACAACATTGCTAAAGAAAGATGAATATTCTTCGACTCTAGAAGAAACTAAGGGCTTTTAACATCTTAAAGAGGAAATGTGCCAACCGCCGGTCTTATCTACACCAGACTTCACAAAAACCTTTACTGTGGAATGTGATGCCTTAGGAAATGGAATTGGTGTTGTTTTAATGCAAGAAAGAAGACACATTTCATTTGAATGCCATCCAATCAAAGGAAATTATTTACACAAACCTATTTATGAGAAGGAAATGTTGGCAATACTACATTCACTAAAACAATGGTGACCTTACCTAATGGGAAGACACTTCAAGGTAAAAATAGATCATGATAGTCTTAAATAATTTTTAGATCAAATATTATCTTTAGATGAGTAACAAAAATGGGTTGCAGAGATGTTGGGTTATGTCTTTGAAATCATTTACAGAAAAGTGAAGAAAAATGTTGTTACAGATGCACTCTCAAGAAAGGATGAGGATGTGGAAGCATTTCTTTGTGCCATTTATATTATCCAGCTAAAGTGGATAACTAAAGCAACGAATGAATGAAAGAATGATAAATGAGTTTGGGCACTCATTCAAAAGTTTCAGTAAGATCCTTGTACATCTGATACATTTAGCTAAGAAAATGATACATTATGGTACAAAGATCGATTATATCTTTGCAATAATTCCCAATTCGAATAAAAGATTCTTTTGGAATTTCACACCTCTCCCTTACGAGGGCACTTAGGATTTTTAAAAACTTACCACAGGGTCAAGAAGGAATTTTTTTGGGATTTCCTTAAATCTAATAATCAAAATTTTCTGGTGGAATGTTTGGTTTTTCCAACAAAATAAAGTTGATACAATTAAGACCTCGAGTTTTCTACAATCTTTATACATTCCAAGTGAATGTTGGGAGGAATTTTTAATGGATTTTAACATAGGTTTACCCAAGTACGAAGGAAAAAGTTTCATCGTGGTGGTAGTTGATAAGCTTGCTAAGTATGCACACTTTTTTTCATTATCTCACCCATTTAAAGGTAGTATAGTTACTACTACATTTGTGGAAACAATTCAAAAGTTACATGGAAACTGAAATATTATTGTAAGTGACAAAGATCCCATTTTCACTAGAAATTTTTGGACTAAATTATTTTCTTGTTTGAGTACTAAACTAGCTCATAACTAATCTGATCATCCTCAATATGATGGTCAAACAGAGATACTTAATAAATATTTGGAAGGATATCTTCATTTATTTGAATATAATAAAAAACCACAATGGGTCATGTGGTTACCTGTAGTTGAACGGTGGTATAACACTTCCTTCCATACTGCAATAAAAATGATCTGATTTATGGCACTTTATTGATATCATCCATTGTCCATCACATCATATTTAAGAGAGAGTACTAAGGTTCAAGAAAAGTAAGATCACATAGATCATCAACAACAAGTTCTCCAACTCGTAAAGGATAACATCACTTTGGCACATAATCAAATGAAACAATAGGTAGATTAACATCGCAGCGAAAGAAGCTTTGATGTAGGTGACTTGGTATTTTTATGACTACAACCATACAAACAAATGTCCTTCAAGAAAGCTAAGAAGGATAATAAATTATCACCAAAGTATTGTGGTCCTTATAAGGTGTTGTAAAAGATTGGTACTATGGCATACAAGTTGGATTTTTCAGAGTGAACCTAGTTTTCCTTGTTTCATGCTTAAAGAAGGTTATAGGTGACAAACTCCCAGGTCAAATAATATTGTCAAAACTTGACAAGGAAGGAAAAATCATATTGTAACTTGAAGCAGTCACTAAACAAGAACTCAACAACTATGAAATCGATCGATTTCAGAGTATCTCATCAAGTGGAAGAACTTACCCACAGACGATTCCACATGGGAGGATGAGAATATTATATAGAAGCATCCAAAACTACTCAAGTGTTGACGACAACACTTTTTTTGAGAGGGGCATGTTAGGTCCCTATAATACTAGTGTAGCCCGTTATTGTTATTTTTGTGCCCATGTAGTCCCCAACTTGTTATTATTTTATGCCATAGAAGCCCACTATTTTTATTGTTGTGCCCTTACATTATTAGTTTTATGTGGGCTCTAATTATATTGTGCCCCTTAGAATCCTGTATATAGAAAGGAGGTTTTTCATTGAATCATCCAATAATTTTTCATTTATGTGATGTAAAGGAGGTTTCCCCCTCTAAGAGGCAATTTTTCATGTCATTGATCAATCTTTTCTTCTTTTTTGTTAGGTGGTTGCATAACAAATTGTGCCAATTTACTTGTTTGTAACTCAGTGTTGGGATCTAGTGGCTTGGTAGAGAACTAACTCGTTTAACACAAGGGTTTGGTTGGATAATGCTGGACTGCTTTCATAGATCTCTAAATCTCATCTTCAGAGGACACTTTAAATATTCTGTATTTGGTAAATATTTTGAACCAACATAATATAAAATCGAACAAGAGGCCTATATACTTAGCATTGGCTTTTTTGGGTAGCAGTGTAGTGCATATATTCCCTTGTTAATATGGCTTGTTTGAGTATGGAGAGTTGTTTCTACTCGGTCTTTTCTCTACGCATCTAAATTTCTAGAGAGGTGAATATGTTCCAGCTGATGAGCCTCATCATTGGATAACTATATGGGCCGTAATTCACCTTCTAGATTAGTCAAATCAACTCTTCTCACAATTTATTACATGTTTTGATTATATTTTGTTTAATGAGATGAGTCAAAGTGAGATATAATGCTTAGTTGACTAATGTGCATTGAATGTAGGTCTGTGAGAGAAAATAAGGGATTTTGGAAAGATTAAAGGTTGAAACTCGAATGGGACAAGGAAGGGAGATTGTAGGAGGTAAATCCTCCTCATTTACCCCTCCCTCATTCTAATATTCCTCCATCAATCACACTAGCTCAGAGTACAAGCAACCATGTCATGAAGATCAAAAGGCACCCAAGCAAGTGACAGTCAAAAAGTTAGTTTATCTCAAGTTTGGGTGCCGACCCTCCCTAGATTTAAGGAATTCATTGGGGAATTCATTTGTATAAATAAATAGGCCTAGAGCCTCAATAGGATTCGAATGTTTGTTGTAAAAACACTAGTTAGTTTTGAGCTCCAAACTTGTGGAAGACATTGCTATGTAATTTTCTGTTTTAATAATGAGAATGAGCTTTTTCTTGATCTAGTACTGAGTTAACTCAGAGGGCTGAAGCTCATGGGTTAGGGCCCAACCCTAGCACCAAAGTATCCTCTTCTTGTATTTGTATGTTTAGATTTATTTCATAGATTCATGGTTAAATTATCCTTAGAAGTATTTCATTGCAAGAAGTGTAGATTTGATTAGTTTGTTTATTAGTTTGCTTCCATTTGTGCTTTACTTTAGTAGTAGTTTAGAAGAGATAAAGAACCATAAAAAAGCTATCAATAGGTGTTTCAGCCCCACTTATCCCTTCAAGGATCATGATTTGAGGAAAGGACTCCTATGCAGCCCAAAAAAGACAAAATTCTACTTTCTCATAGAATTTAGAGTTTTCTGTACTTAAGCAAACATTTGAACAAGTTGCAAGAGTATGACCTAGTCATCATTTCTTCCATATTCAACCTTATAGTAGATCTAATCAATGGTTGCATCTTATTATTCAAGTTTTCTTCATGCATGAAGTAGACAATTATCTCATTAAACTTTGTTTCCTAGCTTATTGCAATTCTCCTTATTTACATGATTTTTGGGGAAATATCAATGTTTCATGCAGTGCAAGTGTTTTATAAGTAAATAGAGATCTCATAGCCAAAAACTTCCTTCAAAATTCATCCATCCATGATCATTCCTTTCTTTCACTAAGACCCTCACCAATTTCATCATTTTACAAGGAAATTTCTCCAAGCATGTTGAACAAATCCAACCATCTCCCAACCTTGTTTTTGAGTTCTGACTGATCCTAAGAATTTTCTTTCTTCATTCCATTAAAAAGCCACCTTTCCTAAGCCTTCCATCACCTTCAACACCCATCATTTTTCTATCGGTTGTATCATGCAGAAATATAGGGAATCTTGTAGGTTTCTAGGACATCCTGTAGGTTATCCTGCAATGGCCTGTTTTGCGGCCGAATTGAGGCAAAAACCTATAGGAATCTAGGCAATGTCACCTAAGGGTATCCCGAACCTTCCAACCACCCACCAGCATTCCTAAGAAAATTTCCACATTGCCGCAAGAGATTAGCTTTCAAACTTTCCATAAAAAAAAAAAAAAGATAAAAAGAAAAACATATTTGTTTTAGTCATTTACATGCACAGTAGTAACACTTGATGTTTTTAACATACATGCTTAGGACAGTAGAATTTCATACATGATTAACTTAACATTCTTTCTGAAGCATAGTCTCTTAGTAGTTATTTAGAAAAGTGTGTGTTTTAGCATTGGATTTCAGTCTTTTTCCTTATTTCCATAGACAAGCTTTCTCTTAGAGTAGATTTCTCTTTCCCTCATCAGTAAAAAAGCTTCTTCCGAATCCATAGAAGTCTGGGTTTAAAAACCCTAGTGGACTCTTGCCAACTGAACAATGACAAAAGGGTAGAACTGTCACTTTTACTTATGTATAAATCACTGTCACCTCCAAGTTTGTACAAACCTCGAGTTGATAAAGTAAAGCTGGTAGCCTTAGGAGTTGTAGCATTCTTGCTGCAATACTGGTGCTCATCACTTTTTGGTGCCGTTGTTGGGGAAGTTTCTGAGTAATATGTGATTATTGCTTTCTTTCTTCCATTTCTTGTTTCTGATATTCTGCTATTAGTTTCATTTTTGCAAGAGTAATTTAGTTGCTTTATTTTCCATTCTGCATTCTTTTCTTTCCTTTCCATTCTACAAGTAAGATTTCATTCAAGTAGTTAATATTCATTCAGTCTGCAATTTCAATCCTACAATCATTTTCCAAGTTTGAAAAAATCTCAAAACAAAACAAAAAAACATTTTTTTAATGCCTCATAGGAATAGGGATAACTTAGGGAAATATTTTCCAAATACCCCCACTACTTCAAACAACCAACCTTCCCTCTTATTTGATGGTTTTGAATTGGAGGAACCCTTAGGTGAGAAACATGAAATATTTGAAGAACCTACAGGGGAAGGAGAAGAAGAAGAAGAACCCATTCCTACTGATCCAATGGATGAAAATAGAAATGATAGAGGAAATAGAGAAAGAGTTGAGGGTGTCTTCACCATTAGGGAAACCAACGGGGATACTAAGATGAATAATATAAGCTCCTCTCCCCTTCCTCATTTCCATGGCCTGACCACAAAAGATCCAGACACTTTCTTATTTGAATTTGTGGTCATATACCGAACCTATGACTACACCAATGCTGAGAATAACCTGAAACTATTCTCATCCACTGTCAAGGATGCAGCTTTGCGCTCATTCATGGGTTTACCTGGGGATAACATCAGCACTTGGGCTCAGATGCAACAAGCCTTCAACAACAAGTAGCAAGACTACTATAGGTATAAAGACACTAAACAAGAAAGTTTTAAAATTACCATAGGGCATGATGAACCCCTAGAAGTCTATGAAGAAAGATTTCAGTGTAACTACAAAAGGGCTAGTGCACACTTGACCCTAATTCTCTAAAGCTAGTCCTCCTTAGAGAAGTAAGGGAAGATCTTCTGGATACCCTCAACTTGTTAGCAGGAGGGGACATCTACCAGTTATCTTATGATGATATCAAGACTATATTTAGAAACCATTATAGGGAAGTTTGAAAAAGGGTAGGGGTAGTCAGCCTATGATCAGTCCATCCTCTTCCAATACATCCATCAAGGGTGAAATTGGAAATAGGCTAGAGGATTTCAAGAGTGAGATGCTGAAAACTCTCTCCCTACAGATGGACACTATGCACATTAAGAGAAAACAGGAGGAAGCAGAGATATCCTTAGCCATTTTATTCCCTAGATTCACCAGGAGGCACCCTAAAAATGAATGTCCATTGAATTCGATTGAAATCTACTCAGTCTATGAAGAAAAACACTCCAAAGACAAGTGCCCTTCTCTACCTGGACTAAAATCTATATATCAAGGAGCTTAAGGGGTAACTGAATATCTCTTCTACATAAAGTAAAGGAGACCTCATCGGCCTAGGCCATACCAACATGGCATGC
Organism: Pinus tabuliformis; assembly: GCA_031772625.1. NCBI lineage: Eukaryota > Viridiplantae > Streptophyta > Pinopsida > Pinales > Pinaceae > Pinus > Pinus tabuliformis. Next base: position 344,857,420 of record CM062812.1, read on the forward strand.
AAGGGTCATCTCATGCATATTACAACCCCAACCAAACCACATTCATGTTAGAAAAATTATATATGATAGAGAAATGCAAGAAATATAGTATGTGGAAAAACAAAAACACATAAAACTAGAGAGACATAGATATACGTGGTTCACCTTGTTTGGGCTACGTCCACCCTAAACAACCAGTCCTTCCTTTATATTATCCAGCAAAATGAAGAGACACAACCTATAGCAAATCCGTTGTACTATCCTCTGTTTTCTCTCACAGTCTCGCCTCTTTGTTTCTCACTCTGAGAATACCCACATATCCCACAACTTCAATAATGAAATGTTACTTGAGTTGTATGTGTTTAGTCCTGTAATGAAACGTTGAGTTCTTTGCAAGATGAATGGCACTTTGGCTATCACTGTATAATGTGCCCATATCATGCTTCTTACCCAATTCATCCATAAACCTTTATAACCAAATCATTTCTTTACTAGCCTCTATAGTAGCAACATACTCTACTTCTTTTGTTGAAAGTGCAACAACACTTTGGATTTTTAAAACCGAACTGACAGTTGTTCCACCTACAGTAAATACATATCCTGTAGTGCTCCTCTCGTTATCTCTATCACTTGCTGTATCTGCATCAAAATATCCCTGTAGAGAAATGTTTGAACCACCAAAGCATAATTCTTGATTTGTGGTACCTCTCAAATATTTGAAAATCCATTTCACTACCATCCAATGTTCTTTTCCTAGATTGTTCAAGTACTTGCTTACAACTCCCACTTCATGTGCAATATCAGGCCTTGTGCAGACTATTGCATACATTAAGCTTCCAACTACTAATGCATATGGAACATTAGACATATAATCCATGTCTTCATGGGTTTTCGGGCACATCTCCTTACTAAGTTTGAAATGGCTAGAAAAAGGTGTACTAATTGGTTTTGCATTGTGCATATTAAATATTTTCAACACCTTTTGTATGTACTCTTTCTGAGACAATGTTAATTTTTTATTTTACCTGTCTCTAGTTATTCTCATACCAAGGATTTGTTTTGCAGCTCCCAAATCCTTCATTGCAAATGAGTTTGCCAATTTTCTTTTGAGCACATTTATTTCCTGCATGTTAGACCCTGCAACAAGCATGTCATCTACATACAATAAAAATATAATATAGCTTCCATCATTTTGCTTTTTCAGATAAACACAATGATCAGAGTGACGTCTAGTATAACCTTGTTCAAACATAAACTTGTCAAATTTTAGGTACCATTACCTTGGAGCCTGTTTTAAACTATACAAGCTCTTCTTCAACCTGCACAGTAGTTTCTCCTTCCCTTTTACCTCATATCCTTGTGGCTACTGCATATATATCTCTTCCTCCAAATCCCCATGGAGAAAGGTTGTCTTTACATCTAGCTACACAAGATGCAAATCTTCAACTACTTCTAGACTTAAAATAGTTCTGATTGAAGTCATTTTAACAACAGGGGAAAATATTTCATCAAAATCAATACCTACCATTGAGCAGAAAAGAAAAGAAGTTGGCGGCTACGACAGATGCATAATGGAACATTCTTGATAGAAAGGCAGTCGGAACAGTACAATTGTGCCTCACAACATCGGTCACCTTCAACATTTCGAAGGAAACAACAATAGAGAGTTTGATTTAGGCATTGGCGAAACTATATGAAAAACCCTTGGCCTCAAAAAAGGTATTTCTTATGAAACAGTTATTTAATATGAAGATGTTGGAAGGTGGATCTATTGCAGATCATTCAAATGATTTTAATATAGTTACAAGTTAGTTAAGTTCTGTAGGGGTAAAGTTTGATGATGAAGTTAGAGCTCTGTTATTCTTGTGCTCATTGCCAAAAAGTTGGAATGGTTTAGTAATGGCCATTAGTAACTCTGCTTCTGGATCTAGTACTTTAAAGTTTAATGATGTTGTCGGTGCTATCCTTAGTGAGGAAATGTGATGGAAAAGCTCCAATGAGACATCAGATAATGCTTTGAGTGCAAAGTCTAGGGGAAGAAGAATGGAAAGACGAAAGAGCTCAAGATATCACAGTAAATCAAGGAAAGGTAGATCCAAGTCTAGATCAAGGAAAGTGTGTTGGAAATGTGGAATGAAAGGACACTTAAAGAAATATTGTAGATCTCAGAAGGGAAAAGAAGGAGATGCACAACAAGAAAACAATCATGAAGAAAATGTGACAGGTGAGGTGTTACAAGATGCTTTGATTCTTCATTTCGAAAAAATTACTGATTCCTGGGTGGTAGATTCAGGGGCCTCATTCCATGCCACACCTAATAAGAAATATTTTCATGACTATGTTATAGGAGATTTTGGACAAGTCTGTTTGGGTGATGATAAACCCTGTAAAATTGTTGGAATGGTTAAGGTTCTTGTAAAACGGTAGAATGGAAACCAATGGCTACTAACAGAGGTAAGGCATGTTCTAGATCTGGAGAAAAATCTGATTTCAACAGGGCAGTTTGGCAGTGAAGGTTGTGTGACAAAATTCACAGATAAAGCTTGGAAGGTCACCAAAGGAGCCCTGGTAATAGAAAAAGGCAAAAAAGTTGGTATATTGTATTTATGCAATGGTATTTCTAACTCTGTTAATGCTTTAACTTCCAAAGGAACACATGTAGCGTTATGGCATCATAGGCTCGAACAGATGAGTGAGAAGGGGATGAAGATTCTTCACTCAAGAAATCCGTTGTTGGGTTTGAAGAATGTTGATTTGGACTTCTCTGAGAATTGCATTTATGGAAAATAGAAGAGAGTTAGATTTCTCAGAGTTAGGAAAGAAAATAAGAGTGAAAAATTAGAGCTTGTGCATACAAATGAATGGGGACCTGCTTAGGTATCATGTCTCGGTGGCTCTCATTATTATGTTACTTTCATTGATGATGCAACAAGAAAAAATTGGCTCTGGTTCGGGGGGGCCCATCTCCAGAAGCTGGGGGGTCCAAGGGCCAGTGGTCCCCCGATGGGGGTTTCAGGGGCAGCACCCCTGAAACTAAAAATAGATGTAAAATTGCCTTGTAAAAGTATAGTAATTTCTAGTCAATATGGGCCGTGGATTAGGGGAATGATTTGATAGTAGAAGTTATGTTTAGTTTAGAGTTTTTTTCCCTAGAAGGCAACCCATTTCTTTGTATGGTATTGAGGTTGTGGGATATGTGTGTATTCTCAGAGTGAGAAACAGAGAGGTGAGACTATGAGAGAAAATAGAGGATATTACAGAGGGTCTATTATAGGTTGTGTCTCTTTATTTTGCTGGATAATATAAAGGAAGCATTGGCTGTTCTGGGTGGACGTAGCCCAAACTAGGTGAACCACGTATATCTGTGTCTCCCTGGTTTTATGTGTTTGTGTTTTTCTGCATATTATATGTCTTGCATTTCTCTGTCATATATAATTTTTCTAACAATTCATTCCCTCTTAGGGACTCCCTACTCATCCTTCCTGGTCTACACCTCCTCCTTCGTCCTTTGCACCTCAGTATCATTCCCAACCAATTAGTAATTTCAACCATATGCTCCACCACAACCTTAGTGGAATGCACTACCCAAGGGGCAGATGCCCCCATACAACAATGCTCCAGCTTTATTGCCTTCACCACCTACTCAACCAGAACTTTTACACTCTTCTCCACTTAAAAAACTCAAGATGTCTGCCCAACCAAATCTGAACTCGAACAAAAAATAGGCATAGCTAGTATACAATGGAGAGACATCCCATTCATCTTATGCCATGGAAATTCAATAAATCAATCTTAGATCTGGGAGAGTGCTCCCTAAAAACCAACCTCTACCTCCACCTAGGTAGGTTGAGGAAGAAAGAGAGGAAAGCATGCATAAAGTAAATCCACCTTCCTTTCCTAAGAGATTAACCCAACCACTCCAGCCTACCCCAGAAGAGATTGAGCTTTTGGGAGAACTGAAAAATCTATGTGTCAAATTTCCACTTCTCCAAGCTATAAAAGATGTGCCTATTTACAACAAGTTGATCAAGGAGAAGTGTTTCAAGCATCAATGGAGGTGAAGAAGATACGCCCCTACCATTAATGTCATTGGAAAGTTGTCCAACTTAGTGTTGGGGCAGGTAATCTATCCAAAGTATTTGGACCTTGGAAGCCCTGTAGTATATGTGCACATCAATGGCATCATTGTCCCACATACTTTTATTCATCTAGGGGTTGCCATTAATGTAATGGCCAAGGACACAATGCTCAAGGTTAACCTTCAGGGTTCATTGAGAAAGACCACAACAATCCTAAAAATTGTAGACCACTCCACAGTGAGCCCCGAAGGGATTATCGATGATTTGATGGTCTCCATTGACTCTTGGGAATACCCTGTAGATTTCTCAGTTCTACAGCCTAAGGCCAAGCTTACTGGCTACCCTCTCATTCTTGGGAGGCCCTGGCTAGCCACTACTAATGCCTACATTTGATGTAGGGCTGGAAATATGACTATCAGGAATGGGCATGTATCCACCAAGTTAGTCCTATATCCTCTTGCTGATCCATCTATAGAACATGACTTAACTTTATGGCTGGAAGAGGAGGAAGAAGATGATTTGATTGAACATATGCACCAAAGTCCAACTCCCAGTGCATTGTCATTAGAAGAAGTAGTAAAGGAAACCTAGAACAACCATCAGATTGATCTATACTTAGCTGATTCCAACACTATCCATATCAAAACCATAGAATTCGACCCTGAGAGAACTTTGAAAATCAATCCATCTCTTTTTGTTCACCAAGAAGAAAAGTTGTGAAACAAGCTAAAGGAACACATTGATTCATTTGCTTGGAGTTACAAATAAATGAAGGGAGTGCACCCCTTGGTGTGTACTCACCACATTTATATGACATAAGGTTGAAAACTAGTCCAGAAACCCTAAAGGAGGATGAATCTAGCTCTTAAAGATATAGTCAAAGAAGAACTTCAAAAGCTGCTAGATTCAGGATTTATTTACCTTATCTCTGACAATGAGTGGGTCTCTCCTTTGGTGTTGGTTCCAAAGAAAAATGGTAAGTGGAACATTTGTGTTGAATATAGAGAGTTAAACAAATCCCCAAAGAAGGACCATTTCCCTCTACATTTCATTGACCAAGTGCTAGATGGCCTGGTAGTGAAAAAGTTTTTCTCTTTCCTAGATGGATTGCGTGGGTACAATCAAATCCATATCAGCCCGGAAGACCAAAATAAAACCACCTTCACTTGGCCTTGGGGTACTTTCACCTATAGGGTCCTTACTTTTGGCCTATGTAATTCTCTTACCACTTTCTAGAGAACAGTCTTGAGTATCTTTGCCGAGTTAGTCCATGATGCAGTAGAGATTTATATGGATGATTTTACACCTTATGGATGCGATTTCCAGGAGGCTTTGTCCAACTTAGGTAAGGTGTTGAAAAAATGCACTGAAATGAACCTATCCCTTAGTCCCGAAAAATATGAGTTCTTGATGGCTAAAGGGACTCTGCTAGGTCATTCAATATCCCATCAAGGACTGCAGGTGGATCTAACTAAAATATCTATCATCCAAAGTGTCCCACCTCCACAAAAGCGGAGAGATGTCAGAAGTTTCCTAAGCTTAGCTGGATATTATCAAACATTTATAAAATACTTCAGCAAGTTAGCTTCTCCTTTATTTGGGTTGTTGGTGAAAGACTCTGAGTTTGTATGGTCAAAAAGTTGTCAAGAGGCCTTGAACACCCTGAAGGACAAGTGAACCACTGCACTGATTATCCAAGGCCCAAATTGGGCCATTCCTTTTCATATACATGTTGATGCTTCACACAAATCAATAGGAGTAGCTCTAGGTCAGATGGATAAAAAACCGCCTTATGCCATTTACTTTATTAGTAAGAATCTATGAAAGTCCAGACTGAGCTAGACAGTGACTGAAATGGAGCTCCTGGTTGTTGTGGATTCATTGAATAAATTTAGGAATTACATTACAGGTTATCAAACATTTGTACATATTGACCATGCTGTAATCAAATATTTAATGAATAAATGAGACGTGAATGCTCGGATTATTAGATGGTTACATTTATTACAGAAGTTTGATTTAAGCGTTGTTGATAAGCCTGGAAAGGAAAATGTTATTGCAGATTTTTTGTCTAGAATAACTTTGCCTGTAGGTGAGGAAGGAATGGTTGATGGTCAGTTACCGGATGAACACTTACTCACCATTTCATTTCTCTATCCATGGCTTGATGGCATGGAAAACTATTGGTATCTGCACAGTTCCCACCCAATTTGTCCTCTAAAGGGAAAGGAAATATTGTGAGGAAGAGTGCCCCATTCACTTCGATTGGGGGCAACCTATTCAAACTAGGCCCAGACCAAATTCTGAGAAGATGTGTCAGGGAGGAGGAAGTCTTTGACATCCTTCTAACTTGTCATGATAGGCCCTGTGGAGGTCACTTTGCAGCAAAGAGGACAACATTCAAGGTGTTGCAAGCTGGTTATTATTGGCCCACTCTTCACCAGGATGTGAAAAGATATACTACTCAGTGTGATCAGTGCCAAAGGATGCAAATGCCTACTCCAAAGGATGAAATGCCTCTACAACCTCAAGTGACTTTCGAGCCATTTGGCAAGTGGGGCATGGATTTCATTGGACCTATTGACCCTACTTCCAAGAAAAATTAGTACATCATTGTGTGCACTGACTATCTAACTAAGTGGGCTGAAACCAAGGTAATCAAGGCAGCAACAAAGGAGAAGGTGGTTGAGTTCTTAAGGGAAAATGTCTTTTACAAGTTTGGGTACCCTAGAGAACTGGTCTCTGATCAAGGCAGCCAGTTTACATCCAACATGATTGAATACTTGTTAAGCCAATACAAGATATAGCATAGGACCTCCAGTCCCTATCACCCACAAGATAATGGGGAAGTGGATGTGACCAATAGAGCATTGGAGGGCATCCTGACCAAAGTAGTTAGAAGCAACAAAAAATATTGGGTAGATAGACTAGTTGAGGCCACCTAGGCCTACAATACCACCTAGAAGACCACCATTAGATTCATACACTATGAGTCCATCTATGGGAAAAAGGTCATGTTGTCCATTGAATTTGAGTACAATACATTGAGGATGGTAGCCCAACTAGATCTAGATCTTAGTAGTGCACAAAAAGAGAGATTGCTCCAGTTGAATGGGTTATATGAGTTTAGAATGTAGACCCTCCTACACATAGAGGTAACTCAAATTCAGAGGAAGATATGGCATGACAAGAACATCAAGGACAAAAAATTTCAAGAAGGTGATTGGGCTTTATTATATGATTCTAGATATAAAGACTTTAAGGGCAAGTTAAGGACTAGATGGTTAGGGCCTTATGTCATAGAGAAATTTCATGAGAATGGTTCAGTGTAGATCAGAACCATAGATGCAGAGGCCATTCCTTTACTTGTTAATGGGCACAAATTGAAAGTTTACAAAATACCATTGTCAAATAAAGAGTTTATTCATGGTATCAACAAAACAATGATGGTGGTGGAGCAAGTCTCAGCTCCTACCCCATCAAGTCTCTTAGAAAAAAATAAAAGCAAATAAGGAGACTCAGGTGAAAACCTTCATGAGCTGCCTGAGTCCCACTGTTAGGTTGAAAACCCCTTAAGGTGGCCCAATGGTGTCGAAAAAAAGAAAAAGAAAAAAAAAAGGAGAAATAAAAATATCCTTGTGTGAAAACCTCTCTTGAGGCACCCACGGCAAGAAGCTAGGATGAAAAACTCTTGTAGGGAGACTAGTTGTTTTTCAAAAAATAAATAAAAAAGAGAAAAGAAAAAATTATGAAAATATTGTTTGCAGGTGAGAAGGAGGATGATCAGAGATACAATGGAGAATCACAAGGGACAAATTCAGCTCATATTTTTATTCCTCCATTCATTATGATTGATCATTCGACCATTCCTTTCATTTTTTTACTCATTTGCATTAGTTTGCAAGGGTTATCTGTTTTCTACAGGATTCCCTATAAACCTACAAGATCCCCTAAAAAACCTACAGGATGATCATGTAGGAATTATAGTGGCTTCAGAATCTTAAAGGAAGTAATGCTAGAGCAAGGAAATGACCTACCCATGTCAAAAAAATAAAATTCCTACATCAAAATCTCATTACCATACCTCTCTTCACCTTGATCAACCTCGCATTCATAAAAATAAATCAGTTTCAAAAAATTTACAGTTGTCAAGAAAAAAACACAGAGAAAAAGATGAAGATAGAGAGCAAGTGGACAACATCTAAAGGTTATTTTTTACCATTCACAAAACCCTAGACGTCCTCTTTGTCCGTGGTCATCACCCTCGAGTTTGAGAAGTAGAATATGATTAAACTTTCTGAGGGAGAAGCAACTATAGGACATCTTGTAGGAAATCCTGTAGCAGCCTATCCCACAAAACAAAAATCATAGGTTGCAACAAGTTCCAAGTAGGGATATCCAAAGGTAGTGGAAGCTCCTCCATAGCCTAGTAGCAATAGCAACATCATCATCATCAACAGTAGGTACCTGCACATCAAAGAAAATCATCAAAGGAAAATAAAAAAAGAGAGGAGAAATCACATGCAGCCAACAGACAGCAAAGACATCCTTTCTTCAACAATCTGCAGTGACCTATTGTTACCACAGGTAAGTATCTCGCTTCCACTCTCTCATTTCCAAAATGTCATCAAAATATCTAAAAATTGTGAATGAGTTTGTTCATAAGCGAAAGGTGGCAAGTTAACTAGGCCACCTTGATTCAGTCAATCATGACAAAACAATTAGTCCTCACACACGTGGCAACGATCAAGTCAAAGAAAAGGAGGATGAGGTTAGAAGCAGTTAACAATATGGATGCTCAAAGTGGGAGTTGATTACAAGGAGAGGAGAATGACGACGCGGTAGTGGGACCAACAGTCAAAAAACAGATATTTGTACATCGGCTGTTAGCACACCACCTCACTGGAATCAACCATAAGAGGAAATAAATTTTGATCCCTATGCATAAATGCATTCACATTCTCGAGGCTCACACTAGCAAAGTCACTCTCGGCCCTCCAGCAGTCTACAGGAGAGGTAAATTTCGTTTTTTTTTACTCCACAGGACCACCTATAGGATCTTACAGGGAATCCTACAAGATACAATCAGGTAGTCTACAGGATTGGCAGTAAGAAATTTCAGAGGGAGAAAAATAGGGGTTGGCTACATCAAGCATTATAAGGAGGGAGGCTCTACATTTCCTCCTATTTTTCCAAGTGAAAGAAACAAAAAAAACTTCTAGTTTGTTAAAATTGATTGCCATAAAAGGGGTATTATAGCCATAGAAATTTTAGTTCAATTTCCTACTTCATTAAAATTTTGTATTAGACATCTCTACTCCTCCATTCATTAGAAAAAATTACATGGGGGTTTAATAGAAGGGAGCCCATCAACACTGTGAGGATTTACCAACACCCTCCTATGCTAGAAATATTCACAAGGCATAATTGGATGGGGTACTTTGAGAAATTGAGAGGGTATGATGATGAAGTAGCCAGATATGTTTCTCTCTCCCTCATTCCACTAACCAAGACCAATGCGACTTGTTGGATTTGTGGGGCCTAACCCAGGTTCAACGTTAGTTAGCCAAACAAATCTCTACACTAATGGTTCTCTTGGCATCAGTCCGCGGTGTGTGGACCGAAGTCTCACCTGAATCAGTATGGGGGGATGCTGGAACAAAGTTTCCGCACTCTGAGATGGTCTTGATGTCGGTTTATACCCTCAGCCCCTACTTTAGTGTAGTTCACTAAGACTTAGGCCTTTGTCAGTCTCCCCTTTATTCCACCCTTTAGTAGCTCTGTGAAGGTGTATGATTGATCTTCACGCAACCCTAACCCATGGTCCAAGTACTTCCGCACAGCTATGATAGGGTATTGTGTAGGTTCCCAAGTTACCTTCAAGTGTTTTACTTATCTTACTAATGAATCACAATTAGCATCATGTAAACTAATATCCTTACTTGCGTTCAATTAACCATTACAATAACATATAGTCGCGCATCACATAAACATTGTAAATTAAACCCAAAATACAATATAATCAGATGCATTAACAAGAACTAAATACACAGTAATTATAGAATGCTTCTCTTTATTGATATCTTTAACTTAATACAGACTCTAACTGCCCTATGCACATAGCTAGAGGGGTCTGTGCACTCAGCTTCAGACTTCCACGCTAGGCCTATGTGCACTCAGCCACAAAACGGCTACCTATGCTAAGACCCAAAACACTTAGACTTCTCTACTGAGACTCTAATGCTTAACTCCCTACTTCATTCTTCGCTACTTAGAGCTTATTTGTTGCTCTCCTTTTTTACACAATCCCATGGTTTGCGGACCATCTGTGGATATTTACGGCCAAAATTTACACTTTACAAAATAAGGGCAGACAAACCTTTATGACCCTTGACACCTTCATGCTCCACTACCACAAAATGTGGAGACTTTACAAATTTATTACAAAATTTTCCCAAAAAAATGCTTGGGGGAACCCATTCCCAATAAGCCCCCAACAAAAACATGGTGACTCACCCTTGATTCACTCTACAAGCACGAAGATCTTGGTGCAAAGACCTCCCAGCTTGACCTGTATGACGATAACCTCCATGGTGCACTATGTGGTTGCCTGCTTCACTTCTTCAACCAACTGCTCTATCATTGGTCCTAAACTATCAGCTTGAAGCTTCTATTGAGTTGCTTGTAGTTTAGAAAGCTTGCCTTCAATGGAGGCCATGACCGAATAAGGTTCATCCAACCAGAGCTTCAAGCACGCCGTTAGCACTGCCTCTTTGGGTTACACTCCATCGACCTGTTCCTTCAATGTTTTGGTATCTTGCAACTTTGCTTCATCATAGCATTGTTGTAGTTCTCACGCCTCTTTCTCCGGCTGCTGTACATTGGGATCCTCTTGCGGGCTTGTCAGGACCTCGAACGATTGTTCAAAAAGTCATGTGCAGTCTTCTACTACACTGTCTACCACCGCTATCGCCTCTATGATAGCGGTTTCACAATACTCCTTTACTTCCAGCAGAGTTGAAGGCTAGGCTTTCAACTGCAAATCTACAATTTGTAGGTTTAGCTCCAGCTAAATGTTAGCTAACTCTATGTAGGCTTCATGCACCCCTGTAGCAAGCTTTCCAATGCACACCTTGACTGGTTCTCCCTCGGGAATGGCCAACTCTGGGACTATTCAACATGCCTCCTTGACGACCTGAACTATGCGCTTGTTTCAGTCAGTTATCTTGGTCACGACAGTGAGGGCAGAGTCTTGTTGTAGGGCCAACTACACATTATTGATCTGTTGTTCATTTATCACCTGCACAGCATGTTGTTCGCTTGCCCTCAGCTCCATGATCTGTCCATCCTGCAGTAGGTGGAGTGCCTCACTAGGGAGCATTGCCAAGTTCAACCCCACTCCCTTGAGGGCACTGGAAATTGGCCTGTCAGCTTCATTTTCTATGGTTAGTGCTCCATTCGACAACACTATCGCTTGAGAGTCCCTTGCACGTAGCATCTCGGCAGCCTCTGAAGTACTGATAGCAAGGCTGGTGGAGACTGTGCCAGCCTATGATGCACATATCTGTATCTGATGCAGATGCATCTAGATGGTCCACAATAGTTGTTGTTGTTGCTGCTTGAATTGTTGCAGTACCTTTGTGATGACATCCCACACCATGTTAGGGTGATTGGGTCCAATAAAATCTTACTGGCCTTGGATTTCTTCTATGACCCCACTTTTCCTTGTTCTCTTGGATGTTTGATACAGTCCTATGTGCCCTATGGGTCCGCTCCATGATGCTTTGTTTGCTCATCCATTTCTTCCTCTGTTTCGAGCGAGGGCGACCTTGCACTTTTTTCAGAGTCATGCTCTCTTTTGCTTATCTGATTTTTCACCTATTGGGTAGCATCGCACTCTTCCTAGGCCTTGTGAGTAGCCTCATTCTTCCTTTTCTCAGCTAGTTGTGCCATCTTGAGCTTGGTCTCCTCCTTTTTGCATTGCGTGGTGGACTTACTCGACCCTGCCGCCAAGTCTTATGCAGTGCGCCACTCTATCGACCAAGGATCAAGAGCTACATCAATTGCATTGTCTGATGCTAAGTAAGGCAAGTCATGCCATGTCTGCTTAGGGTCCTTCCATGCCCTGATCGATACACGGTGAAAGTTTGCCTTGAACTCCTTGTACTCTTGCAGTTTGGTAAACACAGTAGGCGACAATCACAATTTGCGATTGACGGCCATGCATATGTTCATTTCCATCAAGATCCAGAAGATCTTGTATCCTTGATGCACTAAGAATCCTTGATCGCCCACAATGAAGCGTACTTCACTACTTCTGGTAGTTCCGGCATGACCGAGGGGAATTGACTTTCTTCCAGCAACTCCTAGGCTACTAGCACAATAGAAAACAAGAGACATGCATAGTGGAAGGTCTTACTGAGATCCTATGACTCTCGAAAGTTCGCAAGGAACTCACCACAAAGATAGTGCACCCAATTAAACTGGACTCCTTCGACGCATTGGGCTGCTAAAGTGATGACTGGTGCTGGAACTTCATCTGCGCAACACTTCCTCATAACTTTTCCTGTCAAAATTTGAGTGGCCACCTTGACCACAGGGTCACAGATACTCAAGATGTCATAGCCTCGTGGCTTCTGCATGAGCTTGAATTTCTCCTTCATGGCTTCTGCAAGGGCCTTCTCACCACGTTTTCTACCAAACATCATGGTCGAATTTTCTCCTATGTAGGGCATCCACGTGATCCTATGGATCACCATGTCGGTGATGGGTATGGGCTCCTCTAGCCATAGACACCCATCGTACACCAAGCATAGTAGCTGATTGATGACCAATACTATAATGCGGATGTGATTGTAGTGCAGCACCAATAATAGGTTGAGCAGACCGACCTTGTCTACTCCCCTGAGCCACTTCCACGGTTCCAATGCAGTCATGTCGGTGGTTGTGTGAACAACATGGTGTATGAGTTGTTCTGTCACTAAGTGTGGTAACTTTTCATGGTCAACTAGGTCCCAATCTTATAGTTTCAATAGAGGAATCCTCCCCAAGCACGGTCCTTCAAAGACAATGGCGTCTGGTATCAGAGGTGTGTGTAAGGAGACCTTACTTTCATCAATGTCTTTTGGCATCTTGGTCTTGCCCTTTTGCGAAGGGACGTATTTGGGCAACTTAGTGATACGATCAGAACCCTCGACTTCATGTTCCTCCACTTCCACCCCTAAATCCTCATCATCCATCGGGATGTCCTCACTTTCTTCCTCCTCCAGCTCCAAGTTAATGGCTTTTCCCTTTTCCTGTGTGGAGGGCTTTTCCTTTTGTGGGTTTCTTCTAGGCGACGTGTGCACTAGTATCATAGCCTGCTTGCCCTTCTTATCCTTCGCACTCTCCTTGGTTGGGATAGGCTTCAGTCTAGGCATCTGTGGTGAGTTGGGGACTTCATCTAGTACTTGTGCAACTTCTAGAGCATCTCCCTCTACCTCCCTAACAACTTTTGGTACATCCCCCTCGGCTGTCAATGCTTCGGTGTCCATAGCTTTGGATCCCGGGATAAAATCACAAATGAAATTGCAGTTGGACTTTGGAAACTGATCAAACACAGGGCAGTCAAGAAATTCTTGGAAGAATGTGCAGGTCATGCACATCTGAGATCTCACCAACTCAATGTTCAAAATGCCAAGTGTTCTTCATTGGGCCTCCACTTGTACTTTATAGGCCATTTTGAATTCAAATCCACCATTCCCCCCATATTTGGTTCATTAATGTCGGATTGGTGGCAGATTTCCAAGGATCTTTCCCACAAATTCTATCTTAAATGCCAGTCACCTGCTCCATTTGGCTGCATTCTTACCATCAAATCATGAACAATGGCTTTAATGGTCACTTTCTGGATGACCTACATGATTTTTCCCTAGGTAGCGCAACTCTTTTTATGCTGTCGTGAACCCTGTGACATTTCCTCATTTCGCACCATCCTCCAATCACACAGTTCCCCAACCTGGGAAGGGTATTTTATAGTCCCACACCTCCTTTCGGCTGCCCGAAGCACTAAGACTAAGCTACCTTCATATAGTCACCTGGTTGGTGTTGTTGGGAAAATTATCCAATATGGAATGACCCTATCCCACTCTAAGGGTGATAGTACCTCAGCAACAACCGAATGCAAAGCTATTCAAGATTACTTCTTTATGAGATGTAAGAGAGAAGAGGAAGAGATCCACTAACCGTTATCTTCCACTAATGATTGATCCAATCTTCCCTCTTTGTTGCTTGCTCCCAGCTCCTTGCTCTTTCACCGGCCCAGCTACACAAAGATCCTGCAAAAGCACAAGAAAGGGAAACTACAAGAAGCATACATCCATAATTGATTCAAGGATTAGAATAAATCAAATATACAAGCATCAATACACCATTCAGATACATGCATATAGAAGAACCTCAAATACTTTATTAATGGAAGAAGTAAAGTTCTGAGAGTGTCACAACCATAAGAGGCCCAATCCAGCAACACCTCCCAGCAGAAAGAAATCTCCTCTTCACCTCCTTCAAAGCAATCACCCAATAGTTCTATGCACAAACCAATAGCAATTCCTTACATTCACAAGATTCCAGCCTCCTTAGACCTCATGAGAGAGCTCTATATATAGGAGTTTTGGAGAAAGGATGAGTCAGCTTGAGGCTGGCATGAAGCTGACTAGTGTCCTCTCCCACTTCAGTTATACTTCAGTTCTTGAGTCCACTTGGAGTTTCTTGCTTCCACTTGGAGATCTAGATCCTCTTACTCATCACAAGGCGAAATCCCTGATCCAAGTGTCATTTTGGAAGCTTCCTGGGCATTTGACACCTTGCAGAATGACTGTTCGACTTGGCCAATCTCGCCCAGCGCAGGTAGCCTTCATTGCTTTTGAAATTCAGTGCAGGTACAGAGTGGAGCAGTTGACATTCAGTGCAGATGCTAAGTGGAGCAATTGACATGATCCAGAATTAGCTTGTTTTTGAGTGTTTTCAGGTGGAGAACTGATTTTCAGTGCTGTGGTTTGCTGACCTTGTTCCTCTAGGGGTAGGAACAACATGTTTAGGGACTTTGGATCCCTCAGATTATTGACATTTCATGCTTCATGCTGTTAGGCACAAAAATGTCTATAACAGTTGGGTAACCAGTGTATGGCTTAAATCGGCTTCCATTCACCTTTCCTTGGAAGGGGTCTCTATTCAATTTAACCAACTAAACTATTCCACTGTCTGTAATCTCCTTAATGACATAGGGCCCTAGCCAGTGCATTCTGAATTTTCCTGGAAATTTATCAAACTTGTTGTCATATGACAAAACTAGATCATCTACCTTAAAGGTGCGTAGCTTAATGTGTCAATCACGCCATTCTTTTTCGTGCTGCTTTTGGACCTGTTGGTGAAATCCAACCATAATTTTTTATTCCTCAAGCTTAGCAAGCCACGTGAGCCTCTCTTCTAGGGCTCTGCGATCCTTCATACCCGTGAGTGCCGTTATGCGCAGAATAGGCACAATGTATTCCATGGCCATTACTACCTCAATGTTGTATACAAGCCTAAAGGGTGTCTGTCCAGTCAACTTTTTGCATGTCGTCCAATAGGCCCATAGTACTATAGGTATCTGCAGTTCCCAATCACTTCACCAAGCGTTGAAAACATTGGTCAACACATTATCCATAACCTTTTTGAATGCTTCCACCATCCCATTAGCCTATGGGTGATAAGGTGTTCTTTTCTGGTGATATATCTGAATTTCCTCCATAAACATGTTGATTATTTCATTCAGAAAGTTTGTACCCCAATCACTCATAAAAATCTTTGGAGACCCAAATCACGTCAGTACATACTCAAAGAGAAAATTTGTAGTGGTTGTGCCTCTTCCCATCAAGTCAAATACTTAGTCGCGGTGATCATGTACTGTGCTCTCATCTTCTTCCCTTGGGGCTAAATGGGTCCCACAAAATCTATCGCTCATTTCTTGAAAGGTTGCAATGTCATCTGTGGGTTCAGGGGTAGCTCATCCCTTCGCAATGCCCAACTTTTCCTTTGACACACATCACACACCGTGCAGTAAGCCTTTTAACCCTAATGGAGGGTTGGCCACCATAGCCTTGCGCATAGAATCTTCTGTGCGGTCACCCTTCCTGCATAATTCCCTCCAATGGTGCCCCCATGAGCATCTGTGATGATACTTCTCCTTTCAAACTCTGGTAGATATCATCATAATACTTCATCCGACCCCATTTTGTACAGATGTCCAACAATGACAGAAAGGTTTGTCGCGCATAACACTGACTCCATTTTCTGTTGGAGGGTGTAACCTTCTGGGGTAGTTCCTATCGTTAGGAAGTGTATGACGTCTTCCAAGTGACCATCTATGACACACACTACAAAGAGCTGTGTGTCAAGAAATCCCTCCTCCAAATTGGTGGGCTCTTCCCCCGTTTTGATGCGTGATAGATGGTCTCGTCCCGCGTTCAGTCATTCAGACTTCACAATAACTTCACAATCATACTCCTGGAACAATAACAACCATCTATAGGTTCTCCCCTGAACATGGGCTTATTGGCCAAGTATTTTAATGCAGAATGATAAGTATATATCCTAAAGTGCCCACCCAGAAAATAGTGTATAAACTTCTGGAGCGCATATACCATGGCTAACCCTTCGCACTCGGTGGTGGAATAGTTCTTCTCAGCCTTGGATAACCTCCTGCTTGTGAGCACTATAGGATGGTCCAATTCTCCTCTTCCGACCTGTGTCAGTACTACTCCCAGTGCTATACAGATGTGTCTACATGTAAATGAAACTCCTTCTAAGCTTGGAAGACTAAAATCCACGCGGTCACCATTTTTCCTTTTAATACATCCAAGCTTTTTTGACAGTTCTTATTCCAATAGAACGTGACATCCATTTTCAACAACTTTTGCATAGGTGCGATGATCTGGGTGTAGCCCTTGATAAACTTCATGTAGTACCCAATATGTCCCAAGGTTGCACGCCATTGTTGTACACTACTCAGCACCTCCAAGTTAAGTATCACTGCGATCTTCATGGGATCTACCATCAGTCCGTATCTACAAACCACATCACCCAACAGAGTCCTAAACAGACATTTCTTCAAATTGAGTGCAATTTGGTACCTTCAACAAGTATCTAACATTAAGCGCAAACTTGCCACATGGTGTTTTACCAACCCAGACACATTCCAGTCATCAAAGTACACCTCTAGAAACTTATGAATGAATTCTTTAAATGTGTTGGGTTGTGTTATATTCTTTCCACGTAGTTAACAGGGGGTTTGAGGGGCACCCGTAACTCCACTTTATGGGGTCTGGGGCAGTGCCCCAGAAAATTTTGGTTTTGGACCCTATGTTAGGTTGGGCGAACCCACCTATGGTTTTGTGCATGATTTTCGCACATGTTTTTTGGATGTGATGGCTTTCAGTCCATGGTATTAGACGCGATGGTTTTCGGTCCATGGTATTGGATGCTTTGGCATGTATAAATATGTATTATAACATTGAAAGGAATATAATAATGAAAAATCAAGCTGGTAGTCCCAGTTTTGGGATCCAGGGGAAAATCTTTATGTATATGTGTTTTATGTGTTCTACTCTTGAATTATTTATTTTCTATCTTTTAGAATTTGTATGCAGGTAATTTTTGTACGGGGTTAAAACCTACATTTGGTATCAGAGTAGATTCGGCTTCAAGGGGATGCCTTTGTTGCTGAGGGGTTTCGCTCGGGCTTGTGGTAGACCCTGTTTAGTGGGAGATCTGTGAGATCGATTATGGTTGTGAAAGAAGATGGAGAGCAGTGGAAAGATAGAGATTGAGAAATTTTAATGGTCAGAGTTTTGAGTTGTGGAAACTCAAGATGGAGGATCTGTTGGTCGATAAAGATCAGTGGATTGCAGTAGATCCGGGTACTAAATCAACGGGAGTGTCAGATGAAGAATGGAAGAAGTTGGATCGGAAGGCAAAGAGCACAATACGATTGTGTGTCTTAGATTCAGTATTGTTGAATGTATCAGGGGAAGCTACAACAAAGGCTTTGAGGGACAAGTTAGGGACTTTGTACCAATCTAAGTCTCTGGTGAATAAACTGTTCTTGGAGAAAACATTATATAACCTGAGGATGAAGGATGGAGACTTGGTGACAGAGCATCTGAACACATTTAATACTGTGGTAAGTCAATTAGCATCTATTGATATTAAAATTTCAGATAAAGATAAGTGCATCAGTTTGTTGTGTTCTCCACCAGATTCGTGGGATAGTCTAGTTATTGCAATAGGTAGCAATGCAACTGCCTTGCAATTTGATGAAATAGTCTCAGCCTGGTTGACGGAGGAGATGAGACGGAAAAATATGGAGAGCCAAAATGGTGATGCCTTGTCTGTATGAGGACAATCCCAGAACATAAACAAAAATAAGTCATTGAGTGGGAGATCTAAATCTATAGGGAGATCTAAATCTCCAAGAAAACCTGTAAAGGTGGTGTGCTGGAAATGCGGAAAGGAAGGCCACTTCAAAAGGGACTGTAAATCTAAAGCTCCTAACAAAGGAAAGGGATCTAATGAGGCTCCTTCTACAGAGGTGAAAACCACCTCAGATGAAGGTGGGGATGTGTACTTGGCTTCTTCAAGTACACATGTAGATCATGAGGCATGGTTGATTGACTCGGGTGAATCCTTTCACTTCACTCCCCATAGAGAGTGGTTCTGTGAGTATGAGAAATATGATGGTGGTGATGTCTTCTTGGGGGATGAAAGGAAGGCTAGAATCATTGGTCATGGAAAAGTAAAGTTGAAACTGCAAGGTGGAAGGGTTAGAACACTTCTGGGTGTTCTGCATATTCCAGCATTAGCCAGAAATTTGATTTCTATTAGTAAGCTGGATGATGCAGGTGTAAAGACAGTGTTCGAGAAGGATACTTGCAAGATGGTTTGGGGAGCACTAGTATTGATGCGGGGACTTCGGATTGGAACTCTGTACAAGCTGCAAGGTAGCAATGTTGTTGATGGCTGCAACAATTCCGTGGTTCTTGAAAGTTGAGCAGAAAATCTAGTGGTCTCGGGAGAAAAGACCATGTTGTGGCATCAAAGGCTTGGACATATTGGAGAGAAGGGCCTTCGAATACTTCATGGTAAAGGTATGGTAGAAGGTATGAGTAATAGCTCTCTGGATTTTGATTTCTGTGAAAATTGTGTATACGAGAAGCAGAATCGGGTGAGTTTCCCCTCTGGTGGTAAGAGGGTGAAACATATATTAGAGCTTGTGCACAATGATATGTTTGGACCTGTGAAGGTTCCATCACTGGGTAAGTCTATGTACTATGTATCATTTATAGATGACTTCTCAAGGAATACATGGATATATTTCCTTTAGAAGAAATTTGAAGTCTTTTATAGGTTTAAAAAATTTAAGGCTCTCGTGGAAAACCAGACAGAGAAGAAGATAAAGGTGCCGAGGATAGATAATGGTGGAGAGTTTTGTAGTAAGGCATTTGAAGAATTCTGCAAGAAGTGTGGTATAGCACAGTAGAAGACTACTCCATATACACCTCAGCAAAATGGAGTTGCAGAAGAATGAGAAAGACGTTGATGGAAAGGGCAAGAAGCATGCTCAATGGTGTCGGGTTAGGACAAGAATTCTAGGCAGAGGTGGTGGATACTGCATGTTACTTGGTTAACAGGTCACCTTCATCAGTGTTGGAGGATAAGACTCCACAAGAGGTAAGGACTGGTAAGAAACCCTCTCTTTCACATATGAGGGTATTTGGATGTGATGCATATGTACATGTTCCAAAGGAGAAAAGAACAAAGTTGGATAGTAAATCTGAAAAGTGCATCTTTATTGGGTATAAGGATGGTTTAAAGGGTTATAAGCTTTGGAACCCAGTAACAAGGAAGGTTATGTACAGCTGAGAGGTGGTGTTCAAAGAGGTGAAAGATGTTATTAAACATGAAGTCCAACCAAAGGAACTTGAGAAGATAGAATTTGAGCTAAAGGAGGAAGAATCAAACTCTATAGTAGAGGAGGAATCAGAATATGAAGAGCCACAAACTCCGACTGTGAGAAGATCAGTTCGAGAAAGAAGGAAGCCAGAAAGGTATAGTCCATCTACTTTTTGTTCGAATTTTTCTTTCTCTGTTACTGATGATGATCCCAAAAATATAAAGGAAGCAGTGGATTCAGAGGATGGAAAACTCTAGAAAGAGGCCATGGTTGATGAAATGGCATCTTTTCACAAAAATGAGGCTTGGGATCTTGTGGAGTTGCCGGCTGGAAGGAAACCCATTGGTAGCAAATGGGTGTTCAAAAAGAAGACAAATGCAGAAGGAAAAGTGGAGAAATACAAATCTTGGTTGGTGTCAAAACCAGGGAAGGAGCACTGGACAACAGTGAAGCGGGTTTTTAGGTATTTACATGGAACTAGTGATTATGGTTTGTGCTACCAAGGAAGACCAGGATTGGATAGAGTGTTGGATATTCATGGCTTTGTTGATGCATACTGGGCTGGAGATCTGGATCAGAGAAGATCTACAAGTGGGTATGTGTTTAACCTATTTGGAGGTGCAGTCAGTTGGATGAGTAAGAAACAATCTATAGTGGCACTGTCAACTACAGAGGTAGAATACATAGCAGCCACTCATGTAAGAAAGGAACCAGTTTGGTTGCAGAGGTTGTGTTCAAGTATGGGGTTAGTACAGGAAGCTATAAGGATAGACTGTCACAGCCAAAGTGCAATTTTCTTGCCGAAGAACCCCGCATATCATTCAAAGACAAAGCACATTGATGTTCAGTATCACTTTGTGAGGGATATGATAGAAGACAAAAAGGTGTTGCTAGTAAAGGTGGACACTTTGAAGAATATTGTAGATGCATTGACAAAATCTATGAGCTTTGAGAAGTTCTCTTGGTGTAGAGAGACAATGGGCATTTTAGGGCTAGAAAAATGATTAAGCTCTCTTGTGGCCCCCTGTGGAAAGAAAACAAGTGGGAGAATGGTGGGTTGTGTTATATTCTTTCCACATAGTCAACAGGGGGTTTGAGGGGCACCCGTAACCCCACTTTATGGGGTCTAGGGTAGTGCCCCAGAAAATTTTGGTTTTGGACACTATGTTAGGCTGGGCGAACCCACCTATAGTTTTATGCATGATTTTCGCACATGTTTTTTGGATGCAATCGTTTTCGGTCCATGGTATTGGATGCAATGGTTTTCGGTCCATGGTATTGGATGCTTTGGCATGTATAAATATGTCTTATAACATTGAAAGGAATATGATAATGAAAAATCAAGTTGGTAGTCCTGGTTTTGGGATCCAGGGAAAAATCTCTATGTATATGTGTTTTATGTGTTCTTCTCTCGCATTATTTATTTTCTGTGTTTTAGAATTCGTATGCAGGTAATTTCTTTATGATGTTAAAACCTACAGAATGCAGCAATGACTACACGAGAAAAAAACATAGGTGTATTCTTCAATCTGAAAGGCATTACAGTGTATTGAAAACATCCCCATTTAGTCGCGAAGGTTGTCTTTCTTCTATCTTCAGGCGTGATTTTGATTTGATGGTACCTAGAGAACCCATCAATGAAGGAGTACACTTCCTGGCCACCTGCACTATCCAATACCTCATTAGCGAATGAAGTCGGGAAAGGATTATGTATGCAAGCATCATTCAAATTCTTGAGATCTATGCATATCCTTATTCCATCCTTCTGATTCTATTCCTGTACCACCATTGGGCTTACCTATTAAAATTTTTCTATTGGCTCAATGATGCCTACTATGAGCGTCTTATCTAAATCTAAGCGGACCTTCTCCTTATACTGCAGATTGAGACGGTAAGGTCTTTCCTTAACCGGTTTCGCATTGGGTTTTAATGTGATCTTCATAATGTCGAGGTCTCCTATTATCCCCGTTAACTCCGCAAACTTGGTAGGGAACATATCCTAGTATTCCTGGAGCAATTCGGTGACCTTATCTACCATTGCGGTATCCTAGTAATCTCCAACCTTTGCGAATTTGGGATCCTCCTCTATACCAATATTTACATGTTTACTCTTTAGCGGCACAATTATACCAGGATTCTCGATATGATGTCCCTCAACCTCATAGTGACCCTCGGTTTCAAGGATATTAATATTTCATGGGTCCTCATCTTCTTCTTCGACAGTCACATTATAGCATTCCAACATGTGGCTCACCTGAGTAGTCCAATCGAGTTGAACTAGATCCAAAGGATCCTGTGGTATCCTAAAGATTGTTGCATTAATTTCTTGTAGCGCTTCATCAATACAGTCAAACTCGTCTTCGAAGTTGATCATTATGAACCCTTCATGTAGAATATCCCATTCACCTATGCCATGGCGGAGCTATGTTTCCAAGTACCAATTCATCAGGATGACATCCAAGGTGTGACAGAACAAGTGCACCTATTTAGGTTGGAGTTTTGCTCCATAGACCTTAGCCCATTTGGCCAAGTGTGTGTGGGGATCATCCTTCCCATCATATTTGTCTGTCATTCGTACCTTAAACTTTCCAAATTCTCTTCTCATCATCTTCCTACACTCGCACCAATCATCAAAGCTACCCTTGTGCATACCCCACCATCTTGCAGGCGTAGCATGTAGTACCGAGTCCCTGTGGTGGTAGCATCCCTTTGTCACATATCCTTGCTATCAGTGTAGGACAGTCCTCCATCTCATGGTCAAACTGAGTACAATATTTACATGATGGATGTGATGGGTTAGTGCATTTATGGGCATAGTATCCTAGTCCTTCGGAATTGTAACAGATCAGCTGTCCGCGACCTCTTCTAGTTCCTCCTCCACCTTGGCCTCGTGCGCGCCCCTGAAAGCCTGTTCATTCCATCCCAACGCTCTGGTCAGGGGGGCGCGTTTCTACTTGAACTCTATAGGTGGGTGTTATTTCCATCATCAAATCATAACTTCATAGTTGCACACATCATGCCCTATCGACCTGCAGAAGTTTTAGAAAAGTTGTTGTGGTGTTTGTACAAACTTCTGCAGCAAATGACAATTACTAGTTGTATGTTTCCCTGCTACCTGATATATAGCGCACCACGATGCAGGCCCCACGCTTGGTCGTGCTTGGGCTACTGACCTCAGAGGAATCAATCCTCCTCCTGAAATATAGTTTTCAAAGATAGGGTAATGGTCTTTGTCATGCCCCTGACCTTTACATTTCAGGCACCATATCTCTTTTTGTGCCTTAGATCGAATTGTTTTGTCCTTCTTCAAACTTTGCATTTCGAGGAAAAGATTTTGCAACTATGCATGGATCTGTTGAAACCCCCGATTTGGATCTTGCATTAGTATTTCATGTAGTCTTATTGCAATCTCCAAGGCCTTTACCTAAGTCGTAATCTTTTGTTGTGACAATGTAACCCTTAGGTGAGGCAAGAGCGAAGCCATGAACCATTTGCGATGTTTTCCATTTGTTAAGTTCATATTAGCTTCACAGATTTTACACTTCAATCTCTGATCCAATTCCCAAGGTGTCTCATGTAGTTTTATCTCAATTTCCTTGAACCCCACAATCGACTGCACCTCAAATTTAGGCCTACTCAACTATTTGTTTGTCATGGTCTGGATTTTTGCCAACCAAGCATTTGGGTTATCATTAGAGTACTTGATGTATCAGGTTAGTGTGTGACCCTGCAAAGCACTAACCAATGTTTCCTTCTTCATGTGATCGTCTTTGATGCCATGACCTTCCCATGTAGCTTTTACGACAAACTAGAACTGGTCTGAGTCCTCATTTCCCATGCCCTTAAAGAAAGGTAGCTTCACTAAATTCACCATGTTGAACTGTAGTGGAGGTGGTGGTGGTGTGGACAAAGTCATAGGTGATGGTGCTAAAGTTTTGCATGGTGTATGTGGAGGTGGCAATCATGGGAATCCCTATTTTATTAGTTGAACTGCACTTCACGAAGAAGCCTGCGCTACTCCCTCTTCAATACCCAACGAAGGTGAAATTAGTGGGCTATATTCAGGACCCTTTCTTCCTTCGTTCCTGTAAGTCTTTCCACTTCCCATAATTCTGAACATCAAGGTAGCTTCATAACCCATTTTTTACGCAATAACATCTTAATCCAAGTATCTAAAGACTTCAAGTGCTTACCTCACGGACCTTTGACAAAGAAACGCTCCGCCGCATTGTAACTAACTGAGGTATCGACCACGAATTTAGTCACAAATCATCCTATGATATGATCAATCCAGTGATCAACAACGTGGGCGATCTTATCCTTAGAGGCTTCCAGTCTCTGTACTGACTCCAACGTCTAGACAATAGGACCATCAAGCCTCCACCTTCCTTGGCTATCCGCTAGCTTCGCAATCCATTCGTATATCTCAACTAAAAAGGAATAGAAAAATATCTCATGGATTTTTGTCTCTAGGTACATGTCCAACCATTGTTCCATTGTTAGTCATGCATTTCTATTCTCCTGTGCCATGAATTCATGGATCTTCCTATCCCACTAGTGTTTTACCTCTTTCTTAGTTGGATTCTAGTGATACGACATCACACATCTATTATGCAGATTCTGGTCCCGACAACAGAACCATTTGTTGTCTTTGTGGGCCCTGACCCAGGTTCAGCATTAGTTAGCCAAACAAATCCCTACACTACTAGCCCTATCGGCATCATCCTGTGGAGTGTGGACCGAAGTCTCACCCAAAGTAGTATGGGGGGATGCTGGAACCATGTTTCTGCACCCTAAAATTTTTCCATCCCATTATTCTTTGAGCTTGAGAAATAAAGAGCAAGAACACACAGATGGATGTAGATTGCCAAGTCCAAGGGAGTGGAGGACATAGGTGACATGGAGGAGAAGCTCAAAGAGGTGGGAAGAGAACTAAGTAGCCTGAGGGACAGAGAGGCCATAATAAAAACTTAGTTGGAGGCAGAAAATTCATGGTTGAAAGGACAACTACAAGAAAAAGAGAATCAATTGGCATCCATGGCTAGTCTATCTTTAGAGGCAATCCAGTGCAGGATGCCAGCTAATTCCTATGCATTATACCTTAAGGAATAGTGGTTGGTTTTAGTTCCAAATCAAGAGTCTAGCACAGAGAGGCACTATTCCATTCTAGGATTATAAATAGTTCATTGATCTTTGTGATCAAATCACATTGGGGGATAAGGCTAAGATGTCTGAATTCTACTTGCATAACATGGCCTTGATAGATTTGAATGTATGGGACCCTAATGAAGAACTAGGGGATTTACGGTTGATGCCTTTGGCATCATGGATGAACCATGAAGAAGCAAGGGTTGCATAAGTGAAGAAGATATTGGCAAGGGAACAAATAGAACCACTCATGATAAGAGTTAAACTGTCAAATGAAATGGATGTCATCATCACGCATAATTTAATTGCAAATGATCCTCAACTTGCACCCAGGTATCTTACTTCCCAAGAGAAAGAAATTACACGTTTTCAGGATATATTCAGGTTGTTAGGGGATGATAGCATGCAAGCTTGCCAAAGGAGATGGAATACGTTTCCATACAGTTTGAAAATCAGAGAGTACCATTCTCGTCAAAGAATGAGAGAAGCACGTAATAGGACACCCATGTGCAAGAAAACCATCCAAAGGCTCAAAGTGAATTGGATTGGCTTGAGACTCAGTCCATCACTACTCTTGGGGATGTTGAAAGGAAGGAAGGAAGAGGAAGAAAGAAAGTAGTAGGAAGAGATAGAAAGGAAGGCATGATTCTATGCACAGGAAGATGAAACCACAACACAGTCTGAAAATTGAATGGGACAAGGAAGAGAGATTGTAGGAGGTAAATCCTCCTCATTTAATCGTCCCTCATTCCAATATTCGTCCATTAATCACACTAGCTCAAAGTACAAGTAGCCAAGTCATGAAGATCAAAAGGCAGTCGATCAAGTGACAGTCAAAAAATTAGTTTGTCTCGAGTTTGGGAGCCAAACCTCCCTATATTTAAGGAAGTCATTGGGGACTTAAATTGTATAAATAAAGATGCCTAGAGCCTCATTAGGATTCAAATTTTGTTGTAAAAACACTAGTTATTTTTTACCTCCAAACTTGTGGAAGACATTTCTATGTAATTTTTTTTTTTGATAATGAGAATGAGTTTTTTCTTGATCGAGTACTGAGTTAACTTAGAGGGTTGAAGCTCTTGGTTTAGGGCCCAACCCTAGAAGTAAAGTCTCCTCTTCTTGTATTTGTATGCTTAGATTGATTTCATATATTCATGGTTAAATTGTCCTTACAAGTATTTCATTGCAAGTAGTGTAGATTTGATTAGTTTGTTTATTAGTTTGCTTCCATTTGTGCTTTACTTCAATAGTAGTTTAGAAGAGATAAAGAACCATCAAAAATATATCAATAGGTGTTTTGGCCTCACTTCTCCCTTCAGGGATCATGATTTGAGGAAAGGACTCCTATGCAGCCCCAAAAAGACAGAATTCTACTTTCTCATAGAATTTAGAGTTTTCTGTACTTAAGCCAGCATTTGATCAAGTTGCAAGAGTACGACCTAGTCCTCATTTCTTCCATATTCAGCCTTACAGTATATCTCATCATTGATTCCATCTTATTATTCAAGTTTTCTTCATGCATGAAGTAGACAACTAGCTCATTAAACTTTGCTTTCCTAGCTTATTGCAATTCTTGTTGTTTACATCATTTTTGGGAAAATATCAATGTTTGATGGAGTGCAAGCATTTTAGAAGTAAATATAGATCTCATAGCCAATATCTTCCTTCAAAATTCATCCATCCATGACCATTCCTTGTTTTCACTAAGACCCTCACCAAATTCATCATTTTACAAGGAAACTTCTCCAAGCATGTTGAGAAAATCCAACCATCTGGCAACCTTGGTTTTGAGTTTTGAGTGATCCTAGGAATTTTATTTCTTCATTCCATCAACAAACCACCTTTCCTGAGCCTTCCATCACCTTCAAAACTGATCATTTTTCTCTCGGTTGTATCCTGTAGAAATACATAGAATCCTGTAGGTTTCTAGGACATCTTGTAGGTTTCCCTGTAGTGGCCTGTTTTGTGGCCGAATTGAGGGAAACGCCTCTAGGAAGCCAGAAAAGGTCACCTAAGGGTATCCCAAATCTTCCAAACACCCACCAACATTCCTAAGCCACCTGCCACATCACCACAAGAGATTAGCTTTCATAGTCTTCCATAAAAAAAGATAAAAAGAAAAACATATTTATTTTAGTCATTTACATGCACAATAGTAATGTTTGATGTTTTTAACTTACATGCTTAGGATAGCAGAATTTCATACATGATTAACTTATCATTCTTTCTGAAGCATATTCTCTTAGCAATTAGCTAGAAAATGGTGTGTTTTAACATTGGATTTTAGTCTTTTTCCTTATTGTAGTAGACAAGCTTCTTCTTAGAGTAGATTTCTCTTTTCCTCATCAGTAATCAAGATTTTTTTGAATCCATAGAAGTCTGGCTTGAAAAACCCTAGTGTTCTCTCGCCAGCTGAATAGTGACAAAAGGGCAGAACCATCACTTTTACTTTTGTATATAGCACTGTCACCTCCAAGTTTGTACAAACCCCAGGTTGATAAAGTAAAGCTGGTAACCCTAAGAGTTGCAGCATTCTTGCTGCAATACTGGTGCTCATCACCATCTATGGGAAGGGGTGGATGCAGAGGAGGAAAGGTAAACATGTCGGTATACTAGTCTTACATTATGTCTGTGTAATATTCCTAATTACGAAAAAATGGTGACATGCAAAGCGAAACAACACATCCAAAAGAACAATTCAAAACATTCATTGAACACCCATGTAAACTACAAAATTTTCAACTCACGAGCCATTTTATTAAATAATTTGAGAAATAGTATAGTAGTGTGGAAGGAGTGCACCCGGGCTTTCCTCAATGTCAAGCTTTACAAGACCTAGGTGATTAAATAGCAAGCTCAGATGATAAAATAAGCTCCTCCAATGATGCCCTATGTTGCCCTAGAAAATTACATTTTCTGCTGTAAAGATGTTGCTGGAAACCCCACTTCTGATGCTCATAAATTTCTACAAAATTAGCCTCAATCTCCTTACAAATAAATGAATAAATCCCAAAAAGGGATTGGTCTGGTTCTAACCATTGAAATTTGGCCCCAAATACCATGTCCTCTGCCAATAGCTCGAAAATATGACCTGCCTAAAAGCTCCCAGAAAAATTCCTCCAATCTCTCCCAAAATATTCAATCACACTACCCCAAATTTATCCTTATTTCTCCTTACAAAGACGAGCACCAAAAGTCATCCCACAAACTCCCACGTGTGCCTAGTAGATAGATTTTTTCTAGCCTTGGATGCACCAAATCATGTTTCCATCAATCATAAACCCCCTACTCCAAAAATCCCCAATAGGATGATCTCTCCATGAAGCTCCTATGCCAAATTTCTCCCAGAAATTACTATCCAGAAGACAGCTGGAATGATCTAAGTGTATCCCCTTCTACATCCTCCTAGAATACACACTAGTTGATTGAGTGTTTGAGTGTTCAACTCTGAATCCCTCTAATCTCCTCTCCAAGTTGGTATGATTTCACCTCCTTAGGGTGGCACTCAAAGTCCCCTGAAGAAAGGGTGAGCTCTCTGCTTGGAAAACTCGGTGATGTACAACAAAGTGACTTGGCTAAGAAGCTCGAGAAACAAGAGTAAGTTTAATTGGTGAAATACCCAAAATGAGGTTGATATTCTCCTATTTATAATTTGTGAGCTCCTCTTTCTCATGTGGGCCCCTTTGTCAAGCTCTTCAACCTTCCCTCCTTGGAAATTTGAAATCCTTCCTTCAAAAGTTCATTTTCCCTTGTTTTTGTGGCCCCCACACTCCACTAACAATATAATTTGGCCTCCCTTTTTCTCTTACGTCCTTCTCCCAAAAAATCATGGGTCCCATGTGTTGGTATGATGAGCCCTAACCCAAATTCAGCATTAGTCAGCCAAGAAAATCCCTACACTATTGGCCCTTTCGCCATCAATCTGCGGAGCACGGATTGAAGTCTCACCCGAAGTAGTATGGGGGGATGCTTGAACCAAGTTTCTGCACCCTAATGTGGTAGTGATGTCGCTTTTAGATCTGCAGTTTTCCTTCATGCAGATCGATAATCCCTTTAGGGCTTATTGTTACACCTTTCTTAATCATCCTGGAGCCCTCCGTGAAGGTCTACGACTATCCTTCACATACCCTAAATATATAGATCAGGCACTTATGCGTCTCTGTAATTAATCTTACTTTTGTATTTACTCAGATTATCTTAGTTTCATATAGTCTTAACATGTAATTATGATTATCTTCCTGTAAACATATATCTTTAATTGTACTCATATAATAAAGAGAAACATATATATTCGCACATCAAAATAGCATTAAAACATAAGCCCTGTGTCCTACGTAACATAATCACATGCAATTAACAGAATTAAAATACATAGGTAATTCCATAATACTTCTCTTTATTGATAATCCAGATTTCAAGTACATACTCTGACTACCTTGTGCACACAATTGCAGGGGTCTGCACACTCAACTGCAAATTTCTACCTTAGGCCTCTATGCACATAGCTACGAAGCCTCCTTCCTATTCTAAGACTCTTCACTCTTAGCTGTCACAGACCCAATACATCAATGAATCATCCCTGATCTATTGAACTGAACTACTAAGAGACTCTTGTAGGACTTCCTTTTATATAATCCCACTGTCTGCAGACCATGGGTAGATCTCTAAAGCTGACATGACTTACATAAAATAAGGGCAGAAACCATTAATGACTATTTACGTATTCATGCTCTGCGACAACAAAATGTGGAGACTTTACGTTCTTTCATACAAAATCTGGGCTTTCTTCCCCAAAGCTTGGGCTTTTGACCCAAAATTGACTTTGGGCAACCCCTTTGAACAAGCCCCCAACACAAACATGGTGACTCTCCATTGAGTCACTATGCTTCCATGGAGATCTTGTCGCAAAGACCTCCCAACTCCACCTGTGCCATTATGACTTCGTCGGTGCATTGTGTTGCCATCTCCTTCACCTACTCGACCAACTACTCTGTTGTTGGTCCCGCACTGTCTTCCTGCATTTTCTACTCTGTTTCCAACAGACTAGCCAGTTTGCCTTCGATGGTGGTTGTGAGCACATATGCTTCATCTAGCCAAGGCTTCAATTGATCTTTAAGTACTGTCATCTTGTGTTGTGTTGCGTCCACCTATTGTTTAAGCACATTTACTTCCTGCAACTTTTCTAACCTTTGTGTAATGGCAACGGTGCATGCCATCACTTTAACCTCATCATATCTCTATTTTAGCTACCACACCTCTGTTTCTAATCTTTGCACATTAGGATCCTCCTGTAGGATGGTGACTACATTGAGTGGCTGCTCGAAGAGTGCAGTGCAATCCTTCATTGAGACATCTACAACTACTACTGCATTTTTGACAGTGGCCGTGCACTTTTCTTTAACCTCTGGTGGAGTCGAAGGTTAGGTCCTCAACTAGAGTTCTGTAATTTTAAGGTTTAGTTCAAAATGAACCTTAGCCAGCTCTGTTCTCACATCATGCACTCCGACAGCGAGATTCTGAATTCTCACATCCACTAGCGCATCTTCACGAATATCTAGTTTTGGAACAATCATGAATGCCTCAGCCACCACCTTGGTCATTTG
This sequence comes from Pinus tabuliformis, assembly GCA_031772625.1. Taxonomy (NCBI): domain Eukaryota; kingdom Viridiplantae; phylum Streptophyta; class Pinopsida; order Pinales; family Pinaceae; genus Pinus; species Pinus tabuliformis. Next base: position 344,888,199 of record CM062812.1, read on the forward strand.
CTCATTCTTTTCCATGATGGCCTTAAGAAGATCATTGGCAGAATTCTTTTGTGTAGCAATATGAGCGTTATTCACCTTCTACTTGCTAATAACATTCAAGGTGCGCTATTTCCAAGCCCGAAGTTTCGTGATCACACCATCTTGCAAGGTGTGAAGGGATTCACTTGGAAGCACAACCAAATTTAGACCAATCCTCTTTAGGGTACTGACAGTGGCCCTATTAGCTTATGCTTCTGTAGCTAGTGCTCCATCCGGAAGTGCTATGGCCCAGGGATCCAATGTGCACACCATTTCTATTGCCTCTAAAGTTCTAGGTGCCAAACTATTTGACGTCATGCTACTTTGCCCCACACTAGTCTGTACTTGTGATGCCTAGATCTGCAGCTCGCGCAGACCCATTTTAATGGCTCCCAAGGCATATTTCTGTTGTTTCTTGAACTGCTGCAACAGTTCTGCAATTGCATCGCTCATCGTATCGCCAATGTCATTCAAATCACCTTTTGTCAAAGTGATTGGGTCGAGGGATGTTTTGTTGGCCTTGGACTTCTTTCTTCGCCCTAATTTCTCCTACTCCTTGTTGCACTTAACTAGGAACAGAGTAGTCTCCAGGTCTGCTCCTCCTTGTTCGGGTCTCTGCTCTTCCTCTTATGTCTTCCGGGAAGGAGATTTATGACTCCTATCGGAGTCATGCTCCTCCTCTTGTTCTTGGCATTCTATCTGCCTTTTCGTAGTGCGCTCTGCTTTGGCTTTGTCCTCAACTACTTTCTTCCTCTTTTAGTCCAATTGTTCCATATTTAGTCTGGCCTCTTCCTTCTTACGCTTTGCTATAGACTTGCTAGACCCAAATTTCAAGTCTAAGGCCGTGCACCACTCTGTTGGCCAGTAGTTGACGACCACCACAATAATGTTGTCTGTGGCTAGGTATGGAAGGTCATACCACTTTTTATCAAGGTCCTTGCGTGCTCAGATGGAGACAAAGCGGAAGTCTGCCTTGAACTCCACATACCCTGCCAATAGTTCGAATACACTCAGTGATAACCGCAGTTTGCAGTTGATTGCCATGTTGATACTCATGTCCATCAAGATACAAAATATCTTGCTATCCTTGACCCTCTCGGGGTCCTTGGTGGCCTAGAGTGAAGAAAAATTCGCTGGTTCCAGTAAATCCTGCATGACCGGAAGAAACTAACTATCCTCTGGTAACTTCCATGCGACCAATACTATAGATAGCAGCAGCTATGCATAGTGAAATTTTTTTCTCTGATCTTGCGCCTCTATGCAGTTCACAAGGAACTCGTTGTAGAGGTCACATGCCCACTTGAATTGTACACCCTCCGCGCAATGGGCCGCTAATGATATGACTAGTTCTGGCACTTTATCTGCACAACACTTCCTCATAATTTTCCCAGCCATGATCTGGGTGGCTAGTTTGACTACAAGGTAAGTTATATTAGAAATGAAGTAGCCACGCGACTTCTTGGCGAGCTTAAATTTGTCCTTCATTTTCTCGGTGAGGTCATGCTCACCTACCTTGCCACCAAATGCCATGGCCACATTTAATCCTGAATGCGATAGCTGAGTGATCCTATGGATCAACATGTCAGTGATCGGTATTGGTTCTTATAACCACATGCACCCATCGTGCACCAATCATAATAGTTGTTTGATCACTATCATGGTTATGGGCATGCAGTTGTAATGCAGAACCCATAGCATATTTAGTATTCCTTTCTTGTCCAGCCATTTTATCCACTTCCTCGGCTCCAACATCGTCACACCAGAGTCCTTATAGAAGACACAGTGCATGAATTGATCGGTCGCTAAGTGGGAGAAGTGCTCTATATCGGCCAAATCTGAATCCTCCATCTTTAAATGGGGGATGAACGTCAGGCGCAGTCCTTCAAAAGTGATCTTGTTCGGTAGCAACAGTATATGCATTGTGATTTTGTTCTCATCAATGTCCTTGGGGACCTTTGCCTTGCCTTGGCGCGCAGGAATGTATTCAAGCAGTTTAGAGATAGGGTCAGACCCTTCAATGTGAACGTCCTCTGCCCCCATGTAAATGTCTTCCCCATCCATATTGATATCTTCAATGTCTTCTACAGGTTCCAAGTCAACTACCTTGCCCTTCTCCACTGCGGTATGTTCTTCCTTCTGCGAGTGTTTTCTAGGTGACGTGCTCACTAGTGGTGTCACTTTGTGCTTACCTTTCTTCATTTTCTGACCCTCTTTTGTTGGTGTAGGCCTCGGCCTGGGCAACCTTGGTGATTTTGGGACCTCTGTAGGTAGTTTGACACTTGTTATCTCTAGGGAAACTTCCTTAGTTGTAATTGCTACCTCCGGGGTAGTTCCCTCAGATGCCATTGCTTCTCTAGCACTCACGGTTGCTGTGGGCGCCGACATAATGCTAGTCAAAAATTCTTGCGTTTCCTTCGACAACCTCTCAAATGTTGAACACCATTTCAAAGCTTCAAATTTCTCACGTTTCATACATGCCTGAGAGCTCAACACTTCAATTCTCAAAATGCCAAGTGTTTTTGACTGGGAAGCCATCTGTAATTTATAGGCATTTTCGAATTCAAATCCGACCATCCACCCCAAAATTCATTCATAAATGCTAGATTGGTGGTAGATTTTCAAATATCTTGCCCTTAAATTTCGACTTAAATGCTACCCCCCCCACTCCATTTAGCCATTTTTTCATCATCAAATCATGAATAGTGACCGTAATGGTCACTTTCCAGCTGCCTTGTGCAGTCCCTTCTTTAATAGCGCAACTCCCCACACATTTCTACTGACATTGTGACATTCCTTCATTCCATGCAATTGCCTAATTGCACAAATCCACAACTTGAGGAATGTAGTTTATATTCTCGCACCTCCTTTCAGCTGCCTAGAGTGCTAATATTGTTCTTTCATCATGTATTCATCTAGCCAGATCACTGGTGTATGGCTTCAATTGGTTGCCATTCACCTTTCCTCAGAAGGGTTCTCCATTTAATTTTACCAACTGAATTACTCCACCGTCGATAATCTCCTTGATGACATATGGCCCCAGCCAATCCATCCTAAATTTTCCTGGAAATTTATCAAACTTGCTATCATATAATAAAACTAAATGATTTACCTCGACAGTGCATAGTTTGATTTACCGATCGTGCCATGCCTTTTTGCGTGCCTTTTGAACTTGTTGATGGAATCCAGCTAGAAATCTATCCTCCTCAAGCTCTATTTGTTGCATGAGCCTCTCCTCCAGGGCTCCCTGATTCACCATTCCTATGAATTTTTCTATGCACAAACTAGGTACAATGTACTCCATCAGCATCACAACTTCTACGCCACAAACTAGCCTGAACGACATTTGTCTAGTCAACTTCTTGCAAGTCATTCTATAAGTCCATAGCATTATGGTAATTCGCACATCCCAGTCATCTCTTTGAACATTGTAAACCTTTGTTAGAACACTCTCCAATATTTTATTAAATGCTTCCACCGTCCCATTAGCCTGTGGATGACAAGGCATACTTTTTTGATGGTAAACTTGAAAATTCCTTCGTCAATGCATTGATTGTTTCATTAAGAAAATGTGTACTGCAATCACTCATCAAAATATTCGAACACCCAAACCTTGTTAGTACATACTCAAAAATGAAGTTTACAGCTATTGCGCCTATACACTCCTTCACAGGATGTGCCTCTACACACCTGGTTAAATACTGGGTCATCGTGATGATGTACTATGCACCCGTCTTCTTCCCTGGAGGCTGAATCAGTCCCACAAAGTCAATTGCCCACTTTTAGAATGGTTGTAATGTCACCTGTGGATTTAGAGGCATCTCTTCCCTTTGTGATGGCCTACCACTCCTTTGACATGCATCACATGCCCTAGAATATGCTTTTGAATCCTTATTTAAGGTCAGCCACCATAAACTAGCACATAGAATCTTTTGCGCTCTTGCTTTTCCTGTGTAATGACCTCTCATGGCTCTTCCATGATCCTCAGGGAGGATGTTGTTTCATTCAATCTCTAGCACATAATGTCACAATATTTCAACTGATCCCATTTTGTACAAGTTCCCTGCAATGACAGAAAGCTTTGTCGCACACATCACTAGTTCCTTCTTCTGTTGACTTGTATATCCTTCCGTAGCCATTCTTGTAATCAGGAAGTGTATAATATTTTCAAAGTGATTGTCTGCAACATGCACTGCAAAGAGTTGTGCATCAGGCAATCCTTACTCCAAATTAGTAGGCTCTTCTCTAGTTTCAATGCGTGAAAGATGATCCAGTCCTGCATTCAATCATCTTCATTTCACAATGACTACAAAATCATATTTGTGGAACGACAATAGCCAATCTTCCCCCATAATACAGGCTTGTTGATGAGGTATTTCAATATAGAATGGTCTGTATACATCTTAAAATATCCACCAAACAGATAATGCTTGAACTTCTGGAGCATGTATAGCATAGCTAATCCTTCGTGCTATATCATGGAATAAGTTTTCTCAGCTTTGGATAGCTTCCTACTTGCCAACACTATAGAATGATCCAAGTCCCCTTCACCTGCCTGTGTTAGTATTGATCCCAATGCAATGAATGATGTGTCCACATGCACATGAATTTGCTTCTTCCAATCTGGGAAGACTAGGATCGGTGCGGTGACCATCTTCTCCTTTAGCACATCCAAGATCTTCTAACATTCTAAATTTCAACAAAATGAAACTTCCTTCTTTAATAGTTTTTCCATCGGCGCAGTGATCTGGGCATATCTCTTGATGAATTTCCTATAGTATACTGTATGACCCAGCATTGCACATAGTTGTTTCACACTCCTTGGCACCTCCAAATTGATTATGATTGTGATCTTTGCAAGGTCTACCATCAAGCCTTGTTTGCATATTGCATGATCCTGCAAGATCCAAAAAGGGAGACAAAACAAGAATTTCTTTAGATTGAGCGTGATCTGGTACCTCCGGCATGTATCTAGCATCAAGCGTAGGATTGCCACATGGTGCTTTACCAATCCAAAAATTGTCCAATCATCAAAGTATACCTCCAAAAATTTATCAATGAAGTCGTTGAACACCGCGATGACTACGCGCGAAAAGATTGCCAGCACATTCTTCAGCCAAAAAAGGTATCACTATATATTGGAAGCATCTCCATTAAATCATGAAGGTCATCTTACTTCTATCCTCTAGCGTGATCTTGGTCTGGTGGTACCCTGAGAACCCATCAGTAAACAAATATGCTTCTTGGACACCAACATTATCCAACACCTCATTAGTGAACGGATTTGGGAGGGGATCATACACATAGGCATCATTCAACTTCCTGAGATCTACGCATATCCTTATTTCATCCTTTTTCTTATTTTCATGAAGTACTATTGGGCTCACCCAATCATCTTCTTCCGTCGATTCAATAATACCTGATGCAAGCATTTTATCCAACTCTAAGGGACCTTTTCTTTATACTTCGGATTGAGGTGGTAAGGTCTTTTCTTAAGTGGCTTCACACCCAGCTTTAGAGTGATCTTCATGACATCCAAGTACCCTATTATCCCTTTCAGCTCCAAAAACTTCATGGGGAACAAATCTTGATATTCCCAAAGTATTTTGGTGACATTATCTACTATCGCGTCATCCTAGTAGGCCCCAAACTTTGAAAACTTCATCTCTGCCTCCATGTTAATGTTCACTTGTCTCATTTTGAGAGGCTCGGTCATGACTGGGTTCTCTAGTTGTGGTCCCTCAACTTCGTGGTGACCTTCGATCTTTGGAATATTAATCTTCCTTGGGTCTTCATCTTCTTCTTCCACTGTTACATTGTAGAACTCCAGTGCATGGCTCAGCGGGGTAATCCAATTAGGTTGAATCAAATCCAGAGGATCCTATTGTATCTTGAAGATCGTTGCCTTAACCTCTTGCAATGCTTCGTCGATACATTCAAACCCATCCTTAAAGCTAAACATCATAAAAATTCCTTGGCGCAAAACATCCCACTCTTTAGTGCATGGAAGAGTCCCATCTCCAAGTACCAATTCATCAGTATAACATCCAAAGTATGACAAAACAAATGGACCCACTCCAGTTGAGGCTTCGCTCCATACACTTCAGTCCATTTGGCCAAATGGTCATGCGGATCATTTCTCTGATCATACTTTGTAGTTAATCGCACTTGTGGGTCACCAGACCAAATTCTCATGATTTTTTGGTATACGTGCCAATCATTAAAACTATCCTTGTGTGTTCCCCACCAACTCACAAGTGCAGTGTGCAACACCCAGTCCAGGGCCTAGAAGTGATGTTTCTCTGGCACTTCTCTCTCAAATTCATCCAAAAATTGATCAAAATCAATTAAACCATCATAGTAAGGCAGATTTCTTACCTTTGATGATACAAAGTGAAACGACTTGGTCAACATATTACAGCATAGAGTAGATACTTCATGCAATCGATTCTGTGAGTGCTCAAGTTGTTCATTTGAATCTAATGTACAGGAACTCTCGTGGTCCCATGCAATATGTCCATCTTCTATTAGATTCACCCAATCTTGATCTCACACTATTACCTTATACATCTAGTCCAAATCTTCATCACTTTCATAATCATGGACCGGTTCAGTATAGCGCGGTCCTTCTTAAGCGTCTAAGGGAACCACTACATGGAGTGACTTCTTCTCGAATATCATCTTCCACTTCTTCAAATTGATTACCCCATTCATGTCAGTGGCCCAATCGATCCCAGGTAGCGTGGGGTAGGGATTACTATCATCCCCAATCTCTATCACTTCAAAATCAGCTACTGTGCTTGCACCTTCAATATCAACTGTTACCCTCCAAAACCTCCACATTGGGAGAATTTTCTGTTGATCCACTATCCTTAACTAAATTGGAGACCACTGTAGCATAGGTCTCCCCATTCTCTCCCATTTCTATTTCGGAAAAACGTTTGCGTCTGACCCAAAATCTAAAATAACTTGATCCATCTCATATTTTCCTATCCGCACAGTAAGCCTCATCTCACGCCTCGTTCTTGTCATATGCCTACCAATCATTTTGACTATGCACGGTCTGTGAGTAGCATTTTCCTTCCTAGCACACCTATTGATAAGCTCCTATAGTCCCTTCACATCCTTGCTATCGCATAGAAGTTTCATGCAGGTCTCCAAAAACGTGGTAATCATGGACGGGTCCATTTCTTTAGCTGACTTCTCCTGACTCCCTGCGGTAGAGGCCTCAGTGAAACTTTTCTTTTGCACATTCTAGGTCAAACCTGGTCTCATTTTCTGGTGCTTTGCGAACCCATTCGCCTTCTTCAAGTTTCTTTCCATTATCTTCACCAATCGTTGCTTGACTCCATAGCACAATATTTACCTTAGGATCTTCCTCGCGAGGCTGAACCCTCATCATCTACAGGTTCTAAGTCGCAATTAAGGTTGCGCCACCTTCTCACATGTTATAGATCTAATATGAAAATATACGATAATAGAAATAAACCCATGAAATAAAAAGATCTAAATATAGATAGAAATTCTTCACTTTATTAATCAAAACCCTTAAGGTAGGGCAACACCATATATTCACTCCTTAAGGAAGGAGAACACTCCAGAAGCCATATGTATATTCATACAATAATCCTTGACATCACCCAATGGGGAGTCTCTGGCCTCTATATAGGCCTCATATATACAATACCATGGGTCATTACCATGGTTCCCTCAATACCATCTATCTAATACCATGCGCTTATTACATTATTGCTAACTACTTGTGGTTCCTTACATGATACAAGTTAACCACCTTATTTATTACTATGGCCCATCCCATTATTACATTATTTCCTTGGGTACCTCCCTCTGTACCCCATATTATCGCCCCTTGGTATACTACATTCCACCCCCCTTAACATGTTTCAGCCCCGAAACATACGAAGAACACAAATAATAAGATGTACTCAAAAGAGTAGTCCACTGGTACCATGCACGTGCATCTAGCCATCCAAGAGAAAGGTGAACCCTCGATCCAACTAGTGCCTTGCTCGCTTGAGATGGAAGTTGACCCTAGCAGCTCTTTTGTGTTGATGCGTAGTAGGTGGATCATTGCTCCTATCTATCTATCATGCATGGGTTGTTGTCCTTGTGGCTAATTTGTTTCCATCTTGTTGGTTGTTTTCTTGCGGGGTGATGTGGGTGGTGATATGCTGAAGTGTTAACCAACGATGTATCTTTCTTTAATTCACCACCTAATGGAGCCTAATTGGTATCTGGTACATGTTCTAGTGTCTTCTATTGTTGCTTATCTTCCAATATTACTTCAACCACAAATTCCTCATCTGATGTATCCGTACCTGTAACATTTTCTGCTTTAGCCTCCTTGGACTCTACCTGTTTTTCTCATACCATGTTTGATGTTTGTGTTTGGATGTCAACCATCAAGGGCTCATCATCTGATGTGTCAGTCATGGAACATCTTCTGCTTTAGCCTCCTTGGACTCTACCTATTTACTGATGGAAATATCCTTTAATGTAATTTTCTTCTTTTTATACGAGAGCTTCAGGAATTTCTTCTACACATTAATATTGATAGTACTCACTGATTCCATCCAAGGGTATCCCAAAACAACATCCACATTAGCCATATCTGAAGCATAAAAATCCGAATACAATACATACTTGTCCATAGAAATCTTCAAATCTTTATAAACTTGCACCTCCTCATTATTAACTTGTGTGTGCTCCATTTGTTTTGTTGGAACATGCAATTTTTCTGCCAAATTGTCATTTATAAGATTCTGCGTGCAACTAGGATTTACAGACACAATGATCCCTTACATGATACGGGTTAACCACCTTATTTATTACTATGGCCCATCCCATTATTACATTATTCCCTTAGGTACCTCCCTCTGTACCCCATATTATCCCCCCTAGGTATACTACATCATGTATCTTAGCCAATAATATAGGGCAATCCTTCGTTGCATGGTCAAACTAAGTAGAATAGCAGCATGACAGACATGTCAAATTCGGACAATCTCGCACGTAGTTTCCTGGTCCTCCACAATTGTAACAAATAACCTGCCCTTGACCTCTACTAGGTCCTCCTCCACCTCGGCCTCATCCGTGCCTATATTACTCACCTCGCGCTCCTCCAGAGCCTTGGTCTGGAGGCTGCATTTCTGCATGCACCCTATATGCAGCTGTTGTATCCATCATTAATTTATAACTACGACAATTGTGCTGATCATTACCCACTAATTGATAGAAGTTGCAGAAGAGCTGTTGTGGTGTCTATACGAATTTTTGCAACAAATGGCAATTGTCTGTCACATGTTTCCCAGCTACCTGACAGATAGCACATTATATCACGAGCCTTATACTTGGCCCTTCTATAGCTTCAGGCCTCAAAGGCATTGGTGCCCCTACTATAACATAATTTGCGAAAACCAGATAGTGATCTTTGTCGTAACCCTAACTTTTGCACTTCATGCACCAAACTTCTTTGCACACCTCAAGTCGAGCTATTCTATCCTTCTTCAGACTCTGCATTTCTAGGAAAAGGTTCTATAATTGCACATGAATTTCCTAAAACCCCAGATTAGCATTTTTCATTAGTGTCTCATGCAATCTCATCGCAATTTCCAAAGCTTCCGCTTGGGTCCCATTCTTTTGTTGTGATAGTGCAACCCTTAGATGAGGTAGGAGCGAAGCCATAAACCATTCGCGGTTTTTCCCATCAGTCAGATTCATGTTAGCCTCATGGATCATACACTTCAATCTTTGATCCAAATTCTGAGGTGTCTCACTAGGCTTCATCATGATCTCTTTAAATCCCACAATTGATTGCGCCTCAGGCTTAGGTCTACTGAATTCCTTATTTAGCGTAGTCTGGATATCTGCTAGTGCAGACATGGGATTATCAGTGTAGTACTTAATGTACCACGTTAGTACGAGTCCTACAAAGAACTAACCAACATTTATTTCTTCATTTGGTCATCCATGATACCTTGAGCTTCCCATAAATCCTTCACGACGAACCAAAGCTGGTCCAGATCTTCATTTCTCATGCCCTTGAAAACATGTAGCTTTATAGAGTTCGCTATATTGAATGGTGGTAGAGGTGGCAGTGGTGTAGGTGAAGGCATATGCGGCGGAGGTGAAGATGGAGGTGGTGTGGAGGTATTCACGAGAACCCTTTCTTTATAAACTGAACAACGCTCTGTGGAGATGCCTCTACTGCTTCCTCATTATGACTCAGAGGGGGTTCAATTAGCGGGCTATATTTAGGGCCTATTCTTCCCTTGTTCCTGAATTTCCTTCCACTTCGTGTATCCCCAAACATAAAGGTAGCTGTGTAACCCACTTTGCACACAAGAGCATCTTAATCCAAGAATTTAATTATTTTAAATACTTGCCTCATGACCCCTTGAGGAAGTGGTGCTCTGCTTCGCTATAACTAATTGACGTATCGACCTCAAACTCTTTCATGAACCCTCCTATGATACGATCGAGCCAATGATTGATAGCATGTAGGACCTTATCTTAAGAAGCTTCTAGTCTATGCACTAACTCCAGAGTCCAGACTATTGGACTGTCAAGCCTCCACCTTCCTTGGTCATCTGCTAATTTCGCGATCCATTCGTACAACTCAACTGGGAAGGAACAGAAGAAGATCCCGTGTATTTCTGTGTATAGGTATTCATCCAACCACTGCAATTTCGTCAATCGTGCATTCCTATTTTCTTGCGCTGCAAAATCATGGATCTTTCTATCAAACAAGTCTTCGATCTCTTTCTTAGTTGGATTCGAATGATGCGATATCAGACATCTCATTATGTACATCGCGGTCCCGACAACAAAACCATTTGTTGGCTTGATGGGCCCTAACCCAGGTTGAATGTTAGTCAACTAAGAAAATCTCTACACTACTAGCCCTTTCGACATCAATACGCAGAGCATAGATTGAAGTCTCACCCATAGCAGTATGGGGGGAAGCAAGAACCAAGTTTCCACAACCTCAGATTGTAGCGATGTCACTTTTAGACCTTCACTTTTCCTTCACGCAGATCGATAAGCCCTTTAGGGCTTATAGATACACCTTTCTTAATTGTCCGGGAGTCCTCCATGAAGGTCTACGACTATCCTTCATGTACCCTAAATAGATAGATCGGGCACTAACGTGCCTCTATAATTACTCTTACTTTTGTATTTACTTAGATTATCTTATTTTCGTATAGTCTTAACATGTAATTATGATTATCTTTGTGTAAACATATATATTTACTTGCACTCATATAACAAACAGAAACATATAGATTCACACATTAGAATAAAATTAAAACATAAACCCAGCGTTCTACGTAACATAATCACATGCAATTAATAGAAGTAAAATACACAGGTAATTCCAGAATACTTCTCTTTATTGATAATCCAAATTTTCGGTAAAAACTCTTACTACCCTACACACACAGGTGCAAGGGTCCATGCACTCAGCTACGGATTTCTACCTTAGGCCTCTGCACACACAGCTGTAGAGCCTCCTTCCTATGCTAAGACTCTTCACTCTTAGCTGTCATAGACCCATTACATCAATGACTCATCCCTGATATACTTAACTAAACTACTAAGAGACTCTTGTAAGACTTATTTTTATACAGTCTCATGGTTTGCAGGCCATGTGTAGATCTCTAAAGCTGACATGACGTACAAAAAACAACGGCGGAAACCTTTCGCCAATTGTTACATCTTTGTGCTCTGTGACCACAAAATGTGGATACTTTACATTCCTTCATACAAAATTTTGGCTTTTGACCCTAAAATTGACTCTAGGGGAACCCATTCCCAACACCATGGTCACTAAAAATATCAAAATTGAGGAAATAAACTTGAGACAAATTAATTTAGGAATGGATATTATAGTCCTCCCCTCCCAAATGTTGCTTGTCCCAAAGAAAATTCAACATTGGATGGTCAAGTATGTGTTCACCTTCCTAAGTGGCATCCTCATCTGGTAAGCTCCTCTAGCCTACTAAGTACTTTGTGGTACTTATGGTCCTCAAGTTCCTCTCCCTAGTCTCCAGAATGACTTCTAGTTCTAGAGCCAGGTGACCCTCATCATCAAGTGGAGGAAACTCCATAGTTGTTGTCACATGCTCCCTGGTGGGCTCCAGTATTGTAGCAATAATGCTACAACTCCTGGAGCTTCCTATCTCTAATTTTATCAACCCGGTAGTTCGTACAAACTTGGAAGCGACGGTGTTGTATGCACAAGTACTAGCTCTTGTCGCAGCTGTCACTTGGTCAGCTGGCACAAGTCCGCTAGGGCTCAAGCCAACTTCTATATGCTCACAGAAGAAGCTTTATGAATGATGGACGAAAGCTAACTCAAAGGAGACTAGTCTAACTGCAGAAAGAAACTGAAAGCCAATAAAGCATGAAAACCCTAGTAAACCCTAATTTGACTAGTTAGACCCTTACAATGCAAAACTGTGAATGAAACTACTACCACTAATGCCATTACTTGCAGTGAACTGAAATACATGCATCTAAGCTACTTGCATATGAAAAGACATGTTTTTGTATTTTTTCATTAAGTGGTTGGATTTATTGTGATGATGCTTTTGATTAGGGTTTGGTTGTGCAGGAGCGGTTGGAATGGAAGGAAAGCATGGGCAAGGTTAGGATGGCTAAGGGAGGTCCCAGAGGGTCTCTAGCATCAGTCCACAGAAGTCTACCATGTTCGGATGCTCAGCAACCGAGTTTGCAGGCTTCTACAGGAAGTCTGCAGGGGATCCTACAGGAAACTCAGGGATTTCTACAGGAAGTCTGTGCAATTCTACAGGATGTTTGACCGTGGAAGTTTTGGGAGATGGTGAAGTGTTGGAGTGGTGTGGGAGGATAAGTGAGATGGAGATGGAGCTGGTGATGGCTCAAGAGCAGAGAAATCAGATGGAGGAAGAGTGCATGCAGTGGTTTGATGGCTTGGAAGGATGGGATCAATGAAAGGTTAAGTAAATGAAGCTACGTGGCAATAGATGAGTTGGAGGATAAATGAGCTGGACAGAGGCTGAGTAGGGGGATTGAGGAGAGATCAAGAAGAAGAAGAAGGAAGTGGAATGATAAGGAGTAGCGTAAATGAAACAAATGACTTATGCACCCAAAAACGAGAAATTCATTAACCTATGATAACTGTGCCATGAAACCTATGAACATCAATGGAAAACCAAGAAATGAAACTCATGCATGTGGAAGTATGGTTCAATGTCAAAAGTGCATGGATGGATCTTCAACAAAAATGTCTATGTTGCAGCTTGCATGGAAGTGAGAAGAACTGCATTTCTTTTTGGTGGTTGGTTATGGACTGCACCCCAATCCCTAACAGAGATGGCAGTGAGCCTTAACAACCTTTTGCTGGAGCTCCAATGAATTATATCTATCCTCTTCTAACCTAAGCAACTGGAAACAAATTCACCATAAACTAATCCTATCTAAGCTCATGAAAAAGACTAAATTAACAAACTGTAAATTCGAATTGCATGTTAAAGTAAAAACTCAAAGTGCTGGAATGAAATGCAAATAACATTACAACACCGAGGAGATCTATTGCTCTCAGGTTGGGACCTAACCTGAGAGCTATAGCTCCCTTAGAAACTCAGAATGAGATCAAAATCTGCCTGCCTTTATTCATAAAAGAAAGTCTGATGACATGCCAAAATTGGCTTACAAAAGGAACAAAAACCGAGCTGTAGCTCGTACTTCCAAATTACAAGAGTAATACAAAAGTTCAAAAAGCTTCTATCCAAGGCTACGGCCTCAGTATTTATGAAAAATGATCATCCAACAGGTGTCCTTGATTTGTGGAGCTCGGCTGTCCAACTGAAGGTTAAACTGCTGATCCTGTAGAACAGTTATGACTGTTGTTCCTGTAGACTAGTTATAACTGCTGTTCCTGTAGAACAGTTGGCTGCCTCTAAGCTCGGTGGGGAGATGGATTGGAGCTCGGAGCTATGGTGGGAATTACGAGGAAGGTCCCCAAGACCGTGGACATCCTCTCCTAAAAACCAGCAGTGCCACCTCATTGTCTCCTTGTCTCCTTTTTCGTGGTCTTTGCTCCCTTTTAATGCCAAAACCTGAAATCATCATGTATTAGTCACGTGGATAGAATGCCTACCCTTCTTCCTACAAACAACACGAATAAACCAAGAAATGAATGCATAAGAAATAAAAAAATGAATGGTTTGAGCAGAGCAAGTAGGCCAAATGAGCCCAAATTGTACCAAAAATTGGGGCTCATCATCACCCCCCAGCTAAACTATTTGCTCATCCTTGAGCAACTTTGCCCTGGCTCCTCGTCTTTGGCCGAGAACTAGAGCCCGGAGCATGCTTTTCCTTTCCTGTTTTTGGTGGCCTTGCCTTTTCTACTGAGGGTGGCACTTCTTCCTTTCCCGTTTTTTGGCGGCCCTGCCTTCGCTGCCCCTGGTGGTGACGAAGGTGATGCTTCTTCCCCCTTTCCTATTTCCTTGAGTCGGGCTTCGGAAGGCGATTGGCCTATTTTTCGTGTCCAGGAAGTTATTTTTGGGCTCCCCTTCTCGGGGGTGGCTAATGTTTTAGAGGGGGTTCTTGCACTGGGTGAAGTAGGGACATCCCCTAAGATGGTTTGGCTGCCGGGTGGAGGCTGTGGCTTGCCCGTGGTTATCCTCTTGCTTCTCCTGGCCTCAAATGGTAGAGGGGTCTCCCTCTCTCTCTTCTCCTTCGGCTTTGGAGGTGTAATGAGGGCGGCCAGCGCCGCTGCTGCCTCCTTTTCTAGAATATCAGCCTTCTCTTTCTTGCGTTTTGCTCTCTCAGAGCTCCTTGTAGAGGGCCCCTCCTTTTCAGATTTCGGGCTTCCTGTAGAAGACCCTGCTTTGCCCACATCCGGGCCTCCTGTAGAAGGTTCTTTCTTTCCTGCTTTTGGGCTTCCTGTAGAAGACCCGGCTTTAGCCACTCCCGGGCTTCCTGTAGAAGGTTGTTTCTCAATGACTTTCGGGCTTCTTGTAGAAGCCCCTTTTTCCAATTTCGGGCTTCCTGTAGAAGCCCTTGTCTCTGTCTTCGGGCTTCCTGTAGAAGCCTGTTTTTGCAATTTCGGGCTTCCTGTAGAAGCCTTTGTCTCCGTTTTTGGGCTTCCTGTAGAAGCCTGTTTCTCAATGATTTTCGGGCTTCCTGTAGAAGCCTTGGTCTTTGCTTTTGGGCTTCCTGTAGAAGCCTGCTTCTCAATGATCTTCGGGCTTCCTGTAGAAGCCTTTGTTTTTGTTTTTGGGCTTCCTGTAGAAGCCTGTTTTTGCTTTCCTGTAGACACAGGTGTCTCCACCTCTGCTTGCTTGCCTGCCTGAGCTTTGCTTTTTGCTTTGGTTGCAGGTGCTGTTGAGGTACTTGGGCTGACGTGGACCACCTCAGCTTTGTCCATTCTGCTCTTCATCCTCTTTTCTCTTGCTGACAAGATTGGTGTGCCACCTTTTTCTTTGTCCTCCTTTTCCTCGTGCTTCTTCCTTTGTTCTTTCTTCTGTACTGTGGTTGGGGTCTTCTGGCCTTCTTCTCTCTGTCCCTCGGCCACTGCTTCTTGTTCCTCACTGCTGGAGGAACCCGTTTCTTCGATCAACATCTTAATGTCCCCATCTTTTGTTAAATTCCGGAAAGATTCCCATGAGAGGGGGACCTTATATGAGTGCAATGCATCCTCCACAAGAAGCTTGATCAACCCATGGTGGGCTATCTGATCTGGTATGCCCTCTTTCAGCTTTGTGGCACACTCCATTAGAGACTGCAGTAGGTAATAAGGGATGCTCAATTTTTGTTCTACAGGAAGGTCAATTCGGTGCCTCAATTCAGTGAGCAGCCGAAAGTGATATGCATACACGATGCTGAAATGGCCTTCACAAGTGATATATTTCATGATTTGCAAACTGACTTCATTCCATGGTGGCAACAGGCTCGTTCTTCGCACCCCATTTTTGTCCTCCGAGAATTCTTCCTCAGGTGGAAAGAATTCTTTCTTTTCCTGCTGACTCAGCTTTCGTTCTTCCTTATCCCACGACAAACCCATAGGAAGTTCTGTGATCCGACTAATATGTTCCGGGGTGAGCTTGAGGCTTAGACCTCTGAAGTTCACTGTGGCCAGTGTCTGAGATTTAGGCTTCAGAGCCTGCAAGAATTCTTCGGCCACTTCATCATCGTAACCCTGCAGCTTATCACAAAAAGGCATCCATTGTGCTTTGGTGAAGAGCTCTACCACTGCTGGGTTTTCCCTTAGTTTGGTTGAATCAGTAGGTTCCCGTCGTATAAACCCACCCGGCATGATGAACACGGTTGTTTTAATTAAAGGTGGCAAATGCAAAAGAGATTTGGTCTATTAAGACAGAGCATGCACATAATCCACCAAAATTCAACACAGTCTACTTATACTGACATCCTGTAGAACGACAGCATAGGCACAACAAACAACAATTCCACCAATATCTTTATGACCTGACTGTGGACGATGGTCTTGCCACTTTTACTAACCAGTTGCATGAAGAGTTCAGGGTTACCTCTTTAATTGGCCACCTTTTTCGTGAGGCACCCGCTTCCCTGTAGAAGACTGCGTTCCTGTAGAGACTACGTTCCTGTAGACTGCGTTCCTGTAGACTGTGTTCCTGTAGAACTGCGTTCCTGTAGAAGCAGTGCGCAATTCTCGGGGAGGACTGTAGTTGGCCCGCGCTCGAGGTGTGCTTTACCGGCGTTCTGGTAGCCAACAGCTCGACGTATCAAAGTGCAGAGGAGATCAGAATAGCCACCCGAGTTTGAAGTGTTGGATGATAAATGCATGCGCATGATCTAGCCGATTAGATTTTGAATCGGCGCAATCCGTGGCGCGGGGGATGAGCTGTCCCCGCCGGACCGTTGGGCGACGTCATCCATCATTCGCCTGCGTATTCACTTGCTGCCGCATCCATTCCCACAGATTTGCCGCTGCCTTTTCCTGATAAACTTGTGCTTCTGACGAGAGTGCTCTCATGTGCGTGCCGTTCATTCTCTTTGTCGTGGCCGCCACCCAAACATCCAATTACACTTTAACTAGCCGACGTGGCCAGTCGACTGGCCATACGGCCGCTCAACCATTCAATTTTACGCTGTGCAAACAATTTCAAAGTAAAATTCATGCAATTTGATGGAAGGAAGGGTTGAGACACTTACCTGCGTGGCTGCACACGATTTTTCCAGTTCTTGGACGATGGTGAGTCGATCTACCTGTTGCATGCGACTTACACAGGCCCGGAGGCTCGTGGTTACAGGATGCCAACGATGGAGTGGATGTTTTGCTTGCATGCACCCGCGTTTCATTTCAGATGGCGGTGATGTGAACGGTATCCACTCGAGCAAGTTGAACTGTTACAGGATTCCTACGAGGTGTCTTGTAACAGTCCTTTCTCCTTGGGTGCATGCTGCACGACGGAGGTTCTGGCCTTTCAATCACGTTCCCGGAGCTCTTGATGCCTGCGGTATGAGATCCCAACATTTGTTTAACTTTGAAAATGGCTTTTCCCGCGAGAACTCATCGATCTTCTTTGTTGGTGCAGGGAACTTGGTCGCATGTCGACAAGAATGGTGGAGCAAGGTGACAACAATGTGCAAGGGTGCCAACAGAGGCTTGCATGTATCCAAACCAATCCATAGTCACTAAATCTTCTTTTAAGATGAATTCTCGGCCGTCCAAAACTTCTACAGGAAGTTTCCTGTAGAACACAGAGCTTCCTATAGAACACAGAGCTTCCTGTAGAAAGTTCGGCCTTCCTGTAGAAAGTCTGTACTTTCCTGTAGAAAATCTGTGCCTTCCTGTAGAAAGACTGCATCTTCCTGTAGAAAGACAGCATCTTCCTGTAGAAGATTCAAACCATGATAAAATTGCACATACCTTGAAAACACATGGGTACCTTTGGAGGAGGTGCTGGTGAGGTTCCTTGACAGCATGATAAGGACCCTTGGCTTTGAGTTGAAGGGATTTCTCTCCTCCATAGAACATCTGCAACCTGCATGCAATTTTACCATATTTTGCTTATTGTTTTTTTCTCTTTTTTTTCCTTTTTTTTTTTGAAAGATAACAGGGGTGCCTCAAAGAGGTTTTCACCCGTGCCATCTGCCCTGAGTGCCTTAGAGAGGTTTTCACTCAAGGATCTTTTTCAAACCTTTTCTCTTTTTTTTGAAAGACAATAGGGGCGCCTCAATGAGGTTTTCACCCCTACCACCTGCCTTGGGCGCCTCAAAGAGGTTTTCACCCAAGGATCTTTATTTTTTTTTTTTTCTTTTTTTTCTTTTTTTTTTCATATCCCTCAGGGTATGCCAAAAGCAGAGGCAAAACCCTTCTCTATGACCAATACAGATTTCTCCATAGTTTTGATGAACTCTTGTCTTGAGAGAGGTCTCCTGTAGATCTTCAATCGATGCCCATTGACAAGAATGGGAATGGCTTCCTCATCAATGGTTCGAATGAGGACAGATCCATTGTCATGGCATTTCTCCACTGCATATGGTCCTAGCCATCTGGTTCTCAACTTTCCCTTGAAATCTTTGTATCTAGAGTCATACAACAAAGCCCAATCTCCTGGCTGAAATTGCTTGTCATGGAGATGTTGGTCATGCCACACATTTCTTTGAAGTTGAACCACTTCTGAGTGAAGGAGGGCCTGCATTCGGTGCTCATCCAGTCCATTCAGCTGTAGTAGCCTTTCTTGTTGTGCATGGCTGAGATCTAGATCCAGCTGAGCTGCCATCCTCAATGTGTTGTACTCAAACTCAATGGACAGCAAAGCTTTCTTCCCATAGACCAGCTCATACGGTGTGAAGTCGGTGGTGGTCTTCCAAGTGGTGTTGTAAGCCCATGTGGCTTCAACCAGGCGATCTGCCCAGTCCTTTCTGCTGCTGCTCACCACCTTAGTCAAGATCCCTTCTAATGCTCTATTGGTGACTTCCACCTGCCCATTTGCTTGAGGGTGATAAGGGGTGGAAGTCCTATGCTTGATCTTGTGATGAGCTAGGAGATCTTCAACCAGGTTGGAGGTGAACTGGCTCCCTTGATTGGTGACCAGCTCTCTTGGATAGCCAAACTTTCAGAAGATGTTTTCTCTTAGGAACTCGGCCACCTTCTCTTCTGTTGTTGCTTTGATTGCTTTGGTCTCGGCCCACTTTGTCAAATAGTCAGTACACACAATGATGTAAGTCCTTTGCCTCGAAGAGGGGTTGATTGGGCCCACAAAGTCCATGCCCCACTTCTCAAATGGCTCAAGAGTCACTTGAGGTTGGAGAGGCATCTCATCCCTTTGGGTCGGTTTCCCCATTCTTTGGCATTGGTCACACTGACTGACATATCTTCTGACATCTTGATGAAGTGTGGGCCAATAGTAGCTTGCCTGCAGGATTTTGAAGGCAGTTCTCTTTGCTGCAAAATGTCCTCCACAAGGCCCATCATGACAAGTGAGGAGGATATCAAAGACTTCCTCCTCCCTTACACAACGCCTTAAGATCTGATCGGGGCCAAGCTTGAACAGATTGCCCCCGATCCAAGTAAATGAGGCACTTTTTCTGATGATTCTGCTCTTCTCTCTGGAAGATAGGTGTGGAGGGAACTGTGCTGAAACAAGATAGTTTGCTATATCAGCAAACCATGGAGAGAGTACTGAAATAGCGAACAAATGTTCATCGGGCATCTGGTCATCCACTGTTCCATCCTCATCTGCAGACAAATCCAATCTAGATAAAAAGTCAGCAACAACATTTTCTCTACCTAGTTTGTCAACAATGGTCAAATCAAACTGCTGCAATAAAAGTAACCATCTAATAATACGAGCATTCACATTTGTTTTATTCATTAAATATCTAATAGCAGCATGGTCAGTATGTACAAAGGTCTGGTAACCAGTAATATAATGTCGGAACTTGTTCAGTGCATGGACCACAGCCAAGAATTCTTTCTCGGTTACAGTGTAATTCAGCTCAGCTTTGGACAAGTTTTTGCTAACAAAGTAAATGGCATATGGAAGTTTCTGCTCAATCTGTCCTAAAGCTGCACCTATGGCTTTGTTCGAGGCATTAGTGTGGATGTGGAAAGGTAGGGCCCAGTTTGGGCCTCTCAGGATTGGGGCTGACACCAACTTGTCCTTTAATTCATTTAAAGCCCTCTGACAATCGTCAGTCCAATTAAACTCCACATCTTTTGCCAACAGGCCAAACAATGGCGAGGCTAGCTTGCTGAAATCTTTAATGAATCTCCGGTAGTATCCTGCTAATCCCAAGAAACTCCGGACATCCCTTACCTTTTGAGGAGGTGGAACCCTCTTGATGAGAGCAATTTTGTTAGGATCCACCTGCAACCCTTGGCAAGAAATGGTATGGCCTAGCACGGTCCCTTCAGTAATTAGGAATTCACATTTTTCGGGACTAAGGGACAAGTTCATCTCGGTGCATTTGGTTAGGAATTTTCCCAGGTTGGTCAATGCTTCCTGGAAGTTGGCCCCATAAGGAGTAAAGTCATCCATATAGATTTCTACTGCATCATGGACCAGCTCCGAGAAGATGCTCAAGACAGCTCTCTGAAAGGTAGCAGGAGCATTGCATAGCCCAAAGGGAAGGACTCGATAGGCAAAGGTACCCCAAGGACAAGTGAAGGTGGTCTTATCTTGGTCTTCCGGGCTGATTTGGATTCGGTTGTACCCGCTAAACCCATCCAGGAAAGAGAAGAACTTCTTTCCTGCCAGTCCATCCAATACTTGATCTATGAAAGGTAGAGGGAAATGGTCCTTCTTGGTAACTTTGTTCAGTTCTCGGTAGTCCACACAGATTCTCCATTTCCCATTTTTCTTGGGAACCAAAACTAGAGGGGACACCCATTCACTATCTGAGATGGGGTAGATGAATCCGACATCCAACAGTTTTTGCAATTCTTCCTTGACAATGTCCTTAAGGGCTGGATTCATTCTCCTCTGAGGTTGCCTAATCGGTTTACAATCCTCTTTGATGTATATATGATGCGTACAGACCGAAGGATGGACTCCTTTCATTTCCTTATAGCTCCAAGCAAAAGCATCTAGGTGGTTGGCCAACAGACTACACAGCTCCTTTTCTTGGGAAGGAGATAGGGAGGAGCTGATCTTCAATGCTTTCTCAGGGCCGAACTCCACATTCTTGACTCTGGATTAATAGGGTTGGTTGTACAAAGATCCACTAAGGTGCTAGCTTGGGCATCCTCCACCAATTCCTCTAAGGGTAGTGCACTGGAAGGTGGATTCTGGATCAAGGTCTCGATCAAGTCATCCTCGGTTGGGGGGTCTCTTCTAGTGGTATCTAAGGTGCACAGAGGTGCTGAGTACACCTCGTCTTCCTCTCCTTCTTCCAACCAGAGTGGTAAGTCATGCTCCAAGGAGGGTTGGGCAGGAGGGTATAGGACTAGCTGCTTGGACATGGGACCATTTTTGATGGTCATGTTTCCTGCACGACAACTTATGTAAGCATCTGCAGTAGCTAACCAAGGCCTTCCCAAAATGAGAGGATATCCAGTAAGCTTGGCCTTTGGTTGCAGAACCAGGAAGTCTGCAGGGTATTCCCAAGAGTCAATAGAGACCAAGACATCCTCCACAATCCCTTCGGGAGTCACGGTGGAGCGATCTGCTAATTGCAGTACTGTCGAGGTCTTCCTCAAGGAACCCTGAAGATTAAGCTTAAGCATGGTATCCCTGGTCATCACATTAATGGCAGCCCCCAGATCAATCAAGGTGTGAGGTATAATGGTGCCATTGATGTGAACATCTACTACAGGACTTCCAGGATCTAGGTACTTTGGGCAGATGACTTGTCCTAACATAAGGTCAGACAGTTGTCCTATGACATTGATAGTTGAGGCATCTTTCTTCCGTCTGCCTGGGTGTTTGAAACACTTCTCCTTAACTAGCTTGTTGTATATCGACACATCCTTGATGGCTTGGAGAAGTGGCATTTTTACACACAACTGCTTGAGCTCACCCAGAAGTTCATCCTCCTCTGGGTTGGGTTGTGTGGTGGTTATTAGTCTCTCAGGAAAGGGTGGAATAACCTTCAGTTCACTTTCCTGTTTATCTTCCTCATCCTCTAGGGGAGGAGGTTGGCGATCTGGTAGAGTCTTTCGAGATCGAAGATTGATCTCCTGGATCTCCACAGCATAGGTAGGGCATGAGGTTTCCCCAGTGTATACCTGCTGGGCCTGTCTATTGTTGGGGTTCGGGTTCGGTTGAGCAGGAATTTGAGGTTGCCTTGGAGGAGCAGGAGGTAATGGCTGAGGTTGAACTGGTGGTGGAGGCAAGATGGCAGGAGGAGTGTTGTATTGGGGCCTCCACCCCGACTGAGGTGCATTCCATTGAGGCTGTGGTTGGGCATGTGAGTGATATGAATGAGAAGTAGGTTGAGTGGGGTACTGAGGTGGATAAGACCATGGAGGAGGCATGGACCATGAAGGATGAGCAGGGGGACCCCAGGAAGGCATAGGAGTCGATTGGTTGGGGCTGTAATAAGCTTGAGATGCCCCTTGCATCCCCTGCTGATAAGGTCTAGATCCCTGAGGCCTCCTTTGGTTGAGGTAATAGAGAGGCTCTGTGGGAGCTTCTGTCCCTTGGTACATGGCTTTAAACCCAGGTAAGGTTGGACACTGATTTGTTGGATGGTCCTCCTCACAAACGAAACACACTTCAACCGAATGCAATGGACATTCGTTCTTAGGGTGTCTCCTTGTGCACCTAGGGCAGAAGACAGCCAAGGCTCTCTCAGCCTCTTCTTTCTTTTGCTAAATCCTGAATGTGTCAAGCTGCATGGCAATGGTTTGTCTCACCTCACTCTTAAGATCTTCTAATTGATTTGCAAGCTCATGTTTGGAGAAAGGGACACTAGTTGAGAGGTGGTTTCCTCTACCTCATTTCCGAGCTGCCCTGGAGTGGTTTCTAAACACAGTCTTGATGTCCTCATAAGGCAGTTGGTAAATGTCCCCCCCAGCTAACATGTGAAGGGTATCTAAGAGGTCTTCAGGGACTCCTCGGAGCAGGACCAACTTGAGGGATTCAGGGTCAAGTGTGCACCTGGCCCGCTTATAGCTTAGTTGGAACCTCTCCTCATAATCCTCTAAGGACTCATCATTTCCCATGGACATTCGAAAGATTTCCCCCTTCGTTTCCTTGGACCTACAGTAATCCCGGTACTTGGTATTGAAAGCTTGCTGCATCTGAACCCAAGTGGTGATACTATTCCCAGGTAAGCCCATGAACCAGCGTAGTGCTGCATCCTTAAGAGTGGAAGGGAAAAGTTTCAACTTCTGCTCATCTTCAGTATAGTCATAGGTTCTACAAAGGACAACAAACTCAAACAGGAAGGTATCCGGATCTTCAGTGGTCAGCCCATGGAAGTGAGGTAAGGCAGAGGGGCTAATGTTCTTCATTTTCATCTCTCCATTGGTCTCTCGGATGGGAAAGGCACCTTCTATTCTCTCATCTTCTCTTCTATTGTCAGCCATAGCTTCAGATGGAGTGGTCTCTAACTCTTCTTCTACTATAGGGTCTTTGGATATCTCAGGACGTTCACCTATAGGTTCTTCTGGGTCACTGTCACCAAAGAAGAGAGAAGGGTGACTCAGTGATGTGGTGGGGGTGTTTGGTAGGAATTTGCCTGATCTATCTCGGTTCCTACGAGGCATGAAATGGAAAAGACTTTCTTTTTCTTTTGATTGCTTTTGCTTTGCTTTTCTTTTGGTACCTGCAAAACTGAGACAGATTGATCTACAACTAACTATGAAAGATGCGGAATTAAACTGAAAGCAGGAAAGAACTAATCTACTTTGCTCAAATGAAATTGCAAGAATGGAAATGCTAGTCTACGCTTGCAGAAAGGAAATGTTAATCTATGAAAGCAGGAAATGCTAATCTATGAAAGCAGGAAATGCTAATCTATGAAAGCAGGAAATGCTATGCTACTTTTGCAGAATGGAAATGAAGTAAACTACTTAGCAGAAGGCAAGAGTAAGGAAGTAGAAGAAAAGCAACAATTACTAATACTCTGACACTTCCCCGGCAACGGTGCCAAAAAGATGGTGGGCTCCAGTATTGTAGCAATAATGCTACAACTCCTGGAGCTTCCTATCTCTAATTTTATCAACCCGGTAGTTCGTACAAACTTGGAAGCGACGGTGCTGTATGCACAAGTACTAGCTCTTGTCGTAGCTGTCACTTGGTCAGCTGGCACAAGTTCACTAGGGCTCAAGCCAACTTCTATATGCTCACAGAAGAAGCTTTATGAATGATGGACGAAAGCTAACTCAAAGGAGACTAGTCTAACTGCAGAAAGAAACTGAAAGCCAATAAAGCATGAAAACCCTAGTAAACCCTAATTTGACTAGCTAGACCCTTACAATGCAAAACTGTGAATGAAACTACTACCACTAATGCCATTACTTGCAGTGAACTGAAATACATGCATCTAAGCTACTTGCATATGAAAAGACATGTTTTTGTATTTTTTCATTAAGTGGTTGGATTTATTGTGATGATGCTTTTGATTAGGGTTTGGTTGTGCAGGAGCGGTTGGAATGGAAGGAAAGCATGGGCAAGGTTAGGATGGCTAAGGGAGGTCCCAGAGGGTCTCTAGCATCAGTCCACAGAAGTCTACCACGTTCGGATGCTCAGCAACCGCGTTTGCAGGTTTCTACAGGAAGTCTGCAGGGGATCCTATAGGAAACTCAGGGATTTCTACAGGAAGTCTGTGCAATTCTACAGGATGTTTGACCGTGGAAGTTTTGGGAGATGGTGAAGTGTTGGAGTGGTGTGGGAGGATAAGTGAGATGGAGATGGAGCTGGTGATGGCTCAGGAGCAGAGAAATCAGATGGAGGAAGAGTGCATGCAGTGGTTTGATGGCTTGGAAGGATGGGATCAACGAAAGGTTAAGTAAATGAAGCTACGTGGCAATAGATGAGTTGGAGGATAAATGAGTTGGACATAGGCTGAGTAGGGGGATTGAGGAGAGATGAAGAAGAAGAAGAAGGAAGTGGAATGATAAGGAGTAGCGTAAATGAAACAAATGACTTATGCACCCAAAAACGAGAAATTCATTAACCTATGATAACTATGCCATGAAACCTATGAACAGCAATGGAAAACCAAGAAATGAAACTCGTGCATGTAGAAGTATGGTTCAATGTCAAAAGTGCATGGATGGATCTTCAACAAAAATGTCTATGTTGCAGCTTGCATGGAAGTGAGAAGAACTGCGTTTCTTTTTGGTGGTTGGTTATGGACTGCACCCCAATCCCTAACAGAGATGGCAGTGAGCCTTAACAACCTTTTGCTGGAGCTCCAATGAATTATATCTATCCTCTTCTAACCTAAGAAACTGGAAACAAATTCACCATAAACTAATCCTATCTAAGCTCATGAAAAAGACTAAATTAACAAACTGTAAATTCGAATTACATGTTAAAGTAAAAACTCAAAGTGCTGGAACGAAATGCAAATAACATTACAACACCGAGGAGATATATTGCTCTCAGGTTGGGCCCTAACCTAAGAGCTATAGCTCCCTTAGAAACTCAGAATGAGATCAAAATCTGCCTGCCTTTATTCATAAACGAAAGTCTGATGACATGCCAAAATTGGCTTACAAAAGGAACAAAAACCGAGCTGTAGCTCGTACTTCCAAATTACAAGAGTAATACAAAAGTTCAAAAAGCTTCTATCCAAGGCTACGGCCTCAGTATTTATGCAAAATGATCATCCAACAGGTGTCCTTGATTTGTGGAGCTCGGCTGTCCAACTGAAGGTTAAACTGCTGATCCTGTAGAACAGTTATGACTGTTGTTCCTGTAGACCAGTTATAACTGCTGTTCCTGTAGAACAGTTGGATGCCTCTAAGATCGGTGGGGAGATGGATTGGAGCTCGGAGCTATGGTGGGAATTACGAGGAAGGTCCCCAAGACCGTGGACATCCTCTCCTAAAAACCAGCAGTGCCACCTCATTGTCTCCTTGTCTCCTTTTTCGTGGTCTTTGATCCCTTTTAATGCCAAAACCTGAAATCATCATGTATTAGTCACGTGGATAGAATGCCTACCCTTCTTCCTACAAATAACACGAATAAACCAAGAAATGAATGCATAAGCAATAAAAAAAAGAATGGTTTGAGCAGAGCAAGTAGGCCAAATGAGCCCAAATTGTACCAAAAATTGGGGCTCATCACTCCCCTAACACCTTCATGAGGAATGAGACATAGACGTTGTGAATATTGCTCCTTGGTGGAAGCTCCATCTCATAGGCCACCTTCTCAACTCTTCTAGTCACCATGTACAATGCATCGAAACGTGGTTGTAGCTTCTAATCCCCCTCCTGCTTCAATGTGGACTAGATATATGGTTGTAACATCAGAAATAGCAAGTCGCCCTTCTCAAACTACCTCTCAATCTCATGCCTATCTGCATACATCGTCTTCTAATTCTAGGTTGTCAATAAGTTATCCTTGATATTCTTGAGGATATATTGGCTCCCTTGGATTAAATCTTTGGTCTTTGGGGCCCCAGTATTTCCAAAAACAATGTCAGCAAAAGACAAATCATCATAACCATATAAGGAACAAAAAGGTAACATACCAATGGACATGCGGTGCGTGGTGTTGTAGCTTTACTTGCCCAAATGTGACATGGTTCTGAAGATATCCCTCCAACCATTTGTTGACCCTCACAGTTCTACCATCGGTATGTTGGTGGTATCTAGTGTTGGGGGTGTGTCCAATACCCACCAATCTGAAAAGGTCCTTCTAGAATTCCCCCATGAACTGACTATCTCTGTCAGACTATGGTCTTAGGGAGACCACGGAAATAAAAGGCCTCCCTCAAGAACAACTCGACCACATGTGATGTTGAATACCATGTCATAACGACAAAGAAGTAAGCATACTTGATCAAACGATCCACTGCTACATAAGCAATATCTTCCTTGCATTATAAGGAGCCGCATGATACAATCCATGGAGATACTCTCCCATTTCTTCTCGAGGATGGGAAGTTCCTGCAATAACCCAACTGGATGAGTCAACCCCCCTTATTTCTCTCGCAATCCTCACACTCTTTTACATATCTCAATACATCCCTCTTGAGGCCTTTGAATGTGAATAACTCTCTAACCATCATATATGTCTTCCAAAACCCCTAGTGTCCTAATACTGGAGAGTCATGAGCTACATGGAGAATCATCTCCTTCAACTGTGAACTCGACACCAAGAATATGAGCCCCTTATAGTATATGATCTCAACCATCACCCTATAACACCCATCAATGTGAATAGAATATAGAATCTCACATGCTTGTTGATCCTTGGAGTACTCCACCAACAACTGCACCTTCCAATCATGGCAAATAACCATGAGGGAAAATGTTGTAGGCCTCCTAGATAATTCATCTACTACCACATTGTGCTTTCCCTTGACATACTCAATATCAAAGTTGTAGGCCTACACCGTGCTAACCCACCTTTGTCTCCTGTCACTAAGGCCATACAACCCCATAAAATGGTAAAGGTTGTTGTGATCAAACTTCACCCGAAATATGTTTCCCACCAGATACTGTCGAGATTTTTCCAATGCATGCATGATGACTAAAATCTCCTTGTCATAAATAGAATACAACCTCTCATGTGGAAGGATCTTCTGGATCTCAAAAGTAATGGGGTTCCCATCTTCATATAATATTGTGCCAATCCCCTGACCTAATACATAAAACTCCAAGGTGAATGACTAAGTGAAATCCAAGAGTGCCAAAATTGGGCGACTACTCATCACATCCTTAAGGGGATCAAAGGTAAAATGCACTCTTTCTGTCCACACAAAAGCCCCCTTCTTTCTTATATCTATGAGGGGAGCTACTAGTGTTGGGTTTTGTTATATTCTTTCCACGAATAACCTACGTAGTGAACCGGGGTGTTAGAGGGGGGGTAGAGCTCCCCCTTCATTGCGTCGATTGTGTAGTAGGGGGGTCACAGGGGGGCGACAGCCCTCCCTGTCAGGGGGGTTTGAGGGGGGCAGGTAGCCCCCCTCTACAGGGTCCGGGGCAGTGCCCCGAGAATTTTTTTTTGGGACCCTATATTATGTTGGGCGAACCTACCTATGGTTTTTTGGTCCATGGTTTTGGACGCGATGGTTTTCGATCCATGGTTTTGGATACGATGGTTTTCGGTCCATGGTATTGGATGCTTCGGCATGTATAAATATGTATTGTAACATTGAAAGGAATATAATGAAAAATCAAGCTGGTAGTCCCGGTTTTGGGATCCAGGGGAAAATCTCTGTGTATATGTGTTTTATGTGTTATGCTCTCTCATTATTTATTTTCTGTGTTTTAGAATTCGTATGCAGGTAATTTCTGTACGGGGTTAAAACCTACATTTTGTATCAGAGTTGTTTTGGCTTCAAGGAGACGCCTTTGTTGCAGTGGGAGAACTGGGAGATCGATTCTGGTGGTGAAAGAAGATGGCGAGTAGCGGAAAGATAGAGATCGAGAAGTTTAATGGTCAGAGTTTTGAGTTGTGGAAACTCAAGATGGAGGATCTGTTGGTGGATAAAGATAGTGGATCGTGGTAGATCTAGGTACTAAACCAACGAGAATGACCGATGAAGAATGGAAGAAGTTGGATTGGAAGGCAAAGAGCACAATATGATTGCTTGTATCAGATTCAGTATTGCTGAATGTATCAGGGGAAGCTACGGCAAAGGCTTTGTGGGACAAGTTAGGGACTTTGTACCAATCTAAGTCTTTGGTGAATAAACTGTTCCTGCAGAAAACGCTATATAACCTGAGGATGAAAGATGGAGACTCGGTGACAAATCATATGAATGCATTTAATACTATGGTAAGTCAGTTAGCATCTGTTGATATTAAAATTTCAGATGAAGATAAGTGCATCAATTTGTTGTGTTCTCTACCAGATTCGTGGGATAGTCTAGTTATTGCAATAGGTAGCAATGCAACTGCTTTGCAGTTTGATAAAATAGTCTCAGCCTTGCTGACGGAGGAGATGAGACAGAAAAATATGGAGAGCCAGAACGGTGATGCCTTGTCTATATGAGGACGGTCCCAGAATAGAAACAAAAAAAAGTCATCGAGTGGGAGATCTAAATATCCAGGAAAACCTGTAAAGGTGGTGTGCTGGAAATGCAAAAAGGAAGGTCACTTCAAAAGGGACTATAAATCTAAAGCTCCTGATAAAGGAAATGGATCTGATGATGCTCCTTCTATAGAGGAAAAAACCACCTCAGATGAAGGTGGGGATGTGTACTTGGCTTCTTCAAGTACACATGTAGATCATGAGGCATGCTTGATTGACTCAGGTGCATCCTTTCACTACACTCCCCATAGAGAGTGGTTCTGCGAGTATGAGAAACACGATGGTGGTGATGTCTTCTTAGGAGATGATACGAAGGCTAGAATCATTGGTCGCAGAAAAGTAAAGTTGAAGTTGCAAGGTGGAAGGGTTAGAACACTTCCAGGTGTTCTACATATTCCTGCATTGGCCAGAAATCTGATTTCTGTAAGCAAGTTGGATGATGCAGGTGTAAAAACAGTGTTCGAGAAGGATACCTCCAAGATGGTTCGGGGAGCACTGGTATTGATGCGGGGAGTTCGGACTGGAACTCTGTACAGAATGCAAGGTAGCACTGTTGTTGATGGGTGCAATAGTTCTGTGGTTCCTAAAAGTGGAGCTGAAAATATAGTGGTCTCTGGAGAGAAGACCATGCTGTGGCATAAAAGGCTTGGACATATTGGAGAGAAGGGCCTTCGAATGGTAAAGGTATGGTAGAAGGTATGAGTAATAGCTCTCTGGATTTTGATTTCTATGAAATTTGTGTATATGGGAAGCAAAATCAGGTGAGTTTTCCCTCTCATGCTAAGAGGGCAAAACAGATATTAGAGCTTGTGCATAGTGATGTGTTTGGACCTATGAAGGTTCCATCACTAGGTAAGTTTGTGTACTATGTATCATTTATAGATGACTTCTCAGGGAATACATGGATATATTTCCTTAAGAATAAATCTGAAGTCTTTGACAGGTTTAAAGAATTTAAGGCTCTGATGGAAAATCAGATAGAGAAGAAGATAAAGTTGCTGAGGACAGATAATGGTGGAGAGTTTTGCAGCAAGGAATTTGAAGAATGCTGTAAGAAGTGTGGTATAGCACGTCAGAAGACTACTCCATATACACCTCAGCAAAATGGAGTTGCAGAAAGATTGAACAATACGTTGATGGAAAGGGAAAGAAGCATGCTCAGTGGTGTCGGGTTAGGACAGGAATTCTGGGCAAAGGCGGTGGATACTGCATGTTACGTGGTCAACAGGTCACCTTCATCAGTGTTGGAGGATAAGACTCCACAAGAAGTATGGACTGGTAAGAAACCCTCTCTTTCACATCAGAGGGTATTTGGATGTGATGCATATGTACATGTTCCAAAGGAGAAACGAACCAAGTTGGATAATAAATCTGAAAAGTGCATCTTTATTGGGTATAAGGATGGTTTAAAGGTTTATAAGCTTTGGAACCCAGCCACACGGAAGGTTGTGTACAGCCGAGATGTGGTGTTCAGAGAGGTAAAAGATGTTATTAAACATGAAGTCTAACCAAAGGAACCTGAGAAGATAAAGTTTGAGCTAAAGGAAGAAGAATCAGACTCTGCAGCAGAGGAGGAATCAGAAGATGAAGAGCCACAAATTTCGGCTGTGGGAAGATCAGTTCGAGAAAGAAGGCAACCAGAAAGGTATAGTCCATTTGCTTTCTGTTCAAATTTTTCTTTGTCTGTTACTGATGATGATCCCAAAACTGTGAAGGAAGCAGTGGATTCAGAGGATGGAAAGCTCTAGAAAGAGGCCATAGTTGATGAAATGGCATCTTTGCACAAAAGTGAGGCTTGGGATCTGGTGGAGTTTCAGGCTGGAAGGAAACCCATTAGCAGCAAATGGGTGTTTAAAAAGAAGACAAATGCAGAAGGGAAGGTGGAGAAATACAAAGCTCGGTTGGTAGAAAAAGGTTATTCCCAGGTGCCGGGAATTGATTTTGGTGATATTTTTTCTCCTGTTGCCAAGGTAACTTCTATTAGATTACTTTTATCTGTTGCTGCTGCTTTTGATTTTGAGGTAGAACAGATGGATGTGAAGACAACATTTCTTCATGGGGATTTGGAAGAGGAAATCTACATGAAGCAACCTGAAGGTTTTGCGGTGAACGGTAAGAAAGAGCTGGTATGCAAGTTGAAGAAGTCTCTGTATGGGTTAAAACAGTCACCAAGGATGTGGTATCAGAAATTGGATACATTTATAAAGGGACTTGGCCTCACCAAAAGCAAAGCAGATCACAGTGTGTATTTTAAATTAATTGGTGACCATGTTATTTATCTGTTCTTGTATGTGGATGATATGCTGCTGGTTGGAAATAACAAAGAAATTATCCAGGATTTGAAGACCCAATTGTCCTCCAAATTGGACATGAAAGAACTTGGTGCTGCAAACTATATTTTGGGCATGGAAATTAAAAGAGATCGGGCAAAGAGGAAGCTTTGGTTAAACCAAAGGAAGTATGTCGAGACAATACTGCAGAGGTTTAATATGCAGGATAAAACTAGTGAAAGTTCCTATTCATGTAGGTGTGAGGTTATCTACTGAACAGTGTCCCAAGAGACAAGAAGAGGAAGAGGACATGTCCTGTGTTCCATATGCAAGTGCAGTCAGTAGCCTGATGTATGCAATGGTCTATACTAGATCAGACATTGCACATGCAGTGGGAGTATTGAGCAGGTTTATGTAAAAACCAGGGAAGGAGTACTCGACAAGAGTGAAGCGGGTTTTCAGGTATTTGCGTGGCACTAGTGATTATGGTTTGTGCTATGAAGGAAGAGCAGGATTGGACAACGTGTTGGATATTCGTGGCTTTGTTGATGTAGACTGGGCTGGAGATCTGGATCAGAGAAGATCTACAAGTGGGTATGTGTTTAACCTATTTGGAGGTGCAGTCAGTTAGATGAGTAAGAAATAATATGTAGTGGCACTATCAACTACAGAGGCAGAATACATGGAGGCCACTCATGCAAGCAAGGAAGCAGTTTGGTTGCAGAGATTGTGTTCAAGTATGGGGTTAGTACAGGGAGGTATAAGAATAGACTGTGACAGCCAAAGTGCAATTTTCTTGGCAAAGAACCCTGCTTATCATTCAAAGACAAAGAACATTGATGTTCAGTATCACTTTGTGAGGGATATGATGGAAGACAAAAAGGTGTTGCTGGTAAAGGTGGACACATTGAAGAATACTGCAAATGCATTGACAAAATCTGTGAGCTTTGAGAAGTTCTCTTGGTGTAGAGAAGCAATGGGAATTTCAGGGCTGGAAAAATGACTAAGCTCTCCTGTGGCCCCCTGTGGAAAGAAAACGACAAGTGGGAGATTGTTGGGCTGTGTTATATTCTTTCCATGACTAAAAAAACCCTATATTAGGTTGGGCGAACCTACCTATGGTTTTTCAGTCCATGGTTTTGGACGTGATGGTTTTCGGTCCATGGTATTGGATGCTTCGGCATGTATAAATATGTATTGTAACATTGAAAGGGATATAATGAAAAATCAAGCTGGTAGTCCCGATTTTGGGATCCACGGGGAAATCTTTGTGTATATGTGTTTTATTTGTTATGTTCTTGCATTGTTTATTTTCTGTGTTTTAGAATTCGTATGTAGGTAATTTCTATATGGGGTTAAAACCTACAACTAGCTATGAGAATCCCTTTACGAACTTCCTATAGGAGCTGCATATTCCTATAATCTCCCCAATGCGATCACCTTTTGGGGCTCTGGCTAATCTCAAATGGTCGTGAAATTCTCCTCATGTAACCTCACTCTATTTGTTCCAATGATGTGTCCCAAGTAGAGCATATTTGTCAGTCCAATCTCACATTTGGACAACTTGGAGTAAATCTAGTTCTCCTATAAGATGCACAACACCATCTCCAGGTGCTGCAAATGCTCTTCCCATGCCCAACTATAAATCAAAATATCCAAAGAATACCAATACAAACTTTTTCATCTACCCATGGAATACATGATTCATACACAATTGAAAAGTTGTAGGTGTGTTGGTCAACTAAAATGGCATGACCAAAAACTAAAAATGCCCATAGTGGCACCTGAAAATTGTCTTGGGCATGTCCTGATCCCTCACCCTAATATGATGGTATGAGAGAAAATCTATCTTAGAAATGTACTTGGCTCTTCTATGCTCATTCATAAAATTATCAATGCATGGGATGGGGTATAGGTTTTTCAAATTCCTTTTGTTGAGTGCCCTATAATCAATGCACATGCACAAAGTCCCATCCTTTTTCACCAAAACAGCTGATGAAGCAAAGTGACTAGAACTCAAACTAATGTGCCCCAATGCTAGCACCTCCTTAATGGCATGCTCAATCTCATCCTTGTATGCCTTGGGATGCCTATAAGGAGTGGTGAAAAATTCTTGCACCCTAGGCTCCAGCTCATTGGTGTGCTCAAATCCCCTATCAGGTGGTTGCCCCAGTGGTATGTGCCCAAACAATATCGGGTAGTTGTCAAAGATGGCCTGTATGTTTGGGTGTGGTGGATTGGGTTGTCCCCCAACCTTTGAAATCCTCAACTCCACTCCATATGATATGTCCCCATGCCTCATGTGAGCCTCAATATTGTGTGCTGAAGATCTTTGTGTAGGATACAAATGCAAGCCTCTAAGAACTACTAGCTTGCCATCCAGCCTTGTGAACTCCGTCTCCAGTTTTATCCAATCAGTCATGACCTGGCCAAGGGAGTAGAGCCACTAGATACCCATCACCACATTGGTTTCTGACACATGAACAACAAAGAAATGATATGTCATCGAGAAGTTCCCCGTGGTCATTGTGAAAGAGGGGACACATCGGGTGCACTGCATGGTCTTGTCCCCCAGCACCATAACTGAGAATCCCTCGAACTACTTTGTAGTGATACCCCGAGTCTCAACCATCTCAGCATAAATAAAATTGTGGGTGGCCCCATTTTCTACCAAAATCGAGGCGAGTTGCCCCTACATTTTGCCTCAGATCCTCAAGGTCATAAAATTTGGGAATTCCATGCAAAGAAGCAAGGACTCACCCAGATGGTGCAAAAGGTGCTCCCCCAGGTGGTGTTGGTGGTTATGGTCCACTCTCTTCCTGGCCCTGATTGTCTCCCCTTGAAAACTACAACTCCACATCATCCTCTTGGTCACTATTTCAGAATATCTTGATGTAGTGGGCCTTGCGTGTTGTGCGCTAGTGGCCTGGGGCCCATGGCTCCCGACAAGTCAAACATAGCTTCCTCCTGTAGAGGTATCTCCTAGTCTCCTCATCTTACTTCCCTCACCCTTGGGATGTTCGATGCAGTGGGGGCCTAGTGTCACTCCCCTTTTGTGGGTATGGATTCCGTGACGGAATGGGTGCCCTAGTCTTGGGGATTGCCCCTTGTAAATCTCAGGCACAAGTCACAAACTCCTGGAAGGTAGAGGGTCTTCGAGACTTCACCAATCCATTCAATGGCTGATGTAACCCCTTTATAAATGTGTACACTCACTTGGCATTGGATAAGTCTGGCACCATAAGTGAAACCATCAAAATATTTGACATGTAATGCTCGGGGTGGCCAGTGTGTCTAAGTTGGGTAAACTCCCTGAAGTGAGCCTCTGAGTCCCTGCTATCAAAATGCTCCACCACTCTTCATGTGAAGTCCTCATTAGAGGTCAAACTGGCATGCCCTAGGGTGGAGAAGCCATGAAAGCACCAATCGTGTGCCTCCTCTTCCAAGTGCAAGGTATCCATTTTGATGGCTTCCACCTCCATCGTCCGATTAAGTTGGAAATAAGTATTCAAATTCTTTGTCCAATCTTGAGCTATGCACTTAGTAGAGCCATCATATGTGGGGAAGTACATCCTCCCAATAATACACTACAAATATAAGCTTTATGTGCTCATTCCCCCAATGCACCTTCCATTCTCATTCTTTTTCATCTAGCAATAATCTCATAATGACAAGGTTGCTTTCAAATCTTCCCCCATGAACTGTGTGGTGAAGTAAAATTATAAGTGCGGACACGAACAAATTCCTCTAGCCCGATAAAGGGTCTAGCCACAATAGATACATTCTATGGAAGATTTCCTTAGGTTAGAATCAATCAAGATGGCCTACCTCTTGGTCACTTATCCTTCTCGATGATGTCCTCGCTTGCTCACTCCAACAATCTCTCGCTTCCTTATTCAAGCTCTTGAAACAAGTAAACAACAAGAACAACACACAAACATAATAATAGACAAATTGCAATTCAACCTACTTAATGAGTCAAGAAGCATTAAGACACGAATATGTAATATTACAAAACACGTAGGAAATCAATCAATAGTTGCATATATTAATATCAAAGAGAGATTACAACCATTCGTCTTGACATCATAGTCTTCCTCTGACAAGACCAAGCTCCCACACACTTCTGCTAGCATTCCATGGTGGATTCAAACAATAATAGTTTAAAGGCTCTTCCCTTTAGACTTCACTCCAAACCAAACACACTTCTCCCTCACACAACTGGATGGCTACAACTAGTAATAGCTTGCTTGTCTAACTATAATAGTATATTGACACTCAGCCAAAACTCTAACTAGCTTGTGCTTGGGAAGAAGGGAGGTTTATATAGGAAATATGGATGGGAGATGAATCCTCTTACCATGGGAAAAGGAATTATCCCTTGAGTTAGTTCTACCATTATAGGGGAAAGGAGCCCAAATTGTCATCCTCGACCCCATCCATCCAAACCATTTACGAGACTTCCGTTACGGAGCTTCTAGAGCTAGAAGCTTAGGCTCTAATTTTAAAAACTTTCCATAATAGGACCGGCGCGACTGGAACACAACTCAGTCACACCAGTCGGGGTGGGGAATAGTGCTAATATCTGCACATCGGCATAGGGGAGACAAAGGTCATTACCATCGACCTTGTAAACTTGGCAAAACATAAGTTTCAGGGGAAATTGTGCAAAAGGGAAATGATTTTCTCATGAAGAGGGACATAATGGGAGTTTCTTCATGAAGGAAAAGCATGTGAGGCTCACTATAAAGGTCCTCCAGGATCAAGGAATGGGGAGTACAGGGACAGTGAAAAAATTTTGTGTAACAGATTCCCCCTAAAGCGTGAAGGTCGAGCTAGAGTGAGGGATGAAATGGTTTATAAATCAGTGTGGGGAACTGGTTTGCCGTCGGAAAACCTGCAAGAAAATATAGATACATATACATAAATTGAGATCTCTGTCAAATGATACATGAATTGTGGCATGGATGAAACCATCAAAAGAATGATCATGTAAATGGATCCAGGTATGGGCACAGCCATCCGTGAAAGAGGATCATAATGAAACCAAGGTATGGTCACAGCCATCCAATAATGAGAAGGATCGCATATGATAACACATGGTCTAGTTGCAGCTAGCCATCTGAAAGAGACATGTATATCATCATAACCATGTCACATCACTTTGCAACCTGGACTTATGTGATCTGAGTCTAGGGTCTTGTGCTCCAACACGACCCAATCAAATTATAGATCCTAGCATGCGAATAGATGTGTTAACGTCGAACATGTTAGAAAGTTGCTTGATTACCGGTCAATGATGTAAATTGTTAGCAAGTGCGAG
This sequence comes from Pinus tabuliformis, assembly GCA_031772625.1. Taxonomy (NCBI): domain Eukaryota; kingdom Viridiplantae; phylum Streptophyta; class Pinopsida; order Pinales; family Pinaceae; genus Pinus; species Pinus tabuliformis. The sequence continues at coordinate 344,924,963 of CM062812.1, forward strand.
AGCAACCACCAATAATGACAATGGACCTAAAGGTACCATCAACACTATTCACGGATTGTGAATACAGGAACTGGAGTCGAACACCCATGAAATCACTCGATCGAAAGCCAATTATGTGAACTTGTTGTCGAGTGCAAAGAACTTGCCATTAGGGCATGCAAGCTCTAAGGTGCTGAACGGGAGTCTCTCGATCAACTTCCCAAATAATGAGTTGAATTCGATGGAAAGAAACCTTGTTGAAGGAAGGCCATAGTGAATCCCACATCATCGATGCGAGACGAGAGGATGAAAAATGATTTTGGATGATACAGAGAATCAGAGGTAAGTGTAACTATAGAAGGACAACTCTTGAACATATCGATGAAACAACTGGAAGTTTCACAGCTTTTGGATCTGTTAACACCCAGGTTGTTCCCTATGACTCCCAAGGGAATACGGCCGGGGTAACCACTAACCAATCTTTTGATCACTGTTTCTAGCCAAACTGTGATCAGAGAGGGCTCTCTCTTTGTGATTTGTAACTGTTTATGGTAGGGTTTTAGGCTAGGTATCGAGCACGGGTTTTGTTTATGTTTTGGTTGAAGAATTCCTTTCAGGTCTCTGCGATGTAGTTTTCAAAGAGTTAAGTGTCATTGGGCAATGGAGTCTGTGGCTGTAGGTGTCTAGAAACTTTGAGATGAACCGGTAAAACTTACAGGGCCATTTGGATGCTTCATAGAACAAATTTTAATTAATAACAAGAAATAAGTAAGACAAACAGTGAAAGCATTCAAGAATTTTCACTCATTTTTAAATGTTTCCACCAACTGGTTACGAGAAAAGACAAATGTCACAGGGGCAAACTTGAATCCCTGGGAATGTCTATCACAGCGAAAGATATAGTTTCAAAGTGCAGCAACTAAGAATTACACTTCTGTTACTGTATCTGAGGAAAACGTGGATAATAGCTCAGTTTGAGTTCAGGGTAATCATGGATTAAGTCCTGGAACCATTCTTCTACTTTGCTATTAAGTGTAAAACATCTGAACAATAAAAGAGAACAAAAGACTCGAAAACATGTAACACAGGGATTTGAGAAAACTTATTGTTTTATGAAACACTCTGGAATCCTGCAACATTCACCATTCACCACAACGCATCCAAGTACACCAAGCTTTGGAAATTCCATTCTCCCTTTTTATTATTTCTCTGAGAATCTTACAACAAGCGAGAGCTCTTCAAAGGAAAATTACAACAACCCCTGCTCTATCATGCGCAGGGGTTTATATAGAAATAATTATACAAAATATCTCAGGCATTGAGTCATCTGAGAGAGAGAAAATATCTTCAGTAGTGTTCAGAAAGTAGGCAGGAAGTTATTACAATGTTAAATGCAGAGTAAATGCCCTTTATGTCTGTCAGATGATTGTTTTGACTTTAAAGAGTCTCTGAGTCGGTTACATTACTATGTATCAATCCTGTAGGTACGCATTTACTTTTGCCAGCGCAATGAGTTTCTCGGCTATGCCAGCTGCGTTTGTCTTTCCTGCTTTGTTGGCTGCTCCATCTGCTGAGTTGGCTCAGCTTTGAATTTATGATCCCTGCTGATTTTGCTGACTGTTCTTTCCGTCAAAATTCATAGAAGAAACAGGAATTGATGCATGTCCTAACGTTTACAAAATTCTCTGGATGGCATCTGTCCACCATTCCTGTGTAGGGAGCTGATGCCTGAGGATGGCCTGCATTGTCTCTTCAGCTTCTGTATACTTGAAAAAGTTGGGAGCTACATCAAACAGATGATTCATTTCATTCATTATAAAAAGTAGATTTTCTATCTTACCATAGAAAATCTGTCCTGTGATAGGCCCTGTGTCTTCTGAGGTGCTGGCCTTCTCATTTACCTGTGATGAGGCAAAAACATTCACTCTCTTGGCATATTCTTCATGGGTGAATAATCTCCCTCCGTTGTTCAACAAGCTGGGGAGTCCTTTACTTTCCAATACCTGAAACCTCTCAATGAACCTGTTTACCTCAGTTTGCATATCTTGGGTTCTTCTGTCTAACGTTTGCACCAGACTTCTAAGAGTAAGAACCCTCTTGATCATTTGGATAGTATCAGTTCTGTTTGCGATTCCCATGATGGTCAACTGAGAACTTGTCTTATGATTGAGCACATTGATCATTTTTGTTGCAATTTCAGGCATGTTCCCCAATAAGGCCCTTGATGTTCTGATTTCCCTTTGCGCCTTTGGAATGAGCTCCAGTTGCTCATGGATTGTCTCAATGTATGGCCATTGGTTATTGATGGATTTACCAATATTGGACCATATCATTGCTCTGATTTCGGCTATGATTTTATCTAGTTTTAGCTCTTTCTCAAGCTCCTTGATTTTGTCTTTGAGAGCTTTGATTTCCCTGGCCTTCTCTCCTACTTCTCTCTTTGTTTTGTCATGCCTTTCATTCACCTTGGCCAGCTGCTCCTTAGTTTCATTTAGCTGCATCATTTGTGCCTCTAGAGCTTGTATTTCGCTCTTTAGCTTTTGCATGTCTAAGCTCTGATTTGTGCTGGTGGGTGCTGCTGAAGTAGATGTGGCTGGTTGTTCAGCCTGCTGAGGTGGAGGTGCAGTAGTAGGAGCAGTCTCCTCAAGATTAATGACCTGTGGAGGGGGCTGAGATGTTTGCCCCTCTTGCGCTTGTGTTGATGATCCTTTCAGAGGTGCTTGTGTGGCCTCATATTGCCCCAATTTTTCTTGTGCCTTTATAAGTTCTTTGTAAACAGAAATTAATAGAGTAGTGGAATCCTGCTCATACCTTTGTTTTGCCACTTCATCGGTCTGTGGATGGATAGTGGCTGGAAGTTTGATCTTCTTCCTTAGTGCAGCCATATCAGCATCTCTGATTTTTAAGATCTCTTGTATCCCTTTGATATCATTGGGATTGTGCCCAATTTCTATGATAACTTCTTCCAAGGTTTTGATCCTGTTGTCTTTGGCCTGAGAAGAGGCTCTCTCTAGCTCCACCTGGGAAGCTGTAGCATTCAGACTGCTTGTTAACTTGTAGTTGTCCAAGGTCTTATCGGCCAATGAAGCATACACCATTTCCCCTGTTTGTTTATGCAACTCAATTTTGTCCATGGGGTGTATGTCTTTGGCAAGGACCTCCAAATTGGTCCTGAGATAATCAGCAGAAGACTGTGGCTTGAGTGCCGTAGGCATAAAATGACTCAATGTCAGTTTTCCCTCACCTACATCAAAAGCAGACATGAGTCTCTGCTGATTGGAAGGAGCCATGTTAAGTAGGTGATTATATAATTGAACTTTGATTGGGTCACTCCTCCTCTTAATGTCTATGAACTGCTGCTTTATGCTCACTCTTTCCTCTTTCTGCTGGCTGGAGGAGCTGACCTCCCCTCCCATTGTCCTGTCTAGTTCCTGCTGGGAGGAACTTGCTGAAATTTCTTGACTTGGTGGGCCCATGCCCAATGCTTCTCTGATGGCTATATCCTCTTCTGGAAAATCGTTGAGTCTTTGCCTTTTCTCTCCTTGATTTATAGAGGATGTCAAGGGAGTTTCTCTTTCCCTCTTCCTAAAGACAAATGTGTCCTCCTTTTGAGGGGTTTGGAGGACCGAGGCATCAGATGTAGTGTCTTGCCTTGTAGGCATGACTTTTTCAGTGGTCTGAGGAGTATCCACTGTTTCTTTTTGCTGAGCAGGTTGCTCTTGTCCTTGTTTTTCTTGCTGCTGTTCCTCTTGCTGTCCTATGTCTTCTTGTTGCCCTTGCTGTAGCCCTTCTGCTTGTTCTTGTGCTTGCTGACTTTGATTTTGCTGCTGTTCCTGCTGTTGCTCTTGCTCCATCTCTTTTTCTGTCTCCATTTCTTTTTCCTTTCATTTTTCTGATACTTTTCCAGCAACTCTTGTAGTTTGATGTGGAGTAGTTGAAGAGGAGGCTGCTGGTCCAATTTGTGTGCTTGGCAGTGAGGGGACCTGTGCATAAAATTCAAGGTCAGCCATCTTCTTTTGATTGTTCAGAGCTCTTTGATTAAGCTCTTCTTGAGTCACATTTTCTTCTAGAGTTCCCCTTTTCCACTTGCTTTGATTGGCATATTTTTCAATTTGGGGGAGGCTATAATGACCGTAAGCAGACAGTTTATATTTGAGTCTCCTCATTGTGATGAAGTTGTTGGGGTCATAGGGTTTCCATATAAAACTGTACTTCAAACCAAATCCCATCAGTATTCTATCTGCCTCCTTCCACCCTTCATCCCTTTCATTGTAGACTAAATGGCCAAGTTGGCTCTTGATTTTCAGCTGTGCTTTCTTGCCTCTGCCTGAGAAGTGGAACATATCCACATAGCCAAACTGCCTGAAGTATTCTAAGGCAAATATCCTCATGGGCACAAATTTGGGTAATCTAAATGGGGGTAATTCACACCCATATATTCTGATGACGGTGTGGTGTTGGTAGAGATACCAATCCCCAATACTGTATACTTTTGACAAATGTAGGCACCTTTTCATGTCCTCTGTCAGTCTAGGAGGAGGTGAACCAATCAGTAGAGTCAAGGCTGGATGGATGAAAAGATCAATAAACTCACAGTAGGTGTATGGAGAGTGGCTTGATATATGGAAAACAGATGTCCAATATACTACTGATCTCAAATTGCCCTGTGCATCTACTCTCTTCTTTGGGAAGGAAAATTTATCATGCTGGAAGTATATGAGCAGATGATATAGGTAGGAGGTGTACCTAAACACTCTTTCTCTTGACAAATTCATCAACTGTTCATGCATTTTGTCTGATATGTATGTTGCATAATCATAGTGGATTGGCTTTTTTCCTGGGGAAAACATAAGCATCATTTGTATAATTGTTTCATCCACATGTTCTATCGAATCATATCCCAGGATGGGACTGATCATGCCAACCAGGTCTAGGCCCAACTGGTTGAGATAAACATAGTTGATAGGAGGAACTTGCAGAGTGCTAGCCTTGATGAAGAGCTGGTTAACCTTAATGATTTGGGCCTCTGTGGTTTTGGCTCCCTGTACTATTAGATCAGCTAGTGACAGTGGGACCAACTTTTGCTCTGTCTGGAATTGCAACATCTCCCTGATGGCTTCAGGGGTAATGAGAAACAGAATTAAACCTTCAGCATCTAGCACTGCCCTCTGGGATGCATCATAGTGTTCAGCAACTATGTGCACAAGCTCAGGGAATTGATTAACCTGAGGAAGCTTGAATATTGGGAGGAATGAATCCCAAATTCCCAGGATGTCTGTCCCCCTATCATGTTTGATCTTTATCTCGTTTAATATTTGCAGATGGAACCTGCTTCTGCTCATCATTTCCTCTGTTATCTTGTAGTCCAGGTCTGCCAATGCTCTGGTGTCAAATGTTCTATTAGGAACATTCAGGGGAGCCACATTGAGGGCTATGGGAGCTACAGGGGGGTCCATGACTTTCCTTTGAGGTTTCTGTTTTGCTTGGGGATTGTGTCACTTATGTAGATCAATAACAACAGAGTTTCTTTGCAGAGAAGGGTGAAAATGCCTGAGAAAAGGTGAATGCAGGGTCTGCAGCAGTTGAAAATGCTGCTTTATGGTAATTAAGAGCGAAGCTTAGCTTTTCTGGCACCTTTCAATGGTAAAATTTGGTTTCAAATGCGCCTGCCACGATTGCGCAGACAGGACCTGGTTTCTTAGCGGAATGCCACTGGGAAAAGGCTCGGCTGGTGTTTTCCGAAGTGATAATTGGAACTTCAAGGCTTTGTTGAGGAATTCAGTGGTGAATTTCTGATTTTCGGCTTCCTTTAAGCTTCTTAAAGCGTTAAATAGATAATTGCAGGCGCACAGAGGATGAATGATGAGGAATACCTGGTAAAACAACGAGCAGAGGTCGTGACTGCAGGTTGAACTGGTGCGCTGGAGATCTTCTGGTCAGTTTAGCAGGTTGGTAGACAATTTGGACGTTGATTGCATGCAGAGCGGAATAACGACGAACACACAAAATGACCAAAAAAAACGCGAACTTTTGGCTAAAATAGACCTTTTTACGCTTTTGGCGCGAATTCGTGCTGACGTCAGCATGACGTCATTGGGTGGGGTCAAGGTCGGATGACGTCATGCTGACGTCATCGGGTGATGTGGCGCTGTCTGGTTGGTACACGGTGGCGGTGACATGGCAGGACGTACATGGGTGACGGGGCGCTGACACGTTGCTGATGCGGTGATGACGTGGGTAGGCGGGATGAGGGAATCCGGAAACCGCTAATGGTTTCATATCGCACCGCCTCCTGTACGGGGGCGGTATCCATCAGATGTACCTCCAACGTGTGGTGGTGAGGACACGTAGCAGCGGAGTGACGTCCTCAGAATACGGACGTCGGGAGATAAGCCTCGTACAGCGGATGAGCTCCGACGTCAGGGCAACCGTTGGATCTGCAGCGGATAATCGGACGGTGATCGGACGAATGAGATGACAGGGGGATAGTACGTTTAACTGTCAGGCGTCGGACAGATTCCGACACGACCAGGGCCGTCAGATCTGGAGGGTCTGATCTAACGGTCATCGGATGAGCTGACATGTGCGCTGTATACGGAAGCTGGCGGGGGTATATAATCGGGTTTTATATGATTTTCCAATGTAATTTTCAAAAAACATTATATGCGCTAACCTTGGCTATAGGGCGGGAAAGTGGGTTTTCATGCTTATTTGCCCTTTGAAGCGGGTAAGGTGGGGATTTAGGATCTTTATGGGTTTTTTATGTGCAAAGAGGTAAAAATAGGGGAATTTAGCTCATGAAGGGGAGGGGGTAGCTGGCCTAGGCTCATCAACATGACCTGGTGTCATTTGATCCCTGACTCGAGACTTTATTGGCTATAATGCCAAAGGGGTGGGTATTTATAAGATTTTGGGATTTATACACCTTGGTGTTAGTAATATTAGGGGAAGAGGCGATATGAGGATTTATACAATAGAATTAGTGTTAATATGAATGAAGGGAGCAAATGAAGGGGATCTCACTGAGTTTATATGAAATTGATTTAGTTTTGAGAGTAGATCAAAATGAAAAGATTTTAGACAAGAAATGTGGCTTCTGAATGAACCAGAACCACCTAAAAACCATGATCTTTCTCCATAAATCTCAGCTAAAAGAAAGGGAATGTTAGTAATGAAATGAAGGGGGAGAAGGAGGTTAGTCATGCTCCTGCTGTAGTCTTTTACCTTGCTGCCCACCATCACCAACCTTGCAATGATAGGGATACCTTTCTGCAACCCCTGCTACCTACCCAGCTGCTTACCTAGCATTTTTTTGTTTCTCCTTGGAGGGTGCACTTGGACTTGCAAACCCTTACTTGCCCTTTTTTTTTCTTTGGCTTTTTCTTTATTCTTTTCTCTATCTATTTCTACCCTTATCTCTTCCAAGGTCCCAGATTAAACTGTTGGGATCCTTTTCTTCTCTACCTAAACTAGTTGTCTGCCAAGATTAGGCTGTTTGGACAGACTTCTTTCTCTATTCTATAACACAAAATTGAAACATGGAATGATCCAGGTTAAACTGTTGGATCATCCATCAAAATTTGGAATAAGGTCATCAACATTGAAACACTTTAGACACCTTTTGTTCTCTAGGAAATATGGGATCTTTGTGAACTCAAAGCAGAGCATATTTGGACTTTCTCTTGTCAATCATGAAATATGAAACCTATTGGTATAGGTATCCAACAGTGGCTCCACATGGGGATGGTTTTTCTTTTGAAAGACCAAGAACAGCAGGTCAGATTGCCTTGCTCCTTAGCTGCCCATACCAATCTTTGAAACTAGCTGCCTTAAATGTGTCAAAATGGTGTGTTTTTTTCTTGGAAGGCCTCTGATTCTATTAGCCTCTTGCTGCTTGGTGAATCACTCGGGAAAACTGCTTTTTACAATCTAAAACAGAAGATAATATGTACATCTGTATATATACAATGAATCCTTGGATTCCACTCATAGTGAACAGTCAAAGTAGTGCTTCAGCATCCTGCCATTGACAGGACCTTTATCTAAGTCAGTTTCGGTCAAACTTTTGAGGAAGTAGGTGTTATTACCTTGCACTGCTTGGACAGCAAATGGTCCTATCCATAAAGAGTCAAACTTTCCATGCTTCCCTTTCTCTTCTCTTCTTGCATCCCACTTTAGAACTTTGTCCCCTACATTGAAATCTTCTGCTTTGGTTCTTCTATCAAAGGCCTTTTTCAGTTTCTCTTGTAGTATCTGCACTCTGCTGAAAACTTGTTCTCTGGTCTGCTGTAAACAAATTATCTGGTTAATCCTTCTTTGCATGTCATTTGGCTCTGCTTGGCTTTCTTGTAGAAGTTTCATAACCGGCACTCCTAGTGATGAAGGAAATCTGGCCTCTAATCCATAGACTAACTCATATGGGCTGATCCCAATTGATCTTTTAGTTGTTAGTCTGTCTGCCCATAAAGCATTTACTAGTTTCTTATGCCAGTTCTTTTTGTTCTCTTCCAGCACTTTCTTTATGATATTTATCAAACTTTTGTTTGATGATTCAGCAAGGCCATTTCCTTGAGGATAGTAAGCTGTAGAATGGCCCAAAGTAATGTGAAATTTATGGCAGAAGTTCACCATCTTCTTGGATCTGAAGGCTGCAGCATTGTCTGTTATTATCTTGTCTGGGCAGCCAAATCTAGCCAGTATATTGTTTTCCAAAAATTGAATGATTACTGAATCATTTGCTTGTCTGCATGGGGCAGCTTCAATCCACTTGGTGAAGTAGTCTGTTGCTGTTAGAATCCATCTGTGTTGCCCTGAAGATGAGGGATGAATTTCCCCAATGAAATCCAAACCCCATTGTTGAAAAGGTCTCTCTGTTGCAATGGGCTTCAAAGGAAGTGGCAGCAGCTGTCTTTTTCCTTCAAACAGTTGGCATTTGTGGCATGAGGCTGTGAATTTCTTAACATCAAAGAACATAGTAGGCCAGTAATAACCAGCCCTCAATATTTTGTCCACAGTGGACTTCCAGTACAAATGTCCACCACAGTCTCCAGCATGGAATTCTTGCATGATATGGTTAGTTTCATTCTCTATTAGACAGTGCAGCAATATACCTTCATGGTTTTTCCAAAGTAGATTTCCATCCATCACACAAAATCTAGATGTTTTCATTTTTACGAACCTACACTTAGTTCTGGACAGTCCTGGGGGAGCACACAGGTTTTGTAACACATAACAGATATCAGAGTACCAAGGAGATTGTTCAAAGGCTACATTGATCTTTGGAGTCGCCAGCTCTGTTTTACTGTCCAGTTGATTGATATCTAAGGCTTGGAAATTTGCTTCTGTCATCAATTTGGCCAAACCTTGCCCTTTAATCAGCTTTGTAGGCTTTATTTCAATGTCAAATTCTAGTATGTTGGCAATCCATTTTCCTCTCCTACCCTCTAAGTTTTCTTGTGTGAGAATGTCTTTGACAATAGGACTAGGTACATAAGCCACAACATGGGAGTAAAGGATGTAAATCCTAAAGTCTTTAATAGCTTTGATCAAAGCATATGCTTGTTTCTCCATTATTTGGTACTTTAGGGGGGCATCTCTAAGAGCCCTGCTGAAAAAAGCAATGGGCTTTTCATTCCCTTGTTCATCTTTCTGTAATAATACAGCAGCAATAGTATGCTGGGAGGCAAAAGAGAAAATTATAAAGTCTCTGTCAAACTGAGGATTAGTTAACACCGGGGTTCGAGTCAAGGCCAATTTTATACTTTCAAAGGCTTGTTTTTCTTCAACAGTCCATTTGACCTTTGAATCCTTCTTTAGCATATTGTTTAGTAATCTGACTAATTCTGCTAAATTGGGGATAAACCTTCTTAAAAAGTTGATTTTTCCTAAGAATCCTTGCAGCTCCTTGACATTCCTTGGGTGAGGCATTTGTAGGATAGCTTGTATCCTATCTGGATCAATTCTTATGCCATCTTTTGAAATAATGTGTCCTAAAAGTTTCCCTTCCTCCAAACCAAATAATGACTTCTTGGGGTTTAAGGAAATACCATATTTCCTGCATGTTATGAAAATCTGTCTTAAATGTTTCAAGTGTTCTTGGTCAGATTTTGAAAAGGGTGTTAGATCATCTAAGTAAATAACCAAGAAGTCATGAATCTCTTTTGCAAAAGCAATGTCCATTGCTCTTTGAAACGTTGCCCCTGCGTTTTTCAATCCAAAGGGCATTTTCACATACTTGAAAGTTCCCCATGGGGTAGTAAATGCAGTTTTGTCTTGATCATCAGGGTGTACAAGGATTTGATTGAAACCTGAGAAACCATCCAGCAATGATATCCTTGAAGCCCCTACTACTCTTTGAAGAATGTGATCCATTTTGGGTAAGGGGTAGTTGTCTTTGAGTGACACTTGGTTCAAATTCCTTAAGTCTACACAAAGTCTAATCTCACCAGTTTTCTTTCTTGTAGGGACCAAATTTGAAATCCACTTAGAGAACCTGATTGGTGCTATGATACCAGCTTTGAACATTTTCTGTAATTCTTTTTCAATGGAAGGAAGGAGCACAGGATTGATTCTTCTTAATTTTTGTTTGAATGGTTTTTGATTAGGCTTGAGGGGAATGGTATGCTGGATGACAGAGGTATCATAAGACTTTAAGTCCTCATAACCCCAAGCAAAAACATCTTGAAACTCTTTAAAGAGATCAATGTATTTGGGTTTTTGATCAGGGGGCAAAGCAGCAGATAGCTTTATTATTTTAGGCTTGTCAGTGGTACCAATGTTGCATTCTTCAATTGCTGCATCTAATGGCTGCATCTTTGGTTTTCTGGGGACATCATTTGAGTCAAAAATGTCCTCTAGTGGGGTAAGGCCTGCTGGAAGGAAATTGTCTTTGAGTTGTATGATTTCGGCTTCAACGTTACTCATCTCTTCACAGTCAATTTGGTTAATTTGCTGAATGTTTTCATTGCTGAAAATGGTTGGACTGAGTAGTTGTTTTGCTGTCCTAGGTGACATTAGGTGAGCAGACTGTTGAAACTATATTTGTGATGGACATGCTCCATCAAATATTTGTGACTGAGTTGCTGACTCAAGGTCAATATTTAATCCTGTGAACTCTTGTTGCAAGGTTAAAAAGTTGTTTATTTGCATGTCATTCTCAAATACTTGCCACTCTTTAACATTGTTTGGAACAGAAGGCCTATATTTGACCTCGGCTGTGAAGCAATTGTTGGGTTCCAATGGAAATTTGAAGGTGCTGGCAAATGTTGCCAAGCTGTGTGCATGGAGATTGTGGCCCCTTGGAATTTTTGTGATAACAAACTCAGAGAAGGTTTCTAATATCTCAATTACAGCAGACCTGTAGGACCTCAATCTTTTGTCATTGGTGACAAAATTTCCTTTTACTTGTTGAATTACTAGGTCAGAGTCCCCCATGATGGAGAGGCTAGGTGCTTGTAAAGATTTTGCAATCTTGAGGCCTAGAAACAGAGCTTCATATTCTGCCATGTTGTTAGTGCATCTAAAATTCAATCTGTAAGCCCTACCTTCTGTATAATCTTTCTCTTTATTATGTATCCATACTCTAGCCCCTGCCCCTAACTTGTTAACTGAGCCATCAAACTCTAGCACCCATAGAATATCTTGCTGAACAGAAGATTTAAGATTCTGTTCACGGGATGGCAATGTGAGCATGAGTTGGGGTTTCTTTTCCCGTTTATTTTCTAGGACGATTTCATCACTTGTTTGACAATCTTTGACAACAGGAGGAGGGTTAATGTGTATTGTTGGGCTGATTGAAGTTTGGCAGGTGCTACTTGTTTGATCAGTGTTTTGTTCTTGTATGAGTGCTTCGGTCCTAATGTCATTGTTTGAGAGGCTTATGCTGTCATTGAAGAGGATGAAGGAGTCTATGTCCGAATGGACAGCATATATTGGAAAATTTTGAGGCTTTTCTTCACTGCTGACCATATACTTCATGAGTGTTTCCCTGTATAGTCTTTTTGGTTGCCCAAAGACAGAGATAGTTGCATATGACATATCTAATTGCAGGGATCCTTGGAGCTTGGCTCCCCATGATCTTGATAACAGCATCCCATATTTGGGTGGGATATCAGCGACTACAACATCCATTAGAATAGTTTTGTTGGGAAATTGAACCAGGGACACACATAAATCTTTTATTAGGCCCAAACATTTGACTTGGCTAGAATCAAAAGAAAACAGGTCTTTGTATGGTCTTGTTATATCCAAGTTTAATCTTTCCATGACTGCTTTTGGCATCAGGTTATGAGAAGCACCTGAGTCAAACATTGCATTGTGCAGTATTTTATCATGAACATGCAGGCTGACATAAAAAGGTAAAACCCCTGTGACTACTGTTTTTCCATCTACTTCTGGGCCAAACAGTAATTCTGGAGTTTCATCTAGCACATTTACATCATCTTTGCTGTTGGTGAGCTGAAGGGATTTTTTGATCTGTTGCTTATAGATGTCATGCTTGGCTAGCTCTGAGAGGGGGATTGCTATCTTTAACTTGCCAATCTCTGTACCTAGGTCAAAAGGTTTGTCAACTTGGATTTTAGAGTCACGGATAGCAGTCTTTTCTTTGTTCACTAAATCTTCTTGTTGGATTTCATCTTGATCCCGAACCTGCCCCTCATACTCATGTCTTGAGGGGTAATGTTCGGGTTTGAGTGGGAGGATGAGGTTGCCGTGGGCTGTTGTAGTGGGGACAGTAGTTCAGTAACCTCCTCAACCACTATTTCTTTTGTAGGCACCTTTGTGTTGTCATTAGGTTCAGTGACCATGGTTTCTTTGGGCTGTTGTTTCTCCTTTGCCTTTTCAGGCTGATCTACATTTACAGTCCTACTCCTTAATTTGTATTGTTTGTGGACTTCATAGACAGCAGTATCATGTCCTTGTTTAAAGTCAAAGGATTCTCCTGATTGAGTTTGGAATGTTTTGCTTTCATCCTCCTCATGGTCTTCTTGTGTTAAGAAAACATGGCTTTTACCATCCAGACCCATTAAGTTGATTTCAGGATCTTCATTGAGCTGATTGGCTGAGGAAGTTTCTACATAGTTTTCTTGAAAAGGGGGTCTGATATCTTGGTCAGCACTTGTTTTTCCTATGTTTGGGTTCTGAGTTCTCCTAAAATTTGGGTTTCTAGGAGGGTTGTTTTGTGATGCCTCCCATGATGATTTTCTTTCAACTGATTCCACCCTTTCACCCAGTCTCTTCATGCTGTTTAGTATTGCATCCAACTTTTGGTCAAAACCCGAGGGCTCTTCTCTGAAGCCAGCCTTCTTTTCCAGCTTTGCCCTGTTTCTCTTGGCAATTAGGTTTGCCTCTACAGTGACTGCAACTCTTTGGGCCTCTGCAAGGTTTGGAGGATCTCTTTCTTTCAACTGATAGGCCATATCAGAATCAAAACCATCAGGGAAGTTATACAGGGCCAGATCAGGAGGGGGTCTTAAGTTCTGGGGGATAGCATTATATACATTGTTAAACCTAGCACAATATTCCAAAACTGTTTCTTGGGGACCTCTTTTAATAGTGTTATATTCACCGAGTATGTGTAGAGGATCTTTCTTCTTCTCCCATCTGTTGGTAAACTCTTGGTACAGGACCTCAGGGGTTGCAATGGAATTTGCATTCAGGGATCTAAACCAAGTTCTGACATCCCCGGTTAAGCTTTGAACAAAAATTCTCATCCTGACACTATCATCATCTATTTCATAGGTCTCAAAGTGGTCTTGCATCTTCTTAGCATGCTGGACAGCTGTCAAAGGGCCATGGGAGTCAAAAAATGAGATTTTGGTTTGGTAGTCTTGGGGTAGAGCCGGTGCATTGGCTGGTATCTGCAGAGGTGCATATCTGTTAGCCATGTTTATGGGGTTTATGGGGTTAATAGGAACAAATGGGACAGCTAGGATTACAGGTGTAACAGGGTTAATAGGATGGGTAACAAGCGGGGAACTGGTTGAAAGAGTATGTGCAGATGGTGAAGATGGGAGAGGAGGGCTTTGAGGTGTTGATGATGAACTAGGGGAACTAGGGGTGGACCAGAACAGAACTTTGCAGGGTGTGGGAATGCAGATAGGCTGTTCTGAAATTATATCTGAATCGGCAGGCTTCTCCTGCTTTTGCTGTCTTCTAATGTTCTTTGGAATGATATTTGGATTATCAACAATGATAGGTTGGTTAGGGTCAGGGTTTGCCCTAGTGTGCCTTGGGTTTCTTTTGGGAGCCAGCTTCTAAGTATTCTTTTAGAACTTTATACAGGAGGTTTTATATGTACAAGGACTAGGTAGGAATTCTGGAATGACTATGTATGTTTCAACGCTAGGATGAAGATTCCCTAGTTAGCTCTTCCCTAAAGCTGTCCCTGTGTTTACAGAAACAGTCCTAAGGCCTCTTGGCTAGTTTCAGGCTTGATGGTAGCTTTGGAAGATAGATAGTAATTGAAAAATCTTTAAAAGTCCCCAGCAGAGTCGCCAATTATGTTAACACCCAGGTTGTTCCCTATGACTCCCAAGGGAATACGGCCGGGGTAACCACTAACCAATCTTTTGATCACTGTTTCTAGCCAAACTGTGATCAGAGAGGGCTCTCTCTTTGTGATTTGTAACTGTTTATGGTAGGGTTTTAGGCTAGGTATCGAGCACGGGTTTTGTTTATGTTTTGGTTGAAGAATTCCTTTCAGGTCTCTGCGATGTAGTTTTCAAAGAGTTAAGTGTCATTGGGCAATGGAGTCTGTGGCTGTAGGTGTCTAGAAACTTTGAGATGAACCGGTAAAACTTAGAGGGCCATTTGGATGCTTCATAGAACAAATTTTAATTAATAACAGGAAATAAGTAAGACAAACAGTGAAAGCATTCAAGAATTTTCACTCATTTTTAAATGTTTCCACCAACTGGTTACGAGAAAAGACAGATGTCACAGGGGCAAACTTGAATCCCTGGGAATGTCTATCACAGCGAAAGATATAGTTTCAAAGTGCAGCAACTAAGAATTACACTTCTGTTACTGTATCTGAGGAAAACGTGGATAATAGCTCAGTTTGAGTTCAGGGTAATCATGGATTAAGTCCTGGAACCATTCTTCTACTTTGCTATTAAGTGTAAAACATCTGAACAATAAAAGAGAACAAAAGACTCGAAAACATGTAACACAGGGATTTGAGAAAACTTATTGTTTTATGAAACACTCTGGAATCCTGCAACATTCACCATTCACCACAACGCATCCAAGTACACCAAGCTTTGGAAATTCCATTCTCCCTTTTTATTATTTCTCTGAGAATCTTACAGCAAGCGAGAGCTCTTCAAAGGAAAATTACAACAACCCCTGCTCTATCATGCGCAGGGGTTTATATAGAAATAATTATACAAAATATCTCAGGCATTGAGTCATCTGAGAGAGAGAAAATATCTTCAGTAGTGTTCAGAAAGTAGGCAGGAAGTTATTACAACGTTAAATGCAGAGTAAATGCCCTTTATGTCTGTCAGATGATTGTTTTGACTTTAAAGAGTCTCTGAGTCGGTTACATTACTATGTATCAATCCTGTAGGTACGCATTTACTTTTGCCAGCGCAATGAGTTTCTCGGCTATGCCAGCTGCGTTTGTCTTTCCTGCTTTGTTGGCTGCTCCATCTGCTGAGTTGGCTCAGCTTTGAATTTATGATCCCTGCTGATTTTGCTGACTGTTCTTTTCGTCAAAATTCATAGAAGAAACAGGAATTGATGCATGTCCTAACGTTTACAAAATTCTCTGGATGGCATCTGTCCACCATTCCTGTGTAGGGAGCTGATGCTTGAGGATGGCCTGCATTGTCTCTTCCGCTTCTGTATACTTGAAAAAATTGGGAGCTACATCAAACAGATGATTCATTTCATTCATTATAAAAAGCAGATTTTCTATCTTACCATAGAAAATCTGTCCTGTGATAGGCCCTGTATCTTCTGAGGTGCTGGCCTTCTCATTTACCTGTGATGAGGCAAAAACATTCACTCTTTTGGCATATTCTTCATGGGTGAATAATCTCCCTCCGTTGTTCAACAAGCTGGGGAGTCCTTTACTTTCCAATACCTGAAACCTCTCAATGAACCTGTTTACCTCAGTTTGCATATCTTGGGTTCTTCTGTCTAACGTTTGCACCAGACTTCTAAGAGTAAGAACCCTCTTGATCATTTGGATAGTATCAGTTCTGTTTGCGATTCCCATGATGGTCAACTGAGAACTTGTCTTATGATTGAGCACATTGATCATTTTTGTTGCAATTTCAGGCATGTTCCCCAATAAGGCCCTTGATGTTCTGATTTCCCTCTGCGCCTTTGGAATGAGCTCCAGTTGCTCATGGATTGTCTCAATGTATGGCCATTGGTTATTGATGGATTTACCAATATTGGACCATATCATTGCTCTGATTTCGGCTATGATTTTATCTAGTTTTAGCTCTTTCTCAAGCTCCTTGATTTTGTCTTTGAGAGCTTTGATTTCCCTGGCCTTCTCTCCTACTTCTCTCTTTGTTTTGTCATGCCTTTCATTCACCTTGGCCAGCTGCTCCTTAGTTTCATTTAGCTGCATCATTTGTGCCTCTAGAGCTTGTATTTCGCTCTTTAGCTTTTGCATGTCTAAGCTCTGATCTGTGCTGGTGGGTGCTGCTGAAGTAGATGTGGCTGGTTGTTCAGCCTGCTGAGGTGGAGGTGCAGTAGTAGGAGCAGTCTCCTCAAGATTAATGACCTGTGGAGGGGGCTGAGATGTTTGCCCCTCTTGCGCTTGTGTTGATGATCCTTTCAGAGGTGCTTGTGTGGCCTCATATTGCCCCAATTTTTCTTGTGCCTTTATAAGTTCTTTGTAAACAGAAATTAATAGAGTAGTGGAATCCTGCTCATACCTTTGTTTTGCCACTTCATCGGTCTGTGGATGGATAGTGGCTGGAAGTTTGATCTTCTTCCTTAGTGCAGCCATATCAGCATCTCTGATTTTTAAGATCTCTTGTATCCCTTTGATATCATTGGGATTGTGCCCAATTTCTATGATAACTTCTTCCAAGGTTTTGATCCTGTTGTCTTTGGCCTGAGAAGAGGCTCTCTCTAGCTCCAGCTGGGAAGCTGTAGCATTCAGACTGCTTGTTAACTTGTAGTTGTCCAAGGTCTTATCGGCCAATGAAGCATACACCATTTCCCCTGTTTGTTTATGCAACTCAATTTTGTCCATGGGGTGTATGTCTTTGGCAAGGACCTCCAAATTGGTCCTGAGATAATCAGCAGAAGACTGTGGCTTGAGTGCCGTAGGCATAAAATGACTCAATGTCAGTTTGCCCTCATCTACATCAAAAGCAGACATGAGTCTCTGCTGATTGGAAGGAGCCATGTTAAGTAGGTGATTATATAATTGAACTTTGATTGGGTCACTCCTCCTCTTAATGTCTATGAACTGCTGCTTTATGCTCACTCTTTCCTCTTTCTGCTGGCTGGAGGAGCTGACCTCCCCTCCCATTGTCCTGTCTAGTTCCTGCTGGGAGGAACTTGCTGAAATTTCTTGACTTGGTGGGCCCATGCCCAATGCTTCTCTGATGGCTATATCCTCTTCTGGAAAATCGTTGAGTCTTTGCCTTTTCTCTCCTTGATTTATAGAGGATGTCAAGGGAGTTTCTCTTTCCCTCTTCCTAAAGACAAATGTGTCCTCCTTTTGAGGGGTTTGGAGGACCGAGGCATCAGATGTAGTGTCTTGCCTTGTAGGCATGACTTTTTCAGTGGTCTGAGGAGTATCCACTGTTTCTTTTTGCTGAGCAGGTTGCTCTTGTCCTTGTTTTTCTTGCTGCTGTTCCTCTTGCTGTCCTATGTCTTCTTGTTGCCCTTGCTGTAGCCCTTCTGCTTGTTCTTGTGCTTGCTGACTTTGATTTTGCTGCTGTTCCTGCTGTTGCTCTTGCTCCATCTCTTTTTCTGTCTCCATTTCTTTTTCCTTTCCTTTTTCTGATACTTTTCCAGCAACTCTTGTAGTTTGATGTGGAGTAGTTGAAGAGGAGGCTGCTGGTCCAATTTGTGTGCTTGGCAGTGAGGGGACCTGTGCATAAAATTCAAGGTCAGCCATCTTCTTTTGATTGTTCAGAGCTCTTTGATTAAGCTCTTCTTGAGTCACATTTTCTTCTAGAGTTCCCCTTTTCCACTTGCTTTGATTGGCATATTTTTCAATTTGGGGGAGGCTATAATGACCGTAAGCAGACAGTTTATATTTGAGTCTCCTCATTGTGATGAAGTTGTTGGGGTCATAGGGTTTCCATATAAAACTGTACTTCAAACCAAATCCCATCAGTATTCTATCTGCCTCCTTCCACCCTTCATCCCTTTCATTGTAGACTAAATGGCCAAGTTGGCTCTTGATTTTCAGCTGTGCTTTCTTGCCTCTGCCTGAGAAGTGGAACATATCCACATAGCCAAACTGCCTGAAGTATTCTAAGGCAAATAGCCTCATGGGCACAAATTTGGGTAATCTAAATGGGGGTAATTCACACCCATATATTCTGATGACGGTGTGGTGTTGGTAGAGATACCAATCCCCAATACTGTATACTTTTGACAAATGTAGGCACCTTTTCATGTCCTCTGTCAGTCTAGGAGGAGGTGAACCAATCAGTAGAGTCAAGGCTGGATGGATGAAAAGATCAATAAACTCACAGTAGGTGTATGGAGAGTGGCTTGATATATGGAAAACAGATGTCCAATATACTACTGATCTCAAATTGCCCTGTGCATCTACTCTCTTCTTTGGGAAGGAAAATTTATCATGCTGGAAGTATATGAGCAGATGATATAGGTAGGAGGTGTACCTAAACACTCTTTCTCTTGACAAATTCATCAACTGTTCATGCATTTTGTCTGATATGTATGTTGCATAATCATAGTGGATTGGCTTTTTTCCTGGGGAAAACATAAGCATCATTTGTATAATTGTTTCATCCACATGTTCTATCGAATCATATCCCAGGATGGGACTGATCATGCCAACCAGGTCTAGGCCCAACTGGTTGAGATAAACATAGTTGATAGGAGGAACTTGCAGAGTGCTAGCCTTGATGAAGAGCTGGTTAACCTTAATGATTTGGGCCTCTGTGGTTTTGGCTCCCTGTACTATTAGATCAGCTAGTGACAGTGGGACCAACTTTTGCTCTGTCTGGAATTGCAACATCTCCCTGATGGCTTCAGGGGTAATGAGAAACAGAATTGAACCTTCAGCATCTAGCACTGCCCTCTGGGATGCATCATAGTGTTCAGCAACTATGTGCACAAGCTCAGGGAATTGATTAACCTGAGGAAGCTTGAATATTGGGAGGAATGAATCCCAAATTCCCAGGATGTCTGTCCCCCTCTCATGTTTGATCTTTATCTCGTTTAATATTTGCAGATGGAACCTGCTTCTGCTCATCATTTCCTCTGTTATCTTGTAGTCCAGGTCTGCCAATGCTCTGGTGTCAAATGTTCTATTAGGAACATTCAGGGGAGCCACATTGAGGGCTATGGGAGCTACAGGGGGGTCCATGACTTTCCTTTGAGGTTTCTGTTTTGCTTGGGGATTGTGTCACTTATGTAGATCAATAACAACAGAGTTTCTTTGCAGATAAGGGTGAAAATGCCTGAGAAAAGGTGAATGCAGGGTCTGCAGCAGTTGAAAATGCTGCTTTATGGTAATTAAGAGCGAAGCTTAGCTTTTCTGGCACCTTTCAATGGTAAAATTTGGTTTCAAATGCGCCTGCCACGATTGCGCAGACAGGACCTGGTTTCTTAGCGGAATGCCACTGGGAAAAGGCTCGGCTGGTGTTTTCCGAAGTGATAATTGGAACTTCAAGGCTTTGTTGAGGAATTCAGTGGTGAATTTCTGATTTTCGGCTTCCTTTAAGCTTCTTAAAGCATTAAATAGATAATTGCAGGCGCACAGAGGATGAATGATGAGGAATACCTGGTAAAACAACGAGCAGAGGTCGTGACCGCAGGTTGAACTGGTGTGCTGGAGATCTTCTGGTCAGTTTAGCAGGTTGGTAGACAATTTGGACGTTGATTGCATGCAGAGCGGAATAACGACGAACACACAAAATGACCAAAAAACGCGAACTTTTGGCTAAAATAGACCTTTTTACGCTTTTGGCGCGAATTCGTGCTGACGTCAGCATGACGTCATTGGGTGGGGTCAAGGTCGGATGACGTCATGCTGACGTCATCGGGTGACGTGGTGCTGTCTGGTTGGTACACGGTGGCGGTGACATGGCAGGACGTACATGGGTGACGGGGCGCTGACACGTTGCTGATGCGGTGATGACGTGGGTAGGCGGGATGAGGGAATCCGGAAACCGCTAATGGTTTCATATCGCACCGCCTCCTGTACGGGGGCGGTATCCATCAGATGTACCTCCGACGTGTGGTGGTGAGGACACGTAGCAGCGGAGTGACGTCCTCAGAATACGGACGTCGGGAGATAAGCCTCGTACAGCGGATGAGCTCCGACGTCAGGGCAACCGTTGGATCTGCAGCGGATAATCGGATGGTGATCGGACGAATGAGATGACAGGGGGATAGTACGTTTAACTGTCAGGCGTCGGACAGATTCCGACACGACCAGGGCCGTCAGATCTGGAGGGTCTGATCTAACGGTCATCGGATGAGCTGACATGTGCGCTGTATACGGAAGCTGGCGGGGGTATATAATCGGGTTTTATATGATTTTCCAATGTAATTTTCAAAAAACATTATATGCGCTAACCTTGGCTATAGGGCGGGAAAGTGGGTTTTCATGCTTATTTGCCCTTTGAAGCGGGTAAGGTGGGGATTTAGGATCTTTATGGGTTTTTTATGTGCAAAGAGGTAAAAATAGGGGAATTTAGCTCATGAAGGGGAGGGGGTAGCTGGCCTAGGCTCATCAACATGACCTGGTGTCATTTGATCCCTGACTCGAGACTTTATTGGCTATAATGCCAAAGGGGTGGGTATTTATAAGATTTTGGGATTTATACACCTTGGTGTTAGTAATATTAGGGGAAGAGGCGATATGAGGATTTATACAATAGAATTAGTGTTAATATGAATGAAGGGAGCAAATGAAGGGGATCTCACTGAGTTTATATGAAATTGATTTAGTTTTGAGAGTAGATCAAAATGAAAAGATTTTAGACCAGAAATGTGGCTTCTGAATGAACCAGAACCACCTAAAAACCATGATCTTTCTCCATAAATCTCAGCTAAAAGAAAGGGAATGTTAGTAATGAAATGAAGGGGGAGAAGGAGGTTAGTCATGCTCCTGCTGTAGTCTTTTACCTTGCTGCCCACCATCACCAACCTTGCAATGATAGGGATACCTTTCTGCAACCCCTGCTACCTACCCAGCTGCTTACCTAGCATTTTTTTGTTTCTCCTTGGAGGGTGCACTTGGACTTGCAAACCCTTACTTGCCTTTTCTTTTTCTTTGGCTTTTTCTTTATTCTTTTCTCTATCTATTTCTACCCTTATCTCTTCCAAGGTCCCAGATTAAACTGTTGGGATCCTTTTCTTCTCTACCTAAACTAGTTGTCTGCCAAGATTAGGCTGTTTGGACAGACTTCTTTCTCTATTCTATAACACAAAATTGAAACATGGCATGATCCAGGTTAAGCTGTTGGATCATCCATCAAAATTTGAAATAAGGTCATCAACATTGAAGCACTTTACACACCTTTTGTTCTCTAGGAAATATGGGATCTTTGTGAACTCAAAGCAGAGCATATTTGGACTTTCTCTTGTCAATCATGAAATATGAAACCTATTGGTATAGGTATCCAACAGGATCCATATGATCGGTGGTCATGATGATGTGGCAGAGATCAAATTGAAGGAAAAAATGAATGGCCCAATCCAATGAGGGTCAACGATGCAAAGGAGGATGCCCCAACCTGACACAAAGAAAAGAGTGTCATGTTCAAGAGTGAGTTGGCCGAAACGACTGATAGATTTCCAAATTTTCCCCCACCATTTCTGGTGAGTACCCCAATTATTTTTTAATCACAAGCTTGAAGGGGATAACATATGCTTGCACTGTAAGTTCATCCTTTGGAAGAATCCAACCTAGTAAGTTTAACGAGCCCTAGGAAGGAGAAGCTCATGTTCGTCATGCTAACGAATCCGATGTCGTTTAATAGTTTAATGAGTCTGACAAAGGTGTAACTTGGTCTCTTTTTCATGTTTAGAGGGTTTGAAAAATATATGTAAAAGAAAACTCCACATGGTCCCTTTTCATACATTTGTTTCTCTTGATCCCGAAAAGTTAGAAAACAATACTTGAGAGAACCTCTTAACCATTTTAGTCAAGGAGTACGTTTTTCCTAAGTAGTGCATCGCAACCTGAAAAAAGGGGTAAACTTATATTAGGCAAACGATGTTTCACATCCGTTAATGATTTCGAAATGACAAGGGCTCGACCATATTTTCATGTTTAAAGGGCTGGAAAAGAGATTGAAAGAGGACCCTCCATTTTATTCTCTTTTACAAGTCAAAAGGCAAAAATACTCGGCAATCTTTTCATTTTTTACGAGTCAGAAAAGAGCTTAAAGATGACTTGTCCTAGAAGAACGAGTGGTATAAAGGGTAGCAACTGGTTCTAACAATGGTGGAACTGCTCAAAACTTGTAATGGTGAAGAGGTTGGATAATAAAACCACTCATCGCTGCGATCCCTCGGGAAAGGAAAAACAACCAAGTGAAAGCATATGATTAGCCAAAGAGATGGTTGCAATGGAATGAAACAACCAAGGCTCATCTAGTAGAAATTAGCTGATAAAAATGACAATCACAAGATGTAAATGGTTTCATTTTTACACAATCTTGAACCATGGAGAACTTTGCTTGGATTTGGTTTCATGTTTGCACAAGCTTGAAATGAAAAGCTATGTTTGATATCAGTTTTCATGCCCCTAGCATAATGACTCAATTGAGGTACATCCCCCTCAAGCTTCATTTCAATCAACTAGATGGATGGAATGAAGGTTCATTTTTGAGATCTCGGAAAGACTCGACCGGGATTTTATGAGATCTTAATCAAAGGTTCGATTTGAAAAAGGGAGTTGTTTCATTTTTTAATGAGGTTCACACAGTAAAAGAACTATCCTTAAGACTCTTGTTCGATTTTTTAACGAGATTGACACAAGACAAAGAACTATGCTCACCTCTTGTTTCATTTTGTAATGAGGTCGACACAAGACTAGGAACTATCCTCATACATTGTTTCATTTTCTAACGAGGTTGCCACAAGAAGAAAAAAAACTGTCCTCTTTCATCTGTTCATGGACCATACGAGAACATGGCTCCCAAGAGGTCTTCACTAGATGGAAGAACCACACTCCGGGAGGAATACATGTCATTTGGTAGCAAAGTCAGATCGGGTTCCAATGCCCCCAGTACATAATGTACTATACCATATGTGTGATCATCAGTATATGTGGAGACGGAACGAGTAGCCACATAATTGACCTGTGGCGGGGAATGTACTACTTGAAAACAAGAGCCGACAGGGGACGATCGTTGTGAAGGAGGTGCTTGGTGACCAATGAACGACAGTTGATCAATAATAACAATTCTCCCTTCGTGCAAAAAACAAACCACATAGAAAAGTAAAGAAACAAGAGCTTCCATGACATAAACATAATTGTGCCCAAGGAGAAGATTGAAATGTAAAGGACAGTGGACTACCATCACATCTATATAGACAGTGTTCCCTTCCAAATTGATAGGGAACTTCGGAAGGACCCACAAGGGGGTTGACTGGTTCCTTTGTTGAAAGCCAACAAATTTTGAGTGATAGGCACATGCTGTGGGGAGCCCAAAGCTTACCAAGCGGTAGAAGACATGATGTTAACAGATGAGCCTTCATCTAATATAGTGGCAAGTACTACCATATTATAGGATTGTACTGTAATCTGGAAAGGCACATAAGATGGAAGGCGGAAACAATCAATGGACTCCAATCAAAATAAACAACAAAACTACTTGGTGGGGGCATCATATGATTGCCCCCATGCAGTACAGGAATAGAAGAAGGACCCTCCTAAACAGTCGGGACAGGAGGTTCACTCTTCAATTCATGAGAATCTGAGGAGACGAGAAGGACATGAGCAACATTGTTATAGACATATTTGGGCACTGCAACCCCAATCACATATGTCCATAAACCAAGGGCTTATAAGCCCCTAAAATTGTTTTTTCATACCCTAAAGGAACAAGGTCAGCTGATTACATCATTTCCCAGAAGTTCTCCCTAAAAAAGTGCTCAAAACTGGTCAAAACTGGACCATACAGACTACTCCATGCTGAGGGTGCGATGCATCTCACCTGTTACACACTGGGGGTGCAATGCATATTGAAAATCCCTTCTGTAGGGTGCAATGAGTGAGAGCAAACAAATGGTAGGTGGAAACCCAAATAATCTTCTAGAAACTACTCATTTGACACTTGCCTCTCTGAATTAGCCTAGGGATGAGTAAGAGATCATGAAATCTCCAAGTGGAACCAAGAGCTATCAGTGAAATGACACTAATCAAAATCCCAGAAGCTGACTCACTCTCCTACAAACATCTATATATGGATCCCTCATCCTAGAGATCCAAAGGCTAGAATTTTGTAATTTGCAAGGAAGTGCTGTTGGTTTCTGTTTCAAGACATTGTTGGGTGATCTTGCTTTGTATGAGGTCAAGAGGGCTTTCATGCTGGGAAGATGATGCTGGATCAGTTAGCTTGGTTGTAATCCTCTCTTCTACTACTTCTATCAATAAAGCTATTTGAGTTTTCCTCCATATGCTTGTATATCTCTGAATCTTGTATTTGTATAGAATCTTGTATTTGTATATGCATTTATATGATTAATGCACATCTGATCCTACATTGTTTATGGTTATAGATATCAAAGCTTTGATGGTATTTTGCTTCTTTGACTCTACATGTCTTCTTTGAAGCGTGACAAGTGAGAAAGGAGTGGTGAAAGCTTTATCAAAGGAGAGAGGAAAAAGGAAAGGAGACTAGTGAAAGACTGAGGTTGGTACTCTCTGCTTCTCTCTCATCTATCTCTCATAAAGGAAAACACAAGTAACTTTAGTTTGTTCGTTTCTGAGATAGCTACTCCTCTTAGTGGGACTAGCGGCTCTAAATGGACCTTATTTTTCCTGATAAAAAAATGGCGAGTCCACTGGGGAGTTAATAGTTTGTTTGTTTTGTTACTGTTGTTTGCTTTATAAACCACAGACGGAGCCTGAAGTTAAGCCAGGTAGCCTTCGAACTGCTTTTGCTATGCAATTGCAAAGTAGATCAATGTTGCTTCAGTCAATCTTTGGGTTGGTTTATGAACTGAAAATATAGCTTGAAAACATCCTAAGTGCCCTGGTGGTAGCTCAAATAACCTCATTAGATCAGCCCCTATACTTTGTGTTTACTAACAATCATTAGCTCAGCCTAACTCCCTGAACTTAGCTGCAAACTGTGAGTGAAAACTAAGCTCAGTCTCGTCCTTGGACCATCACACTATCTCTCATTTGAAATTTGGATGCATCGCACCTCCCATGTGTTGCAGGTGAGATGCATCCCTGTTTCCCTATGTTGCAGGTGCGATGATTGAATGAGACTGTTTCTACCTCCAGATTTTGGTTTTTTCTTCATTGTCTTTAGCTTTATTTAGTAGTTTTGCTGTCTATGATCAGTATATCATTGTTGAGACCATCTTCCTTTGCATTATTTAGCATCCATCAGAAGGAATTGTGAATGTTTTCTATGTGTTTTTCATCATTTATAGTTCTCCTTTGCAAATAGTAGCTTAATTGAACTGTCATCTTTTGATTTGAAAGTGTCACAAGTGTTGTTTTCAGTCAAGAAAAAGAGTGTTGTAAAGTCTTCCTCTTCTAGATAGTCGATTACACCTTTTCCATTGTATTTGATTTGAATTAATAGTATTTCAAGTGTTGAAAGAAATTTTAATTTCAAAATCGGAAAGTGTCGTCTTAGCCTTCCTTTCATTTTTTGAAGAGAAAATTGCTAGTATTGTCACTTTGAAAGAAGATAATTCAGATCTATACTTAGTTTTCTTTTTTGTCATTCTCACATTAAGGAAACTTAAAAACAATACATGCATGTGCATTTGCATTTAGACTGCATGCTGAAATTGATTTAGTAAAAGTGCATCTAGTGTGTGCTCTCTGCTCTATGTTGAAATAATTTCATCTTTCTTTCCTTAGTAGCTAGGATTTTCATTGCAAAAAGAAAGTAAATGGTTGTTTATCATCTTATATTCCATATTTAGGAATTGTATATCTACATCACGCAGTGAACGTTAAAGGAAAACTTTTTAAGAAAGATCAACTGTAAAATAAACCTCAATGAACATAAAAACGCTTTGGAACCTATCGCACAACATTTAGAGGTCTAGGCTAGAGATGTATTCCAGCGTTGTAAAGCTTGGTAACTATCGCTTTCATCGTAGGTTGGGTGATTCCTCCTCTTTGAGACAACAAGTGCTAGTATAGACTTGTGCTCCCACGTACCGTTGAGTATATATTGGGAGACCACAATAGGCTACATCCTTTATCCTTAGGAAGCCGTGGCTGCAGCCCTGTCGATCGCAATGCACTGAACACAGCATTCAGGAAGATTGACTGTCGTACCGTAAAAAGTATTCTGTAGCTTTGTGATTGATTTGGTAATCCCTCTGTCTAGATTTCCATAGTAGTCACTTTCGTTCCTTTTTATACTCCTTAAAAGAAAAGGTCCATCTGAGCACTTGTCACTTCAGGCTCATTAAAATCGAAGGCAACTAGAGTCATCTTTAGTTTTTTCTCAACTCTTAAAAATTGAAAAAGCAAGTTGTGTCAAAGCGTCATAAAATTCATTTAATTTGGAATGACATTTTCCATTTTTATTTTGAGTTGATTAAGTAATCCGCAATCGTGGAAGAAAGTCAATCAAAACCCCATCGTTCGTGAAGACTAATGAGTCAACCGTCTTTGACTCTGGAAACGAAACCATTCCGGGCCAAGTGATCTCGTTTAACTAGGTCAAAGTCTCCTGGTTTATTTGAAACTTCTGTTTCAACATCCTCAAAGACTCCAGTTACTCCAACTATTTCTAGTATCCCTGCCTCTACAGAAGAAGTTCCACAATTATAAGAGGACACTAGAACTGATCCTAGTGTAATGGTAAACACATCTATTCCTGAACCAACTGCATCTAGGATTGATTCGGAAGGTGTCACCTGTCCAACATCTATCGCTACAGAGTGTGTACCTTCTTTGGCACCAGAAATATTTTACATACCTAACGGTTTGCCTCTTCCACCTGGACCGATTGCGATAGAAGAGATTGTGGAGGATCTTCCATCGAGTACCCCATTACATTTTGGAACTAGGATCCACCTATATCCTTCTAATTTAGAAGTTAGTCACCCTTCATCACAAGTTCCTATAGAATCGCTAGGAAATATTTTGGATAGACTCAATATGTCTGAACAACCATTGACATCTAGGACTGTGTCATCTGATACAGTAGCAGTAGAACCTCCTGCCACTACTCTAATAATGTTCGCTGGTATACCATCTATCCCAACTAGCTCTCAACCGCTAGATGAAGTCCACCCAAGGACTGTTTCAATAGTATGGTCTGTTCCCATTTTTTCGTCTGGAATAATATCTGGAATTTATTATGTTAAGTCTTAGCAAATTGATCCTTCACAATAGTATCGATTTGGGTAGTCCAGTCTACAAAGACCAATTTTCCCTTTGAACACTGGATTGCTGCCATATGGGGGGCAGTATGCCTTTTCATTGTTCCCTCTAGGAGAACAACCATATGAGAGTTCACAACAGAATTCAGGTCAAGCTGGAATTACATCCAGTGGTTGGGTGCAAATATTGCCTCAACAACCAAGAGTTGTATATTCAATGCAACCAAATCTACCTGTGTCGAATATTCCCACTACTCTGGCTATTGTAACGGTGTCATAAGTATAAGCGCTGACTGTTGTATGTCAACCTCAAGTCTCTTAGGTCGTAATACAACAACCTCTTGTCTCCACGACACAACCACAATTGCTAATTAGTGGCTCCTTAACTGAAGCAACTCAGGCTCAAATGGGTACTATCAGCACTCATCTTGGTCAAACATCTAGTACTAGACAACAAAAAATGGTTTCACAACCATGGCTGGTGCAATATCAACAACCGCAATTCCAACAACCTTACCAAGGACCTGAGCAGCAATACTTTGCGGGTAATGGGCAGCTGTATATTTAAAATGGTTATGCCCATCAACCTTATCAAAGTTATCAGCATCAAATACATTATGCTAGTATGCAAAGACCCACTGCTCAAGTGATCCCATCTTATCTTGGGTATGCTTCGCCAAACCTGAATCAACAGTTGCCTTTCATTGCAACTTTAGAATTACCAGATCTGAATCGGCTAACAAATGATCCAATTTCTTATGCCCCTTGGTGGCCGGTGATTCCTCATAAACTTCTGTCAAATATTCCTAAATTCAATGGAAATTTGGGTGAAGATCCGTCGAATCATGTGATGACCTTTCATCTGTGGTGTTTGTCCAACACTCTCAATGATGATTCGATTAGGCTTCGCCTTTTTTAGTGAACGTTAACTAGTCCGGTAGCAAAATGGTACATCGAATTGCCTAGAGCTTCATTCGATAACTTCAGTGCCCTTGCCACAACCTTTTTAACCCATTTTCAATTACCCATAAGGTATGAAATAGGAACGGAGCTTCTTACCAATTTTAATTAGACGACAACCACTCACATATCTGATCATATTCATGAATGGTGACGTTGTCATCGAATGGTAAAAACATATGTTCCTGATCAGCTGCTAGCTGAATGGTTTATTAAGTCATTTTTACCTTCTATTACAAAAGATGTGGCTAAGGGGGAGTTGTCACTGAAGAGCAAGTCATTGCTCGTGCGCAATATCTATACTTGATTTATACTCAGTCTAGCATGCTCTATGACAAAATCCTTGATGCTCCTAGACCAGATTTTTCCGTTCCTCCTCCTCCTAAATCAAACAAAGACTCTCATGCCACCGATGGCGTGATAGGAACAACCAGCATGAAAACCACAAAGGCTACATCTAAAAAATCCTGTACAGTTTCTGGTCAAAATGAAAATGAAGAACATCTTGCCTCAGAGGTTAATGCCGTGTCGACAGACAAAGGAAAAGAACCGAAACAACCAGGGGGCAAGAAAAAAGGGAAAAGCAGAAAGAACAAACAGGATGATTCGTATCCTGAAAAATCTTCTGCAAACCCTTCTGGGAAAAAGAAACCTAATCAGCCATGTCTCATATGCGATGAGGACCATTGGACGAGAGATTGTCCATATAAAGCTGAGGTTAAGAAATTCTTTAAAATTTCAAAAACCTCAGCGGTATTTACTGATCCATTTCCAAACCCATAAACCATTCTGGTTGCTAGCGACAATGCTTCCCCATCCCAAGTTCTTATGTCATCCATTTTGAGACAGCAAAATGATGATTTGATATCGACAAGGAAAAAATATTATGGGAATCCATAACTGTCGAACAACAAGGCTGTAGGTCAACTTGGTAGTTTGACAACAACTTCAACTGCAATTGTGCCACCCATCATTCCTAGGCTAATAATAAAGCCGCCAAAGGGAGTAGTACACAAATCGACATTTAATCCTCATGCCCGAGTAGCACAAAATTATAATATAGTAGAGGATCTGGCCCAATCGCCATCTGCTACATCAAAACTTGAGGTACTGCAAAATTTCCCATCCCAAAAACAGGCTCTATTATCAACGATAGGTGGGATTGACCCAACGGATTCCAATCTTGTGGCCTTTAGTCATAAAGGATATGAACCTCATTTACCAGCACAACTTGCTTTCCTCATCCAAGTGAAAGCCCTCAACAAAACTGTTCATCGAACAATTATTGATGAGGGGGCATCTACTTGAATTATGTCAATGAGTTGTTGGAAAACTTTAGACTCACCACCCTTGTTAATATCATCAACAACATTAAAAGCATTCGATGGAGGAACATACACCTCATACGGGATTTTAAGTAACTTACAAGTTGAAATGGGGGGAAAAACAGTGGAAATTGACATCAAAGTTATCGATGGAAATCTTGATTACAATATCCTACTGGGAAGGCCTTGGATTTATGCTATGGCTGTTGTTGTATCAACTTACTTTAAAAGATTGCATTTCCTTTTCAAGGAGGAATTACAATCGTTGATCAACAAACCTTTGTCCCCAACAGTTCACAAGTTATAGGAAGCATTCCAATGATCCATGGAAGCTCTCATTCACTTCAAAATGTCGGAAGAGGCCTATTGAAAGACCCTACCCTGATGGGTATTTTTTCCCTACCACCTCCAAGTAATCTGGTAGACGTGGCAATAGTAGGAACCTACAATATGATATCTTCCATTCAGAATATTTCTGAACATTTTGTTAGCGTGGATCATCAATAGGTATTGCCTCCAAGCCCAATAGAAATTTTTTAGCAATCAATTTTCTCGGCCTGGGCATCAAACCCAAATCAACACTCATTGAGTGTTTGGGTAGATAGGTCAAAGGAATATGGCACCTCTTCAAATCCTTGGTCACATGAACATTCTACAGACGAAGGAATTATTTAGTCGAGGATGATAGGAGAGGCACCATGGGAAGATCACCACCATCGTTCCCATCTTATGGATTACTACGAATATTATTCCAACGACCTTGATCATCCTTCAGTTTTTGATTTTCTATCAAATACTTTGAATATGGTGGATTCCGAGTGAAATCTGTCCAATATTGAAGAAACTATCGCCATAAATATCTCGATCAAACCTAATGTTGTAGAGAATATTCATGTCGGCAAATCTTTTTCTTTTTCAGAACTGGAAATATATTGCACTCTCTTTCGCGAATTCAGAGATGTCTTTGCATGGTCATATGAAGAAATGCCAGGAATTGACTGGAGCATTGTTAAACATGAAATGAAGATGTATCCAAATGTCAAATCGGTATGACAACGACTTCAACAGGTGCACATGAAGAAAGCCGTTGCCATCAAGGCAGAAGTTGGAAAACTTTTACATGCTGATTTCATTTACCTAGTTCCTCTAACTGATTGGGTATCTAGTATTGTTCCTATGATGAAAAAGCAAGGAATGATTAGAGTGTGCATTGATTACAGGGATGTAAATCAGGCTTGTCCAAAGGACAACTACCCTACATCCTTCATTGACCAGATAATTAATGAATGCTCCAGATGCGAAATATTTTCGTTTATGGATGGAATTTTTGGGTATAATCAAATAAATATCCACCCACAGGACCAGTCGAAGACTGCATTTATATGTCCATGGGGCATATTCACATACTGCAAATTACCTTTGGGTTTAAAGAACACAGGGGCAACCTTTCAGAGGGCTATGAATTATGCCTTCCATGACATTAAGAACATCATTCAACCATATCTCGACGATCTTCCTCCTCATTCGTGAAAGCGGACTGATCATCCACGACATTTGAGAGCTATATTTCTACGTTGCTGACACTACAAGATATGACTCAATCCATGCAAGTGTGTGTTTTGTGTCGATTCTGGTCGTTTACTTGGCTTTGTGGTTTCTAAGGATAGAATTCGACTCTACCCATGTAAGGTTCAGGCAATCATCGATATGCCTCCACCTTCAAATCCGCTTCAGATTCAGAAACTCTAAGGGAAAGCAAACTTTCTGAGGAGGTTCATTCCAAATTACACTGAACTTACTAAAGGATATATGCATCTTTTGGAAAAAGAAGTACCCTTCAACTAGGATTAGGTTGCACAAGCTTCCTTTGATGCTCTAAAGGAATCCCTAATAAAAGCATCATTAATGTATGCTCCTGATTATCAAAAAGACTTTAACCTGTATCTAGCTGCAATGGATACAACCATCACAATGGTTTTAGTTTAAGATGAAAATGGAATCGAACATCCGGTCTATTATTTAGTCTGAAACTTAAATGATACAGAAAGCAAGTACTCCTATGTTGAAAAGCTGGCTCTTGCAGCTGTTCAAGCAGTACAAAGATTTCAACAAGTAATTCATGGAAACCTTGATTACAATATCCTACTCGGAAGGCCCTGGATTTATGATATGGCTGTTGTTGTATCAACTTACTTTAGAAAGATTGCATTTCCTTTTCAAGGAGGAATTACAATTGTTGATCAAAAAACCTTTGTCCCCAACAGTTCACAAGTTATAGGAAGCATTCCAATGATCCATGGAAGCTCTCATTCACTTCAAAATGTCGGAGTAGGCCTACTGAAAGACCCTACCCTGATGGGTATTTTTTCCCTACCACCTCCAAGTAATCTGGCGGATGTGGCAATAGTAGGAACCTGCATTATGATATCTTCCATTCAGAAGATTTCCGAACTTTTTGTTAGCATGGATCATGAACAAGTATTGCCTCCAAGCCCAATAGAAATTTTTTAGCAATCAATTTTCTCGGCCTGGGCGGCAAACCCAAATCAACACTCATTGAGTGTTTGGGTAGATAGGTCAAAGGAATATGGCACCTCTTCAAATCCTTGGTCACATGTACATTCTACAGACGAAGGAATTATTTAGTCGATGATGATAGGAGAGGCACCATGGGAAGATCACCACCATCGTTCCCATCTTATGGATTACAACGAATATTATTCCAACGACCTTGATCATCCTTCAGTTTTTGATTTTCTATCAAATACTGTGAATATGGTGGATTCCGAGTGAAATCTGTCCAATATTGAGGAAACTATCGCCATAAATATCTAGATCAAACCTAATGTTGTAGAGAATATTCATGTCGGCAAATCTTTTTCTTCTTCAGAACTGGAAATATATTGCACTCTCTTTCGCGAATTCAGAGATGTCTTTGCATGGTCATATGAAGAAATGCCAGGCATTGACTCGAGCATAGTTAAACATGAAATGAAGATGTATCCAAATTTCAAATCGGTATGACAATGGCTTCGACAGGTGCACCCGAAGAAAGCCGTTTCCATCAAGGCAGAAGTTGGAAAACTTTTACATGCTGATTTCATTTACCTAGTTCCTCTAACTGATTGGGTATCCAATATTGTTCCTATGATGAAAAAGCAACGAATGATTAGAGTGTGCATTGATTACAGGGATGTAAATCAAGCTTGCCCAAAGGACAACTACACTACATCCTTCATTGACCAGATAATTGATGAATGCGCCAGATGCGAAATATTTTCATTTATGGATGGACTTTTTGGGTATAATCAAATAAATATCCACCCACAGGACCAGTCGAAGATTGCATTTATATGTCCATGGGGCATATTCGCATACCGCAAATTACCTTTGGGTTTAAAGAACACAGGGGCAACCTTTCAGAGGGCTATGAATTATGCCTTCCATGACATCAAGAACATCATTCAACCATATCTCGACGATCTTCCTCCTTATTCGCGAAAGCGGACTGATCATCCGCGGCATTTGAGAGCTATATTTCTACGTTACTGACACTACAAGATACGACTCAATCCACGCAAGTGTGTGTTTTGTGTCGATTCTGGTCGTTTACTTGGCTTTGTGGTTTCTAAGGACTGAATTTGACTCTACCCATGTAAGGTTTAGGCAATCATCGATATGCCTCCACCTTCAAATTTGCTTCAGATTCAGAAACTCCAAGGGAAAGCAAACTTTCTGAGGAGGTTCATTCCAAATTACAATGAACTTGCTAAAGGTTATATGCATCTTTTGGAAAAAGAAGTACCCTTCAACTAGGATCAGGTTGCACAAGCTTCCTTTGATGCTCTAAAGGAATCCCTAATAAAAGCATCATTAATGTATGCTCCTGATTATCAAAAAGACTTTAACCTATATCTAGCTGCAAAGGATACAACCATCGCAATGGTTTTAGTTTAAGACGAAAATGGAATCGAACATCCGTTCTATTATTTAATCTGAAACTTAAATGATACATAAAGCAAGGACTCCTATGTTGAAAAGCTAGCTCTTGCAGCTGTTCAAGCAGTACAGAGATTTCGACAAGTTATCGATGGAAACCTTGATTACAATATCCTACTGGGGAGGCCCTGGATTTATGCTATGCCCGTTGTTGTATCAAATTACTTTAGAAAGATTGCATTTCCTTTTCAAGGAGGAATTACAATCGTTGATCAACAAACCTTTGTCCCCAACAGTTCACAAATTATAGGAAGCATTCCAATGATCCATGGAAGCTCTCATTCAGTTCAAAATGTCTGAGTAGGCCTACTGAAAGACCCTACCCAGATGGGTATTTTTTCCCTACCACCTCCAAGTAATCTTGCGGACGTGGCAATAGTAGGAACCTGCAATATGATATCTTCCATTCAGAAGATTTCCGAACATTTTGTTAGCATGAATCATGAACAGGTATTGCCTCCAAGCCCAATAGAAATTTTTTAGCAATCAATTTTCTCGGCCTGGGCGGCAAACCCAAATCAACACTCATTGAGTGTTTGGGTAGATAGGTCAAAGGAATATGGCTCCTCTTCAAATCCTTGGTCACATGTACATTCTATAGACGAAGGAATTATTTAGTCGATGATGATAGGAGAGGCACCATGGGAAGATCACAACCATCATTCCCATCTTATGGATTACAACGAATATTATTCCAACGACCTTGATCATCCTTCAGTTTTTGATTTTCTATCAAATACCGTGAATATGGTGGATTCCGAGTGAAATCTGTCCAATATTGAAGAAACTATCGCTATAAATATCTCGATCAAACCTAATGTTGTAGAGAATATTCATGTCGGCAAATCTTTTTCTTCTTCAGAACTGGAAATATATTGCACTCTCTTTCACGAATTCAGAGATGTCTTTGCATGGTCATATGAATAAATGCCAAGCATTGACTCGAGCATAGTTAAACATGAAATGAAGATGTATCCAAATGTCAAATCGGTATGACAATGGCTTCAACAGGTGCACCCGAAGAAAGTCGTTGCCATCAACGCAGAAGTTGGAAAACTTTTACATGCTGATTTCATTTACCTAGTTCCTCTAACTGATTGGGTATCCAATATTGTTCCTATGATGAAAAAGCAAGGAATGATTAGAGTGTGCATTGATTACAGGGATGTAAATCAAGCTTGTGCAAAGGACAACTACCCTACATCCTTCATTGACCAGATAATTGATGAATGCGCCAGATGCAAAATATTTTCATTTATGGATGGAATTTTTGGGTATAATCAAATAAATATCCACCCACAGGACCAGTCGAAGACTACATTTATATGTCCATGGGGCATATTCGCATACAGCAAATTACCTTTGGGTTTAAAGAACACAGGGGCAACCTTTCAGAGGGCTATGAATTATGCCTTCCATGACATCAAGAACATCATTCAACCATATCTCGACGATCTTCCTCCTCATTCGCGAAAGTGGACTGATCATCCGCGACATTTGAGAGCTATATTTCTACGTTGTTAACACTACAAGATATGACTCAATCCACGCAAGTGTGTGTTTTGTGTCGATTCTGGTCGTTTACTTGGCTTTGTGGTTTTTAAGGACGGAATTCGACTCTACCCATGTAAGGTTCAGGCAATCATCGATATGCCTCCACCTTCAAATTTGCTTCAAATTCAGAAACTCCAAGGGAAAGCAAACTTTCTGAGGAGGTTCATTCCAAATTACACTGAACTTGCTAAAGGTTATATGCATCTTTTGGAAAAAGAAGTACCCTTTAACTAGGATCAGGTTGCACAAGGTTCCTTTGATGCTCTAAAGGAATCCCTAATAAAAGCATCATTAATGTATGATCCTGATTATCAAAAAGACTTTAACCTGTATCTAGCTACAACGGATACAACCATCACAATGGTTTTAGTTTAAGACGAAAATGGAATCGAAGATCCGGTCTATTATTTAATCTGAAACTTAAATGATACAGAAAGCAAGTACTCCTATGTTGAAAAGCTGGCTCTTGCAGCTGTTCAAGCAATACAGAGATTTCGACAAGTTATCGAAGGAAACCTTGATTACAATATCCTACTGGGAAGGCCCTGGATTTATGCTATGGCTATTGTTGTATCAACTTACTTTAGAAAGATTGCATTTCCTTTTCAAGGAGGAATTACAATCATTGATCAACAAACCTTTGTCCCCAACAGTTCACAAGTTATAGGAAGCATTCCAATGATCCATGGAAGCTCTCATTCACTTCAAAATGTCGGAGTAGGCCTCCTGAAAGACCCTACCCTGATGGGTATTTTTTCCCGACCACCTCCAAGTAATCTGGTGGACATGGCAATAGTAGGAACCTGCAATATGATATCTTCCATTCAGAAGATTTCCAAACATTTTGTTAGCATGGATCATTAACAGGTATTGCCTCCAAGCCCAATAGAAATTTTTTAGCAATCAATTTTCTCGGCCTAGGCGGAAAACCCAAATCAACACTCATTGAGTGTTTGGGTAGATATGTCAAAGGAATATGGCACCTCTTCAAATCCTTGGTCACATGTACATTCTACAGACGAAGGAATTATTTAGTCGATGATGACAGGAGAGGCACCATGGGAAGATCACCACCATCGTTCCCATCTTATGGATTACAACGAATATTATTCCAACGACCTTGATCATCCTTCAGTTTTTTTATTTTCTATCAAATACTGTGAATATGGTGGATTCCGAGTGAAATCTGTCCAATATTGAAGAAACTATCGCCATAAATATCTCGATCAAACCTAATGTTGTAGAGAATATTCATATCGGAAAATCTTTTTCTTCTTCAGAACTGGAAATATATTGCACTCTCTTTCACGAATTCAGAGATGTCTTTGCATGGTCATATGAAGAAATGTTGGTCATTGACTCGAGCATAGTTAAACATGAAATGAAGATGTATCCAAATGTCAAATCGGTATGACAACGGCTTCGACAGGTGCACCCGAAGAAAGCCGTTGCCATCAAGGCAGAAGTTGGAAAACTTTTACATGCTGATTTCATTTACCTAGTTCCTCTAATTGATTGGGTATCCAATATTGTTCCTATGATGAAAAAGTAAGGAATGATTAGAGTGTGCGTTGATTACAGGGATGTAAATCAAGCTTGTCCAAAGTACAACTAGCCTACATCCTTCATTGACCAGATAATTGATGAATGCGCCAGATGCAAAATATTTTCATTTATGGATGGACTTTTTGGGTATAATCAAATAAATATCCACCCACAGGACCAGTCGAAGACTGCATTTATATGTCCATGGGGCATATTCACATACCGCAATTTACCTTTGGGTTTAAAGAACACAGGGGCAACCTTTCAGAGGGCTATGAATTATGCCTTCCATGACATCAAGAACATCATTCAACCATATCTCGACGATCTTCCTCCTCATTCGCGAAGGCAGACTGCTCATCCACGGCATTTGAGAGCTATATTTCTACGTTGCTGACACTACAAGATATGACTCAATCCACGCAAGTGTGTGTTTTGTGTCGATTCTGGTCGTTTACTTGGCTTTGTGGTTTCTAAGGATGGAATTCAACTCTACCCATGTAAGGTTCGGGCAATCATTGATATGCCTCCACCTTCAAATTTGCTTCAGATTCAGAAACTCCAAGGGAAAGCAAACTTGCTGAGGAGGTTCATTCCCAATTACACTGAACTTGCTAAAGGTTATATGCATCTTTTGGAAAAAGAGGTACCCTTCAACTAGGATCAGGTTGCACAAGCTTCCTTTGATGCTCTAAAGGAATCCCTAATAAAAGCATCATTAATGTATGCTCCTGATTATCAAAAAGAATTTAACCTGTATCTAGCTACAGCAGATACAACCATCGCAATGGTTTTAGTTTAAGACAAAATGGAATCGAACATCCGGTCTATTATTTAATCTGAAACTTAAATGATATAGAAAGCAAGTACTCCTATGTTTAAAAGCTGGCTCTTGCAGCTGTTCAAGTAGTACAGAGATTTCAACACTATATCCTCTTTCGCAAAACTACCATGTTGTCAGATTGTAGTCCTATGACTTACAGCCTATTGTGTCAGTTACTTGGGGGAAAATATTCCAAATGGATAGCTATTTTGCAAGAGTTTGATCTGGAATTCGTAAAATCCAAATCAAAGAAATCTCTAGTTTTCGCAGAGTTACTATGCGACTTCCCATCGTCGTCCAATGATTCAACATCCAAAGCATCAATCGTGGATGAATCTTTGTTTCTGATATCATCAAGCGATCTATGCTATCGAGATATAATCATCTATCTCCAAACCCAAACATACAGGTCTAATACCTCTCACTCATAACAATGACGTACTCGATACCAAGCTAAAGACTACATGATCATTGGTGATACGCTTTATTGTCGTGGTATCGATATAGTTTTATGAAGGTGCCTCACCCATTAGGAGGCCAAAAAAGTGCTGAATGATTGTCATTTAGGTGCATGTGGGGGGCATCAATCTGGTTATGATACGACATAAAAGATTTTATGCGTTGGTCACTTCTGGCCAATAATGTTCAAAGATTGCATAACCGTAGTCAAAAGTTGCCATGGTTGTCAAATCCTTGACCGTAAAACCAGAATACCACCCACACCTCTGCATCCAGTAGTTTTTGTTGGGCCATTCGCCAAATGGGGCATAGATTTCATGACATGTAACCTCACCTCGGCTGGGGGGCATGGGTATATCATAGTCGCAGTTGACTATTTTACGGAATGGGCTGAGGCGATGCCTACATTAAACAACAATGGCGAAACGACTGCTATTTTATTTTTCAATTATGTAGTCTCTAGGTTCGGTGTTCCACAGGCTATAGTCACAGATCATGGATCACATTTCTGCAATCACATGATGGTCGAATTGGCTGCCAAGTTAGAATTGTCCCACAACAGTTCTACTCCATATTATCCACAAGCTAACGGACAAGTTTAGGCCATCAAAAAAGTCCTAAAGTGCATGCTGCTGGTCAGCTCCAGTATTGTAGCAATAATGCTACAACTCCTGGGGCTTCCTGTCTCTCATTTTATCAACCCGGTAGTTCGTACAAACTTGGAAGCGACGGTGCTATATGCACAAGTACTAACTCTTGCCGCAACTGTCACTTGGTCAGCTGGCACAAGTCCGCTTAGGGCTCAAGCCAACTTCTATAGGCTCTCAGAAGGAGCTTGCTAATTGATGGACGAAAACTATTCTCGAAGGAAAACTACTCTACTTGACAAAATGGACTGAAAGCAAATCAAAGCATGTAAACCTAGTAAACCCTAATTTAACTAGTCTAACCTCTATAATGCAAAGAATGTGAATGAAACCTCTACCAATGCTGCTGTTACCTCTAATAAGTGAAAATGCATGGATCTAAGCTGCTTGCATCATAAAAGACATGTTTTTGTATTTTTCCTTTAAGTGAATGGAATGATTGTGATTTTGTGCTAACTAGGGTTTGGTTGTGCAGATGGGATGGAGAAGGAAGGAAAGCATGGGACAGGTTGGGGAGGCTAGGAGAGGTCCCTAGGGATCCTTAGCATCCATCCACAGAGGTCCCTCACATTCAGAAGCTCGGCAACCGAGTGAGTGGCCTCCTACAGGATGTCTGCAGGGGATCCTACAGGATACTCTGGTTTCTACAGGATGTCTACAAATGGCTACAGGATGACCTACCGTGAGTGTTTGGCATGATGGAGGAGTGATGAAATGGTAGTGGGAGATGTGTAAGGTAGGAATGAGGCTGATGATGGCTGTAGAGGTGGAGGAATGGGGATAGGGAGTGAATGTATGTAGTAGGTTGGAAGATAGAGGGCTAGGTCAACGAAAGGGCTAGAGAATGGAAGTACGTGAGGAGTGAAAGACTTTGGGAGATAACAGAGTGGAGCAGGGGTCAAAGATGTGTTTGCATGCGTGATCAAGATGGAGGAGAAAGTAATGGAACGAGAGAGAGCAGTGTAAGTGAAACAAATGCTTATGATTGTCACCAAACCAAAAATGCATTAACCTAAACTACCTGTGCTTGTAAATTCAATGAACAGCAATCCAAAATGCGAAGGAGAATGTGCATGAAGCTGTGATGAAGGAGTGTGGTGCAGGTGTGAATCATGTGGAAGCATCTAACGTAACGTGACTGTGTTTGCAGCAATCATGAAATAAAGAAATGCGTATTTTTGTGGCTGGTATAGGCTGCACTCCAATCTCCAAACGGAGATGGCAGTGGAGACTTCCTCAACCTTTTTTTGCTGGAGCTCCAATGTATTATCAACCTGCTAATCTAACTAAACAACCGAAAGCAATTCAACCATAAACCAGTCCTATCTATGCTCATGAAAAAGACTAATTCAACAACCTGTAATTCAATTTTCATGTGAAAATGAAAACTCAGAGTGCTGAAACGAAATGCAAACAACACTACAGCAGAGGGGATCTATGGCTCTCAGGTTGGGCCCTAACCTGAGAGCTATAGTCTCCTTAAGAAAACTCAGAGCTAGATCAAAAGCTGCCTTCTTTATTCATAATCTGATGTTATGCCAAAACTGGCTTACAACAAGAACTAACACCGAGTTGTGCTCCAAAATTACAATAGTAATGCGAAAGTTTCAACAACCTATCAAAGGCTATGGCCTCTATACTTATGCAAAACAGTGATTCAACAAGTGTCCTTGATTTTAGGAGCTCGGCTGTCCAACTAGAGTTTAACTGCTGATCCTGTAGGACAGTCATAAGTGCTGTTCCTGTAGAACAGTTGTAACTGCTATTCCTGTAGAACAGCTGGCTGCTTCTAAGCTTAGAGGGGAGATGGATTGGAGCTCGGAGTTCTTGGTGAGAATCACGAGAATGTCCCCAAGACCGTGGACATCCTCTCCTAAAAACCAGCAATGCCACCTCGTTGTCTCCTTGTCTCCTTTTTCGTTGTCTTTTGCTCCCTTTTAATGCCAAAACCTGGAATCATAATGCATTAGTCACGTAGATAGAGTGCCTACCCTTCTTCCTACAAACAACATGAACAAACTAAGAAATGCATGCATAAGCAATAAAAAATGAATGGTTTGAGCAAGTATAATAGGCCAAAATGAGCCCAATTTGTACCAAAATTGGGGCTCATCATCACCCCCCAGCTGAACCATTTGCTCATCCTTGAGCAACTCAATCAATATCCTCGTCCTTCATGGCTTGCACTGCTCCCCTTACATCCCAAGCTTCTGTGGTGATGTCCTCTTTGTTGATATGAAACCGGGCTGTTTGGTCCACCTTTTCCCATTGTGCATTGTCATCTTTCTCTGTACTTCCTTCAGCCAATCCTAGCAGCAATGGGGGGCTGAGTTTAAGGCCAATCCAGCTGGCCTGAAGTCTTTGCATGGATTTCTTGTAAAGGTCCACTCTTGCCAATGCTTCCCTCATCCGGGTCAGGGTATGGTACTCCCGGATCTTCAAACTATGTGCCAAGGTATGCCACCTGCGTGCACATGCGTGGGCAGCAGTTTCTCCCAATAATCTGTCCATATCTTCAAAGTGGGCTATTGCTTGGGCCTGCTGGTCCATAAATCTCAAGGAAGCTGTGGGATCATTAGACAACTGTTGGCGGCCTGAGATGAGGGCAACCGGATTCTCTGGTTCTGCTCGAATGTACAGTGGCTCTCTCACTTCTCAGCTCATAACCGATTTTTCTTTGGTTGCTCTCTGATCCTCATGATTTAACCATGAAGCGAAGGCCATCAACTGCATATCACCCAAGGCGATATTGGGATCCCAAGAGACTTCATTGGGCAAAACCAGATTGTGGATGTAGAATTCTGCTAGCTTGGCTTTGTCTTCTGCTGAGCTAGCATTGCATAATTCGGC
Organism: Pinus tabuliformis; assembly: GCA_031772625.1. Taxonomy (NCBI): domain Eukaryota; kingdom Viridiplantae; phylum Streptophyta; class Pinopsida; order Pinales; family Pinaceae; genus Pinus; species Pinus tabuliformis. Next base: position 344,966,824 of record CM062812.1, read on the forward strand.
AAGCTGCTGTGGGTTATGGATTTGTGCAATACCTCTTTGTGCTAATGTGTTTATCTGGAACTGTAGCCACTGATCCTTTAAGTACAACCCATAAGACTTTGCAGGATGTCTGCACTGCAGGGCTTCCATGGCCCAACTGGCCATGCAGGCCAATTGTGTTTCCTTCTGTTTCAGCTGCTCTTTCAGAGCTTGTGTTTAAATTTGGCCCTGCTGTCTTGTTTCCTGTAGAAGTATAATTGGCCCCTCAAGATGGGTGGTTAGCTCTTGTTTCCCTTGCTGCTCATTTTTGGTGTCCTTGGAGGAGGTTCCTACCCTTGCCCTTAGCTCCTGTAGCTGCAATTTCAACTTCTGGTTTTCTTCCTGTAGAAGTGCATGTTGGCAGCTAGCCACTTGTTTTGCCACGGTGAATTCACTCCTGACCTCCCTGAGTTGATCTTGTAAAGGGCCTATGTCTGCCACACCCTTTGATTTAGCGATCTGCATCCATGTGTGGGAACGGACTCTTTCTTTCCCTAATTCGAAAAATAGAGGTACAGTAAATTTTTGCGGTATGATCTTTCCTGCCTCCAAGAAGGTGTAGTAGGAGTTCAGATTCGGTGAAGGGCTAGGTTCAGGGATATGTTCTCTTTCTTCCTCTCCAGGAGGTGCTAGCTCACCCTCCTTTGGTGACGAGGGTCCTTCCCCTTCTCTTTGTTCGGTTTCCTGTAGTCGAGCCAAGGTATCCTGTAGGACATTTTCGGCTTCCTGTAGCCGGGTTTTTTCATCCAACAGATCTATCCTTTCTTGCCATGTGCTCTTCTTTGGACTTCCCTTTTCGTAGGTAACTGTAATCTTTGAGGGTGATTTCTCTTTGGGAGAAGCAGGGGTGTCTTCGATGACAATTGGGCTGTTGGACTGCGTCTGTGGTTTCCCTGTTTTTATCCGAACACTTCTCCGGGCTTTGAAGTAGAGAGGAGGGTCCCTCTTCCTCTTCCCTTTTGGCTTAGGTGGCGTACTGAGGCCAGCTAATACAGCCGCTGCCTCCCTGGCCAGAACATCCACCCTCTGCTCCTTTGATTTTGATTTTTCATGGCTTCCTGTAGAAGCCTGTTTCTGTGCTTTTTTGCTTCCTGTAGAAGCTGTTTTCAGGCTTCCTGTAGAAGCCTGCTTCTCCTTTCCTGTAGTGACGGGTGTCTTCACTTTCGCTCGCTTTGCTGCAGGGGTTTTATCTTTTTGTTTGCTTGTGAGTGCTGGAGAGGTAATTGGGCTGACGTGGCCTGCCCCAACTTTGTCCCTTCTGCTCTTTGACCTTATTTCCCTCGCTGACAGGATGGGGGAGTCAGCGTTTTCTTCAGCATCTTTTTCTTCGTGTTGCTTCTCCTGCATGGTAGTCGGGGTACTTGGGCTAGTTTCCTTCTTTTCCTCGGCCTCTGCTTCTCGTTCTTCACCGCTGGAGGAGCCACTATCTTCGATCAACATTTTAATGTCCCCATCTCGTGTTAGATTCCTAAATGACTCCCAGGAGAGGGGAACTTTATACGAGTGCAGTGCATCCTCCACAAGCAATTTTATTAACCCATGGTGGGCTATCTGATCAGGCATGCCCTCTCGTAGCTTTGTAGCACACTCCATTAAGGACTGCAGGAGATAATAAGGGATGCTCAGCTTTTGCTCTACAGGAAGGTCAATTTGGTGCCTCAACTCAGTGAGTAACCGAAAGTGGTATGCATACACGATGCTGAACCGACCTTCACAAGTAATATATTTCATGATTTGCAAACTGACTTCATTCCAAGGTGGTGCTAAACTCATTCTTCTTACCCCATTTTTATCCTCCGAGAATTCTTCCTCAGGTGGAAAGAATTTTTTCTTTGCTTGCTGGCTCTGCTTCTGCTCTTCTTTATCCCACGGCAGACCCATGGGCAGTTCTGTGATTCAACTTATATGCTCTGGGGTGAGTTGGAGGCTGAGACCTCTGAAGCTTACTGTGGTCAGTGTCTGGGATTTAGGCTTCAATGCCTGCAGGAATTCCTCGGCTACTTCATCATCGTAGCCCTGTAGCTTATCACAAAAAGGCATCCATTGTGCTCTGGTGAAGAGCTCTACCACTGCGGGATTTCTCCTTAATTTGGTGGAATCTGTGGGTTCTCGCCTGATAAATCCACCCGGCATGATGGCACAATTTTCTTAACTGGAGGTGGTGATGGTGGAAGAGAGTTTAGTTTCGGTGACAGAGTGCAGAACAATGCGTATAACCCACAAAAATTCACAACACAGTCTAACCACGCAACAATCCTGTAGAATTGCAGTATGGGCACACAGACAGCAATTTGTCTACTTTCTCATTTACCCAGACAGTAACTGACAATCCTACCACCTTAAATGACTATTTGCATGAGAAGTCCAGGGTTACCTCGTTACTCGGCCACCTTTTTTACGTGAACACCCGCGTTCCTGTAGAAGACTGCGTCCTGTAGGACTGCGTTCCTGTAGAAACTGTTCCTGTAGGAGCAGTGTGCAAACTTCGGGGAGGACTGCAATTGGACTGCGGTTGAGGTGCGCTTCACTGGTGTTCTGGTAACCAACAGCTCGGCGTATCAAGGTGCAGAGCCGATCGGAATAGCCACTCGAGTTCGAAGTGGTGGTTGATTGAATGCATGTCAAAATCTAGCCGATTAGATTTTGAATCGGCGCGATCCGTGGCGCGGGGGACAGCTCATCCCCCGCCGGACCGTTGAGCGACGTCATCAACCACTCACTGGCGTATTCACTTGCTGCCACATTCATTCCCACAGATCTGCCGCCGCCTTTTTCTGCTGAACTCATTCCCACGGATCCTCACGTGCGTGCTGCTGATTTTTTCGTCGTGGCTGCCACCCGATCATCCGACTATACCATAACTAGCCGACGTGGCTAGTCAACTGGCCATACGGCTGCTCAACCATTCACTCTTATGCCATGCAAACAAATCAAAGTAATATTCATGTGATTTGATGGAGAGAAGGTTGAGACACTTACCTGCGCGCGTCTGCACACGATTTTCAGTTTTTGGACGACGGATCTACCTGCTGCACGCAGCTTACACAGACCCGGAGGCTCATGGTTACAGGTTGCTGACGCTGGAGTGGATGGTTTTGCTTTCATGCGCCCGTGTTTCATCTCGGATGGCGGTGCTGTGGACGGTATTCACTCGAGCAGGTTGAACTGTTACAGGATCCCCGCGAGGGGTCTCGTCACAGTCCTTTCTCCTTGGGTGCATGCTGCATGCTGGCGGTTCTGGCTTCTCGATCACGATCCCAGCGCTCTTGATGCATATGGTATGAGATCTCATCCTTTGTTACCTTTGGAAATGGCTTGCCCGCGAGAACTCATCGATTTTCTTTGTGGGTGCAGGTGCTTGGCCGCATGTCGACACGGGTGGTGGAGCAAAGTAACAGCGTCGTGCATGGGCCCAAAAGAGGCTTGCATGCGTCCACACCAACCCGTAGTCATCAGATCTGCTCATGAAACGCATTCTGGGCCGTTCTGAGCTTCTACAGGAAGTTTCCTGTAGAAATACAGAGCTTCCTGTAGACAGGCAGCTCTTCCTGTAGAAATTTGCACCTTCCTGTAGAAATTTGCACCTTCCTGTAGAAACTGGCACCTTCCTGTAGAAAATCGCACCTTCCTGTAGGAGATTCAATCTATAATGAAAGTGCATATACCTTGAAGAACATAAGCATTCTTGGAGGAGGTGCTGGTGAGGTGTCCTGGCTGCATGATAAGGACTTTTGGCCTTGAGTTGAGAGGCTTCCTCTCCTTCATAGAACACCTACAATCTGCATGCAAATTTCACATTGTGCTTATTATTTTCTCTTTTTCTTTTTCTTTTACTTTTTTTTTTTTTTTTGAAAAGATAACAGGGGCGCCCCCAAAGAGGTTTTCACCCTTGCTACTTGCCCTGAGCGCCTCAGAGAGGTTTTCACTCAAGGATCTTTTTCAACCTTTTTTTTTTTTTTTTTTTGAAAAAGCAATAGGAGCGCCTCAATGAGGTTTTCACCCCTACTACCTGCCTTGGGCGCCTCAGAGAGGTTTTCACCCAGGGATCTTTATTCTCTCTCTTTTTTTTTTTTTTTTTTTTTTTTTTTTTTTTCTTTCAGATCTTCTTTTAGGGTGTGCCAGAGGCAGAGGCAGAACCCTTCTCTATGACCAATACAAATTTCTCCATAGTTTTGATAAACTCTTGTCTTGAGAGAGGTCTCCTGTAGATCTTCAATCGATGCCCATTGACAAGCATGGGAATGGCTTCCTCATCAATAGTTCGAATGAGGACAGATCCATTGTCATGGCATTGTTCCACTACATACGGTCCCAGCCATCTGGTTCTCAACTTCCCCTTGAAGTCTTTGAACCTGGAGTCATACAACAAGGCCCAATCTCCTGGCTGAAATTGCTTGTCATGGAGATGTTGGTCATGCCACACCTTCCTCTGAAGTTGAACCACTTCTGAGTGAAGGAGGGCCTGCATGCGGTGCTCATCCAGGCCATTCAGCTGCAGCAGTCTTTCTTGTTGTGCATGGCTAAGATCTAGGTCCAGCTGAGCTGCCATCCTCAAAGTGTTATACTCAAACTCAATGGACAGCAAAGCTCTCTTCCCATAGACCAGCTCATATGGTGTGAAACCGGTGGTGGTCTTCCAAGTGGTGTTGTAGGCCCATGTGGCCTCAACCAGGCGATCTGCCCAATCTTTTCTGCTGTTGCTCACCACTTTGGTCAAGATCCCCTCTAATGCTCTATTGGTGACTTCCACCTGCCCATTTGCTTGAGGATGATAGGGGGTGGAAGTCCTATGCTTGATCTTGTGATGAGCTAGGAGATCTTCAACCAAGTTGGATGTGAACTGGCTCCCTTGATCGGTGACCAGCTCTCTTGGGTAGCCAAACTTGTAGAAGATGTTCTCTCTTAGGAACTAGGCCACTTTCTCTTCTGTTGTTGCCTTGATTTCTTTGGTCTCTGTCCACTTTGTCAAGTAGTCAGTACACACAATGATGTAGGATCTCTACCTCGAAGAGGGATTGATTGGACCCACAAAGTCCATGCCCCACTTCTCAAATGGCTCAAGAGTCACTTGAGGTTGGAGAGGCATCTCATCCCTTTGGGTCAGTTTCCCCATTCTTTGGCATTGGTCACACTGGCTGACATATCTTCTGACATCTTGATGAAGTGTGGGCCAATAGTAGCCTGCCTGCAGGATCTTGAAGGCAGTTCTCTTTGCTGCAAAATGTCCTCCACAAGGCCCATCATGACAGGTGAGGAGGATGTCAAAGACTTCCTCTTCCCTTACACAACGCCTTAAGATCTGATCGGGGCCAAGCTTGAACAGGTTGCCCCCGATCCAAGTAAACGAGGCACTTTTTCTGATGATTCTGCTCTTCTCTTTTGAAGAGAGGTGCGGAGGGAACTGAGCTGAAACAAGGTAGTTTGCTATATCAGCAAACCATGGAGAGAGTACTGAGATAGCAAACAGATGCTCATCAGGCATCTGGTCATCCACCATCCCATCTTCATCTGCAGACAAATCCAATCTAGATAAAAAGTCAGCAACAACATTTTCTCTACCTGGTTTATCAACAATGGTTAAATCAAACTGCTGCAATAAAAGTAACCATCTAATAATACGAGCATTCACATCTGGTTTATTCATCAAATATCTAATAGCAGCATGGTCAGTATGTACAAAGGTCTGGTATCCAGTGATATAATGACGGAACTTGTTTAGTGCATGGACTACAGCTAAGAACTCTTTCTCGGTTATAGTGTAATTCAGCTCTGCTTTGGACAAGTTTTTGCTAACGAAGTAAATGGCATATGGAAGCTTTTGCTCAACTTGTCCTAAGGCTGCACCTATGGCTTTGTTCGAGGCATCAGTGTGGATGTGGAAAGGTAGGGCCTAGTTTGGACCTCTCAGGATTGGTGCTGACACCAACTTGTCCTTTAACTCATTCAAACTCTTCTGAGAATCGTCAGTCCACCTAAACTCCACATCTTTTGCCAATAGGCCAAACAATGGTGAGGCTAACTTGCTGAAGTCCTTAATGAATCTCCTGTAGTATCCCGCTAATCCCAAGAAACTCCTAACATCCCTGACCTTTTGGGGAGGTGGAACCTTCTTGATTAGAGCAATTTTGTTGGGATCCACCTGTAACCCTTGGCGAGAGATGGTATGGCCTAGCACGTTCCCTTCAGTCATTAGGAATTCACATTTTTCAGGGCTAAGGGACAAGTTCATCTCGATGCACTTGGTGAGGACTTTTCCCAAGTTGGACAATGCTTCCTGGAAGTTAGCCCCGTAAGGAGTAAAGTCATCCATATAGATTTCTACTGCATCATGGACCAACTCTGAGAAGATGCTCAAGACATCTCTCTGAAAGGTAGCAGGAGCATTGCATAGTCCAAAGGGAAGGACTCGGTAGGCAAAGGTACCCCAAGGACAAGTGAAGGTGGTATTATCTTGGTCTTCCGGGCTGATTTGGATTTGGTTGTACCCGCTAAAACCATCCAGGAAAGAGAAGAACTTCTTTCCTGCCAGTCCATCCAACACTTGATCTATGAAAGGTAGAGGGAAATGGTCTTTCTTAGTAGCTTTGTTCAGCTCACGGTAATCCACACAGATTCTCCACTTCCCATTATTTTTGGGAACCAACACTAGAGGGGACACCCATTCACTATGTAAGATGGGGTAGATGAATCCGGCAACCAACAGTTTCTGCAATTCTTCCTTGACAATGTCTTTAAGTGCTGGATTCATTCTCCTCTGAGGTTGCCTAACCGGTTTAAAATCCTCTTTGATGTATATATGATGGGTACATACCGAGGGATGGACTCCTTTCATCTCTTTATAACTCCAAGCAAAAGCATCTAGGTGGTTGGCCAACAGACTACACAGCTCCTTTTCCTGGGAAGGAGATAGGGAGGAGCTGATTTTCAATGCTTTCTCAGGGCCGAACTCCACGTTCTTAACTCTGGGAGTGACAGGGTTGGTTGTACAAAGATCCACTAAGGTGCTAGCTTGGGCATCCTCCACCAATTTTTCTAAAGGTAGTGCACTGGTAGGTGGGTTTTGGATCAGAGTCTCAATCAAGTCATCCTCGGTTGGGGGGTTTCTTTTAGTGGTATCTAGGGTACACAGAGGTGCTGAATACACCTCGTCTTCTTCTCCTTCCTCCAACCAGAGTGGTAAATCATGCTCTAAAGAAGGTTGGGCAGAAGGGTATAGGACTAGCTGCTTGGACATGGGACCATTTTTGAGGGTCATGTTTCCTGCCCGACAACTTATGTAAGCATCTGCAGTAGCTAACCAAGGCCTTCCCAAGATGAGAGGATATCCAGTAAGCTTGGCCTTTGGTTGCAGAACCAGGAAGTCTGCAGGGTATTCCCAAGAATCGATGGAGACCATGACATCCTCCACAATCCCTTCGGGAGTCACGATGGAGCGGTCTGCTAATTGCAGTACTGTCGAGGTCTTCCTCAAGGAACCCTGAAGATTGAGTTTAAGCATGGTATCCCTAGTCATCACATTGATGGCCACCCCCAGATCAATCAAGGTGTGGGGGATAATGGTGCCATTGATGTGAACATCTACTACAGGACTTCCAGGATCTAGGTACTTTGGGCAGATGACTTGTCCTAGCATAAGGTCAGATAGTTGTCCTATGACATTGATAGTTGAGGCATCTTTCTTCCATCTGCCTGGGTGTTTGAAACACTTCTCCTTAACTAGCTTGTTATATATTGGCACATCCTTGATAGCTTGGAGAAGGGGTATCTTCACACACAACTGCTTGAGCTCTCCCAGAAGCTCATCCTCCTCTGGGTTGGGTTGTGTGGTGGCTGTTAGTCTCTCAGGAAAGGGTGGAATAGGCTTTGGTTCACTCTCCTGATGGTCTTCCTCACCTCTAGGGGAGGAGGTTGGCGATCTGGAAGAGTCTTTCCAGATCTAAGATTGATCTCCTGGATCTCCACAGCATAGGTAGGGCATGAGGTCTCCCCAGTATATACCTGCTGAGCCTGTCTATTGTTGGGGTTCGGGTTCAGTTGAGCAGGCATCTGAGGTTGCCTTGGAGGCGCAGGAGGTAAAGGCTGAGGTTGAACTGGTGGTGGAGGCAAAATGGCAGGAGGAGTGTTGTATTGGGCCATCCACCCCGACTGAGGTGCACTCCATTGAGGCTGTGGCTGGGTATGTGAGTGATATGGATCAGAAGTAGGTTGAGTGGGGTACTGAGGTGGATAAGACCATGGAGGAGGCATGGACCAAGAAGGATGAGCAGGGGGGCCCCAAGAAGGCATGGGAGTCGATTGGTTGGGGTTATAATAAGCTTGAGATGCCCGTTGCATCCCCTGCTGATAGGGTCTATATCCTTGTGGCCTCCTTTGGTTGAGGTAATAGAGAGGCTCTGTGGGAGCTTCGGTCCCTTGGTACATGGCTTTAAACCCAGGTAAGGTTGGACACTGATTTGTTGGGTGGTCCTCCTCACAAACGAAACACACTTCAACCGAATGCAATGGGCATTCGTTCTTAGGGTGTCTTCTGGTGCACCTAGGAGAGAAGACAGCCAAGGCTCTCTCAGCTTCCTCTTTCTTCTGCTGGATCCTGAATGTGTTCAGCTGCATGGAAATGGTCTGTCTCACCTCACTCTTAAGATCTTCTAATTGGTTTGTAAACTCATGTTTGGAGAAAGGGACACCAGTGGAGAGGAGATTTCCTCTACCTCGTTTCCTAGCTGCCCTGGAATGATTTCTAAACACAGTTTTGATGTCCTCATAAGGCAGTTGGTAAATGTCCCCCCCAGCTAACATGTGAAGGGTGTCTAAGAGATCCTCAGGGACTCCTCGGAGTAGAACCAACTTGAGGGATTCAGGGTCAAGTGTGCACCTGGCCCGCTTATAACTAAGTTGGAACCTCTCCTCATAATCCTCTAAAGACTCATCACTCCCCATGGTCATCCGAAAGATCTCTCCCTTGGTTTCCTTAGACCTACAGTAATCCCTATACTTGGTATTGAAGGCTTGCTGCATTTGAGCCCAAGTAGCGATGCTATTCCCAGGTAATCCCATGAACCAGCGTAGTGCTGCATCCTTAAGGGTTGAAGGGAAAAGCTTCAGCTTTTGCTCATCTTCAGTCTAGTCATAGGTTCTACAAAGGACAGCAAACTCAAACAAGTAGGTATCAGGATCCTCAGTGGTCAGTCCATGGAAGTGAGGCAAGGCGGAGGGGCTAATGTTCTTCATTTTCATTTCTCCATTGGTCTCTCGGATGGGGAAAGCTCCTTCTATTCTCTCATCTTCTCTTCTATTATCAGCCATGGCTTCAGATGGAGTGGTCTCTAACTCTTCTTCTTCTATAGGGTCTTGGTATATCTCAGGATGTTCACCTATAGGTTCCTTTGGGTCACTGTCACCAAAGAAGAGAGAAGGGTGACTCAGTGATGTGGTGGGGGTGTTTGGTAGGAATTTGCCTGATATATCTCGGTTCCTACGAGGCATGAAATGGAAAGGACTTTTTTTTTTTTTGTGCTTTTGCTTTTTCTTTGGTACCTGCAAAACTGAAACAGAGTGATCTACACTAACTATATTGCTCAAATGAAATTTGCGGAATTGGAAAGCTAATTCTAGGAAAACAGGAAATATTAATCTAGGAAAGCAGGAAATGCTAATCTATGAAAGCAGGAAATGCTAATCTATGAAAGCAGGAAATGTCTATGCTACTTTTGCAGAATGGAAATGAAATAACCTATTGAGCAGAAGTAAGAGTACGAAAGTAGAAGAAGAGCAACAATTACTAATACTCTGACGCTTCCCCGGCAACGGCGCCAAAAAGATGGTGAGCTCCAGTATTGTAGCAATAATGCTACAACTTTTGGGGCTTCCTGTCTCTCATTTTATCAACCCGGTAGTTCGTACAAACTTGGAAGCGACGGTGCTATATGCACAAGTACTAGCTCTTGCCGCAGCTGTCACTTGGTCAGCTGGCACAAGTCCGCTTAGGGCTCAAGCCAACTTCTATAGGCTCTCAGAAGAAGCTTGCTAATTGATGGACAAAAGCTATTCTCGAAGGAAAACTACTCTACTTGACAAAATGGACTGAAAGCAAATCAAAGCATGTAAACCTAGGAAACCCTAATTTAACTAGTCTAACCTCTATAATGCAAAGAATGTGAATGAAACCTCTACCAATGCTGCTGTTACCTCTAATAAGTGAAAATGCATGGATCTAAGCTACTTGCATCATAAAAGACATGTTTTTGTATTTTTCCTTTAAGTGAATGGAATGTTTGTGATTTTGTGCTAACTAGGGTTTGGTTGTGCAGATGGGATGGAGAAGGAAGGAAAGCATGGGACAGGTTGGGGAGGCTAGGAAAGGTCCCTAGGGATCCTTAGCATCCATCCACAAAGGTCCCTCACATTCAGAAGCTCGGCAACCGAGTGAGTGGCCTCCTACAGGATGTCTGCAGGGGATCCTACAGGATACTCTGGTTTCTACAGGATGTCTACAAATGGCTACAGGATGACCTACCGTGAGTGTTTGGCATGATGGAGGAGTGATGAAATGGTAGGGGGAGATGTGTAAGGTAGGAATGAGGCTGGTGATGGCTGTAGAGGTGGAGGAATGGGGATAGGGAGTGAATGTAGGTAGTAGGTTGGAAGATAGAGGGCTAGGTCAACGAAAGGGCTAGAGAATGGAAGTACGTGAGGAGTGAAAGACTTTGGGAGATAACAGAGCGGAGCAGGGGTCAAAGATGTGTTTGCATGCGTGATCAAGATGGAGGAGAAAGTAATGGAACGAGAGAGAGCAGTGTAAGTGAAACAAATGCTTATGATTGTCACCAAACCAAAAATGCATTAACCTAAACTACCTGTGCTTGTAAATTCAATGAACAGCAATCCAAAACGCGAAGGAGAATGTGCATGAAGCTGTGATGAAGGAGTGTGGTGCAGGTGTGAATCATGTGGAAGCATCTAACGTAACGTGACTGTGTTTGCAGCAATCATGAAATAAAGAAATGCGTATTTTTGTGGCTGGTATAGGCTGCACTCCAATCTCCAAATGGAGATGGCAGTGGAGACTTCCTCAACCTTTTTTTGCTGGAGCTCCAATGTATTATCAACCTGCCAATCTAACTAAACAACCGAAAGCAATTCAACCATAAACCAGTCCTATCTATGCTCATGAAAAAGACTAATTCAACAACCTGTAATTCAATTTGCATGTGAAAATGAAAACTCAGAGTGCTGAAACGAAATGCAAACAACACTACATCAGAGGGGATCTATGGCTCTCAGGTTGGGCCCTAACCTGAGAGCTATAGTCTCCTTAAGAAAACTCAGAGCTAGATCAAAAGCTGCCTTCTTTATTCATAATCTGATGTTATGCCAAAACTGGCTTACAACGAGAACTAACACCGAGCTGTGCTCCAAAATTACAATAGTAATGCAAAAGTTTCAACAACCTATAAAAGGCTACGGCCTCTATACTTATGCAAAACAGTGATCCAACAAGTGTCCTTGATTTTAGGAGCTCGGCTGTCCAACTAGAGTTTAACTGCTGATCCTGTAGGACAGTCATAAGTGCTGTTCCTGTAGAACAGTTGTAACTGCTGTTCCTGTAGAACAGCTGGCTGCTTCTAAGCTCGGAGGGGAGATGGATTGGAGCTCGGAGTTCTTGGTGAGAATCACGAGGAATGTCCCCAAGACCGTGGACATCCTCTCCTAAAAACCAGCAATGCCACCTCGTTGTCTCCTTGTCTCCTTTTTCGTTGTCTTTTGCTCCCTTTTAATGCCAAAACCTGGAATCATAATGCATTAGTCACGTAGATAGAGTGCCTACCCTTCTTCCTACAAACAACATGAACAAACTAAGAAATGCATGCATAAGCAATAAAAAATGAATGGTTTGAGCAAGTATAATAGGCCAAAATGAGCCCAATTTGTACCAAAATTGGGGCTCATCAGCTGCAAAGGATGATTAGAGTCCACAAATGGAGTTGGCACCTAATCCTATACTCAGCCCTGTGGGCATATAGAACCTTGGTAAGGAATGTGACCAGGTTTACACCCTTTCAGCTGGTGTATGGCCTGGAAGCTGTATTACCAATTTAGTGTGATATTTCATCTCTCAAGCTCGTAGTCAACCTTCTCCGTAGAAATCTAGAGGAAGAGGCTCATTTCTTGGAACTAATCCAATTGGATGAAACCCGTCGTGACACCACCTTGGCTAACGAAGCTCATAAGAAACGAGTTAAGGCACAATTTGACAAAAATTTCAAACCCTGTGTCTTCTGAGAAGGTGACCTGGTCTTGCTTTACGATCAAGAATCCGATAAATTGGGAGTAGGTATGTTCCAATCTTTATGGATGGGTCCCTACATTGTTAAATGAGTGTTAGAAAAAGGAGCCTACGAGCTAGTAGATTACGATGGGATTCCACTGGCGCAACCCCAAAACAGGTTGTACCTTAAGCGTTACTATGCTTGACTAAGTGTAGTAATCTTTTTATATGCTTTTGTTACATTTTTTCTTTTTTCAAGAGTGATCATTTTGGTTAGGTAATCCACTTTTTCATTTGTTGCAGATGTCAAACTTATTGGAATCATTTGTTGGATATGCCGACGGAGCTAGTCATAGTACGTGGAACCTATCTTCTACGGCCTGGGTCTTTTTTTATCCAAGCGGCGAGTTAGTGAGTTTCAGAGGGGTATTCATTGGTCGGTCAACGAACAACATCATTGAGTATAGTGCATTGATAGAACTTCTCTTTGATGCCATCGCATGTGGCATACACTGACTGATTGTCACGCTAGACTCAAAACTCATCATCCTATAACTTATTGGCATCTATTCTATTCAGAATCCAGCTATCTATCGTATGTTCCTAAGGGCCAGGATTTTGGAAAGGCAGTTTGATTCTATTCAATATCAACACATTTCCAGAAACTTAAACACATTAACTGATTCATTAGAAAATTATGTGTTAGATAGACATTTGCAGCATTTATAAAAGAAAACATTTTAATCAACATTTGCATCAAGATAATATAACTTAACCAAAATAAAGCTCCGAAAATCAAAAATATATATATAATTGTTTATAGTTTGTCAAAATGTTCTGTGTCCAAGACAAAATCGGTCACATGACCCAAAAACTCAAAAATGTAGGAAAAGCACCCTAGACTAATGTTGCTGGTGATAACAAGTCACCGCCTGTGCGATCATACGTAGGAGCCTAGTCCATTGACTCGGCACACCTTTAGTATGGAGCTGTAATCTCAGAGGTAACTCGTCAGTCCTCGCATCCTGAATACCAAGGGTGAGACCCTTGATCTAATCCTGCAATACTATAAGGGTCTCGGCTACATCTAGATCACCAAGGACAACCCTCCCTACAACCTCTCCTACTAGAACGACAGCTGCTACGCTTGGGTGCACTGCTGGTCACACTGGTCCAATATCTGCACAAATACATGGGTTTGGTTAGTCTTGATAACATTTAAAAGACACAAGAACATTATAAAAACAATAAACAAAAATATGGTCAGATCCTTTTACCTATAACACCCCACTGCTCGCCAGCCAGTAGCACCAAATCTAGGTCACCCCAGAAATCCATCCCAGCATACGGATACTTGGCAAAGACTGTCTGCTGATAGTTGAACCACTCAAAGAAGGCATCAGAGAATGAAATTTGTGATTGACTAGCATGTCTGGTCATTAGGTCAACCCATCTGTGCATTCGTGGTTCCGTCAGTGCTGGCACTCCGAGTGAAATGTATTATGGTTGCATCAGTGGGATCTTCTTCTCCAAGGCAAAAGCGGTTAGAATAGAACCATAACCAAAGTTCTTAGATCTTCTATTATTCACCTTGGTAGGCTGTTCTTTTATAACCAGAAGTAAGTTCTTATATCTTTCGTTCTTCACCTTGGTAAGCTATTCTTTTATAACTGGAAGTACTGCATCACACCAGTTGAATACCTTTGGTTCGAGGCATTCCAGAGCATACTACATATAGGACCTGTTGCCCAAATGAAGAGCCACACTACCAACCAATTTAGCAAAGGTGAATAAGATAGTCCTCAAGGACTGGTCAGTGACTTCTTGAATACCGATCTTGCCGTCCCTGCTCGGTTGAGATCCATCTCTACAGAATCGGCAAATATAATCCCTCACGGATTCACCTCCACGGGTGGATCTTGATAGTGAGAGAGGGGCACCACGCCTCGATAAACTAGTCAAGAAGTAGATATCCTCAACTGTCAAAGGGATGGATTTACCTCGAATCTAGAACAGTTGGTTGGTAGGATCCCATGCATTGAGAAAATATTGCAACAAATTGATTTGTTGCCTCATGCTGGATATGCGGAAGAATTTCAGCAAGCCACAGTTCTGCAATGCAATCACCATACCCGGATCATGTAAAGCAACCATGTCCTCTTCTTCATGCTTGTGTTCACGCCATGTAATAACCACCTTGATCCGATGAATCTTTGAAAAGAAAACAAGAGAAGAATTGGGATCCTGATTCAGGCAAAAACAAGCAAAATTTCCATGAAAAAACAGTGCATAAACTTTACTTTTTGCGCCCATCATACCCCAGTTGTGTTCTAGGTGGGATGCATCTTGACTGGCCAATGGCCAGCTTAGTTTGCATCTCACCTTTCGATGTATACTAGGTGTGATGGGGAGAGAATGAATTGTTCAAACCCTAGAGGCCCAGACGAATAGGAAAACATGTGTAGAATCAGAAAAGGAAAGAATGAAATTGAAGAGCTCAGGGTTAGCTCCTACCTGGTCTAGACGGTGCCGAAAATAGTCCACAGAATCTCCCGAAATCAACTGGTGAAAATTGAGGGGGAAAACACCTCCAGAGCTCCAAAAATCCCAAATTTGAATGAAATGGTAAAAATGAGAGGTAAAAACTACTTTTATGTTACTATTCACGTAGTTCAAGTAAAATATTGTTGTTTAGCTCATTTTTCAAGCATGTATTTACATTTCTAATCAATTTTATGTAGTAATTGAATAGGCAGTATGACCATCAAAAGAACATAGTGTTAATGGTGAAATCAACATCTCTAACTATCATCACAAGCAGTTTTACGCGAAGTTCAAGCTCATTAAAAAATAAACCTAGCAATGAGAAAATGTTCCCCCAGAGTTTAAGCTCATTAAAAAATGAACCCATCTTCGGTAAATAATCTTTGTGATCACATAATTATCATCTTTTGAACCTTGGTCGTGTTCTTACCATCACCTCCACTTTTTTTTAGCCGATCATATGCCTCCATTTGATTGTTTACCCTTTTGAGGAATATCTGTGATGAGTGATTCTATTAGCCACCTTCTTTACGCTGCTGTGATTGAAAAGTTCCAAACCTTACCTGGAACTAGTTGCTATCCAAAAGCATCACTCGTTCCTCAAAAAATGAGTCTCCTTAAGCTCTTTTCATCTGACTCATAAAATATGAAAAGATTTCCAAGCAATTGGCCTCTCCAGCTCGTTAAAGCAATTAGAAGTTCCATCCCTCCTCTAGATTTTAATCTTTTTGGACCTAAGGGATCATTACACAAAAATATCGAGCGCTTGTCTTGTTCAGCTCGTTACAACTATCGAAAAGTCATCCCTTTCATATTGTTTTATACTTCTTCGGACTTAAGGGATTATATTATGAAAAAGCACTACTGGATTTCCTTTCCGTCTCTTTTTAGACTCTCTAAAATTGAAAAGGACCGAGTTATCTTTGTCGTTAAACTCGTTAAAACAATAGCAACAAACTTGTCCATGCAGAGAAGAGTGGGTTTCACTATCGCTAGGCTCGTTAAAACATAGCGACAGGTTTGCCCGAAGGGAAAATTATAGAACAAGCATATGTTATCCTCCTCAATCTTGACAAAAATAAAGAGGTACTGGTCAGCAATGACTGGGGAAAAAAAGGGAAGAAAACTTGAATAACTTCATTGGTAGCGGGCCGCTCTTGAGCATGACACTTTCACTCCATCACCATGATTGAGTCGAGTTGGGTTATTCCATTCACCAGTCATATCACCATTGGTCCTCCATGCCATCCATTTTGGGGTTAACACTACCAATCCATTTCAGTGTCACCAATATGTTCAAGAGAAGTCACTCAGAGAATTCACCAACCTAGATAATGCCTCATTCGCTGTCCTTCACTCTCCATCTTTTCATGACCGCCACCTTGAAACTTGTATCATCAGATCGCTTTCACCTCCACAAAATCATTTGCTCCATTCTGTGTCGTAGATGTGGGATCCATTAAGGCCCTCCTATGACAGGTCACTTCTTATCGACATCAGCTCATTATCCATGATGTTGATTTAGGAACAACCCTTTCAGTACTTTGAAGCTTGCATGCCTCATTGGCAAGTTTCTCACTTCCGGCGACAGGTTTACATCATGGCCTTCAACCAAAAGATTTTGCGTGGTGTTCAACATCAACTCATGTATTCACACCATGTGAATTGTACAGCAGTACCTTGAGGGTCATTATCATTATCGGTGATTCCTCTAGTGCCTATTAACAACTTACATTATTGGCTGGTAACCAGGCGATGTCTTTCCATGTTTGACATCAGAACATCTTTTCACATGAAACGACTTGTACGTCGGGTGAAGATTGAACGAGTTTCAAGACCCCGAATCTAGTTTCATCCATCCAGGTTGTAATATATTCAAGAAAATAAAGACATCAAATGTACATCATAGCTGCAAAGATAATCATCCAAACCAAGGGATGATGGCTCTACCAGAATCACCAGTCTGCCACACAAATGATTGCCTATCTTATGTACATGAAAATGAATTTATAAAGCTGAGCATGGGAACGCCCACCTCAACTAGATCATGAAAATATTATGAAGATAATGTATTGTATTGTATATTATTATAGGTCACCTTCCAATTCGAAAAACCTCAGATCCTCATTATAAAGCATTTCACCCGACATGAGAAGATTTACGACCTCATGCTTTAGGGGGCAACTGTTATAGACATATTTGGGCACAGCAACCACAATCACATATGTCCATAAACCAAGGGCTTATAAGCCCCTAAAAGTGTTGTTTCATACCCTAAAGGAACAAGGTCAACTGATTACATCATTTCCCAGAAGTTCTCCCTAAACAACTACTCAAAACTAGCCAAAACTGGACCATAGAGACTGCTCCATGCTAAGGGTGCAATGCATCTCACCTGTTACACACAGCAGGTGCAATGCATACTGAAAATCCCTTCTATAGGGTGAGATTATTGAGAGCAGACAAATGGCAGAAGCAGTTTGCTAGGTGGAAACCTAAAGAATCTTCTAGAAACTGCTCATTTGACATTTGCCTCTCTGAATTCGCCCAAGGATGAGTAAGAGATCATGAAATCTCCAAGTGGAACCAAGAACTATCAGCGAAATGACACTAATCAAAATACTAGAAGCTGACTCACTCTCCTGCAAACATCTATATATAGATCCCTCATCCTAGAGATCCAAAGGCTAGAATTTTGTAATTTGCAAGGAAGTGCTATTGGTTTCTCTTTGAAGACATTGTTGGGTGATCTTGCTTTGTATGAGGTCAAGAGGGCTTTCATACTAGGAGGATGATGCTGGATCAGACAGCTTGGTTGTAATCCTCTCTTCTATTACTTCTATCAATAAAGCTATTTGTGTTTTCCTCCATATGGTTGTATATCTCTGAATCTTGTATTTGTATATGCATTTATATGGTTAATGCACATCTGATCCTACATTTTTTATGGTTATATATCTCTTTTCTTTGATGGTATTTTGCTACTTTGACTCTACAGGTGTTCTTTGAAGCGGGGTAAGTGAGAAAGGAGTGGCGAAAGCTTTATCAAAGGAGAGAGGAAACAAGCAAGGAGACTAGCGAAAGATTGAGGTTGGTACTCTCTACTTCTCTCTCATCTATCTCTCATAAAGGAAAACACAAGTAACTTTAGTTTGTTTGTTTCTAAGATAGCTACCCATCTTAATGGGACTAGCAGCTCTGAATGGACACTAGTTTTCCCGATAAAAAACATGATCGCCACTCTCTTTGGGGACAGAGTGAAAAATTGAAGGCAGAGCCAAGTCGAGACTCTTTTCGACCAATGGTTAGTTGGGAATACACACAAGAGAGTCTCGATCAGGAACAACAGGATAAGCAAGAGATGAATCTAATTCAATCTCTTTATTAACTGGGAGAGGGTCAGAAGAAAGCATGTGATAACAAACAGGAAGTTGTGGTTGAGGAGCTATAAGGTTTTCCAAAAATTTGGAAGCTTTATCCATAAGAGGACAAAGGTGAGGAAGATGCTCTCCTTCAGATAACCTACAAGGGAATCTAAACTTTCCCTTCTTCTTACCATCATTAGTTGAAGGCGTAGCATCGACATGATCTCCAGAGTTTGACTAAGATGGTCGGTTTAGGTGTTGAGACCATAGCTCTAAGACTTTGGGAATGCCAGGATAGTCTCAAAGGAGATGGTCACCCTTACAAAGCTTGCAAGGGAATATGATCTTCTGTGGAGGATCAGAAGGTTTGGCTATTGGAGATGCATTTGGATTAACAACTACACGGTTGGCCTCTCTCTTATCTGAATTCTTCATCTTCGTCTTCTTCTCATTCTTCTTCTTATCATCCCGGTTACCGAATTTCAAACTTTCATTAGGTGAAGTAGAAGAGGAAGAGGAAGAAATAGAGGAAGTAGGGGAGAGGTCAACCTTAGAGTCAATGTGATTTGATTCAAATGAAGGATACGGCGGGGCAAGAGTTGGGAAACTCGAGACCATCGAGGTCAAAAATAACCAGATAGGTAAACCAATGGTTAACTAAGGGAGGGACAATGTTTCCATACAAGGAGCACCAACATTTCTAAAAGAAGGAAAAGGACCAAGATTCCCATCTGAGGGGAACCCTTGACTAGTAGAATCTGGGAATGTTTCCATTGGAATCGACCCTAAATAATCACTAAGGAAGATAACTTTAACCAGGAATATTTCGTGGGCAGTTAATTTTAAGACACTGAAACAAAACTTTTCCTTTTCATATTTTAAGAGTAGAGAAAAGGATGAAAGGTGACTCTATCACTTTCGATTTGAAATGAGCTGAAAAGGACAGGTGCTCGAATGAACTTTTAAGTTTAATGAATAAAAAAAGATCAAATTATTGCTCTGGATAGTCTAGGTAAAAAGGATTACGAGGCAACCGTGAACTACAGAATACCTCTTGATGAACCAAGAAGTACGGGAAAGCAATCTCCCTGAGTGTTGTGTTCACTGTATCACGTTTGCAAGGAGGCTGACTCAGCTTCCTATGGATAAAGGATTGCAGCCTAGACGGGTATCCCATTATATTCTCGATGGTACAAGGAGAAAAAATCCGTACTAGCATTGTCTAGTGCTGAAGCGAATGACAACTGCTAGGTTTAAAGACGTCGGAACACATTTCAAGCCTATACCACTAAATGTGAACATTAAATTTCAATGCTTCCTTAGGTTAATACAATAAATTTTAATGGTCGATCTTGAATTAGGTTTCAATTACAAGGCCCTACCGTTGTCATCTGGAATCCTACATGCAGCTATATGAGAAAAGAGATCTTCATCTTCAATGAAAGATATCACTAATTGAGAGATAAAGAACACAAAATTAATGCAATAATCAAAGAATGGAATATTTCACTAATAAATCTCCTAAATGCACTTAATCTCCCTATAAGAACATAAGAAGTTTCATTTCATTTCCAATTCTTATGATGATGCAATTCTAGCTTCTCCATAATTATACTCATGTAATATTTTTGCTTAAGTAAACTAGAATGATTTTCTTCTTTTCATAAAATACAAAATGAATCCTTCACATAAAGCACTCTAATGAATATTTTCACAATTTCAAACAATCAAGAATCAATCAAATCCAAAACATGATAAGTGAAACTAAAAGGAAATTCTTCCCTGAATTGAACAAACCAAACACATAAAGGCTTCAATTGACAAACCAAGTAATGTAATCTATGCTTGGAAAGAGAAAAGAGACACTCAAAATAATAGAACAAATGGGACTCTTTCACTCATTAAATTGAAAATGAAGCAATCAAAGCACCTTAGTCACTTCTGGAAGGAAGAAGAGAGTCTGACGGTCAAGACACACTAGCACTAGAATGGGATAAATTCCGATTTTTTCTTAACTCAGAGACTGGAGCGACTTTTGGGCCAAAAGTAGTGCTGATCAGCACGACTGACCAGTACTACAACTAGCATTGATGGCCTGTCGGCGTGGCGTTTTGGCCAAAAATAGTGCCGATCGAGGGATTCAAAGAAAAAATAAAAAAGAACTTCACACAGGGTGAGACTTAACACAACAGAGGGTGGGCTAAATGAAGCTCTATAGTTAGGGATAAAATCATATGAAAGGCTTAGGGGGTCAAAATTGTGAGAGAAAAACACACTACCCAAGATTCAGGACAAACCCTAATCTTCACTTACATGCATCTATGTGACTGCCTAACTGGCAAGAAGCACCAGAGGCTGGTCGGCCTGACTATTTCTCAACAACCTGCATTGATTGGTGTGGCTATCAGCGAATTAAGCACGTTGATCGAGGGAGATAATAAAAAAATTGAAATAGGGACCAGATCTACTACTATGAATTTTAGACTCATACCAGTAAGCAAGAGAAAAGAAACAAAACCAAAGGGAAAGCGTGAAACTAGAAAAGTTCTCACGAAATCATGAAATCCAAAACAAACAAAAGATGGGATCCCCAGTGGAGTCGCCAATTTGCGGTGAAGTAAAATTATATGTGCAGAAATGAATGAATTCCTCTAGCTCGATAATGGATCTAGCCACATTAGATACATTCTATGGAAGATTTCCTTAGGTTAGAATTAATCAAGAGGGTCTACCTCTTGCTCGCTTATCCTGCTTGATGATGTCCTCGCTTGCTTGCTCCAACAATCTCTTGCTTCCTTCTTCAAGCTCCTGAAACAAGTAAACAACAACGACACACAAACATAATAATAGACAAATTTTAATTAAACCTACTTAATGAGTCAAGAAGCATTAAGACATGAATATCTAATATTACAAAACATGTAGGAAATCAATTGATATTTGCATATATTAATATCAAAGAGAGATTACAACCATTCATCTTGATGTCGTAGTCTTCCTCTAAGAAGACCAGGTTCCCACACACTTTTGCTATAATTCCATGATGGCTTCAAACAACAATAGTTTAAAGGATATTCCATTTAGACTTCACTCCAAACCAAACACACTTCTTCCTCACACAACTAGATGGCTACAACTAGTAATAGATTGCTTGTCTAATCAAAATAGTATACTCACACTGAGCCAAAACTCTAAGAAGCTTATGTTTCAGAAGAAGGGAGGTTTATATAGAAATATCGATGGGAGATGGGTCCTCTTCTCATGGGAGAAGGAATTATCCCTTCAGGTAGTTCCATCATTATAGGGGAAACATGCCTAAACTGTCATCCTCGACCCCATCTGGCGAAACCATTTACCATAATTCCGTTACGGAGCTTCTATTGCGGAAGCTTTGGCTCTAAATTAAAAAACTTTCCATAACAGGACCGATGTGACTGTAACACAGCTCAGTCGTACTGGTTGGCACGGGGAATAGTTATAATCTCTGCACATCAGCATGGGGGACACAAAGGTCATTAGCACTGGCCTTGTAAACTGGGAAAAATAAAAGTTTCAGGGGAAATTATGCAAATGGGAATTTATATGCTCAAGAAGAGGGACATAATGGGAGTTTCTTCATGAAGGCAAAGAATTCAAGGTTCACTGTGGAGTTCCTCGAGGATCAAGGAATGGGGAGTACAGTGACAATCACAAAATGTTGTGTAACAGACTATCACTTCCTGAATTAATGTCCCATGGGCATCTAGTCATCCCACCCTCCTTGTTCACTATGTGTTGATGGTAGGAAAGTAGGAATCGTGGTTATAGTTGGCCCAATGAAATTTGGTGGGTGAGTGGCTGGTTGAGGGTGGTTGTACTGTTGGGGGGCCCCTCAAGTCTCTCAATATAGGAACCCATAGTGAATTATCTTGTCCCTATTCTACTGTTTGATATCTTCCAACATCTCCTTCTACCACTTAGCCAAATCATTTAGGGCCTTCAATAAGCTATCAGATGTTGCTTCCTCCTTGCTTCTTACCTACCCGATATTTTCTACTACTATTGCCTTTCGATATGCCTCAGTATCATGTGTAATATCTAACTCCCTTTCCGTCCATTGGTACCTTTGTTTCTCGTAAGTCATGTTTTTCCTATCCTTCTCATTCATAGGAAAGTTCCCCCACAATTGAGCCAAGATCTGAGCTCTGATACCATTGTAATGTTACTAGTTAGGAAAAATAATTGTATTCAAAGAAAAACAACAAATACAACTAAAAATTTCAAAACATTCAGTGAACACCCATGTAAACTCTAGAAAGGTCAACCAACTGAGCCATTTTATTAAATAATTAGAGAAATAGTACAATAGTGTGGAAGGAGTGCACCTAGATTTTCCTCAATGGAAATCTTGACAAGAACCAAGTGATAAAATATTAAGCCCATATGATAGAATAAGCTACTCCAATGATGCCATGTGCTACCCGAGAAAAACACAATATCTACTGGAAATATGTTGCTGGAAATCCCACCTCTGGTGCTTAAATAATTGTACAAAATTAGCCCCAAGCTCCTCAAAATAACCCACCAAAACCCAGAAAGCATTTATTATAGTTATGACTCCTAAAATTCGGCCCTAAATACCATATCCTCCTCCAATAGCTAGGAAACCTACCTGAAAACTCACAGAAAAAAGTCCTCTAATCTCTCCCAAAATGGTGAGTCAAACTTACCGAAAGTTCTCGTTATTTCTCCTAGAGAATCCTGGCTCCAAAACTCCTCCCACAAAATTCCATGTGTGTGTAGTGAATATCGTATGTGCTCACCCTCGATGCACCAAATTGTGCAGCCTTTGATCAATGATCCTTTGCTCCAAAACTCCACCAGTAGGTTGAACTGTCCTTGAAGCTCCTATGCCAAATTTTGCTTGAAAATTACTATCTGAAAGACAATTGAAACGGTCCAAGCATATCCCCTTATGCGTCCTCCTAGAATACGCAGTAGCTGAGTGAGAATTTGACTGTTTCACTCTATATGCCTCCAATCTCTTCTCCAAGTTGGTATGATTTGACCTTGCTAGTTTGGCACTCAAAGTCCCCTAAAGAAAGGGTGAGCTCTCCACTTTGAAAACTTAGTGTTAAAAAACAAAGTGACGTGGCTAAGCAGCTCGAGCAACAAGAGTAAGTTTAAGTTTCAAAAGACCCAAATTGAGGTTGAACTTCTCCTATTTATAATTTATGAGCTCCTCTTTATCACGTGGGACCCTCCATCAATCTCTTCAACCTCCCATCCTTGGCTATTTGAATTCCTTCCTTGGAAAGTGTGTTTTCCCTTGTGTGTGTGCCCCCCACACTCCACTAAGAAAATATTTCAGCCTCCCTTTTTCTTCTAAGTATTTCACCCAAAAATTCATGGGTCCCATGGTCACAAAAAATGTCAAAATTGTGAAATAAACTAGAGAAAAATTAATTTAGGAAGGGACATTACATGTTGCATACAATGGTACTTTGATACCTATAATACTAATGGCCCAAATAATATTTCAACTACAAATAATTAGCAACAATTGGGTGGCATGGGAAGCACTACAAAAGAAAATGAGAGTTCCCCTGTTAGAAACTCCCTTCTCATTTTGGTTTATGTTGATTTGACACTATGAAGATCTTTGTGTGTTATTGTTAGGTCTATGCTTCTTTCACTGGGTTGACTTATTTTAGCAATCTACATAGGCGTATATTTCTTGCACCAATGTCCTTTGATGCAAACTCTATTTGCGCGAGTACTAAAATGGTCGTCAACTGATAAGGGTGCAATGGACACATTGATTCCTACTCAATCAAGAGCTTTCGATTTTTCATTTATACAACTTTTGGGGATCATTTCATTCATCTCTCATATTTCTTGGTAGGTATTCATTGTGTTTATACTGGTGGGTTCGACTTTTATATGGTCTCAAAAATATTACATACCATTAAATAGGGAAGTGGATTGGTTGTCATTAGTTTCTAGAGATCCAATCTTAAAACATTTCAGAGAATCAATCTTTGGAGAAACCACCATTAGATGTTTTGACCAAGTGTCTTGGTTCATGGAGAGAAATCTCATGTTGATTGATATGTATACTAAACGTATTCTCCACAATGTTGGGGTCAATGCGTGGCTTGGTATATTGATGTATTTTCTGTGGAATGTTGTGTTTGCATTCTCTTTGGTGTTCCTCATCCTCTTTCCCAAAGATGTAATTAGACCAAGAATTATAGGGTTGGAAATAACATATGGTCGAAATATAAACATGATACAAGCCTCGGTAATATGATGCCTTTGTTTTCTGGAGACCAAGATGATCTCAATGGAAAAAATAATGTAGTATTCACATATTCCCACTGAGCCATGAGTGATCATAAAGAATTGTATACTAAACTCCAACTTTCCATCTAGAGGAACAATAGATCTATCTAATTTGTAGGTGCATTATGGGCCACATCTTCCACTTGTCTTCAAAGGCCTTACATGCACTTTCCCTAGAGGCACAAAGTTGGGATTTGTGGGGCAGACATGAAGTGGAAAATTTACTCTTATTCAATCCATTTTTGGCATTATGGAACCAACAAAGGGATTGATGGAGTCGACATATTAACAATAGGCCTCCATGAGAAAAGATCAAAACTAAGAATTATTCCTCAAGAACCCACAATGTTTGGGGAAATATGAGAAACAATTTGGATCCGTAGAAAGGATGCTTAGACAATGATATTTGCGAGGCTTTTGAAAAGTGAAAAATTGGTAAAATTGTATAGGCAAAAGAAAATAAACGTGATTTCTCAATGGCTGAGAATGGAGGCAACTAGAGTGTGTGTCAATTCCATCTTGTCTGTTTGGGATGGGCACTACTAAAAAAAAGTCGTACACTGGTCCTTGATGAAGCAACTACCTTAGTGGACATTGCAACTGATGGGTTTATTCAGGAAATAATTCATCACCAATTTTAGGCCTCCATAGTCATTACTATTGCACATCATGTTTGATTTGTTATTGATAGTGATTTGGTTCTCCTATTAAAGGATGGACAAATTGCTAAGTATGACACTCAATCAAAAATACTTAGCAATTTTTTTTTGTCATTTGTAAAAGTTGCTTCAAAGTACTCCATCCAATAGATATCTTAATTTGAGCTTTGGACATTGGTTATATTGGGTTCACAATAGAATGGAGAAAAACCTTCATTTCCCTGAAACTCATGCTGGATAAATTCAATTATTCATCCTCTATAACATGGATAGAGATACAATATAGTAGGCTATGAGCTATCATGTAAGATTATTATTTCTTGATAATATTCTATATTGACGTCCTTAAGAAGGGTTCAATTAATCTTATTAGTGACTTTGACTTTAGACTTAAGTAATGATTTTTCACTTATTATATGTATAAATGGAGTTCACCCTCTAGAAAAAAAAAGGTTAGTTTGAGTTTTGAGATGATTATGTAATTTTTGTCCATGGAAATAAATTATTAAATGCACGTGGAGATATTTACTTAATAGAGGTTGATCATGATGTTGGCCTAGTTCAAGTTTCATATACTTACTCTGTTGGTTCTACTGCTAGGTATGCATATAAATACAAATATACTCTTAGGTATACTGCTAGATATACTATTGGAATTGCAAATGCTCATGTCATTTCAAAAGAAATTAGTGAATTAGCAATAACATAGCAGTGAGTTTGAGCGGACCCTCGAGGGGAGTCTACACCAGCTAGGATCCGTCGAAGTTATACGTCAAGAAAAATTTCACAATTCAACACTGGATATTCACTGAGTTTGAAAGGAAACAAACTTTAAATAGATTGCATATCTATCTGATTGGGACATCCTCGGAATAACATGTAGATTTCACTACACTACAACACATGCCTTAGCAAAAAATTATCATTTAAATAGAATTCAGATATATATTATTCCCCATTATTTTCACCACCTTCCCATACACTATCAACAACTCACATAACAACAAGAAGATCAATATTTTACATTTCCAAACAAATAGCACCTATCACATTATCAATAGTTTCAAAAGGGAATCAATTTATTTATACCACAGATGTCGAAGTAACTCTAAGAGGTACTCCTTTACGGAACCTATTATTAGAATTTGTGGGTGGTCCATATATGGGAAACACCAATTGCACATTATCAACCTCCAAATCCAATGCCTCCTCATTCGAGAGTTATGTAAATTGTTTTAGAACCTTTCTTATAATTCAACCTAGCTAGTTATCCGCCACTGCACTTTTACCTCATGATATCACTTATTTGGAAATCGCTCTAAGGTGTGCATAAAATTATGAACCCATATTTAAATAGGAACTTCCTATATCTCCTAATGGCTTTGCAGTAATACATGTGGCTAATTGTATTGGAAGTACCACTGAATTATAGGGGCTGGTTGATAGATCTAGATTCACATTGATCTGCAAGCTTTGCTGCCTCAAATTCAACTTTCCTGGCCTTTTGAAATTTTGTAGTAGGTTTGAAATCACTGTCTATAATGTTCTCTTCCAAGTCAGATAAGTATACTCTTCTCAAAGCAAGTAAATGAGAATCGAGTTTATCATCTCGTATTTTGTCAACAATTTTACCTTTTTTTTGTAAATAAAGAAGTACAAATGATGTTTTTTCACATATTACATAAAAACATCTTAGAATGGTAGTGATGCATTTTAAAATATCTATGCAACTATTCAATCTATATTTATCAAAACTCTCATAGTTATCTAACTTAAACATTTATCTTTTATCGTATTTGGTGAATTGTTACTTGAAGCTTTAGTCAAATCTGGTCTAATTTTTGTATACTCCAATTGACAAGAAATTATTTTTACTTCTTTTTCTTTAATCACCTCCACTTCAAAGTCAATGTCATTTTCATTGTAAGCATAGAAATTAATAATTATTCCTGATATCTCAAGTTATTCTCCATCTATGGATCCAAATAAATATATATCAAGATACATATTCATGGGAGTTTCTATTTTGACATACCAATCTTGCACAAACTCATATTTATTAAATGTAATGTAATTTTTAATCATTTCAAAAGCAGAAGTTGAAGGTGTTATTGATACTGCCATATGAGTTGAATGAATTCTTTCTTTCTTAAATGATGATTGTAACATTTCACTTGCATTGATTCCAACTGATTCCTTAAACAATAATAAAAAAATATTTGCATAAATCAAAATGAAATTTTAATTTCAAATATTGTCATGTAATGTTATTTAAAAATTGACATTACCACCTAATCTAACCATTTCTAAGAGAGTATGCATAAAATATAAAAATACCATACTAGTTCAAGGATACATTGTTTTTATATCACTTATTTTTCATTTTCTCTTCACTCCTTTACTTGGAATTTTAGGCACACGAGATTCCACAGGTTCTGAAAAAAGAAATAAATAAAGAAATAAATAAATTATGGAAGACATAAAATACCAAATATTATTAAACAACCTTATAATACACTCTTTTCATTTATATTCATAATAATTAAGGAGTACATGTGTTATGCAAGTTTACTATATGACACCAAAAGTGATCACCTAGCTAAAATTGCTAGGAAAAGCAAAATACCCATGTTAGTATGGGTTTTCCACATTAAAGACCCACTCCTAGTGTTATTTTCATGGGTTTTTATGTCAAAGTGGATCTTCAATGTGGAAAATACATACTAGCATGGTGTATTTTAATTTTCCTAACAATTTTAGGTAGGTGATTATTCAATAATAAATAAAAATTCATCAAGTTGTAAATTGGATACTAGAATTTTGTCAAATTATTTGAAAATTAATATAAAATATATTTGAAAATGTCATACCAACTATAGGAGACTTGTGTTGTGTCATATTTGAATTCATTTTTTTATTTGATGTGTTTTTTGGAATCACCCTTGTACCATAGTTCTTAGCATGTGGAAACATTCGTAAAAAAGTATAACGATATTCAAATGAATTAAAAAATAATAAGAATTCATCTTTTATAACATCTCATTTCATTACATTGTAAAATTGCATACTAGAATATTGTCTAGTTAATTGAAAATAAATATAAAATAAATTTTAAAATGTCATACTAGCTATAGGAGACTTGTGTTGTGTCATATATGAATTCATTTTTTGCCTTGATGTTTTTTAGACTCTCACTTGTAGCATAGTTCTTAGGATCTCAAAACATTTGTAAGAAAACATAATGACAAAATTTAAAATGAATTAAAAAAATAATATGAACTCATCTTCTATAACATCTCATTTCATACATATCAACAAAAGAAAAGAATCTCGAAGCATATGAAAGTTTTATTGAAGAATAAGGATAACATGAACTTCATTAATCAACAATCATTTATTAGAAACAATTGTAATAAAGTACAAACTAATTTTAAAATTTTCATTTCATTTAAAGATTTTGGTGTTGTATTTGGTGAAATTCCTTTTTCCTTGGATGATTCCTTTGAATTCTCACTAGCTTCAAAGTCCATGGTATTTGAAAATAAAGTAAGACATTTTTATCATAGTTTCAAATTATCAAAGAGAAAATGAATTTATAAATACTACCACTACTTGCATCATTGTATGTGTAACAAAATGAACAAGAACAATAACAAGTGTAGAATTCACGATAATATCTAATCATGATGTTAATTATAATAAGGCTTCCACCCCTAAATAATATTTTATTTTCTTTTAACCGTGTCTATTAGAAAGCTAGCACCTCTAGATTTCCTTCTAGCACAAGCATAAGCACATTACAAAAAGACAACAATACAATCTGAATAAATAAATAAAATAGTAGAGACTACGACAACATCATGTTTACACAAAATTTATCTTTTATAGTCATGTATATTCTTAGTTTTCTCTAGAGACCATAAAAAGTCAAACACAATGAATATTTCCTTCTATCACATAAAAGAGCGCCAACAACATTGCATTGTAAAGTAAATCTAGTGCATTATGAGATTCCTTCTAGCACAAAAACGAACACATTGTCAAAAAAAACTTTGCAACAATAATATTTCCTAGGACATCTCCATTCTTGTGAAATTTTCCATTACTTTTTGAAGACAATGAGGTTTTAGTCCATGCATATATAGATCATTGTTACAATATAAAAATGTTACATCCTCAAATGATTAGAAGTCCCTTTGTATGGAATATGTGGTCTAAGAATGAAATATGGGACAATCATAAGCATGTTGCCAACAAAAACATTGAATTGTGAAAAAAACTCATTCTATATTACCCTCTATCACAAACACAATCACATTGTCAATAAAAATTCTGCAAGGTGAAAGAAATCTAATGCATGTTAAATTTCATTTTAGAATAAAAACAAAAGCATAACAACATTGTAGGGTAAAATGAATCTAGCATGTGGTAGAATTACTTTTAGTGAAAACACTAGCACATTTCCAACAACAATATTGCAAACAAAATTAAAGGTAGTGCATGCTAGATTTGTTTCTAATAAAGATATGAGAAAATTTCCAATAATAACATTGGAAGGTGAAAGAAATTTAAGCAACCACATTTCCTTCTAGGAAAAAATGAAATATCATATCAACATTGCAAGGTGAAAGAAATTTAGCATGTGCTAGATTTACTTCTAGCACAAACATAAGCATCTTGCCAATGACAACATTGCAGCAGGGTAAAAGGAAATCTATCACACACAACATCTCGTTACAACACAAACATAAGAAAATAGCAACATTCTATCGTTAAAGAAACCTAATACATGTTGGATTTACTTCTAGCATAAAAACATGGATACTACCCAATAACATAATTGTAACGAAAAATAAATCTATCACCCACAAGATTTTCTTCTGGCACAAACGAAAACACATTGCTAATAATAACGTTGTAAGGTGAAAGTAATCTAACACGCACTATATTTCATTATATAATAAACACAAGCACATAACAACATGGAAAGGTGAAAGAAATGTAGCATGTGATAGATTTATTTCTATCACAAACACAAGAATTTTATCAACAATAATGCAAGAAAAAGGAAATCTAGTGTGTTCTAAATTTCCTTCTAGCATAGATAGTCACACACTGTGAAATAAAAATAGTGGAAATAATTAGATTTACTTCTAACATAAATAACTAGATTGTCAAAACCAAGATGGCATTGTGAAGAAACTATAACACATACTAGATTTCCTTCAAGTACAAATTCACAATCATACTAGCAACAACAACATTGTCGGGCAAAACAAATCTAACACATGTTAGATTTCTTCGTATCATAAACATAAGCACATTGCAAATAATTATATTGCAAGATGAAATAAATCTAATGGAAACTATATTTCCTTCTAATGGAAACATAATTACATAACAACATTGTAGAGGGAGAAAAAATTAGACTGTGTTATATTTACTTCTAACACAAACATATAAATATTTCTAACAACAATAATGTAGGACAAAACAAATCTAGCACATGTAAAATTTCCTTTTATCCTAAACACAAACATGTTACTAATAAAAACATTGCAAGGTAAAATAAATATAACATGTGCTATATTTGCTTTTAGTGCACACCTAAGCACATAGCAACATTGTAGATTGAAATAAATTTAGCAAGTGTTAGATTTATGTCTACCACAAATACAAGCATGTTTCCAACAACAACATTGTAGAGTATGAGAAATATATCCTATGGTCAATTTTCTTCCAACACAAACACAAACACGTTTGAAATTGAAATAAATCTAACATGTGCTATATTTCCTTCTAGCACATAACAACATTTTAGGCCCAAAGAAATCTAGTGCATGCTAGATTTATTTCTATCACAAAAGCAAGCACATTCTAAGGTAATGGAAACATAATGTGTGCTAGATTTACTTCTAGCCAAAACATAAGCACATTTCAAATAACAAAATTATAAGGTGAAATAAATCTAATGTGTGTAAGATTTCCTTCAAGCATAAACACAAGAAGACAAGCACATTTTAAGTTGAAAGAAATCTAGCACATGCTAGATTTACTTCTAACATGAACATAAGCATATTGAAAAAAACAACCTTATATGGAAAAATAAATCTATAGCGTGTTAGATTTCCTTACAACACAATGCAAGCACATTACACGATGAAATAAATCTAACATGTGCTATATTTCCTTCTAGCAAAAACACAAGAACATAAAAACATTGTATGGTTAAATAAATCTAACACACATTAAATGTGCTCCTCGCACAAGCTAAAGCATATTTCCAATAACAAAATTTAAAGAAAATAAATATAGCATGCGCTAAATTTCCTTCTAACACAGTCACATGCGCATTTCCAATAACAATATTTCAAGGTCAAAGAATCTAACATATTTCCTTCTAGCACAAACAACCAGATTTCCAACCACAACATGGCATTGTGAAAGAAGTCTAGCGCATGCTAAATTTCCTTCTAGCTTAAATACAAACACATTGTTAACAAAATTGTTGCAAGTTGAAGTCTAACTTGCACTAAATTTCCTTCTAGCACAAACACAAGCACATAACAACATTGTAAGGTGAAAAAAATCTTGCATGTGTTATATTCACTTTTAGCAAAAACATAAGCCTATTTCCAAAAAAAAAGTTATCAAGAAAAAGAAATCTAACACATGCTAGATTTACATTTAGTAGAAAGACCAACATATTGCCAACAACAAAGGTGCATGCCAAAAGAAAATTAGGACCTGTTAAATTTTCTTCTGGGACAAACACAAACACATTGAAAATAATAAAAATGCAAGGGGAAGGAATCTAATGTGTGCTACATTTCCTTTTAGCACAAACAATTAGATTTTCAACAACAATATTGCATTGCTGAAAAACTCTAGTGCGTTAGGTTTCTTTCTAGCACAAACAAAGCACACTATCAATAACGACATTTCAAGGTGAAACAAAATTAATGTGTGCTAGATTTCCCTTTAGCACAAAAAAAAAGTTAAGAGAATTTTAGGGTGAAATAAATCTATAACATGCTATATTTACCTCTAGTACAAACACAAACATAACACCAACAAAATTACACAAAAATTAAAAAAAAACAAAAGTAAAAATATTGGAACAATGCTAGCCTTCAAGCTTAAACACAAGCACGTTGCCAGTAAAAACATTGCAAGGTGAATGAAATATAACATGTATTAGATTTCCTTATAACATAAACACAAGGATATAACAAAATTATGAACTGCAATAAATCTATTGTGTGCTAGATTTAATTCTAGCACAAACACAAGCTTGTTTCCAACAAAAAAATTGTAGGGAAAAATAAATCTAGTGCCTACTAGATTTTCTTCCAATACAAATACAAGCATGTTGTAAGGTGAATGAACCTAACACGTGCTAGATTTATTTCTAGCACAAACACAAGTACATAAAAACATTGTATGGTTAAAGAAACCTAGCGCATGCTAAATTTACTTCTATCACAAGCACTAACATCCAACAAGAACATTATAAGGAAAAATAAATCTGGGGCAACCTAGATTCATTTTTAGCATAAACACAAGAACATTGGAAATAAAAACAATATCAAGATGAAATCAATTTAACATATGTTAGATTTTCTTCATCTAATTCAATAAATTTACAATTAAACCATTTGTTTATTATCATTTTAAATCCAATAATATAGTGAAACATCCTTGCCTCCTTAATTTAATATTGTTAAAACAATTGAATCATTTCTAAGTAATATGTATCTAACATCTCCTAAATTGGTCATCAATAAAAGTGAAAGTTTTTGGTTCCTCCCTTGAATGTAACCTCTAATTTAGTATCATTAGACATTATAAGAATGAATCAAATCAAGAATACCTTAATTCCTATGTTTAATTAAAGAAAATAACTCTCTTATGCTTCACAAAGGCAATTCTAAAGGAATTATAAATATTTATTCACACCATTATTGAGGCCTTTAATGCTCTGCTTATTACTATTTTTTATAGCCAATGTTCACCAAAATGCCCAAACAAGTCATGTAAAACAATAAGGCTTGGTGATTATAAATTTTCTTGCTTTGAATCTTTATTGGTTATAATTCAAAAACATAGTGACATTCAATTTATTTAGTGTACCAATGCATTTCCATGTTTCTAAGATTAAAGCACCATAAACCAAAGTGCACAACCTTTTTAAGAATGTTACAACAACCCTACATTAGTGACTTGATTCACAAAGATAAGATTAATTTATAAACATACCTTAGCTTAGGAACAATCCTTGTTTTTCCATGTTTGGACTTGACCATCACTAATCCAATAAATAAAACATTGTAACCAAAATTAACACCAAATAACAGCTTGACAACATCTCTTTCCTCAATGTACACAAAACATTGTATGAAATTTCATGTGTAAAGAGGCACCCAAGTCGACAAGTAAATATTTTTCTTCCATTACAATAGAGTAACATGAGAAAGTCAATAAAATAATTCCATATTGTTCCACAAGTTTGGAAAGTAGGAAAAGAGACTTTTTTGTTCTTCTTTGGAAGCTTCGTATAACTTACTCTCCATTTTAGTGTGACTCTTTTGGTAGCACTTCCAACTAATATTTTATTTATTCTTCCTTTTTATAATAGCATATTTTCATATTTAGTTCTACCACTCTCACTTGGCTAACCATAATTACACTCTTTTGAATAAATTCTTAAGAACAATTCATAAAATCCATAAGTAAATTCAATATCCCTTCTAGTTTTTTTTCTTACAAAAGCTGGGTTAAAAAAAATCAAAACTTGAATTGATTATATTTGTCCAATCCACATATAAATACCATAAGATTCTCCTATGACTTGAAGAGACTATCTGAGAATAATTTATTTCTCCTCACAAAATGTTTTGTTAAAGCACTCCATGTTGGTCACCGATTCGAAAACAAAATGAACTTGTTTTTCCTCCGTTTTGATTATTTTTAATCATAAATATTTTACTTGGTTTCCATTTCCTTCCTCTTACCATCCTAGACATATGAATAACTCATTATTCATTTAACATCAAAGGTATTACCTATTCATATAAAATATCAAGTGCCAAAGTTATAGCATATGTAATGAAATCGATTGAGGAATTGAAAACACTAGAGGCATAGATGCACCGCTGTAGGAGGAGTGTTCGTGTTGCCTGAAGCACTAGTGCTATACTTTTTGAAAAATAGGAAAAATAAAACCATTACTTCTTGAAAGGTTTCATATAGATGATGGAAGCCATAGGTGTTATTAAATAAGAAGATGGGAAAATTTTCCCAGAAGCTCCCAACCACATGCGAAGAGATCATTGTTCTACCACAAAACATGTGGAGTGTGCATTGGGTTAGTTCTGGGGATTTGAACTTGATTGATTCACCCTATTCCTTAAGTGGGATGAGTTGATGATTGTTTCATCATTTTGAGTTCTGCCATGACATTGGGTCAGTCTTCCAATACCTTGGACAATATTTGCCTCCCATATCTATATATATATTTCATATCAGTGTTGAAAAAGGGTTATGTACTAAAATTAGAAATTTTATTATGGAGACTTATTAAGAATCTCAAATTCCAGGGCTTGTGGGGTTTTCTCCATGAATTTTCATAGCAAATGTAGTAACATTTGTTTTGAATACACGACCAACTATGTTAGGTCCCTATAATACTAGTGTAACCCATTATTGTTATTTTTGTGCCTATGTAGTCCCCATATTACCATTATTGTACCCCATAGAAACCCACTATTGTTATTGTTGTTCCCTTACATTATTATTTTTATGTAGGCTCTGATTACATTGCGACCGCTTAGACTACTATATATAGAAACGATGTTTTGTCATTTGAATAATCCAAGAATTATTCATTTATGTTATGTAAATGATATTTCCCCCTTGAAGAGGACATTTTTGAGGTCATTGATCTATCTTTTCTTATTTTTTGTGAGCTGGTTGCATAACATTTGGTATCAGAGTTTTGTATTATAGGGTTTCGTTGCTTCAAATAGGTCATCGAGGATTTTTATCTATAACTTTGTTTCAAAAAATATTCAAAAGGTAAAATTGCAAGCATGTGGAGCCAAAGTCTTGGTGAACTTCATGTAGGAATTTCAAATCTCTTCTCGCTATATTTTCATATATATGATTCGAGGACTTTAGGGTTTTTGTAGGCTCCAAAATTCCATCTCAAACATGTGACCTAGGTAAAATCATCAAGCTTTTTCCTTGAGCATCTTATTTGTATTTCATAAAGGTTTATGTAAATATGATAGATGGTAGTGTTTTGGGTATCATTTTCAGGGCTGAAGGGTTATATAGGGGCATGTGGCACTCCGTAGAAATTTTTTGTATTGAACCATTCTATAATCAAACCATCGTCGGAGATTGAGCATAACTATTTCTTGATGAATCAAATATTTATCTGGTTTGTCTAGTTGGAAATTAGAATCATAGGGCTACTGCAGGATGGAATTTCAGGTCTTAGGGATTCACAATTACAAATATAAAACAACTACAATATGTAGCTCCTAAAAGGCAAGAAAAAGGTGTGAAATTTTTAAATTTTGCATAACATTTGTTTGGAAAATAAATTTTAAGTTATTCAAAGGGTATAGTGAAGCATAGATATCACTGTTTGATTTCAAAATTCCTAGAAAAAATCATGGAAACACCTAGTAAGAAACTAGAAAGCTCTTCTATGACACATGAAGAAGAGGAAGAAATGTAGCATGACATATCAAAATTGCAAGATCAAGTGCAACAAATTTCACTCTCGCAAAGGCTAACAAAAAATGATATGGAAGCTAATATGGATGGTTTTAAGAATGGTTTAAAATCATACATGGAAGGTGTGAAGGATGGCATGGAAGCTATTATCGATGGTATAGATGAAAAAATGAAAGGAAGCATTGAATATTGGAAGAATGGCTTAAAAGCATACATGGAAGGCTTGAAGCAAGGTTTGACAAAGTTTCCACAAGAAATAATTCCTAATGGTGAAAAGGTATTACATGAAATTTGTGATGAGAACAAAATAAATTTTAGTCACGATTTCATAGACTATAACATTTGACTGAATACCCACCATTTTCCAAATATCGATATGAGGAAGTTTGATGACAAGGATATGGTAACATGGTACTACAGATGGAG
The DNA here is from genome assembly GCA_031772625.1 of Pinus tabuliformis. Taxonomy (NCBI): domain Eukaryota; kingdom Viridiplantae; phylum Streptophyta; class Pinopsida; order Pinales; family Pinaceae; genus Pinus; species Pinus tabuliformis. Next base: position 345,003,171 of record CM062812.1, read on the forward strand.
AAATATTTTGATCTCCATAATGTGTAACATATAGAAAAGGTATGCATTGAAACTTTATATTTAGAACCCAATCGGTTTGTCTGGTATAGATGGATTTGTTCTAGTAAAGCACTTGTCACCTGGTCAATTTTTACGGAGGAAATGATAGCACATTATGAGGATACAAAGAGCAACACCTTCTTTAGCCAATTGATAAATATCAAACAAAATGGTTCAATGGAGGAGCACATTGAGGACTTACAAATATTGAATATAAGGGTAAATGATATTCCGAAGGAGCATATGATTGATTTTTTCATAGGGACTTTAAAGGATAACATCCAACATGAGGTTCACCTTTGGGAACATGATTCATTGGAGAAGGAATACACGTTGGCAAGAAAAGTTGAAAGAAAAATTATGGGAAAAAGGAAGCCTACCACTCACAACTATAAAGATGAAAGTATTGCTCCTCCTATCCTTCCACAACCTACAAGGTTGAAACCACAAGAATTGAAAGAAAAAAGAGAAAAGATGCTTTTTTTTAGAGTTGTGATATCAAACGCACTAAAGGTCATAAGTGTGCTGAGAGAGATTATTTTATATAGATTGTGAACAGGATGAAGAAAAGGAACAAGATACTTCAAAAGAAGAGGATACACACTAGGAACCAACCCTAGAGAAAGAAGAAATGAATCTGACCATATCTTGTAATACATTGGCAAGAGTTACCACTCGTCAAATTCTCAAGATAGAAGGACATATCAAGAAAAAAAGGGTAATAGTGTTGATTGATTCAGGTAGTACCCATAATTTTATCCATTGTAAGATAGCCAAGGAATTGAATTTCTTCCTATATCTAGCACCAGAGTATCAAGTGATGGTTTCAAATAGAGGAACTATAAATTTCTCTAGAAAGTGCCATAATATCAAGCTAACCATGGTGGAATATGTATTGAATACTTCAATGCTTTCCATTCCAATGGGTGATGCTGATGCTATACTATGAGTCCAGTGGTTACAATCTTTTGGTACAATAGCTTTTAATATTCAGGAACTATTCTTAAATTTTTTTTGGGAAGGAAAGGAAGTTGAATTAAGGGGTATAAAAGGGAAACCAAGAAAGATAATCAACTCTAATGGAATAAAAATTATTCTAAATAAACGACAACATGGCGTAATTGCACAATTATTCTCACTAGAGGTTCAAACATAGAAATCATCTATTTCTCCAGATCTCCAAAAAGTCTTGGACAATCATTCAAAGGTATTTGATACTCCCAAATATCTCCCACTTATTCATGATCATGATAATTCTATTCATTTGATTCCAACAAGTATTCATCCAAATATCAAGCCTTACAAATATCCCCTGCCCAAAAGAGTGAAATTGAACGTATGGTTGCAGAAGTGATTGAGGAAGGTATAATTCAACCTAGTCAAAGCTATTTCTTTGCTCCAATAGCAGTGGTTCACAATAATGATGGATTCAGGTGCATGTGTCTAGATTATAGGGAGCTCAACAAGCTCAGTATTAAAGATAAATTTCACATTCCTGTCATTTATGAATTATTCGATGAATTACATGGATCAATTTACTTCACCAAGTTGGATCTTCGTTCAGGATATCATCTAATTAGAATGAAGATTGAATACATCCTGAAAGAAACATTTAGAACTCAAGAGGGTCATTATGAATTTTTGGTCATGCCTTTTGGCCTTACCAATGTAGCTTCTACATTACAAGGTTTGATGAATTCCATTTTCAAACACTTCCTTAGAAAATTTATGTTCATATTTTTTGATGATATACTAATATACAACAAGTCTTGGAAGGATCATGTTCAACATGATGAGAAGGTGCTCAAATTATTGGTGGAGAAACAATTATATGAAAAAACATCCAAATTATTCTTTGGAGTATAGGAGATGGAATATCTAGGTCATATTGCATCTCATGAGGGTGTTAAGGTAGGAACTAACAAAATTAAATTCATTAAGGAATGGAAAATCCTCACAACCATAAAGCATCTACGAGGAATTCTCAGGTTCATAGGGTATTATTGCAACTCTTCTAAGAATTATGGTAGAATAGAAACACCTCTAAAAACATTACTAAAGGAAGATGCATTTTATTGGACTCCATAAGGAACTAAGGGCTTTTAACATCATAAAGAGGAAATGTGCCAGGCACAGTCTTAGCTACACCAGACATCACAAAAACCTTTATTGTGGAATGTAATGCCTTAGGAAATGGAATTGGTGTTGTTTTAATGCAAGAAGGAAGAACCATTGCATTTGAGTTCCATCCAACCAAAGGAAATTATTTACACAAAACTATTTATGAGAAGGAAATGTTGGCAATACTACATGCACTAAAGCAATGGTGACCTTACCTAATGGGAAGACACTTCAAGGTAAAAATAGATCACGGTAGTCTTAAATACTTTTTAGATCAAATATTATCTTCAGACAAGTAACAAAAATGGGTTACAAAGATGTTGGGTTATGACTTTGAAATCATCTACAAAAAAGCGAATAAAAATGTTGTTACAGATGCACTCTCAAGAAAGGATGAGGATGTGGAAGAATTGCTTTATGCCATTTATATTATCCAACCAGATTGGATAACTGAAGTAAGGGATGAATGCAAGAATGATAAAGAAGTGTGGACACTCATTCAAAAGTTGTAGCGAGATCCCTATACATTTGATACATTTAGCTAGAAAAATGATACATTATGGTACAAAGATCGCTTATATCTTTGTAATACTTCCCAACTCGAACAAAAGATTCTTTTGGAATTTCACATCTCTCCTTTAGGAGGGTAGTTAGGACTTTTAAAAACTTACCACAGGGTCAAGAAGGATTCATTTTAGGATGGCCTTAAATCTGATAATCAAAATTTTGTGGCGAAATGTTTGGTTTTTCCAACAAAATAAAGTTGAGACAATTAAGACCCCGAGTTTTCTACAACCTTTATCCATTCCAAGTCAATGTTGGGAGGAAGTTTTAATGGATTTTAACATAGGTTTACCCAACTATGAAGGAAAAAGTGTTGTAATGGTGGTATTTGATAAGCTTACTGAGTATACACATTTTTTTCATTATCTCATCCTTTTAAAGGTAGTACAGTTACTACTACATTTATGGAAACAATTCAAAAGTTACATGGAAACCAAAATATTATTGTAAGTGATAGAGATCCCATTTTCACTACAAATTTTTGGACTGAATTATTTCTTCTTTGGGTACTAAATTAATTCATAACTCATCTTATCATCCACAATATGATGGTTAAATTGAGACACTTAATAAATATTTGGAAGGACATATTCGTTTATTTGTATATAACAAACAAACATAATGGTTCAAGTGGTTACCTCTAGTTGAATGGTGGTATAGCACTTCCTTCCATACTACAACAAAAATGATCCCATTTATGGCACTTTATGGATATCATCCATCATCCATCTCATCATATTTAAGAGAAAGTTCTAAGGTTCAAGAAAAGGAATATCACATCGATCTTCAACAACAAGTTCTCTAACTCGTAAAGGATAACCTCACTTTGGCACATAATCGAATGAAACAATAGGTAGATCAACATTGCAGTGAAAGAAGTTTTGATGAAGGCGACTAGGTATTTTTATGACTACAACCATACAAACAAATGTCCTTCAAGAAAGCTAAGAAGGATAATAAATTATCACCAAAGTATTATGGTCCTTATAAGGTGTCGTAAAAGATTGGTACTATGGCATACAAATTGGAGTTCCCTGCATATTTTGGAGTGCACCTATTTTTCTGTGTTTCATGCTTAAAGAAGGTTATAGGTGACAAGCTCCCAGTTCAAATAATATTGTCAAAACTTGACAAGGAAGGAAAAATCATATTGGAACTTGAAGCAGTCACCGAACAAGAACTCGACAACTATGAAATCAAGCGATTTCAAAGTATCTCATCAAGTGGAAGAACTTACCCACTAAAGATTCCACATGGGAGGAAGAGAATATTATACAGAAGCATCCAAAACTACTCAAGTGTTGAGGACAATTTTTTTTTAAGGAGAGGGTCATGTTAGGTCCCTATAATACTAGTGTAGCTGCTTATTATTATTTTTGTGCCCATGCAGTCCCCATATTATTATTATTGTATGCCATAGAATCCCACTATTATTATTGGTGTGCCCTTAAATTATTATTTTTTTGTGGGCTCTAATTATATTGTGCCCCTTAGAATCCTATATATAGAAAGGAGGTTTTTTCATTGAATCATTCAATAATTTTTCATTTATGTGATGTAAAGGACGTTGCCCCCTCTAAGAGGCTATTTTTCAAGTTGTTGATTGATCTTTTCTTCTTTTTTATGAGGTGGTTCCATAAAAAAATTGTGCTAGTATCCTTTTTTGTAACTCATCGTTGGGATCTAGTGGCTTGGTAGACAACTAAATCATTTAAAACATGGGTTTGGTTGGATAATGCTGCACCGTTTTCATGGATCTCTAAATCTGATCTTCAGAGGACACTTTAAATATTCTGCATTTGGTAAATATTTTGAACCAACATAATATAAAGTAGGACGAGAGGTCTATATATTTAACATTATTTTTTTTGGGTAGCATTGTAGTGCATATAAACCCTTGTTAATATGGCTTGTTTGAGTATGCAGAGTTGTCGCTACTCCATTTTTTCTCTACGCATCTCAAATTCTAGAGAGATGAATACATTTCAACTGATGAGCCTCATCATTAGGTAACTATATGAACCTTAATTCACCTCCTAGCTGAGTCAAATCAACTCTTTCCACAATTTATTACATGTTTTGATTATATTTTGTTTAATGAGATGAATTAAAGTGAGATATCATGCCTAGTGGACTAATGTGCATTGAATGTAGGTTTGTGAGAGAAAATCAGGGATTTTGGCAAGATTAAAGGCTGAAACACGAATGGGAAAAGGAAGAGAGATTGTAGGAGGTAAATCCTCCTTAGTTGCCCCTCCCTCATTCGAATATTCCTCCATCAATCGCACTAGCTTGGAGTACAAGTAGCCAAGTCATGAAGATCAAAAGGCACCTCAGAAAGTGACAATCAAAAAGTTACTTTATCTCAAGTTTGGGAGTTGAGCCTCCCTATATTTAAGGAATTCATTATGGACTTTAGTTATATAAACAAAGAGGCCTAGAGACTCATTAGGATTCAAATTTTTGTTGTAAAAACACTAGTTAGTTTTGAGCTCTAGACTTGTGGAAGATATTGTTATGTAATTTTTTGTTTTGGTGATGAGAATGACCTTTCTCTTGATCCAGTACTGAGTTAACTCAGACGGAAAAAGATCTTTGGTTAGGGCCAAACCCTAGCAACAAAGGCTCCTCTTATTATATCTGTATGTTTAGATTGATTTCATAGATTCATGGTTAAATTGTCCTTAGAATTATTTCATTGCAAGTAGTGTAGATTTGATTAGTTTTTTTATTAGTTTGATTCCATTTGTGCTTTACTTCAGTAGCAGTTTAGAAGAGATAAATAAAAAAGATTTCAATAGGTATTTTTGCCTCACTTCTCCCTTTAGGGATCATGATTTGAGGAAAGGACTCCTATGTAGCCCCAAAAAGACAAAATTCTACTTTCTCATAGAATTTAGAGTTTTTGTACTTAAGCTAGCATTTGATCAAGTTGCAAGAGTAGGACCTAGTCATCATTTCTTCCATATTCAACCTTATAGTAGATATCATCAATGATTCAATCTTATTTTGCAAATTTTCCTCATGCATGAAGTAGACAACTAGCTCATTAAACTCTATTTTCCTAGCTTATTGAAATTCTCCTTGTTTACATGATTTTTGGGCAAATATCAATGTTTGATATAGTGTAGGTGTTTCAGAAGTAAATAGATATCTCATAGCTAGAAACATCTTTCAAACTTCATCCATCCATCATCATTCCTTTCTTTCACTAATAAACTCACCAATTTAATCATTTTACAAGGAAACGTCTCCAAACATGTTGAGCAAATCCAAACATCTCCCGACCTTGGTTTTGATTTTTGTGTGATCCTAGGAATTTTCTTGCTTCATTCCATCCACCAACCTTCTTCCCTAAGCCTTCCATCACCTTCAGTGCCCATGATTCCGCTCTTGACTATATCCTCTAGAAATACAAGGAATCCTGTAGATTTCTACAACATCCTGTAGGTTTTCCTGTAGTGGCCTGTTTTGCAGTCGAATTGAGGGAAAAGCCTCTAGTAAGCTAGACAATCTCATCTAAGGGTCTCTCAAACCTTTCAACCACCCACCAGGATTCCTAATCCACCTTCCACATCGCCATAAGAGATTATCTTTCACACTATGCCATGAAAAATGATAAAAAGAAAAACAGATTTATTTTAGTCATTTACATGCACACTAGTAATGTTTTATGTTTTAAACTTACATGCTTAGGACAATAGAATTTCATACATGATTAACTTAGCATTATTTTTTAAGCATAGTCTCTTAGTAGCTAGTTAGAAAATGGTGTGTTTTAGCATTGGATTTCAGTCTTTTTCCTTTTTGCAATAGACAAGACTTCTCTTAGAGTATATTTCTCTTTCCCTCATTAGTAATAAAGCTTCTTCTAAATCCATAGAAGTCTGTCTTGAAAAACTATAGTGGTCTCTCGCTAGCTGAACAATGAAAAAAGGGAAGAACCATCACTTTTACTTATGTATACAACACTATCATCTCCAAGTTTGTATGAACCCTGGGTTGATAAAGTAAAGTTGGTAGCCCCAAGAGTTGCAACATTCCTGCTACAATATTGGCGCTCATCACATTTTGGCGTCGCTACCTGGGAGGTGACTGAGTATTATGTGATTACTTATTTCTTTCTTCCATTTCTTGTTTCTGTTAGCCTGCTATTAGTTTCATTTATGCAAGAGTAATTTAGTTGCTTTCTTTTCAATTTTGCATTCTTTTTTTCCTTTCCATTCTGCAAGTAAGATTTCATTCAAGTAGTTAATATTCAGTTAGTGAGTTAGTTTTCACTTAGTCTGAAATTTCAATTCTGCAACCATTTTCAAAGTTTGAAAAAATCTCAAAACAAAACAAAAAAAAACATTTTTTTCATGCCTCATAGGAATAGGGATAACTTAGGTAAAGTTTTGCCAAATACCCCCACTGCTTCAAATAGCTAACCTTCCCTCTTCTTCGATGGTTGTGAATTCGAGGAACCCTTAGGTGAGAAACCTAAAATATTTGAAGAACCTACAGGGGAAGGAAAAGAAGAAGAAGAACCCATTCCTACTGATCCAATGGACGAAAATATAAATGATAGAGGAAATAGAGAAAAATTTGAGGGTGCCTTCCCCATCAGGGAAACCAAAGAGGATACTAAGATGAAGAATATAAGCCCCTCTATCCTTCCTCATTTCCATGGCCTAACCACAGAAGATCCAGACACTTTCTTATTTGAATTTGTTGTCATATGATGAACCTATGACTACACCAATGATGAGCAAAAGTTGAAATGATTCCCATCCACTCTCAAGGATGTACCTTTGCACTAGTTCATGGGTTTACCTGGGGATAACATCACCACTTGGGTTCAGATGTAGCAAGCCTTCAACAATAAGTATTGAGACTATTGTAGGTCTATAGACAATAAAGAGGAAACCTTTAGGATGGCCTTAGGGCATGATGAATCCCTAGAAGATTATGAAAAAAGATTTCAGGTTAGCTACAAAAGGGCCAGGTGCACACTTGACCCTGAGTCACTAAAGCTAGTCCTGCTTAGAGGAGTAAGGGAAGATCTTTTGGATATCCTAAAGTTGTTCGCAGGAGGGGACATCTACCAGTTACCCTTTGAGGATATCAAGACTATCTTTAGAAACGATTCTAGGGCAGTTAGGAAAAAGGGTAGGGGTAGTCAACCTATGATCAGCCCATCCTCTTCAAATGCATCCATCAAGGGTGAAATTAGAAACATGCTGGAGGATTTCAAGAGTGAGATGCTGAAAACTCTCTCCCTACAAATGGACACTATGCACATTAAGAGGAAACAGGAGGAAGCAGAGAGAGCCTTAGCCATTTTCTACCCTAGATGCACTAGGAGGCACCCTAGGAATGAATGTCCATTGAATTTGATTGAAATCTGGTTAGTTTGTGAAGAAAACCTTGTCTACCTAGACTAAAAGATATATATCAAGGAGCTAAAGGGGTAACTAAATAGCTTTGCTACATAAACCAAAGGAGACCTCATGGGCATAGGCCATACCATTAGGGCATGCAAGGGTCATCTCATGCATATTACAACCCCAACTAGATGACATTCATTCCCTCTTGACGACCCACTAGTCATCCTTCCTGGCCTACACCTCCTGCTTGGTCCTTTGCACCTCATTATCATTCTTAGCCAACCAGTCAGCCATTTCAACCATATGCTCTACCACAACCTCAGTGGAATGCACTGCCTAAGGGGTGCAAGCCCCTATACAACAATGCTCCAAGTTTGTTGCCTTTACCACCTACTCAACCATAACTTTTACACTCTTCTCCACTTAAAAAACTCCAGATGCCTGCCCAACCAAATCCAAACCTGAACAACGGACAAGCATAATCAATATACAATGGAGAGACATCCTATCTAGCTTATGCTGTGGAAATTCAAGAAATCAGTCTGAGATATGGGAGAGTACTCCCCGACAACCAACCTTTACCTCCACCTTGGGAGGTTGAGGAAGCAAGAGAGGTAAGCATACATAAAGTAAATCCACCACCATTTCCTAAGAGATTAACCCAACCACTCCAACCTACCCCAGAAGAAACTGAACTTCTGGGAGAATTGAAAAATCTATGTGTCAAAATTCCACTTCTCTCAGCTATAAAATATGTGCCTATTTACAACAAGCTAATCAAGGAGCTGTGATTGAAGCATCCAAGGAGTTGAAGAATATATGCCCCTACCATTAATATCATTGGACAACTGTCCGACTTAATGTTGGGGTAGGTAATCTGTCCAAATTATTTGGACCATGGAAGCCCTATAGTAGATGAGCACATAATTGGCACCAATGTCCCACCCTCTTTCATTCATGTAGGGGCTACCATCAATGTGATGGCCAAGGACACCATGCTCAAGATCAACCTCTTGGGTTGATTGACAAACACCACAACATTCCTTCCAGTTCCAAACTGCTCCACAGTGACCCCGAGGGGATTGTGGAGGATGTGATGGTCTCCATTGACTCTTGGGAATATCCATAAAATTTCCTAGTTCTCCAGCCTAAGGCCAAGCTTACTGGATGCCCTCTCATCCTTGAGAGGCCCTGGCTAGCCACTTTCGATGTCTACTTTAGTTGCAAGATTAGAAATATGACTAAGAATGGGCATATGTCCAAGCAAGTAGTCTTATATCCTCTTCCTAGCCATCTATAGAACATGACTTACCTTTATGGTTGGAAGAGAAGTAAGAAGATGAAGTTTATTCCACCCAACTCTATACCTTAGAAACAACCATGGGAGGGGGATAATCGAACAAAGATGATTTGATTGAACACATACTCCAAAGTCAAACTCCCAGTGCATTTTCCTTAGAAGAAGTAGTAAAGGAAACCCAAAACAACCATCATATTTATCTATACTTAGCTGATTCCAACCCTATATGTTTCAAAACCATAGAATTCGGTTGTGAGAGAACTTTGAAAATAAACCCATCTCTTTTTGTTCACCAAGAAGAAAAGTTATGTAACATGCTAAAGGAACACCTACATGCCTTTGCTTGGAGTTACAAATAAATCAAGGGAGTGCACCCATTGGTGTAGACTCACCACATTTATATGAAAGAAGGTTGCAAACCACTCCAGTGACCCCAAAGGAGGATGAATCTAGCTCTTAAAGATATAGTCAAAGAAGAACTACAAAAACTGTAGATGCAGGATTCATTTAGCCTATCTCTGATAGTGAGTGGGTCTCTCCTTTGGTGTTGGTTCCAAACAAAAATGGTAAGTGGAGTATTTGTGTCTATTAAAGAGAGTTAAACAAAGCTGCAAAGAAGGACCATTTCCCTGTACCTTTCATTGACCAAGTGCTAGATGGCTTGGTAGGGATTTTTTTCTCTTTCCTAGATGGATTCAACAGGTACAATCAAATCCATATCAACCTAGAAGACCAGGATAAAACCAACTTGACTTGTCCTTGGGGTAATTTCACCTATAGGGTCCTTCCTTTTGGCCTATGCAATGCTCCTGCCACTTTCTAGAGAGCATTCCTAATTATCTTTGCCGAGTTAGTCCATGATGTAGTAGATATTTATATGGATGATTTCACACCTTATGGATGTGATTTCTAGGGAGCTCTGTCCATATTAGGTAAGGTGATAAACAAATGCATTGAAATGAACCTATCTCTTAGTCCTGAAAATTCTGAGTTCTTGATGACTAAAGGGATTGTGCTAGGTCATTCAATATCCCAGCAAGGACTGCAGGTGGACCCAAAAAAATAGCTATCATACAAACGGTCCCACCTCCACAAAAGTGGATAGATGTCAAGAGTTTCCTAAGGTTAGTTGGATACTATAGAAGGTTTATAAAAGACTTCAGCAAGTTATGTTCTCGTTTATTTGGGTTGCTGGCCAAAGACTCTGAGTTTGTATGGTCAAAAGGCTATCAAGAGGCCCTGGACACCCTGAAGGACAAGTTAACCACTGTACCAATTCTCCAAGGCAAAAATTGGGCCATTCCTTCTCATATACATGTTGATGCCTCACACAAATCCATGGGAGCAGCTCTAGGCCAAATGGATGAAAAACTGACTTATGTCATTTACTTTATCAGTAAGAATATCTCAAATTCCGAACTAAAATAGATAGTTATTGAAAAGAAGATCCTCAATATTGTGCATTAATTGAACAAATTTAGGCATTACATTATAGGTTATCAAACATTTGTACATACTGACCATGTTGGAATCAAATATTTAATGAATAAACCAGATGTGAATGCCCGATTATTAGATGGTTACTTTTATTATAGGAGTTTGATTTAACCATTGTTGATAAGCCTGGCATGGAAAATGTTGTTGCATATTTTTTGTCCAGATTAACGTTTCCTACAAGTGAGGAAGGAATGGATGATGTTCAGTTATCAAATGAATGCTTACTCACCATTTCAGTTCTCTCTCCATCATTTGCTAACATAGCAAACTATTTGGTATTTTCATAGTTCCCACCAAATTTGTCCTCTAAAGAGAAATGAAAGATTGTGAGGAAGAGCACCCCATTCACTTGGATTAGGGGAAACCTCTTCAAACTAGGCCCAAATCAAATTTTGAGAAGATGTGTCAGGGAGGAAGAAGTCTTTGACATCCTTCTGACCTGTCACGATGGCCCTTGTGGAGGTCACTTTGTAGAAAAGAGGAAAACATTCAAGGTGTTACAATATGGTTATTATTGGCCCACAATTCACTAAGATGTGAAAAGATATACTAGTCAATTTGATCAGTGCCAAAGGATGAGAAAGCCTACTCCAAAGGATGAAATGCCTCTGCAACCTCAAGTGACTTTCGAGCCATTTGACAAGTGGGGCATGGATTTCATTGGATCTATTGACCTTTCTTCCAAGAAAAATCAGTACATCAGTGTGTGCACTGACTATATGACTAAGTGGGCTGAAACCAAGGCAATCAAGGTAGCAACAGAGGAGAAGGTGGCTAAGTTCTTAAGGGAAAATGTATTTGACAAGTTTGGGTACCCTAGAAAACTGGTCACTAATTAAGGTAGCTAATTTACATCCAACATGATTGAAGACTTGTTAAGCCAGCACAAGATCAAGCATAAGACCTTGACTCCCTTTCACCCACAAGCTAATGGGCAAGTTGATGTGAGCAATAGATTGTTGGAGGGCATCCTGACCAAAGTGGTTAGCAACAACAGAAAATATTGGGCAGATACACTAGTTGAGGCCACCTAGGCCTACAATACCACCTGGAAGACCACCACTAGATTCACACCCTATGAGTTGGTCTATGGGAAAACGGCCCTATTGTCCATTGAATTTGAGTACAATACATTGAGGATGACAGCCCAACCAGATCTAGATCTCATCAGTGCACAAAAAGATATATTGCTCATATTGAATGGGTTAGATGAGTTCAGAATGCAGACCCTCCTACAAATAGAGGTAACTCAAATTTAGAAGAATACATTGCATGAAAAGAACATCAAGGACAAGCAATTTCAAGAAGGTGATTGGGATTTTTTATATGATTCTAGATATAAAGACTTTAAGGGCATGTTAAGGACTAGATGGTTAGGGCCTTATCTCATAGAGAAATGTCATGATAATCGTTTAATGTAGTTTAGAACCATAGATGCAGAGGCCATTCCTTTTCTTGTTAATGGGCATAGATTGAAAGTTTACAAAAAACCATTGTCAAAGAAAGAGTTGATTGATGGTATCAACAAAACAATGATGGTGGTGGATAAAGTCTCAGCTCCTACTTCACCAAGTCTCTGATAAAAACAATAAAAAACAATAAGGAGACCCAGGTGAAAAACTCCATGAGGCTCCTGAGTCTCATTGTTGGGTTGAAAACCCATTGAGGCAGCCCAATGGTGTCGAAAAAAAAAGAGAAATAAAAGGATCCCTGTGTGAAAACCGCTCTTTAGGAGCCTAGGGAAAGAAGCTAGCATGAAAATCACTTGTAGGGAAACTAGTTGTTTTCAAAAAATAAATAAAAAAAAATAGAAAAGAAAAAATTATGAAAATATTGTTTGCAAGTCAGCGGGAGGACGATAAGAGCAATAATGGAGAATCAAAAGGGACCTATTTAGCTCATATTTTTATTCCTCCATTCATTATTATTCATCATTCCACCATTCCTTTCATTTTTTCACTCATTTGCCTCAGTTTGCAATGGTTCTGTGTTTTCTACAGGATTCCCTGTAAACCTGCAGGATTCCATGTAAACCTACAGTATCCCCTAAAAATAGTGGCTTGGAAATCCAAAGGAAGTAATCCTAGAGCAAGGAAATGACCTTCCCATGTCAAAAAAATAAAATTCCTACATCACCATCTCATTACCATACCTCACTCCACCTTGATCATGACAACATTCATAAAACAAAATCATTTTCAAAAAATTTACAGTTCTCAAGAAAAAAACACGGAGAAAAAGATGAAGATAGAGAGCAAGGGTACAACACTGAAAGGTTATTTTTTACCATTGACAAACCCCTAGACCTCCTATTTTTCCATTCTCATGATCCTCACGTCCCAGCAATAGAATATGATTAAATCTTTTGAGGGAGAAGTAGCTACAGGACATCCTGTAGGAAATCCTGTAGTAGCTTATCCCACAAAACAAAAATCATAGGTTGCAGTAAGTTTCAAGCATGCAGATCCAAAGGTCGAAGAAGTTCCTCCATAGCCTAGCAGCAGAAACAACATCATCATCATCAACACCAAGTACTTGTACATCAAAGAAATTCATCAAAGGAAAATAAAAAAAGAGAGGATAAATCACATGCAGCCAACAGACAACAAAGACCTCATTTCTTCAACAAACTGTAGCAAGGTATTGTTACCACATGTAAGTATCTCACTTCCACTCTCTCATTTGCATAATGTGATCAAAATATGTAAAAATTGTGAACGAGTTGGTTTATAAGCGAAAGAGGGCCAGTTAACTTGGCCACCTTTGTTCAGTCAACAAGGAAAAAATAGTTAGTCTTCACACACGTGGTAGCAGTCAAGTCAAAGAAAATGAGGATAAGTTCAGAAGTAGTTAAGACTACAGATACCAAAAGTGGGAGTTGATTACAAGGTGAGGAGAATGACGATGTGGTAGTGGTACCAACGGTCCAAAAATAGATATTTTTGCCTCGGCTGTTAGCACACCACCTCACTCGAATCAACCATAAGAGGAAATAAACGTTGATCCCCATGCATAGATGCATTCACATGCTCGAGGCCCACACTATCAAAGTCACTCTCAGTGATCCAACAGCCTACAAGAGGTAAATTTTATTTGTTTCCTGCGCAGGACTACCTAAAGGATCCTACAAGGAATCCTACAGGAATCCTACAGGATCCCACAGGAATCCTACTAGATATAGTTAAGCAGTCTACAGAATTGGCAGTAAGCAATTTCAGAGGGAGAAAAATAGGGGTTGCCTACATTAAGCATTGTAAGGATGTAGTCTCTACATTTCTTCCTATTTTTCCAAGTGAAAGGAACAAAAAAATCTTCTAGTTTGTTAAAATTGATTGTCGTAAAATGGGAATTGTATCCACATAAATTTTAGTTCAGTTTCTTCCTTCATTAAAATATTTTATTAGACATCTCTGCTCCTCCATGCATCAAACAAAATGACAGGGGGGTTTAATAGAAGGGAGCCCATCAACACCATCCTGTGCTAGAAGTATTCACAAGGCATAATTGGATGGGTACTTTGAGAAATTGAGAAGGTATGATGATGAAGTAGTCAAAGATTTTTCTCTCTACCTCATTCCACTAACCAGGACCCATACCACTATTGTGGTGAGGGGCCTCTCCAAAGAGCTCATGCCTGAACTCATAAGAAAAATTTCCCCACTTCCCTTAGGAGTTCCTTAGAGAAAGGAAGACAAGGGAAACAACCAAACGACAACGAATAAATTCTTTTTAGAGAGAGAGGAGGCCATGGAATACAAGAATGGAGTAAGAAGAGAAATCCTACCATACACTTGGAATGAAATAAGCTACCACCTCTTAAAATATATATCATGTGAAGGTAGGTATAGTGTGTTATATGGATACCACTTTAGTTGTCTTGAAGAATTGAGATTTGGAGCAGATACACCTCCTCACCACATACTCGGCATACCAACCTCCTTCCTCAATCACTAATAGATATGAGCATGAAGGTGAAGGAAAGAAACTACCAAAAGCTATCCCATCATTGGTTAATTAGACTCATCATAAAAGATTCCCTCCATAACCTTATAATTCCTCTCACATGGGAAATTTTTCAAAGATATGTAGACAATGGGGATATAAAAGCCCTCGAGTATGACAAGTGCTCTACTTCCAATGAAAGGGATGAAGAAGAAACTAAACAGATGAAGATGAAGCAGAGATGGATGAAGAAGAAATAGATGAGGAAGAAGAGGAAGAGAAAGAGAAGGAAAGTGGTGAAGAAATAGAGGAAGATGCCAAGGAGGAAACTGATGAACAAGGTGAGAATCTAGAGGCAGAAGAAGAGGAGAAAGTAGAAAATGAAAAGGGTAATGGAAAAGAGGAGGAAGAAGACAAGGAGGAGTCACCCAGGTTATCTCAAGAATCGACTAAGAGAGAGCCAGCAGTTGTCCTCACTACCCTTAGCACCATTATCAAACAAAAAGGCAAAAGGCAGAGACAAACTCCATTATACTTAAAAATAAGAAAATGTACAAGGATGAGGTAGGGAAAACCTCATACTCCCACCAAGGTCCCTATTGTTATTGAAGACTCACCTAAAAAGCAAGAGAAGATGGCTCCTCTTGTAAAAAATCAAGGAGAAGGATCCTTAGGACAAAGCTCCTCTAAGTCTCATATCACTTATGTGAGAAAGCCTGTGACTAGATCTGCCTCATCCAAGGGAGAAGACATCCTATAGAATACATTGTAGGACCTACAGGAAGCAAAGGCAATCCTACAGGAAACTCTGCTAAACCTACAAGAAACTAAAAAATTGGATAAAGAAAGGAGTATGAAACTAGAAGCAAAGAAGGAGGATCCAGAGTTAAGGGAACCCAGTCCTCAACCTAACCTTGCCCCTACTATAGATTTAGTGAATGGACCAGGGTCATTCCACAAATTTTTTCCATCCCATTATTCTTTGAGCTTGAGAAATAAAGAGCAAGAACACACAGATGGATGCAAATTGCCAAGTCCAAGGGAGTGGAGGACATCAATGACATGGAGGAGAGGATCAAAGAGATGGGTAGAGGACTAAGAAACCTATGGAACAGAGAGGCCATAATAAAAAGTCAGTTGGAGGCATAAATGCATGGTTGAAAGGAAAACTGCAAGTAAAAGAGAATTAATTGGCAACCATGGCCAAACTATCTTTAGAGGCAATCCAGTGTAGGATTCCATATAGTTCCTATGCATTATACCTTAAGGAATAGTGGTTGCCATTCCAAATCAAGACCCTAGCACAGAGAGGCACTATGTCATTCCAGGATTATAGACAATTGATTTATCTTTGTGATCAAACCACATTGGGGGATAGGGCTAAGATGTCTGAGTTCTACTTGTATAACATGTCCTTGACAGATCCAAATGTATGGGACCCTAATGCAAAACTAGGGGATTTATAGTTGATGGGTTTGGCATCATGGATGAACCATAAAGAAGAAAGGGTTGCATAAATGAAAAAGGTATTGTCAAGGGAACAAACAGAGCCTCTCATGATAAGAGTTGAACAATCAAATCCAATGGTTGTCATCAGCACACATAATTTAATTGCAAATGATCCTCAACTTGCACCTAGGTATCTTGCTGCCCAAGAGAAAGCAATTACACATTTTGAAGATATGTTCAAGCTGTTAGGGGATGATAGAATGCAAGATTTCCAAAGGAGGTGGAATATGTTTCCATAGAGTTTGAAAATTAGAGAGTACCATTCTCCTCAAATAATGAGAGAAGCATTGAATAGGATGCCCATGTATAAGAAAACCATCCAAAGGCTCAAAGTCAATTTGATTGGCGTGAGACTTAGTCCACCATTTCTCTTGGGGATGTTAGAAGGAAGGAATGAAGAAGAAGAAAGAAAGTAGTGGGAGGAGATAGAAAGGAAGGCACGATTCTATGCACAAGAAGATGAAAGCACAATAGTGGCATGGGATGTTAGGGTGACCCTCAGGGCTATGAAAGATATGGATATTCATTAAGTTTCTCAAAGGATGAGCAACACCTTCAGTAGGAGGGTGATGATGAGCCTCATCATTGGGTAACTCTATGGACCTTAATTCACCTCCTAGCTTAATCAAATCAACTCTTCTCACAATTTATTACATGTTATGATTATATTTTGTTTAATGAGATGAGTGAAAGTGAGATATCATGCCTAGTGGACTAATGTTCATGAAATCTAGGTTTGTGAGAGAAAATCAAGGATTTTAGCAAGATTAAAGGCTGAAACTTGAACGGGACAAGGAAGAGATATTGTAGGAGGTAATTCCTCCTCATTTAGTCCTCCCTCATTCTAATATTCCTCCACCAATCACACTAGCTTAGAATACAAGTAGCCAAGTCATGAAGATCAAAAGCCAACCAAGCAAGTGATAGTCAAAAAGTTAACTCATCTCGTGTTCAGGAGCTAAGCCTCCCAACAATTAAGGAATTCATTGGTGACTTCAATCGTATAAATAAATAGGCTTGGAGCTTCATTAGGATTTGAATTTTGTTGTAAAAACACTAGTTATTTTTTATATCCAGACTTGTGGAAGACATTGCTATGTAATTTTCTGTTTTGATAATGAGAATGATTTTTTTCTTCATCCAATACCGAGTTAAATCAGAGGGATAAATCTCTTGGGTTAGGGCCCAAACCTAGCAACAAAGGCTCCTCTTCTTGTATTTGTATGCTTAGATTGATTTCATAGATTCATGGTTAAATTGTCCTTAGAAGTATTTCGTTGCAAGTAGTGTAGATTTGATTAGTTTGTTTATTAGTTTCCTTCCATTTGTGCTTTACTTCAGTAGTAGTTTAGAAGAGATAAAGAACCATCAAAAGCTTTCAATAGGTGTTTTTGCCTCACTTCTCCCTTCAGGGGTCGTGATTTGAGGAAAGAACTCCTATGCAACCCCAAAAAGACAGAATTCTACTTTCTCATACAATTTAGAGTTTTCTTTACTTAAGCCAGCATTTGATCAAGTTGCAAGAGTAGGACCTAGTCATAATTTCTTCCATCATCAGCCTTACAATATATCTCATCAATGATTCTATCTTATTCCGCAAGTTTTCCTCATGCATGAAGTAGACAGCTAGATCATTAAACTTTGTTTTCCTAGCTTATTGAAATTCTCCTTATTTACATGATGTTTGGGAAAATATCAATGTTTAATGTAGTGCAGGTGTTTTAGAAGTAAATAGAGAGCTCATAGCCAACAAATTGCTTCAAACTTCATCCATCCATGATCATTCCTTGCTTTCACTAAGACCCTCATCAATTTCATCATTTTACAAGGAAACTTCTCCAAGCATGTTGAGCAAATCCAACCATCTCCCAACCTTGGTTTTGAGTTTTGATTGATCCTAGGAATTTTCTTGCTTCATTCCATCCACAAACCACCTTTCATAAGCCTTCCATCACCTTCAGCACTCATCATTTTTCTCTCAGCTGTATCCTATAGAAATACAAGGAATCATGTAGGTTTCTAGGACATCCTGTAGGTTTTCCTATAGTGGCTTGTATTGCGGCTGAATTGAGGGAAAAGCCTCTAGGAAGCCAGAAAAGGTCACCTAAGGGTATCCCAAACCTTCCCACCACCCACCAACATTCCAAGCCACCTTCCACATCACCACAAGAGATTATCTTTCACACTTGCATAAAATTAGATAAAAAGAAAAAAAGATTTATTTTAGTCATTTACATGCATAGTAGTAATGTTTGATGTTTTGAACTTACATGCTTAGGACAGTAGAATTTCATATATTATTAACTTGGCATTCTTTTTAATGCATAGTCTCTTAATAGTTAGTTAGAAAATGGTGTGTTTTAGCATTGAATTTCAATGTTCTTCCTTATTGCAGTAGACATGCTACTTCTTAGAGTAGATTTCTGTTTCCCTCATCAGTAATGAAGATTCTTCTAAATCCATAGAAGTATAGCTTCAGAAACCCTAGTGGTCTCTCACTAGCTGAATAGTGACAAAAGCGTAGAACCATCACTTTTACTTTTGTATACAACACTGTCACCTCCAAGTTTGTACAATCCTTGGGTTGATAAAGTAAAGCTAGTAGCCCTAGGAGTTGCAACATTCCTACTATAATACTAATGCTCATCACCAGCAGTGGGAAAGGGTGGATGCAGAGAAGGAAAGGTAAACATGTCGGTATACTGGACTTACATTATTGCTGTGTAATATTCCTAACTAGGAAAAATAGTGACATGAAAAGAAAAACAACACATCGAAAAAAACAATTCAAAACATCCATTGAACACCCATGTAAACTCCAAAATTGTCAACTCGCTCAGCCATTTTATTAAATAATTTGAAAAATTGTATACTAGTGTGGAAGGAGTGCACCAGGGCTTGCCTCAATGTCAATCTTTACAAGACATAGGTGATTAAAGAGTAAGCCTAGATGATAAAATAAGCTCCTCCAATGATGCCCTGTGTTGCCCCAGAAAACTACATTGTCTGCTACAAAGATGATGTTGCAAACCCCACTTCCGATGCTCATAAGTTTCTACAAAATTAGCCACGATGTCCTTACAAATAAACGAATAAAGCCCAAAAATTTATTGTTTTGATTCTCACCCCTAAAATTTGGCCCCAAATACCACATCCTCCCCCAATAGATAGGAAATATGACCTGCTTGAGAAATCCTAGAAAAATTCCTCCAATATCTCCCAAAATGCTGAGTCACACTACACCAAATTTATCCTTATTTCTCCTGGCAAAGCCTAGCACCAAATCTCATCCCACAAATTCCCATGTGTGCCTAGTAGATAGCTTTTTTGTTGGCCTTGGATGCACCAAATCATTTTTCCATTAATCATAAATTCCCTACTCCAAAACTCCCCAATAGGATGATCTCTCCTTGAAGCTCCTTTTCAAAATTTCTCCCACAAATTACTATCCGGAAGACAGCTGGCATGATATAAGTGTATCCCCTTCTATGTCCTCTTGGAATACACACTAGCTGAGTGAGTGGTTGAGTGTTAAACTCTGAATCCCTCCAATCTCCTCTCCAAGTTGGTACGATTTCACCTCCTTAGGGTGGCACTCGAATTCCCTTGTGTTGGGCATGGAATCATCGCAAGGCATGTTTTGGGGCTTAAAGCCCAAGTTTTGACCAAGTCTTTTATAAAAGCTCCGCAAAATATGGGTGTGGAGCACGAAGTCATAATAGATTCACACGACTATCCACCCTTATTTTTATAATGTAATGTTGGCTTGATAGACCTACCCATGGTCTGTGGACCATGGGATTGTATAAATAGAGCGAGGCTCTAAGTGTAGAAAAAAGAATACAAGAGCATAACTAATAGAATGGAAGCATGAGGAGTCTAAGAGACTGAGTCAAAGTGTAAAGTGTGTCTTTGGGTCGTAGAGTAGGAGAAGGCTCTATAGCTGAGTGCGCAGAGGCCTAGTACTCCACAGGCGAGTGCGCAGACCCCTGCAACTAAGTGTGTAGGGTAGGTCGAGTCTGTAACCATTGGAAGAATTAATAAAGATAAGTTTACCATATTTCTATGTATCTTTTCCTGTTTTAATGTATGATTGATTATTAGTTACAAGTGTACTATTTATTTGCTACGCGAAATCTTATGAATGTGTTGTATAAATAAATATAATGTAAGACATCCAGTTGCACAAAGATAATTGACTAGGCGTAGGAAGATAAGATCTCAGGGGCAACTTAGGGGAATTGTTTAGAGCACTTCTCCAGTAGCACAGCCCCTGGTTAGAGCTACACGAAGGCAATTATATCAGGGCGTGAAGGCCTGGGAAGTCCATGAAGCAACCTGGGCAAGGAGACTAATAGTTGGACCAGTTCAACCTCTCAGACATCTCAAGGGTATGGAAACCTGGTTCTAGCACCGCCCCATACTACACTGGGTGAGACCTCAGTCCACGCTCCATGGATTATTACCGAAAGGGCCAATAATACAAGGATTTGTTTGGCTAATTAACTCTGAACCTAGGTCAAGCCCCAACAAGCCAATATCCTAAGGAAACGGTGAGCTCTCTGCTTGCAAAACTCAGTGCTAAACAACAAAGTGACCTGGCTAAGAAGCTCAAGAAACAAGAGTAAGTTTAATTGGTGAAAGGCCCAAAATGAGGTTGATCTTCTCTTATTTATAATTTGTGAGCTTCTCTTTCTCATGTGGGCCCCTTTTTCAAGCTCTTCAACCTTCCGTCCTTGGAAATTTGAAATACTTCCTTCAAAAGTTGATTTTCCCTTGTGTTTGTGGCCCCCACACTCCACTAACAATATAATTTGGCCTCCCTTTTTCTGCTAAGTCCTTCTCCAAAAATTCATGGGTCCCATATCTTGGCTTGATGGGCCCTGACCCATGTTTAGCGTTAGTCAGTAAAGAAAATTCCTACACTACTGACCCTTTCGACATCAATCCATGGAGCTCAAACCAAAGTCTCACTCAAAGAAGTATGGGCGGATGCACGAACCAAGTTTCCACACCTTGAGATGGTAGCGATGTTGCTTTTAGATCATCACTCTCCCTTCATGTAGATTGATAAGCCCTTTAGGGCTTATCGATACACCTTTATTAATTGCCTTGGAGTCCTCTACGAAGGTCTATGACTATCCTTCGCATACCCTTAATATATAGATCACACACTTATGCACCTCTATAATTACTCTTACTTCTGTATTAAATCAGATTATCTTAGTTTCGTATAGTCTTAACATGTAATTATGATTATCTTCATGTAGACATATATATTTACTTGCATTCCTATGACAAAGAGAAACATATATATTCACGCATTAGAATAGCATTAAAACATAAACCCAGTGTTCTACGTAACATAATTGGATGCAATTAACAAAAGTAAAGTACACAGGCAATTCCATAATACTTCTCTTTATTGATAATCCAGATTTCTAGTACAGACTCTAACTACCATGCACACACAGCTGTAGGGGTCTACGCAATCAGCTGTGGACTTCTACCTTAGGCCTCTGTGCACACATCTACAAAACCTCCTTCCTATGCTAAGACTCTTCACTCTTAGCTCTCACAAACCCATTACATCAATGACTCATCCCTGATCTACTGAATTGAACTACTAAGATGTTCTTGTAGGACATCTTTTTATACAATCCCACAGTCTGTGGACCATGGGTATATCTCTAAATCTGACATGAACTACACAAAATAAGGGTAGAAACCATTAATGACTCTTTACATATTCGTTCTCCGCAACCACAAAATGCAGAGAATTTACATTCTTTCATACAAAATTTGGGCTTTCTTCCCCAAAACTTCGGCTTTTGACCCTGAAGTTGACTCTAGGGGAACACATTCCCAACAAGCCCCCAACACAAACATGGTGACTTGCCCTCACATCATGCTACTGGTGTGGAGATCTTGTCATGAAGACCTCCTAGCTCCACCTGTACCACTGTGACTTCGACGGTGCACTATGTTGTCGGCTACTTCACCTGCTCGAATAGCTGCTCCGTCACTTCCCTCGTGTTGTCTGCCTACATTTTCTGTTGTGTTTCTTGTAGACTAGCCAATTTTCCTTCAATGGTGGTCATGAGCACATATGCTTCATCTAGCCAAGGCTTTAATCGAGCCTTCATTACTATCGTTTTGTGTTTTGTTGTGTCCACATATTCTTTAAGCGCCTTTGCTTCCTGCAATTTCACTAAACTTTGTGTAACGGCAAGGGTGCGTGACGTCGCTTTAACCTCATCATATCTCTACTACAACTCCCACACCTCTATTTCCAGCCTCTTCATAGTGGGATCCTCCTGTAGGCCGATGACTACTTCGAGTGACTACTCGAAGAGCGTAGTGCAATCCTTCACTGCAGCATCTACAACTACTACTGCATCTTTGAAAGCGGTCGTGCATTGCTCTTTAACCTATGGTGGAGTTGAAGGTTGGGCCCTCAAATCGAGCTTTGTAATTTTAATTTTCAATTCAAGTTGAACCTTAGCCAGCTCTGTTCTCGCTTCGTGCACTCCAGAAGCAAGCTTCCAAATTCTCACATCCACTAGCGCATCTTTAGGAATATCAAGTTTTGGAACAGTCCTGCATGCCTCAGCCACCACCTTGGTCATGTGCTCATTATTTTCTATGATGGCCTTAAGAAGATCAGTGAAAAATTATTCTGTATAGAAATCTGAGTGTTGTTCACCTTCTTCTCGTTGATAACGTTCAGGGCGCGTTGTTCCTAAGCCCGAAGTTCAGAGATCACACCATCTTCCAAGGTGTGAAGGGATTCACTTGGAAGCACAACTAAATTTATCCGAACCCTCTTGAGGGTGCTGACAATGGCCCTATTAGATTTTTCTTATATAGTTAGCACTCCATTTGGTAGTGTTATGGCTCGGGGATCTAGTGTGCACACCAATTCTGCTACCTCTAAAGTTCCATGCACCAATCTAGTTGACGCCACACTACTTCACCCCACACTAGTCTTTACCATTGATGCCTCGATCTGCATCATGCACAGACCCATTTGAATGGCACCTAAGGTATTTTTCTTCTCAAATTGCTGCTGCAGTTCTGCGTCACTTCCCTCACCATATCGCCATGTCATTCAAATCACCTTCTGTCAAAGTGATTAGGTTAGGGATGTTTTGATGGCCTTGGACTTTTTTGTGGCCCTACCTTCTCCTGCTCCCTATTGCACTTAAATTGGAATGGAGTAGTCTCCGGGTCTACTCCTCCCTACTTGGATCACTGCTCTTCCTCTTCTGTCTCTAGGGAAGGAGATTTATGAATCATGTTAGAGTCATGCTCCTCCTCTTCTTCCTGCCCTTCTGTCTGATTTTTGGCAGCGTGCTCCACTTTGACTTTATCCTCAGCCTCTTTCATCCTCTTTTCGACCAACTGTTCAATCTTTAGTCTAGCATCTTCCTTCTTATGTTTCACTATATACTTGATAGACCCAGATGTCAAGTCTAAGGCTGTGTGCCACTCTACTGGCAATCGGTCGAGGATCACCATGATTGTGTCATCTGTGGCCAGGTATTGAAGTTCATACCAATTTTGATCAGGGTCATTCCCGCCTTGCATGGAGATAAAGTGGAATTTTTCCTTGAACTCCACACACCCTTCCAACTGTTCGAATACACTCGGTGACAACCACGGTTTGCGGTTGATAGCTATGTTGTTACTCACCTCCATCAAGGTCCAAAATATCTTGCTATCCTTGACCCTCTGGGGGTCCTTGGTGGCCTAGAGCGAAGCAAACTTCACTGCTTCCAGTAAATCCTGCACGACCGAAGGAAACTGACTATCCTCCAGTAACTCCCATGTGACCAGTACTATGGATACCAACAGGCATGCATAGTGAAAAAATTTTCTCTGATCCTACACCTCTATGTAGTTCACGAGGAATCTGATGTAGAGGTAGGGTGCCTAGTTGAATTGTACACCCTCCGTGCATTGGGCTGCTAATGATATGACTGGTGCCAGCACTTCATTTGCACGACACTTCCTCATAATTTTCCCAGCTAGCATCTAGGTGGCTACTTTGACTACGGGGTCAATTATACTATAAATGGAGTGTCCACATGGCTTCTTTGCTAGCTTAAATTTGTCCTTCATTTTCTCAGTGTGGTCACGCACACCTGTCTTTCCAACAAATGCCATGGTCAGATTTAATCCTGAATAAGGCAGTCGAGTGATCCTATGGATCAGCATGTTAGTGATCGGTATTGGTTCTTATAACCACAGGCACCCATCGTGCACCAAGCATAGCAGTTGTTTGATCACCATCATGGTTATGGGTGCATAGTTGTAATGTGGGACCCATAGCATGTTTGGCAATCCTGCCTTGTCCACCCCTTTTATCCACTTCCTTGGCTCCAGCGCAGTCACACCAGAGTCCTTATAGAAGACACGGTGCATGAATTGATCGGTTGCTAAGTGGGAAAAGTGCTTCGTATCAGCCAAATCAAAATCATCCAGCATTAAATGGGCGATCTGTGCTAGGCATGCTCCTTCAAATTTGATCTTTTCCACCATTAACAGTGTATGCAGTGTGAATTTTCTCTCATCAATGTCCTTTGGGACCTTTGCCTTGCCTCGGCGTGGAGGAATGTATTCGGGCAATTTAAAGATAAGGTCAGACCCATCAACGTCAACATACTATGGCCCCATGTCAATGTCTTCCCCACTCATATTGATATCTTCAATGTCTTCTTCAAGTTCCAAGTCAACTACCTTGCCCTTCTCCTACGCAGTGGGATTTTCCTTCTGCGGGTGTTTTCTGGGTGACACATGCAACAACAGTGTCACTTTCTTCTTATCTTTCTTTATTTTCAGACCCTCTTTGGTCGGCGTAGACCTCGGCCTAGGTGACATCGAAATTTGGGGACCACTATAAGTACTTCGACACTTGTTATCTTCACGGCAACTTCCTTAGTTCCCATTTCTACCTCTGGGGTAACTCCCTCAGCTTCCATTGCTTCTCCAGCACTCACGATTTATGTGGGTGTTGACATGATGCTAGTAAAAAACTCTTGTGTTTCCTTTGGCAACCTCTCAAATGCTGAAATCGCTATCAAATACTTAAAATTCTCATGGTTCATACACGACTGAGAGTTGAACACCTCAATTCTCAAAATGCCAAGTGTTTTTCATTGGGAAACCATCTGTAACTTATAGGCATTTTTGAATTCAAATCTGATTGTTCCCCCCAACATTCATTCATAAATGCTAGATTGGTGGTAGATTTTCAAAGATCTTGCACTTAAATTCTGAATTAAATGCCACCCCCCACTCTATTTATCCATTTTTTCATCGTCAAATCATGAACAGTGACCATAATGGTTACTTTTCGGCTGCCCTGTGCGGTCCCTTCTTCAATAGCACAGCTCCCCACCCGTTTCTGCTGACACTGTGACATTCCTTCATTCCGTACAACTACCCAATCATGCAGCTCCACATGTATTTTATAGTCCTGCGCCTCCTTTCAACTACCTAGAGCACTAATACTATGATTCCATCATGTAGTCATCTAGCCAGATTGCCAATGTATGGCTTCAATCGACTGCCATTCAACTTTCCTCAGAAGGGTTCTCCATTTAATTTTACCAACTAAATTGCTCCACCATCGGTAATCGCCTTGATGACATATGGCCCTAGCCAATGCATCCTAAATTTTCCTGGAAATTTATCAAACTTTTTGTAATATAATAAAACTAAATCATTTACCTTGAAGGTGTGAAGTTTGATGTGCCGATCGTGCCATGCCTTTTCACGCACCTTTTGAACTTGTTGATGGAATCCAGCTAGAAACTTATCCTCTTCAACTCTGTTAGTTGTGCGAGCCTCTCCTCCAGGGCTCCACGATTCACCATTCTTATGAATGTCGCTATGCACAGACTAAGGTACAATGGACTCCATTGGCATCACAACTTCTATGCATAAACCATCTTGAATGACGTTTTTCTGGTCACCTTCTTGCAAGTCATTCTATATGCTCGTAGCATCGCAAGTACATCCACATCCCATTCATTTCTTTGAGAACTGCAAACCTTTGTTATTTCACTCTCCAATATTTTATTAAACGCTTCCACCGTCCCATTAGCCTGTGGATGATAAGGTGTACTTTTCTAATGGTA
Organism: Pinus tabuliformis; assembly: GCA_031772625.1. Classification (NCBI taxonomy): domain Eukaryota; kingdom Viridiplantae; phylum Streptophyta; class Pinopsida; order Pinales; family Pinaceae; genus Pinus; species Pinus tabuliformis. The sequence goes on from CM062812.1 coordinate 345,029,657, forward strand.
AACCTAAAATTCCCCCGTAAACGCGCTTATCATTTCATTAAGAAAATGTGTACCACGATCACTCATTAAATTCTTCGGAAAACCAAACCTTCTCAATACATACTCAAAAATGAACTTTGTTATTGTTGCGCCTGTACACTCCTTCACAGGTTGTGCCTCTACCCACCTGGTTAAATACTCAGTCGTTGTGATGACATACCTTGCACCCGTCTTCTTCCTTGGAGGCTGAATCAGTCCCACAAAGTCAAACGCCCACTTTTCACATGGTTGTAACATCACCTGTGGATTCAAAGGCATCTCATCCCTCTGTGATGGCTTGCCACTCCTTTGACATGCATAACATGCCCTACAATATTCTTTTGAATCCTTATGCAACGTAGGCCACCACAACCTAGCATGTATAATCTTTTGCGATGTTGCTTTTCCAGCATAATGACCTCCTGCGGCTTCGCCATGAGCCTTAGTGAGGATGTTGTTTCATTCAAACTCTGGCACATAACGTTGCAATATTTTATCTGATCCCATTTTGTACAAGTTCCCTACAATGACAGAAAAGTCTATTGCGCGCACCACCAATTCCTTCTTCTATTGACTTGTATATCCTTCTAGAGCCATTCATATCATAAGGAAGTGTATAATATATTCAAAGTGACTATCTACAACATGCACTGCAAAGTGTTGTGCGTTAGGCAGTCCTTCCTCCAAATTAGTAGCTCTTCTCCAGTTTCAATGTGTGAAAGATTATACGGTCCTGCATTCAATCATCCTAGTTTCAGAATGACTAAAAAATCATATTCCTGGGACAAAAATAGCCACCTGCATATCTTCCCCGCCAACACAGGCTTGTTGATGAGGTATTTCAATGCAGAATGGTTTGTATACATATTAAAATGTCTGCCCAACAAATAATGCCTAAACTTCTGGAGCACCTACACCATAGCTAATCCTTCACACTCTGTCATGTAATAATTTTTCTCAGCTTTGGACAGCTTCCTACTTGCGAAAACTATGGGATTATCCAAGTCCCCTTCACCGGCTTGTGACAGTATTTCTCCCAACGCAATACATGATGCATCCACATGTACATGAAATTTCTTCTTCCAATCGAGGAAGACTAGGATCGGCGCAGTGACCATTTTATCCTTTAGCACATCTAAGCTATTCAGACATTCTCCATTCCAATAGAATGTAACATCCTTCTTTAACCATTTTCCATTGGCGTGGTGATCTGGGCATAGCTCTTGATGAATTTCCTATAGTATCCTCTATTCCCCAGTGTTGCATGCAATAGTTTCACACTCCTTGGTGCCTCCAAATTGATTATGACTATGATCTTCGTAGGGTATACCATCAAGCCTTGTCTGCATACCACATGAACTAGTGAGATCCAAAAAGGGACACAAAACAAACATTTCTTCACATTAAGTGTGATCCAGTACCTCCGGCATGTATCTAGCATCAAGCACTGACTTGCCACATGGTGCTTTACCAATCCAAACATTGTCCAATCATCAAAGTATACCTCCAGAAATTTATGAATGATGTCCTTGAACACTGCAATGACTATGCGCAAAAACATCATCGGCATGTTCTTCAGCCCAAAAGGTATCACCGTATTCTAGAAGCATCCTCAATCAGTCGTGAAGGTCATCTTACTTCTATCCTCCGGCACGATATTGATCTGATGGTACCCTGACAACCCATCAGTAAATGAATATGCTTCTTGGCCGCCAACATTATCCAACACCAAATTAGTGAACAAATTTGGGAAGGGATCATGCACGCAACCGTCATTCAACTTCCTGAGATCTACGCATATCCTTATTTCATCCTTTTGCTTCTTTTCCTGAAGTACTATTGAGCTCACCTAATCAAATTCTTCCACTGGTTCAATAATACTTGCTACAATCATTTCATCCAACGTTAAGCGGAACTTTTCATTATACTTCAGATTGAGGTGGTAAGGCCTTTTCTTAAGTGGCTTCACATCCAGTTTTATAGTGATATTCATGACATCCAAGCCCCCTATTATCCCTTTCATATATGAAAACTTTGTGGGGAACAAATCCTTATATTTACCAAGTAATTTAGCGTCCTTATCTACTGTCGCGCCATCCTAGTAGTCCCCAATCTTTGAAAACTTTGGGTTTGCCTCCGTGCCAATGTTCACCTGTCTGGTTTTGAGCAGCTCGGTTATGTCTAGGTTCTCTAGTTGAGGTCCCTCAAATTCGCAGTGACCTTCAATCTCTGGAATATTAATCTTCCTTGGGTCCTCGTATTCTTCTTCAGTTATTACATTGTAGCACTCCAACGCATGGTGTTGGGCAGAGGATTCCCCCATAGCATGTTTTTGGGGCTTGAAGCCCGAATTTTGGGTCAAGTGTAATGTAAAGACCCAGCAAAATGTGGGCGCGGAGCACAAGAGTCTATGGTTGTCCACCCTAAGATAATGTAGTTTAATGTAAGGTGTGTCGGCCTACCCATGGTCCGTGGAGCATGGGATTGTATAAATAGGGATAGGTTCTAAGTGTAAAAGGAGTTTTAGTTTTTTAGAAGAAAAAGATAGATGCAAAGGCATGGTTAGAAGTTAGAAGTAGATCATAAGGTATTACTTCATGGTGATAGGTAGAGGCTCTGCAGCTGAGTTCGCAGAGGCCTAGTAGAGTCCGCAGCTGAGTGCGTGGACCCCTGCAACTAAGTGCGTGGACCCTTGTAGCTGAGTGCGCAGGGCGGAGTTGGGATTGTACTTGGACATAGAATTAATAAAAGATAAGTTGATTCTGAAATATTGTGTCTATGCTTCTGTTATATTTATGCATCTCTTTACAGTTTTATGATTGCGCACACTTGCTATGAATGTTGAATGATTAAGTGAGAATAATGGGCCCACACAATTAAGTTAAGATCTATAATAATAACACAGTAAGGATAAAGGATCTAGACAACACCTCTTAGTGCTCTTTATAGAGATGCGCGGAAGAAGTTGCACAAGTTGCGAAGGACAGACAGTTGCGCGGAGCAGCGCAAGAATGCAGACTGGGATCACGAAACTCTAGAACCCTCATCAAGATATCCCTAGGGTGTGGAAACCTGGTTCCATCACCCTCCCATGCTACTTTGGGTGAGACCTTAGTCGCTGCTCCGCGGACTATTACCGAAAGGGCCAATAGTATTGGGATTTGCTTTGCTAAACTCACTGCTGAACCTGGGTCAGGCCCCACATAGCCAACAAATGGTTCTGTTGCCAGGACTAGGATCTGCCTAAGTGATGTCTGATGTCATGCCACTAGAACCCAATAAAGAAGGAAATTGAAGAGTGGTTGGACAAGAAGATTCACGAGTTCGTGACATAGGAAAACAGAACTCCGCATGTATCCGAGAAAAGGTGGTTGGATCACTACGTGTATACAGAAATCCACAAGATCTTCTTTGTAGTATGAGTGGATCGAGAGGCTAGCCGATAGCCAGGGAAGGTGTAAACTTGACCAATCAATAGTGTGGACTCCAGAATTAGTGCACAGACTAGAGGCATTAGAATATAAGAATGTGCAAGCTATGGACAATTGGCTTGACCAGATAATAAGGGGATTTATCACTGAGTTTTCTGTAGGCATGACTATAAGCTACAGCAAAGCAGAATGACATTTTCTAAAGGGACAGTGAGGTAAGTACATTAAATCTTTGAATACCTGGAATAAGATGTTGTTATTTGAAAAATGGGTTATGCGAATACATTAATGTTTGGAACGACGTGGAGCAGAAAGATATACAAAGGTAGCGAGGAATTAGGAAATAGTCCCTTAATTTCACCTTCTCAAGAGGGCGAGGAGGATCTCGCTCGGGTCTCTTTGAGAAGTGCGACCAATTTGATAAGACAACGCATTCTGTAGCTACCACCTGCACCCATGCCACCACCCGCTTCACCTCCTTCACCTCCATCTCCACCCACTCCACCTCCACCAAACCCGCAGTTCATCATGGCGAGCACGGTCAAGCTACCCATATTTAGAGGAGTAGGGAATGAGGATCTAGACCAGTTCTGGTTCGTGGTAGGAGCAGTGTGGGAAGCGCAAGGGGTCACAAATGACAACATTAAGAAGCCTACATTGCTGAGTGCACTACAGGATTGCGCATTGACATGGTATATCAAGCACTCTAATGACCACCCAAATGTAGGGATAGCAAAGATCCGAAATGCGTTGAACAAAGAATTTAGTCGGCCAAAATCAGAGACACAGTTAACCATCGAGTTTAAATAGATTGCGATGCTTCTAGGCAAGACCCCTTGGGATCTGGATCAGCAACTAAAGAGTACGATCCGCAAGGCTAACATGACACTCATAGATGCACAATATCACACATAGTTTGTGGCATCTATGACACTGCACCTGAGGATGATGCTATCACAACAGAAACTTTCTACCCAGGCAAAAGAATTGGAAATGGTGATGAGGTTTCATGAGACACCGATATAGGATCCAGGGATGGTAGTTCAACAAATCCACGTGCAACTACAAAACCTCTGCCTGGAAATGCAAAGCTTGAAGCAAGATAGGGCACCACAGCCAGAGGCGCGCGAGGAAGTGTGGTGCATAAAATGAAAAGGCAAGGGCCATGACAAGGACCACTGTCCAGTATTCACAAAATACTTGGCAGGAGGGGGGCCAATGTCATTGAGTCCAGAGGCACAGGAAGGGTCGAGTGTGAAACCCACATTATGGTGCACGATCTATTAGATAGGAGGAAAACACATGAAAGATAATTGTCATTTGTTGCAGAAGTATACACTGGCACCGCAACATCTTTTTTGTAATTTATGTAAGTCGGTAGGCCATGATGAGTGTACTTGTCGCAACTACAAGACAATGATGGATCATACCCCAACATATCGGATGCAGACATAAATGTGAGCCCTCGATAAGGTAGTGGGGATGGCATGTGCTGGATTTCAGGGGCGAGGTCGAGGACAAGGAGGGATGGGACCAGGAAGGGACCGAAAATAGTTAATTTTTTACAATTGCGCAGGATTAGGGCACTACGCCCATGATTGTACCAACCTAACAAGGACGTCCTATTCATAATGTGTTCAGTTTTATCATGAAATGGTAGATTTTCCTATGTTGATCGCATAGATGAGCAAAAAAGGGGTACTCCAGCCTCCTTTGACTCAGAATATCCAAATGATGAGGTCTGAACCCCACGAAGAAGACCCAAATGTGAACATGATGCTGAGAAGTGGTGCAACCACAGGGGAGGATAAGGGGAAGTAGCCGGAGGAAGATACATGGGTTCACAAGGCTCTCACAAAGGAACCTGAGTTTGACTTAGAATGCACAAATGAGATGTTCATGGAAGCTAAGAAGAGCTTCGTGGAGGCCTCCACTTCAGGTAGTAAGGATCAACCAGAACCAGGGATCGATCCTTCTATGCTTACTACCTTTTTTGGAGACATGCATGAAAATGTTGCATGACAATAAGGAAGTTAAGGGGCTATAAGAGTTGATCACTAGGTGCGCAGGGTCAGGGGAACCATGCGTAGTTCGGAAATTGGGAAAGCATGCATTGCACATCGGGAGGGAAATGAGATTGACAGTGCCAATGGGTGAGTATGAAATGGATCAGGTAATCATAGACCCGGGTTCAGACCTGAATGTATTACCAAAGCAGACATGGGAATGTATGGGTAGGCTCGTGTTACAGTGGTCCCCTATTCAATTATGAATGGCGAACCAACAGAAGATTTTTCCCATGGGGAGGTTGCAAGGGGTAACTATTGATATCAAAGGCGTGAGTGCACAGACATACTTTGATGTAATAGAGATTTTCAATGATATAAATCCTTATCCCACGTTGCTAGGAATAGACTGGGCCACTGATATGAATGGAGTCATCAACCTAAAGAAGCAGAAGATGATATTCAAGAAAAATTCCCTATACGTAGTAGTTCCGCTAGACCCAGCCAAAGGAGCGCGCTACATGGAACCTATGCGCGAAAAGGAGATGGATTGTATTTACCAGATAACAACATGAGACTAGGATCAGGTGAACTCGATTATAGATGGGAAAATCTCATGGGAGCACAATAGTTCCTGCACTTCGGATTTAGACGAAGAAGTAGAACAATGGAAAAACCGGTTGCATGAAGTGACAATGCTAAATTGCAACATGATGATTAGATCACTGAATTGTGTGATGATAGAGGCAAGGGAACTGCCAACCTATGATGGGGTGACAACGGTGGATGAATTCTTGGAAAATTTTGAAAGCACGGTATTGGAATAGCATTAGTACGGTGCACTGGAATGGGCACTGAACACAACACCCTCACGATAGTGGAGTACACATCAGAAGACCATTGTAAACTGGCACAAATCTAGAAGATGGATGTGCTTATGATTTGGAAACCCCTATCTTCGAACAAGAGCCGGGCAGCCAGGACGAAGCAGCTTGCATGTCGACTTGTGTCGATGGGTGCAGACGTGTTCTATGCAAGCACATCCCAGACTAAGGATCGAAAATTAGAACCAGACACGACAGTAAGAAAAGTGATGCACACCAAAAATGTTCAACATCGAAGCATTCAAAAAGCTATGTGAAATGATGAACAAAGTTCACCAAGTGAGACAAACTACCTGGGACCTACGTGTACCAACAATTTGATGCGCCTATAGGGCCATAAGAAAAAATTAGAGCGTGGAAGTGATCCCAACACTGATGAGAAGAAACAAAACCATAAGAACAGAGAAGAATCCCCCTAAAAAAACTCGCACAGTTGGGATAGTGCGCAAGGACCCGGGTGAAGGAATTATGCAGTTACAGGAAGCCATTCGACGAGGAAACTTGAAACTCTATGAACTCGAAGAAGATTGGATATGGCTAAGAAAGAAAAGCATGATATTAGACGAAGAAATAAAAAAAATGAAAACTGAAGTCACGAAAGCTTGCTACGCTGAAAAACTAAGCACAATGGAACAAGGTATAGCCAGCCATACTACTGTGTTAGAAGAATTTGTGGCCCTACTACCATGGCTGCAACCGCACCTTTCTAGACAAGGTAAACTGGGCAACACACCGCATAAGGAGGAGCGTGAGGCACTGACTGGCACAAGGGTAACTAAGGAAGGTAAATTGAAGCCTCACACTGGTGGTGAGACCAGCTGACTATCCGTAGGAAGCACAGTCTTAGCACTCTAAGAAGTTGAAAGAGAGCGTGGGACTATAAAGGAGTTTTTATGGGAGATGCGCGATAAGGAGGTTGCGCATGGGATCAGTATGACACATGGGTCACATCCATGCACAGAGGGCTACGCTACCATGCTGTCAGGCTGGGACGTGATCGTTGGTGTCACTATTCATGAAAAGATGTCCAATTTTTGGCAATGAGGAGCGGGAATTGGGCAATTAAGACAAGAAGTCAAAACTAGATTTGGGACTATCTGCTGCCAATCTCACATTAATGAGTTGAATAAAGGGGGAACGATCAAATTTGAGTTGAAAATGGCCTATAAATCATAGGTGGCTCCCCACCGAACAACCCTTGGTGTTTTAATAATTTAGTTGGTGTGCTATCAATTGGGTATGGACCTAACGAATTTGGAGGCTGTGAGAGCAAGTTCAGTGTTTGAGACATTGCCAAAGGAGACATAGGATTTCCTTATCAGAATGATGTCAAACCAACGAATTCATTCACTGCTCTATGCCATTGGTGGGGGATGCACCGGAAATCCCTAAATCGCCCCAGACACCAAGGCCCAAAAGGATCCATAGGTAGCAGGACCTATCTGTATGTTTCCGCGAAATCTGAGGTTTGGTAAACTATATATGGAAGACAAGGGAAATATGGTTAATCTTGAGATAGATGATGAGGAGGAGGATCTCCAGGCCATCGTAGAAGAGATTGAACCAGATGAAAAAATGGCAAAAGACATTTAGCGAGTACGTGCTGCAGCAAAACTGCCCAAATATGTGTTGTTGGGAAAAGTATCCAATTCGGAATGCCCCTATCCCACTCTAAGAGGTGATAGTGCCTTAGCAACAAACAGGTAAACTTATTTGAGTATTCTTCTTTATGAAATGCAAGCGAGGAAGAAGGATTTAACTAACCTGTATCTTCCGCTAGTTTGTCGATCCAAATCACTCCTCTCTTCAGTAGCTCCCAGCTTCTTGCTCCTTCACCGGCCCACCTTCACCGAATTCCTGCAAGATCACAAGAGAGAGAAACTACACAAAGATACAGATATACATTCATAAAAAGCTCAAGATCATATTAAGCTAAACATGTAAGCATAACAAAACATCATTGGTATAGAACATGTAGGAGAAACTCAAATAGTTTATTGATAAGATAATAAAGTCCAAGAGGAGATACAACCAAGTGAGTTTCGATCCAGCATCTACCTCCCAGCAAAGGAATCCCTTCCTCTCCTCCAACAAAGCATAAATCACCCAATGTGCTAATCTCAATCTCAAACCAACAGCAATTCTCTGCAAAGTACAAAATTCCAACCTCCTGAACCTCTGGGTGAGAGATCCATATATAGATGTAAGCAGAGAGGATGAGTCAGCTTATGTTTTGACTTGTGGCTTCTCTCTGTCAGTTCTTGCTTCCACTTGGAGGTTGAGAACCTCTTACTCATCACTAGTCGAATTCATTGAGGCAAGTGTCATTGGAGAAGATTCTGGAAGCTTCCAGGGTCTTTCCACCTCGTTGAATGAACTTGCCATTTTTGATTTCCCGCTCAGCGCACCCTGGTAGTGCTTCTACCTGCGTTGCAGTGCACCTAGCCAGTGTAATCTCTGCATTTCAGCGCAGACAGCTAGTGGAGCCTCTGAATTGATCCTGAATTGACTGTTTCTGAGTGGTTTTTGGTGGAGAACTTCTGGGAGAAGCTGTCATTGGTTGACCTTGTTCCTTTAGGAGCTGTAACAACATCTTTAGGGACTTTGGATCCCTTGAATTATGGACATTTCATGCTCAATGCTGTAAGGCACAAAAATCTCTATAACAGTTGCCCCCTAAAGTATGAGGCCGTTTATAGGGTGAAATTCTTTATTAGGAGGATCCGAAGTTCTTCCAATGCTGGGAGGAGACCTGTAATAAGATACAATACAATACATTATTTTTCATACTGTTTTCATGATCTAGCTGAGGCGAGCATTCCCATGCTCAGCTTTATAAATTCATTTTTCTGTACATAGAACAGACAATCGCCTGATGGTAGACTAATAATTTTGATGAAATCATCATCCTTTGGTAGGATGATTGTCTGTGCTACAATGCTGTACATGTCAATGTCTTCATTTTTTCCTGAATATATATCGCAGCCCAGATGGATGAAACTAGATCCGGGGTCTTCAAACTCGTTCGATCTTCACTCTAAGTACAAGTCGATCCATGTGAGAGATGTTCTGAAGTCGAACATGGAAAGACATCGCTTGATTACCGGTCAATGAGGTAAACCGTTAACAAGCGCGAGAGGAATCACCGATAATGATAATGACCCTCAAGGTACTGCAGTACAATTCACGTGGTCTGAATAAAGGACTTGGCGTCGAACACCACGCAAAATCTTTCGGTCGAAGGTCATTGATGTATACCTGTCGCCGGAAGTGAGAAACTTGCCATTGAGGCATGCAAGCTTCAAAGTATTGAAGGGGGTGTTCCTAGATCAACTTCTTGGATAATGAGCTGATGTCGACAAGAAGCGATCCGTCAAAGGAGGGCCTTAATGTATCCCACATCAGTGACACGGAACGGAGCAAATGATTTTGATGGAGGTGAAAACGATCTGATGATATATGGTTCAGGGTGGCGGTCATGAAAGGATGAAGGATAATGTATGGTAGTGGATGGGACATGGTTGACTTCTCTGGATGAATTCTCTTGAACATATCAGCGACACTTGTGTGATGGATTGGTAGCATTTACCCCAAATATGGATGGTATTGGCGAGACCATGGTGATGTGACCGGTGAATGAAACAACCCAACCCGACTCAGGCATGGAGTGGAAGTGTCATGTTCAAGAGCGACTTGCTACCAATAAAGTTCTTTGAGTTTCTTCCAAATTTTTCCCCAGTCATTGTTGACCAGTACCTCTTTATTTTTGTCAAGGTTGAGGAGGATAACATATGCTTGTTCTATAATTTGCCCTTCGGGCAAACCCATCGCTATGTTTTAAAGAGCCTAGCGATAGTGAAACTCGTTCTCGTCTAAAGACAAGTTTGTCGCTATTTAATGTTTTTAACGAGTCTAACGACAAAGATAACTCGGTCCTTTTCATTTTTAGAGAGTCTGAAAAGGTACGTAAAGTCAACTCCGAAAGTCCTTTTTCGTCATCTAATCCCTTAAGTCCGAAAATGTATAAAACAATACAGAAGGGATGAATTTTTGATAGTTTTAACGAGCCGAAAAAAACAAGCGCTCGATATTTTTATGCAATAATCCCTCAGGTCCAAAAAGATTAAAATCTAGAGCAGGGATAGCACTTATGGTCACTTTAACAAGCTGGAAGGCCAAAACTCGGCAATCTTTTCATATTTTACGAGTCATATGAAAAGAGCTTAAAGAAGACTCATCTTTTGAGGAACGAGTGATAAAATGGGTTAGTAGCTGATTCCAGGTAAGGGTTGGAATTTTCCAAGCACGGCAGTGTCACAAGGATGGCTAGTGAAATCACTCTTCACAGCTGTTCCTCAAAATGGGTAAACGATCATATGGAGGTGAACGATCGGCCAACGGAAAAGTGGAGGTGACGGTGCAAACACGACCAAGGCTTTAATGGCTGATAATGTTACATTCACGGTGGTTATTTATCGGAAGATAGTTCATTTTTTAACGAGCTTAAACGCGGAAAAACACTGCTCAGTCTTATGTTTATTTTTTAACGAGCATGAACTATGTGCTAAAACTGCTCGATCTTATGTTTATTTCTTAACGAGCATGAACTATGTGCTAAAACTGCTCGATTTTCCAGTCATATGATAAGAATGTCTCATGTAAGATCCCATTTTTTATGGAGCTTGCACCTCACAAAGCTATGCTCCTGGAATCCTTTCTCTATGCAAGTTCAGAAACGACTAATCCTACGAGTTTAAAGGGTTAGAACTACAGTTTTAAAGGGAGGACCTAAAAATTTAAAAAATAAATAGCCGCCCCTTGCTTGCACTGCAAAAGGTTTGCATGCCCCCAGGTATAAAACAGAGTTTCAAGGTTACCTCTACTTTAGTCCGATAAAACAATTGTTTTAGCGAGAGAGGCCTACCTCTTACAGGTCACCCAAAGATTGTTCTATTAATCTTTCAAAGGAAACACTTCTTCGGCAATGTCTACCAAGATATACAAAGGTGATTGACTCAGCTCTGTCAACTCACATAACTTTGACAAAAGAATCTTATTCTAGAATAACCCCTCTTCCAAGACGGACGGGGTACAGACTAGTCATATTCTCCCGCGGAAACCTACCCTATACCCAAAATTTTCCTGCTGAAGCAGACCGGATGCATGCCCCCTGGGTTCCAGTCATATCCTTCCGAATTACTCGCGCTCATCGGGAGGATGGACCGTGGGTTGAGACATTTCTTGCGTGAAGAGACCATTTAGGGAAGGTATGTGACTATTTACGATGCGTGATCCGGGAAATGAAAGCTGGTCCACGAGCTTGACCACTCTTCCTTCGTGCGGAAAACACATTACTCTAAAGAGTGAGGAGACGATGGCTCCCATGCAATATATATAGTCTCATCCAAGGAGTAGGTTATAATCCAAGGGTCCTTGAACGACCATCACGTTCATTTGAATGGTCTTCCCTTTCAATGTGATAGGCACATTGGGGAGGATCCCTAAAGGTCGACTGGTTCCTTTATCAAAGCCTGTCAGATTTTTCATTTCAGGTAAAAGCGTTGGCGAACCAAGTGCTTTCCAAGCAGTGGAGGAAAGGATACTCACAGATGCCCCTTCATCAATGATGGTGCCAGCCATGACCATTCTGTATATTTGGACGATAATTTTGAATGGTATGCTTCCTGGAAAACGGGGTCTGCCTAGTTGGTTCCAATCGAAGGAGACAACTAGGTTGCTTGGTGGTGGGACCAAGTAAACGGCCGGGTATCGCTCTGACGAACTTCCTTCCTGTGATAAAGGAATGGGGGGAGTGCCCCCGTGCTCGTCGGAGTCTGTGTTGATGAAGAGAATTTGGATGGTGTCATCTTTATCCTCTTCAGTGACTGTATCATTCGAAGATAAATCCTCTGAAGGCAAGACCAGGTCAACTGTCGCCTCGACCTTTTGACTTTCATCGGGTATGGATTCAGTTGGTTCATCTTCAATGACCGGAGCTTCAGCCGACCACTTGAGCGGGCCAGCTGGATTTTCAACTAAAGAAGGACTCGGCAAGAGTTTTTTATATCCAGGAGGAAGTCGTAACGGTGAAACCGGACGATCATCCAAAACTTTTTTCGGTTCGTCTAAGAAGGGATAACGGTGGATGGCGTGATCACCTTCGCATAGTCTACAGGGAGATCTAGCTCTCCCTTTTTGTCCAAGGACTTCACTTTCGCTAGTTGACGGTATGCATTCAACATGGCTGTCAGAGGTTGATGCTACCGGATTTTGCAAACGGGGAGACCAGTCCCTTAGTATCCGAGGGATGCAGGGACAATCTCTGTGGAAGTGGTCTCCCTTGCATATGACACATGGCGATTTAGGCCTAGTCAGTACTGTGTGTGGATTTCTATCAGACGACACTTGTTTGCCCCCAGTCACTTTTTGCTCCTTCTTCTTCTCTTTCTTCTTCTTTTCCTTCTTCTCCTTAGGATCCTGGTTTTTTGTTTTACCAGTTCCGTCAAGCGAAGAGGAAGGAGGAGAGGAAGAATTAGAGGATGTAGAAGGCTGGTGGGCAACTCTGGACTGGTCTAACTGTTGATTCGACTGTTCAGGAATAGTGGTGTTCTGAACGACATTGGTTGAGAAGAGCCAGACCGGCAAGCCAATTGTCAGTCCTGGAAGCGACAATGTGGCCATATGGGGTGCACCAACATCTCCCCAAGAGGACAAGGGACTAGGATTTCCACCAAGGGGAATTCCTTGGTTGGTGTGCTCCATTTTCTCAACCTAAAGATCAACGCAGGAAAAAGGGGTGATTGTTCCATTTAAAATAAATTTTAACGACGCTTTAGACACAACTTGCTTTTTCAATTTTAAAGAGTCGAGAAAAAGCTAAAGATGACTCTAGTCTCCTTCGATGTTTTAACGAGCCCGAAGTGACAAATGCTCGGATGGACTTTTTCTGTTATAGAGTCTGAAAAAGGCCGAAAGGAACTGCTCTGGAGTTCTAGGTAGAGGGTGTGCCAAACTTTTCACAAAACCGTCGAATACTTTTTAAGGTACGGGCGGTCAATCTTCCCGAATGCTGTGTTCAGTGCATTGCGATCAGTAGGGCGGTCGACACAGCTTCCTAAGGATAAAGGTTTTATGCGTATAGGGGTCTCCCAATATATACTCGACGGTACGTGGGAGCACAATCCATACTGGCGCTATCGTCCCTCAGGAGGAATCACCCTGTCGTGGCGGAAAAAGTCGTTTGTGCGGACACAACTGACCTCCCTAGGAGTCTAAACTCTCTAGCGACAAACAAGACAAAATGGAGTGATCTTTCTCTAAATATACCTTTTAAAACATGAAAACTACAAGTGTTTAGGCTTACCTTATTCCAAAACGTTGTTGTTGTAGTCCGTCCTTGCCGATTCGGATGAGCTCCTCCTTCAAGTCAATTCCTGCAACCACAAACAATCAAACAATTACCAAGCACTTGCATTTCATATAATAAAACATATATTCAACATGCAGACCAAGGAACACATGAAATAACTCATTAACACAAGCTATTGAGAAAAATAAACCAGTTTGTATTAATAACGAAACAAAGAAACTCTTACAACCTGGCCTTGGTGTTGTGCAAGTTCCTCCCAGGGTCCATCAAGGGTTTTCCTCTACTTTGACAAAGCTCACCCACTTCCAAGTAGAATCAAGCAAAGACAATCTCTCCTCACAAGGTTCTAAATGGGAGTCCTAATTCCTGCAGCATTTACCCAAAGAAAATGTATAGCTCCAACCTCTCCTCCCTCTGGCTCAATGTCTTTATTTATAGTGCTGTAAAGAGGTTATTCAGGTCCACCATCAATGGGATAATCCCCCTCTTTGGGTGGGATAGCTCCCTTATTGATGGGATAAGTTCCTCCTTAATAGGGATACATGAACCAACTGGAGGCGCATCCATTTCATCAAACCGACCTCTAGAAAGTTCTAGAAGTAACCACAAGTAACTTTTTTAAGATGAAACTCGCGCATTTTGCCTTTTACAGAAGGACGCACCTGTCCCTTAACATACAGAGCGTCCAAGGACGCAACTTTTGTGAACATTGTGAGCGTCCCCGCAGGTAAGGCTAGAGAGAACCTGCGACCCCAGAGATAAACACATTTTTTACAAGACTTTCTCTCTTCTTTGAGTTTGAGATGGATAGCAGAGGCATAAGACTTGCCTAAGAGGGTAGCATGACTGTTGATTTGAGCCATACTAACTGTAAGTAGTCATGGTGACATTTTTTAGTGTAACAGATTGCCCCCTAAAGTGCGAAGCCTGGAATAGATTAGGGTTTTGTAATTCTAGGAAGGGTGAAGCGCTTTATCATTTCAAGGATTGTCTTGTGGATGACCTGGTTGGAACCTGCAATTTTCAACACAAAATACATGTATAAGATTATATCATCACTGAGGTAGGCATTCCCATACTCAGATTCAAAACTTTAACTAATGGACTAACTATTCTGATACAGGAATGATCTTGCAGTACATCATTTTTATAGACTTTTGTAGACACAGTATGGACGCAGCCATCTGTTTATGATTAGTCTACATAGATAATGAATACAAAACTCCTCGCAGCCTGGATGGTAGAAACTAGATCCAGGGTCTTCACTTCTACTTCCCGAATTGGTACGATTCTAGCCATGTGATTAAATGATTTGATGTCGAACATGTTAGAAACCACTTGATTACCAGTCGATGATGTAAACTGTTAACAAGCGTGAGAGAGACCACCAGTAATGTCAATGGTTCTCAAAGTACCAAGCACAACCCGTGAAATGTGAATAGATGTTTTGATGTCGAACACTTCACGGAATCCTTTGATCGAAAGTCAATGATGTAAACTGACGTCAAAGGCGAGAAACCTGCCATTGATGCATGCAGACTTCAAGGTACTGTCGATTCCTAAGTCATCTTTCTAGATAATGTGTCGATGTCGATAGAAAGCGACCCGTTGCAGGCAAGCCCGCAACACGAAATCATTGTTCAAGTTGAAGAAATGTTGCTGTAAGGACTGACTCAGGGATGGTCAAATGGATGACAAGTATTTTGCAGATGAAAGTTTTGCTTGCAGACCTCTTGAACACATAACGACACGACAGATGGCTTGGTGACGAATAACTCAAAGTTAATCCCCGGAACCCGGTTAAAGACTTTCAAAGTGGTTTGGTCAACTGTGAGGTAAAAGATTTCCCAACCCAGGTGAATGAAAAGTGTCGTGTTCAAGAGTGGTAATAAAGTTTCTTTTGAGACAAAAGGTAACAAACAGGTTCATTCTTCTCTCTTTTCCCCCACCATTTCTGGCAAGTACCTCTTTATTTTTAACAAGCTTGAGGAGGATAACATATGCTTGATTATAAGCTCATCCTTCGGACGAGTCCAACCTAGTTTAAATTCGAACCCTAGGAAGGAGTGGTTCGTTCCTGTTTGTAATTGAACAGGTCCTTTACTGTAAAAGTTTAACGAGCCCAGTATAGGAGAAACTCGGCGTTTTTCAATTTTAGAGAGTCTGAAAAAACTTAAGGAGACTCCACGTTGAACTTTTTCGTATATTTGTGTCCCTCAAGCCCGAAAAAGTATAAAATAATACCTGGGGGAACCGCTTGATCTTGCGACCAAGGAGTACTTTCATAATAGTGTCGTTGACCTGAAAAGTAAAAAGCGATCAAGGACACGTCGTTTTATTTCCTTATCGAGTTTGAAACGACAAAAACCCGGCAATCTTTTCCTGATTTTGCGGTCAGAAAAGAGCTAAAAGGGGACCGTCTTTTAATTCCGTTTTAACGAGTGTAAAAGAAACGCTCGGCGATCTTTTCATGTTTTAGGAGTCAGAAAAGGGCTTAAAAGATGACTCTGATATTTTTGTTTGTGAAAAATGACAATTTCCCTCGAAATCCCTTTGTCCTGCACAAAAGCAACACATTACTCATACCTGTTTAAAATAGGCAAAAATACATCGAAAAACATCTTTTCATGGTAAAAAATGAACTAATTCATCCAAAAAACCTATAAAAAGACCTTTTACCATGTCATTTTTACCGTTTGACTGTTGAGGTTGAAAAAGGAGCTTTTGACAAGAAACTTCCCGTGGTCGCTGCGGAAAATCTGACCGTCGGAATCGAACGCCGTCTTATCCAGGTATTTTACACATCCTACTCTGCATTTCTATCCGTTTAGAATCAATTTTTAGGTCTTAGTTTCATTTTTTGGGGGGGTTTTGGTTTTGGAATGCGCCTCTCGGCGGACGCAGGTGCCCTTCGGGTGACCTGCGTCCCCCGACTTTTTCTCATACGGGAAAATGGTCGGAAGACGCAGCCCGCCTTCAGGCCAGCCGCGTCCGGGCGCCCTGTGCTACAAAGCCGGGGTGCGTCTTCCGAGAAGTGCGCATTTCAAAACCCCAACTCCCTCAAAAAACTACCAAAAATTCCCAAATCAATTTCTAATTGCTATTTTTGATGTGCAGGGCATTAACCATGTTAGATTGGAGAGAAAGAGAGCATGTAGAGGATGATGAAGCTGCAATAAATCATCAACCTTCCCTGGATGCCCTAAGAGCATGCGGATTATACAAATATTGGACCATACCGGGCATGAGGGGCCAGGTAAGATTCTTGGAATGGCTGGTTGAGCGATGGAACGTTCAAGAACAATGCTTTTACATAGGAGGGCACCAGCTCGAGATAGAGCCCTCGGATGTATACTTTCTCACTGGCTTGCCGAACAGAGGTGAGCAACTCAGTCTTGCGGGGACTAGGCCGGGTGGCCAATCCCTTGATAGTCTCCGCGAGGAGTGGTGCACACCTGGGGCTCACCATTCAAAAGGCATAGAGATAAAACACATCACTCTGCCTGAACTCAAAGTCATAGCGTTCACGGTTACCAGAATTTGCGGCGCGGCCGCTTTACACATTGCTTCCGGATCCCAAATGCGGATGGCAATTGACTGTTACCAAGGCACCATTTTCAACTGGTGTGAAGCTGTGTCGGCTCATATGAAGAGCCAACTGACCAAGGCAAAGAACGGACGACTAAAGACTTTTGGATATGGGCCTCTAGTCGTGAGCTTTGCCTTGGAGAGAGTTCCAATGCTGATCCCTCAGCAACTCACTGTTGATATCTTGGGTCCTCGGGAGCCAAAGCTGATACGATGGGTTGCGGTGATGGCCCGGCATCCTGACGAGGGTGCGACAGTGGTTCGATTCTCAGATAGTTACTTTCACTGGTTAGAGGACCAGGTTTTTTCGATACAGGACTTTCCGTATGCCGGAGTGGATTTTAGAGGTGATCCGGACATGGTTCTTCCACAGGGAGAACAATGGGATGACAGAGGTACTTTTATTTTCACAAGTTTTCTAATTATGTATTTTTTTTATTTTTCATATATATCGTCTCAAAACTAACAGTAAAATTTTCAAAATGCAGATGTTGGTCCACAGCGTCCAGCCAACCTCCGGCCTTTTGATAGACTACATCCAGCTGCACCGGTACCGGCCCCACAGGACGCGGCTGCAGAAGTACTAGCTGAGTTGGAGCATGATCTAGAGCGTCTCACGGCAGATATACCTGAGACTACTATGGATGACATTCCTATCAGGCTTCAGCGCTTCGTAGTCGCGGTCCCTGGACCGTTTAGGAGATTTTTGCGTAAGGTAGCCCGCGCAGTGGTGTCATACAGAGAGCACCACCAGTGATTGACTAGTCACTTTTGTAGTCACATGTGACATTTTGACTTTTTGTACTATCATTTTGCCGATCATAAGGTGTTTTCAACCTATGATCGAAGACGATGTATATATTTTTTGACACACTTCTATCTATATATATCACTATTACCGGCTTATCTTGTTTAACATATGTGATGAAATGTTTTTAAATTTACTTGCATGATTATCGTAAATGTCTGTCCAACATTCGAGAAGCAATTGCATCTGCTAATGTATTCAAAGACCTTGGAATATGTTGATATTCAATGTAATCAAATTCACGTTCCAAGAGACGCACTCTCAAAAACAACCTTAATAACACAGGATTTCTAATGGCATAAACTCTATTAAGCTGTAATACAACAAGTTCAGAATCTAACCTCACTATCAAACGTCGAATTCCAAATGAAATAGATTCGGATAATAATTCAACCACTGCACTGTATTCTGCAATGTTGTTCGTTGTTTGACCGAGGCTTACCCCATGCATAGAAACTAACTCGTCAGAGGGCGAATAGATAACCCAAGCTGCGGAAGAGATATTCCGTGTACTACGACAAGCACCATCAGCAAATCCAATGTATGTTTGGAGAGGCGTCGACATCTGCAATATCAAGAGTAAAACCAAGATAAGCCAGAATAACGACGAAAAACCACACTCTCTAAGCTAAGCACACTGACTAAACTAACACACTTGCTAGCTAGAAAGAAAATCTAACCTATCTAAAAATTTCTCCATACCCATCATTTAAGCATAATACCTCTTTAGGTAAAGTCCATTTCTGGGTTTACCCAAAGAGTCCCCATCAAAATCAACTAGCTCATAAGCCCCTTTTGCTAGCTTTCGCTTTACAATGTAGGGCCCATGCCACATGGGAACGAATTTTCCGGCACCTAGCTTATCGTTAGCTTGATCATATAATAGTACTAGGTCTCCTTCCGAAAAACTTCGAGGGGTTACATTTTTATCATACTGAGCTTTCATTCGTTTCGCGTGAGTCTCGATTGCCAATGTAGCGTCACGTCGAGTCTCATCTAATTTAGCCAAGTACAATAAACGTTTCTCCTCTTCGGAAGTAGCTGGAAGTAATTCGACAGCCATTTGAAGTGATGGGATTTCGCATTCAATGGGTAACACAGCTTCTAAGCCATAAACTAGCTGGAAAGGAGTGAACCCTGTTGAATTTTTCACTGAGGTTCGGTATGCCCATAGCGCTGAAAATAACATGTTGTGCCAATTCGACCGATGAATACCAATGGTTCGTCGGATCATGATAACTAGAACTTTGTTGATAGACTCAACCAAACCGTTGGCTTGCGGATAATAAGGAGTAGAGCTATCGTGGCGCAAACCAAGCTGGCTTGTAAGCTCAGTCATCATGACGTTTCGAAAATGGCTCCCATGGTCAGTAATGATTGCTTGTGGGACACCAAACCTAGTTATGATATGATTGAATACGAAAACTGCAGCTGTTTTGCCGCTTGCGTCGAATGTAGGCATCGCCTCGGCCCACTTAGTAAAATAATCAACCGCAAGGATGATATACGCATGCCCCCCGGCCGAGTGAGGGTTACAAGTAATAAAGTCGATACCCCATTTGGCGAATGGACCAACGGCAATTATAGGGTGGAGAGGAGCAGGTGGAGCGCGCATCTTGCGATCAAACACTTGACAGTTGTGGCACTTCCTGACTGCAATGATACAATCTTTAAACATAGACGGCCAGAAATAGCCAGCGCGCAACACCTTCTGAGCTGTGGCATACCCAGACATATGACCGCCACATGCTCCAGAGTGACAATCATTCAAAACCCTCTCAGCCTCTTCGTGAGTTAAACAACGTCGAAAAACTAAGTCTGCCCCCCGGCGATAAAGTGTATCTCCAATAATTTTGTATGGCTGGGATTGAAACCGAATTTTTCGACGTTCCGCTTTGGAAGCTTCAGGCCGAAAGGTTTGGGTTTGGAGATAGATGATTATATCCCCGTACCACGGATCTACAGTACTGATAAGAAACAAAGATTCGTCCGCAATGGACTCCTCTGCCACAGTCTCTGTGTCAGCACTCGGGAAATCACACATCAATTCCGCAAAAACTAAGGATTTCTTAGACTTGGACTTCTCGAACTCCAAGTCGAACTCTTGCAGGATAACAATCCATTTAGAGTACTTGCCCCCTAGCAGTTGTTTTGTCAAAATATAAATCATAGGGTTGCAATCCGAAATAACTGTAGTTTTGCGGAGAAGAATGTAGTGACGGAAACGCTGGACAGCTTGAACGGCTGCCAGGGCCAATTTCTCCACATGCGAATATTTTAGCTCAGTGGGATTTAAGGTCCTACTAAGATAATATATCACATGCTCCGCTCCGAATTCATCTTCTTGAACTAACACCATTCCAATGGTGGAATGCGAAGCTGCGAGGTATAAGAAGTAGTCCTGGTTGTAGTTGGGAGGATGCAATAACGGTGCATGGGTCAACGCGTGTTTAAGTGCATCAAAAGATTGTTGGGCAATCTCGTCCCAAAAGAATTGTGCGTTCTGTTTCAACAACCGTGTAAAACCTTTAGTGACCTCGGCGTAGTTTGGGATGAATCGGCGTAAAAAGTTCGCTTTCCCTTGCAAACTTTGGAGTTGGCGCAAACTCGAAGGAGGAGGCAATTTGATGATAGCCTCGACTTTCGAGGGATCGACGCGAATGCCGGCTTTTGAAACAACAAATCCCAGCAATCGACCTGTTTCTATACAGAAAACACACTTGTGGGGATTCAACCGAATTCGATAATGCCTACACCTCATAAAGATTGCTCGTAGGTGGACAAGGTGATCAGCTCGATGTAAAGAATGAGCAGGCAAATCATCGAGATAGGGTTGCACAATGTGCTTGATGTCATGAAATGCATAAGACATCGCCCGTTGAAAAGTGGCCCCGGCATTCTTAAGCCCAAAAGGTAATTTGCAATAAGCAAATGTCCCCCATGGACAAATGAATGCCGTTTTTGGTTGGTCGGCAGGTAGAATATTGATTTGATTATAGCCCGAGAAACCATCCATGAAGGAAAACATTTCACTTCCGGCACAATCATCAATAATTTGATCGATATAAGGCGTAGGATAGTTGTCTTTTGGACAAGCTCGATTTATATCCCTATAGTCGATACAGATTCTTATTGTTCCTTGTTTCTTATTGACCGGAACAATATTCGATACCCAATCCGTTAACGGGATCGGATAAATGAAACCTGCTTTCAACAGCTTTTCGACTTCTGCTTTAATCGCAGCCGCTTTTCGAGGGTGAATCTGACGCAACCGTTGCCGGACGGGTTTAGCATCCGGGTAGGTCTTTATTTCATGAACAACAATGGCAGGATCAATTCCCGGCATTTCCTCGTAAGACCAGGCAAACACGTCGCGGAATTCTTGGAATAGGGCCTTGTAAGTTTGGATTTCTTCTTCAGTACATGCGGCACCTATATGAATGTTTTCCTCGATTCCGGGCTTCACTGAAATATCAATGGGAATAGTACGAGAAATATTCCCTAAATTCAACTCTGAATCAGAATGTTTCGTTGGATCCTGAGCGTCTTTGACATATTCAGCGGTAAAGATAGATGAAAAATCATTTTCAAATGCATCATCCTTAGGTAAAAACGAAGATCTGTGATGGAGATCCTCCCATGGTAGATCATCTACACTTAGGATTTCGCGAAGTTGTTCGTCAGATGACACGACTTCGGGAAACGTTATCCGTTCTAAGGGTGAGGTGAAAAGTGACTCTTCACTGACCACATTCATTTGGTCGACTTCGGTTGAATGAAAGTCGGTAAAAGACATGAGAGCTTCATAAGCAATTTCATATGGACTCAAAGGCATAACATCACCGAGTGAGTCTATCTCAGAGTCAGATGGGACAAACCAAGGATCATCATAAATAATGTTTTCTGATGTAATCATATGAATGGTTGCAAACGAAGGATCTGCGCTGAGTGGAGGGAGAGGAAAAGTTCCCAGTAAACCGGAATCCTTAACTAAACCTACACCAACGTCCCTATAAGGGATTGTCGTCTTACCAACATGCTGGATACTCTCTGAAGAGGCTGGGTCGGATGAAAAGTATGTCAGCTGATCAATAGTCACGATCTTACCGTTATGTGGAAACTTAATTACTCTGAAGACCGATGAAACGACCGCTGTCATAGCATATGACCAACTTCGACCCAAAAGAAGGTTGTAGTCTAGAGGGGCATCAACCACTTCCACATCCAGACTAACGGTTTTACCTTCAACCCCTATAGGCAATTCTTGTAGAATACCAAACGGACGGAACCCACGGCCATCAAAGGCCTTAAGGATGGTGGGGGATTGGTTCAACGAAGGAGAACCAAGCGATCTCCAACATTGAATCGACATAATACACGTAGAAGCTCCCTCATCAATCACAGTCCGATGAATAGGCCTGTTTTTGACTATCACTGGAATTTGGAAAGCCATTTGATGGGGGAGACGTGGTGTACTATTTTCTAGATCAAAGATCATTAGGTTCGGGTCCTGAACATCGACAGCTCCGATAGCCGACAAAAGCAATTTCCGTTGTGCTGGGCATGATTGCAGCACTTCGAGTGCCGACATTGCTGAAGGTGAAACAGCTAAGTCCTCAACAATGTTGTAATTCTGGGCTGCTCTCGCATGTGGATTGAAAGCAGACCTTCGAAGTACACCCTTGGCGGGCGGCTTAATCACTAAGTCTGGGTTAGGTTTTTCGATCTGTAGTGGATCGGAACCAGGAGCTGAGGTTGATGGGTTAGAGTGAGAAGATTCTGCTTCCTTACCATCAACAGGAGCCTTACTACCATAATCTTGCGATCGAGTCGCAATCCTCACATGAGACATCATCAAAATGGGTTCTTCACTGGCATTCGAAGAAGAACCTATCATCTTATTCTCCTGCTCTGGAAATGGATTTTTTAACACAGCAGGAGTGGGAGAACCTTTGACTATTTTTACAACCTCGGCCCGATGAGGGCAATCTCTCGTAAAATGATCCTCTTCACAAATAAGACAAGGATATCGAGGTTTGCGTTTTTCGTCATTGGTTTCCGACTTTTCAGTTTTCTCCTTTGGAGCCTTGTCTGCTTTAGCCTTCTTCTTTCCTTTCTTCTTTCCACCGTTTTTTGATTTGGCCGTAGATGACTCTACAGCGTGAATGTCGGCGGTAAGTTCAGGAGAAGACTCTCCTGTCGGAGAATCAGGCAAAGTGATAATTGGAGTAGTTGAAGCCTTGGAAGACTTCTTCTTGCTCTTCGTAGTCACGATACCAATCATACCATCAGCGGCATGAGATCCCGAAGGAGCAGCAGCGATTTGATTCGACTTTGGAAGATCCGGAATCTTCTCGTGTAACGTACCCGACTGAGTGTAAACTAAGTCAAGGTATTGTGCCTGAGCAATGACTTGCTCCTCAGTAACTACTCCGGCCTTAGCTACATCTTCAGTAATCTTCGGTAATAATGATTTGACAAACCATTCAGCTAAGATTTGGTCCGGGATAAAAACTTTCACTAATCTCCTTCGACGTCTCCACTCATGAATGTGATCAGAAATATACGTGGACGTCGATTGTTTTAGTGAAGTTAATAACTCCGTGCCGTTATCGTATCTGACCGGCAACTGAAAGTGAGTTAAGAACGAGGTAGCTAACTGGCTAAAGTTGTAAAAAGAGGCCCGTGGTAACTCAATGTACCACTTGGCCGCGAGACCAATGAGTGTACGCTGGAAAAGACGTAAGCGGATGGAATCATCTGAGATAGAATTTGAAGCACACCAGAGGTGGTAAGTCATCACATGATTGGACGGATCCTCTCCAGACTTACCTTCGAACTTGGGTATATCGCTGGGCAACTTATTTGGCATTGGCGGCCAGAACTGAAGATATTGAATTGGATCGTTCGTTAGGCGCGTCAAGTCGGGTAAATCCAAAGTTGCAATAAACGGTAACTGCCGGTTAGGATCTCTAAAACTCTGGGTCACAATACCAGCCCCAGGAGGAGGATATCCAGGATAACTAGGAACAGGAGTCGCATTTGGGATATTATATCCTCCTGGAAAACCAGGATTAACCGGACCGTACTGGGGTTGTTGATAAGTGTACCCAGGATACGGTTGATACTGGTAAACCGGTTGTTGGACAGCTTGCCCAGGTTGGTACTGTCCCTGGTACGGAGGTTGAACAAATTGAGGTTGAGTAGTGACAACCGTACTTATACCAGGCTGACCTACAGGCATCTGGACCGTGGTTTGAATCGTAGATCCAGACAACGGTAAAGATGTCTGAGGTGTGGTAACAGGGACAGTAGAAACTGGAGCCGTCGATACTCCAGAAGTAAGTATGGTAGATGTAGCGGTAGTTGCAGCAGCCGTTTGAGATGGAGTACTAGGTGCAATTGACGGCTGAGTAACTACCGAAGTTACAGAAGTTTGAACATTTGGCTGGACAGGTTGCGGTTGCTGGGTTGGACCAGAAACTACGGGTTGTCCAGCTTGAGGAACCATCTGTACACTTGGCTGCAACACCTGTTGACCCTGTGATGGATCCCACACTAACATTCCAGGGTATTGACCCGTAACAGGTTGAGGATACTGAGATCCATAACCAGATTGAGGGTAGGATTGATAATTGTAAGGTGCAGTTCCCATACTTGGAACATATGACTGACCTTGAGGCGGTTGATAACCTTGACTTGAGTATTGACCTTGAGGTTGATAACCTTGAGGTAAATACTGATACTGGGGTTGACCTTGACCTTGAGGTTGGTACCCTTGAGGTTGATAACCTTGGGGTTGATACCCTTGAGGTTGCCATCCTTGAGGTTGCCATCCTTGAGGTTGATATTGATACTGAGGTTGACCTTGGGGTACATATTGAGGCTGAGGTTGACCTTGAGGCAAGTATTGCACCATAGGTACATACTGACTTTGAGGTTGCCCCCCAGACACGATTTGTGTACCTTGAGGTTGCCCCCCAGGCGGTAATTGGCCACCTTGAGGTTGGGAAACGGGAACTGAACCTGACATCATGTAAATGTCTCCTACACCCAATGGTATATTACCACTGTTTCCAGCAAATAACCCATGATCAACGGGTTGAGGAGATGCCCCCGCAAAGGTACCAGAAAGTGACTGATACCCAGTGGGAACAGAAGGACCGCCGTGTAAAAAAGATTCAGGACTTTGTGTAAACACGGACGACTGACCAGACATATTTACAGGAGTATGAATACCTCCAGGTGGAAAAGGAGTACGAGGTGTAGAAAAACCTACTGAGTTGTCTAAAAAATTGGTTAACGCAAGGTACCAAGAAGTACTTCTAGGAGGACTGTAAAAGATGGATTCACGCTCCCTTAGATCAATAGTAAGTTGACCTTCAAGGTGAGAGACACCTATATCTTCTTCTGGAGCAAGTTCTTCTATAGCAATCAAACCAGAAGGTAGATTTTCGGTGATAATTCTTTCTATTCTCGGTGAATCAGGGACACTAGAAGTTGGAGTAACAGGTTCGGAAATTTCAGGTTCTTCGCCTGTTTCACTGGCAGATGAAAAACTACCAGCAAGCTCGGAAACTGTAACAGTTTCGGGATTGTAACCTGTTTCTAAACTTTGGTAATCTGGATGGACTACCAAGGAAGATTCTCCTTCTTCAGGTGAACCTACTCTACTGTCACTAGGAGGAGTTACAAGGACCTTTAACCCTTCGTACTGACCCGGAATGTCTTCAGGAGATTCACCCCGCGATTTACGGAGTTTTCTTAACAAATCTATTCCGGTAACAATCTCAGGAGACTTGCCCCGAAGTCGACGGGACTGTCTCGGTAATTCCGCCACAATTAAAGATTTTTAACTACAACACACGAAAACAAAGTAAAAATTTCAAATCAAACCACCTAAAGTCTTCTAAAGAAGCAAACAAATTTGAAGCACACGCCTAAAGAATCTAGAGCGTCAAACCAAACACAAACAGTAGTCTTCCGGACCAAAAGCGCTAGTTGGTGATTAGGCCCAACCTCGCAGGATTCAGTACAGAAATGGCGGGTGGAACAGTTACCCCGGCAACCTGCTTAATGAATAGACCGGCACAAGTTCCTCCACTTTAACCGTCTCGAAGTGAAGTGAACCCCCCGGAAAATCCAAGTGAGTATAACCGACGTCTGCTCCAGGTACAGTGGGACCTTCCCTCCACCGTCACCTCGGTAGAACCCTAAAGATTATGGTCACTAAAGTTACCAATCACAACAATTACACCTGGGGGAACAGTCTAAACTCCGACAGCACGCAAGGGCAGAGTAACAAGCTCAATCCCCTTACCGGCTCCTTGACAATAATCCAAGGTTTACCGATAAGTGACCCCTGGCTCCTCGACAATGGTTAATCCGAGGTTTACCGTTTGTAATACGTACTGTCTGGCGTCGTTCCCAACGAGGGGGGAATGATCCCCTCACTGGTTCGGACACGAGCTCGTGCTTCTCCTTTAAGAGGAGCTTTCCCAGAGTGCAACTGAAACAATTGGATTTAATCTACTCAAGATAAACTATCTGTTTGGTTTTGTAGTCTTGGAGAGTTAAGTACTCACCTACTCCAAGACCCTAGCCTAAGCTATGTTGGTGTTTCAGAGCCCTAGAAAAATAAAAATTACTAGATTGATTTTAATTTAAGCGTTACTTTTAAGGTTGTTTCTTAAGTCAAAAGGTGATGGAAGTGAAACCAGTGGTGTGTTGACTCGACTCGAAACCACTACAAAATGCACCTAGGATGATTTACCCACTACTTTACTTTTTCGATGAATTGCTTAACTAAAAAGTTGAGAGAATGCAATCTTTATAAAAGCAACTTCTTAATTGAAGACAATCAAAGAAACAATTCGTTTGTCTTTTCCAAGCATAAAAACATGACCGCTCTTTACATGCACGAAAAAACTCTTTTTCTCTTTCAAAAACAAAAAGCTACTTGAAACAAGACTTTTAAAGAAGATGTTTTTGTATTTTTCTTTTAATAAAGCAAATAAATCTAATATAACCAAAAATCAATCTTAACAACTATTAAAATCTATGAAAATTCACTCATAAGCAAACTAAAAGTAAATTTACTCTAAGCAATCTTAACGAGGCCAAAACCAACAATGATTATTCTAAGGTGTTTTACTTGATCACAATCAAATCAAGGACTAGCTTATTGCAGAACCAAAAACTAGCCAAAACAAAACTCTAATCTTTTTGTTCTTTTGTAAAATGGAAATCAACACTTTATAAACAAGTAATTCGAAATTTGACCCAAAACAACTTAAATGGCAAGCTGCTCACACAAGGAGACTTTACGACAGGCCCGACTTCTAAGAAGGCTGACTAACCAGAGAGATCTAAGGCTGGACAACTTTCTACCGTCAAAGTCACTACAGGACCTATTGAAAAATCAAACCCTAGGCCTAAACTTCGTTGAAATCCACTAAAACACTCAAAGCTCACAAAACAAGTTCAGGTGAAAATTTTTGACAGGGTACTAAAGGATCTGGGCAGAAAACACTAAGAAAAATCAAAATCTAAAAGCAATTAAAGCAAAAAATGGAATTTTCCTAAATTTTACAGGAAGACGCAGGCAACCCGTTATAACAGGTGCGGGCCCGCTCTGTGCAAACGGCAACAGCGCGTCCAAAGACGCACTGTGCAGTACTCAGAGGGTGCGTCCTTCTGGAAAAGTTAAGAAAAACCAAATCTAACTAAATCTAAAGCTAAGCCACCCAAATACTAATTCTCACAGTCAAAAACCAGAAAATAAAAATGATTTTCTCAGAGCAAAGTTCACACAAAGGAAAAGACTTTCTCATTAATGGATTCCCCAGCGGAGTCGCCAATTTGTCGTGGCGGAAAAAGTCGTTTGTGCGGACACAACTGACCTCCCTAGGAGTCTAAACTCTCTAGCGACAAACAAGACAAAATGGAGTGATCTTTCTCTAAATATACCTTTTAAAACATGAAAACTACAAGTGTTTAGGCTTACCTTATTCCAAAACGCTGTTGTTGTAGTCCGTCCTTGCCGATCCGGATGAGCTCCTCCTTCAAGTCAATTCCTGCAACCACAAACAATCAAACAATTACCAAGCACTTGCATTTCATATAATAAAACATATATTCAACATGCAGACCAAGGAACACATGAAATAACTCATTAACACAAGCTATTGAGAAAAATAAACCAGTTTGTATTAATAACGAAACAAAGAAACTCTTACAACCTGGCCTTGGTGTTGTGCAAGTTCCTCCCAGGGTCCATCAAGGGTTTTCCTCTACTTTGACAAAGCTCACCCACTTCCAAGTAGAATCAAGCAAAGACAATCTCTCCTCACAAGGTTCTAAATGGGAGTCCTAATTCCTGCAGCATTTACCCAAAGAAAATGTATAGCTCCAACCTCTCCTCCCTCTGGCTCAATGTCTTTATTTATAGTGCTGTAAAGAGGTTATTCAGGTCCACCATCAATGGGATAATCCCCCTCTTTGGGTGGGATAGCTCCCTTATTGATGGGATAAGTTCCTCCTTAATAGGGATACATGAACCAACTGGAGGCGCATCCATTTCATCAAACCGACCTCTAGAAAGTTCTAGAAGTAACCACAAGTAACTTTTTTAAGATGAAACTCGCGCATTTTGCCTTTTACAAAGGACGCACCTGTCCCTTAACATACAGAGCGTCCAAGGACGCAACTTTTGTGAACATTGTGAGCGTCCCCGCAGGTAAGGCTAGAGAGAACCTGCGACCCCAGAGATAAACACATTTTTTACAAGACTTTCTCTCTTCTTTGAGTTTGAGATGGATAGCAGAGGCATAAGACTTGCCTAAGAGGGTAGCATGACTGTTGATTTGAGCCATACTAACTGTAAGTAGTCATGGTGACATTTTTTAGTGTAACACACCCAACCATCAGCGAGATCGACAGTCACCAGGTTTTACGACGCCGGAACACGTCTCTAGCCTAGGCCTCTATGTTGTGCGTTAAGTTACAAAGCGTTGTTAAGTTCATTCAATTTATTTTAGGTTGATATTTCTTAGAAGTTTTCCTTTTTGGATCACCACAAGATGTATGATACAATTCCTAAATGCAGTATAAAGATGATAAGCAAGCTTTTATATCTTTTCAACAATGAAAATCCTAGCTACAAGGGGAAAAGGAAGATACAAACTTTTCTCAAAGAGCATAGAGCACACCGTAATGCACTTTTTCCCTAAATCAAAGCATGCAAACTATCAAAATGCAAATGCACAAATGCATGTATTTGTTTTCGCTTTCTTAATATTGATGCCTAAAAAGAAAGCTGTTGTACAAATTTGAATTCGATTTCAAGTGAAAACATAAACAAGTTCCTTTTTCAAAATCAAAAAGACGATTACGACACCTTATGATTTACTTGTTTCGACACTAGAAATGCATAAATTCAAACCAAAAGACAAAAGTAAAAGCTAAATCAACTGTGAACAGCAAAAAACCTCACTCCTAAGATCAAAACGACACTTACGACAGGTCTAGATCTAAGGGCGACAGTATGACTAGTTTACTTTTGTAATGGGAAACTGCAAATGATGTAACAAATACACAAAGAACAAATATAGTTTCTTTATATAACTGAGGCGGAATTGAGGCAAAGAAAAGGGGTTTCAGATAGGTAGACTGACTGATAATAGGCTGCAAAAAACAGAGATGAAACTGAGCAAAAGGAAGCAGGGAACCACAGCTGCACAAGGCAAAGACTGATCAGTGCACTCCCAACACAGAGGTTTTGACATTCAGCGCAGGTAGCCTTCACAGGACCTGCGTTGAAATGTAGAACCTCTTCATAGAGTGTGTGCTGAAGCAGAAACAAGAGTTGTTTCTGGGTTTTGGGTTATGGTTTGCAGTTAAATCAACAGTTTTTGGCCGAATCAAAGCTATCAATTAGGTACAATTAGGAGGATGATTTAAAGGAGGACTAAGATCTATCACAAAGGGCTATTAGAGCACTTGTGGATCAGTTTGTTCAGATCATAAACACAGGCCCAGTGATTGGACTAGAGTGGTAGATCTCTACTTTGCACTTGAAAATGGCAAGTGCATTTCGATTCGGCACTCTTGATTTTATGAGAAGAACAACAACAGAAACACAAATAAACTAACAAGATACTCTCCCCAGTGGAGTCGCCAATTTGTTCTTGGGAAAAGTATCCAATTCGGAATGCCCCTATCCCACTCTAAGAGGTGATAGTGCCTTAGCAACAAACAGGTAAACTTATTTGAGTATTCTTCTTTATGAAATGCAAGTGAGGAAGAACGATCTAACTAACCTGTATCTTCCGCTAGTTTGTCGATCCAAATCACTCCTCTCTTTAGTAGCTCCCAGCTTCTTGCTCCTTCACCGGCCCACCTTCACCGAATTCTTGCAAGATCACAAGAGAGAGAAACTACACAAAGATACAGATATACATTCATAAAAAGCTCAAGATCAGATTAAGCTAAACATGTAAGCATAACAAAACATCATTGGTATACAACATGTAGGAGAAACTCAAATAGTTTATTGATAAGATAATAAAGTCCAAGAGGAGATACAACCAAGTGAGTTCTGATCTAGCATCTACCTCCCAGCAAAGGAATCCCTTCCTCTCCTCCAACAAAGCATAAATCACCCAATGTGCTAATCTCAATCTCAAACCAACAACAATTCTCTGCAAAGTACAAAATTCCAGCCTCCTGAACCTCTGGGTGAGAGATCCATATATAGATGTAAGCAGAGAGGATGAGTCAGCTTATGTTTTGACTTGTGGCTTCTCTCTGTCAGTTCTTGCTTCCACTTGGAGGTTGAGAACCTCTTACTCATCACTAGTCGAATTCATTAAGGCAAGTGTCATTAGAGAAGATTCTGGAAGCTTCCAGGGTCTTTCCACCTCGTTGAATGAACTTGCCATTTGTCATTTCCCGCTCTGCGCACCCTGGTAGTGCTTCTACCTGCATTGCAGTGCACCTAGCCAGTGTAATCTCTGCATTTCAACGCAGACAGCTAGTGGAGCCTTTGAATTGATCCTGAATTGACTGTTTCTGAGTGGTTTTTGGTGGAGAACTTCTGGGAGAAGCTGTCATTGGTTGACCTTGTTCCTTTAGGAGTTGTAACAACATCTTTAGGGACATTGGATCCCTTGAATTATGGACATTTCATGCTCAATGCTGTAAGGCACAAAAATGTCTATAACAATATGTGCCCCCACGTAGAGGGAAAGCAAACATACTCAAGGATGTGGATGTCGTTAAGAGCACACTTGAAACCCCACTTGTCCCAGATGAATTCTATTTGAGGGATCAGTCTTTGACCACATTCCCATGATGAAATTTGAAGATTGGGAACTCAGGGATAGCGAAAAGTTCCCACATTTGGAGACTAGCCAAATTATGAAACAAAGCAAGGAAGGGTCATTTATAGCACTACAACCACAGAAATGGTTGCGTGGGGTTGAGGAGGCCGGGCTACTCCACCTACTATGGATTCCACACTTTCACTGGGCACTAATCATGATATTTGTCATCAGGCAACTGCTTTGCCTAGTGCATGATGGGTACTTGTGGCTGGAGGAGCTGATTCCCATCACGGTGGAGCTTATTCATAGGATTTCTCAGCTTCCCTGTACGAGAAGGGACCCTATGGAAATAGTTGGCCAAAGTGGAGACTTGGCGCTCGTAGAGGCCATGAAGAAGAAATACAATTTGGAGAAGAAGCAGAGGGGCTATGTCATTACTAGCATTCAAGACAAAGGGGTGCACGTAGCCACCCAGCTGCTGGCAAGAAAAGTAATGAGAAAATACCAGGGCAATGAGGTGCCAACAACAATCATCGTGCTGGCTGAGCAATGCGCCGAGGGTGTACAGTTCAACTGGGTGCATTTCCTATGCGAGGAGTTCCTGAGGAACTGCAAGGAGGCCTAGGAGCAGGGTAAGGCCTTCCACTATGTGTGGTTGCTCTTATCCATCTTCTTGGTCATAGGGGAGTTACCAGAGGACAGTTAGTTTCCTCCTCTTGATCAAGACTTGCCAGAGGTAGCGAAATACACATTGCTATGGGAAACAAGGGATGCTACATGGATCCATGAAACCAAGATCTTCTTGATACTTATGGAGGCAAGCAGACGGATGGGGATCAACAAACAACTGCACCTATCACCTACGATATACAACAGTCTGCAAAGCTTTGTGGACTTTAAGGTAGATATGCATAATGTGTATATCAGGGCACGGAAAGACCAGGAGCAGAAATGGACCAAACTCCCCCTCATCGCGATTGATGACACCGTGTTCGCGGTGCTCGACTCATGGCCACCCAAGTGGCATGCCCTGGATATGGCAGTGCATGATGAGGCAACAATACAAAGACAGTAGGATGCTGCCAAGCTGCTTGAACAACAGAAGCGGAATGAGCAATTCGCCGAGGAGTAAAGGGCTTTTGGTGAGGCAGCGAAGGCCGCTGCAGAGCAGACCAAGGTCACAGACAAACTAGCAAAAGCACCAAGAACTGGGGCAACCACGACGTAGGAGTCAAGATGCCCGGATCTGACCACAGGACAGGGGACAGGTGACATGGTGGAAGTCACAGACCCGAGCATGGCCACAACAAAACTGAAGTGGCCCCTCAAAACGGAACAAACAGTGCCACGCAAGAAGACCAAGGCATCCAAACTAGATGGGGAGCCTATTGCACTGACAGAGGGTGATCTATATGACATCAGCGACACAATTCTTGAGGTAACCAGGGAAGTTCTCTAGGAAGCAATGACAGAGCAACAGAATGTGTTCGGGGCCCTCAAGGCACAATGCCAGGGACTTTAGGTGTGGCCCCCATATGAGGGGACAGTAGTCACCTATGGGGTCATGGGAACATCGGCAACAGAGCAGCTACTGCGGGCCAGAATGGCTAACACCATCGCACTACCCGAAGGAGCACTAACAATGAACAACATGGAGGATAGAACAATGGTAGGATGGCTGAAGGGACTGGGCCTAAACTTGGTTGCCCTTTTGCGGGATATTTTATACCAGATACAGGATGGAGCAGCAATATAACTCTGCGCTAGGGAGGGACGCGCAGTGAAAATGCTAAGTTAACAATGAATAAACATCGAAAATCTTAGCCTAAAATGCGATGAAGCAGTGGTGCAGAAGCAACAGTTGGAGCAGATCGTCGAAGAAGCATGTCACCTCGTCCCAAAACTAGAAATTTCGATAGATCTACCAATAGGAATGTGGATCCAAAAATTGGCCAGTGGATTCCACGAGGCAAAGGAGGAACCTACGAGGATCCAGATGGACCTCAACCTACAAATTGCTGAACTATGATTAAAGGCGTAGCCCTCCACGCCCCCTGAAGTTCGAGAATAGCGCAACGGTGATATCTGAAAAGGGCTAGGAGAAATTGAACAGGCAGTGCAGAGTTGTATCACTGTGGTGGAAGAATCCTTCGGGGTCCTCACAACCTTACAGGAGGATCCCACCATACAGCGGCTAGAAACAGAGGCGTGAGAGCTTCAAATGCAATATGATAGTGTGTGCGGGACAGCACAGACAATAGCCCTAACTCAACAACTCGCAAGGCTACAACAAGCAAAGGCATTGAAGGAATAAGTGGATGCAACACACCAAAAGAAGCACACTTCCAACCTTGTATCGATGAGGCCTTCCTCATCACAAATGACATCAAAGGAAAACTCATACACATGAAAGCGATGCATGACCTAGGACAGGGATTTGATCTTGACAATGAGCATTTAGCTAAGTGAGCTGAGCAGATCCAGCGGACAACAGAATAGTGCACTGCAGACATTTGTGCCACATAGGCACAGTTATATGGACTTCGCACAAAGAATGTCACACCAGCAGAGTGACTCGGGATGAGTCATGATGATTGTGTTGGCAGCCTGTTGGGCAGAGGATCCCCCCATAGCATGTTTTTGGGGCTTGAGGCCCAAACTTTGGGTCGAGTGTAATGTAAAGACCCCACAAAATGCGAGCGTAGAGTGCCAGAGTCTACGATTGTCTGCCCTAAGATAATGTAATTTAATGTAAAGTGTGTCAGCCTACCCATGGTGTGTAGATCATGGGATTGTATAAATAGAGCGAGGCTCTAACTGTAAAAGGAGTCTTAGTTTTTTAGAAGAAAAAGATAGATGTGAAGGCATGGTTAGAATTTAGAAGTAGATCAAAAGGTATTGGGTTGTAGTGATAGGTAGAGCCTCTGCAGCTGAGTGTGCAGAGGACTAGTAGAGTCTGCAGCTGAGTGCGTGGACCCCTGCAGCTGAGTGCACAGGGTGGAGTTGGGATTGTACTTAGACAGAGAATTAACAAAAGATAAGTTGATTATGAAATACTGTGTCTATGCTTCTATTATATTTATGCATCTCTTTACAGTTTTATGATTGCGTGCACTTGTTATGAATGTTGAGTGATTAAATTAGAATATTGGGTCCACACAATTAAGTTAAGATCTATAATAATAACATAATAAGGATAAAGGATCTAGACATCACCTCTTAGCACTCTTTACAGAGCTACACGGAAGTAGTTGTACAAGTTGTGAAGGACATAAATTTGCATGGAGCAGTGCAAGCATGCAAGCTAGGATCGCGAACCTCCAAAACCCTCATCAAGACATCCTTATGGTGCGGAAAACTAGTTCCAATACCCTCCCATACTACTTCAGGTGAGACCTCAATCTGCACTCCACAGACTATTTCCGCAAGGGCTAGTAGTACCAAGATTTACTTGGCTAAATTCACTACTGAACCTAGGTCAGGCCCCACGTAGCGAAGACATGGCTCAGCTAGGTAGTCCATTCAAGTTGAATCAAATCTAGAGGATCCAGCTGTATCTTGAAGATCACTATTATAACCTCCTACAACAATTCGTCGATACATTCAAACCCATCTTGAAAGTTGAATGTCATAAAAAATCCTTGGTGCAAAACATCGAACTCTTTAGTGCCATGGCGGAGCTCCGTCTCCAAGTACCAATTCATTGGTATAACATCCAATGTATGACAAGATAGATGGACCAACTCTGGCTAAGGCTTTGCTCCATACACTTTAATCCATTTGGCCAAATGGTCGTGTGGATCATTTCTCCCATCATACTTTTTAGTTAGCTACATTTGTGGGTAACCAAACCACACTCTTATCATTTTTCTGTATACGCGCCAATCATAAAAATTTTCCTTATGTGTGCCCCACCATCTCATAGGTGTAGCATGCTACACCCAGTCCAAGGCTTGGAAGCAATGTTTATCTGACACTTCTCTCTCAAATGCATCCAAAAAGTGATTAAAATCATTTAAACCATCATAGTAAGGCAAATTTCTTACCTATGATGATACACAGTGCAATGACTTGGTCATCATATTACAGCACAAAGTAGATACTTCATGCAGTCAATTATGTGAGTTATCTAGTTCTTCGTCTAGATTTGATGTGAAGGAACTCACGTGGTCCCATGAAATACGTCAACCTTCTGTCAGATTCACCCAATCATGATCTTGCGCCATTATCTTCTAAATCTGGTCCAAATCGTCATCACTTTCATAATCGTGGATCGGTTCAGTATAGCGCGATCCTTCTGCAGGGTCCAGGGGCACCACTATGCGTAGTGATTTCTTCTCAAATATCATCTTCCACTTCTTCATATTGATTACCCCATTCATGTCAATGGCCCAATTGATCCCAAGGAGTGTGGGGTAGGGATTACTATCATCCAGAATCTCTATCACTTCAAAATCAGCTAGTGTGCTCATGCCTTCAATATCAATTGTTACCCCCCACAACCTCCCCATTGGGATGATTTTCTACTGATTCACCATCCTTAACTGAATCAAAGACCACTCTAGCATAAGTCTTCCAATTCTCTCCCATGTTTGTTTCGAAAAAACGTTCGTGTTCAACCCCAAATCTAAAATAACTTGATCCATCTCATATTTGCCTATCTGCATAGTAAGCCTCATCTCACGCCCTGTTCTTGTCTTATGCCTACCAATATTTCTGACTACGTGTGGTCTGTCAGTATTGTTTTCCTTCTGAGTGCACCTATTGATCAACTCTTGTAGGCCCGTCACATCCTTGATATCGCATAGAAATTTCATGTAAGTATCGAAAAACATGGTAATCATGGACAGGTCCATTTCTTCAGCTGGCTTCTCCTAACTTCCTGAGGTAGAGGCCTTAGCGAACTTTTCTTTGCTTCCATAAAAGTTTCTTTTGTGTGTTCTAGATCAAACCTGGTCTCCTTTTCTAGTGCTTTCTGGACCCATTCACCTTCTTCAGGCTGCTTCTCTTTATCTTCACCAGTCGTTGGCCCACTCCACAACAAAAAAATTACCTTAGGATCTTCCTCGCAAGGCTCAGCCCTCATCATCTGCAGGTTCTGAGTCGGCTACTGAGGTTGCACCCCCTTCTCACATATGCTAGCCAACAATATAGGAAAAATCCTTTGTTGCATGGTAAAACTAAGAAAAATAGCAGCATGACAGATGTGTCGGATTCGGGAAATCTCGCTAGGAGTGTCTTGGTCCTCCACAATTGTAACAAATAACTTGCCCTCGACCTCTACCAGGTCTTCCTCCACCTCAGCCACGTCTGCACCTTCAATACTTGCCTCGCGATCCTTGAACACCTTGGTCCAGAGGGCGCATACCTGCCTGCACCTTGTAGGCAGGTGTTCTATCCATCATTAATTTGTAACTACGGCAATTGCACTCATCATGACCCACTGATTGAAAAAATTTTCAAAAGAGTTGTTGTGGTGTCTGTATGAATTTCTACAACAAATGGCAATTGTTTGTCACGTGTTTCCTAACTACCTAACAGATAGCACACCATAGTGTGGGTACTATACTTGGACCTGTTGTAGCTTTCGGCCTCAGAGGCATTGGTCCCCTTGCTGCAACATAATTTGCAAAAACTGAACAGTGATCTTTGTCGTAACCCTCACTTTTGCACTTCAGGCACCAAACTTCTTCAGGCCAAGTTGTTCTATCTTTCTTCAGACTTTGCATTTCTAGGAAAAGGTTCTGTAACTATGCATGAATCTGTTGAACCCTGATATTAGGATTTTTCATTGGTGTCTCGTGCAATCTCGCGATTTCCAAAGCTTCCGCATGGGTCCCAATATTTTGTTGTTATAGCAAAACCCTTAGCTGAGGCAGGAATGAAGCCAAAAACCATTCATAGTGTTTCGCATCAGTCAGATTCATGTTAGCCTCGTGGATCGTACACTTCAATCTCTGATCCAAATCCCAGGGTGTCTCACTAGGCTTCATCACAATGTCTTTGAATCCCACATTTAATCGTGCCTCGGACTTTAGGTCTATTGAATTCCTTATTTAGTGCAGTTTGGATATCTGCCAATGCGTACTTTGGATTATCATTGGAGTACTTAATATACCACATTAGCCCGTAGCCCTATAAATAACTAACCAACATTTCTTTCTTCATTTGGTCATCCATGATACCCTAAGCTTCCCATACATCCTTCACGATGAACCAAAACTAGTCCAGAAATTCATTTCCCACACCCTTGAAAATATGTAGCTTTATAGAGTTTTCCATATTGAACAGTGGTAGAGGTGACGGTGGTGTAGGCGAAGGCATATGCGGCGGAGGTGAAGATGGAGGCGGTGTGGGTGGGTGAGGTATTCGCAGGAACCCTTGCTTTATCAATTGAATAGCACTCTGCGGAGATGCCTGTGTTTCTTCCTTGTCATCACTTAGAGGGGGTTCAATTAGCGAGGTATATTCAGGGGCAGTTCTTCCCTTGTTCCCGAATGTGCTTCAACTTCGTGTAGCTATAAACATCAAGGTAGTTGCATAACCCACTTTTCACACAAGAGAATCTTAATCCAAGTATTTAGTGATTTTAAATACTTACCTCATGGGCCCTTGAAGAAGCGGAGCTCTGAATCGTTGTAACTAACCGAGGTATCAATCACGAACTCTGTCACGAACCCTCCTATGATAAGATCGAGCCAATGATCAATAGCGCACATGATCCTCTCTTTAGAGGCTTCTAATCTCTGCACTAACTCTGGGGTCCAAACTATTGGACTATCAAGTATCCACCTTCCTTGTCCATCTTCCAATTTCACGATTCACTTGTACAACTCAACTAGGAAGGAACATAAGAGGATCTCATGTATTTTTGTGTACAAGTATTTTTCCAAACATTGTTATTTCACTAATCGCGGGTTCATGTTTTCTTGTACCACGAATTCATGGATATTTCTATCCAACTAGTCTTCGATCTCTTTCTTAGTTGGATTCGAATGATGCAACATCAAAAATCTCATTATGTAGATCCTAGTCTAGGAAACATAACCATTTGTTGGCTTGATGGGCCATGACCAAAGTTCAACATTAGTCAGCCAAGCAAATCGCTACACTACTAGCCCTTTCGACATTAATTTGAAGCAGTATGGGGGGATGCAAGAACCAATATTCCAGACCTTGAGATGGTAGCGATGTCGCTTTTAGACCTTCACTCTACCTTCGTGTAGATTGATAAGCCCTTTTGGGCTTATCGATACACCTTTCTTAATCGTCCTAGATTCCTCCGCGAAGGTCTATGACTATCCTTCGCATACCCTAAATAGATATATCAGGTGCTTAGGGGCCTCTATAATTACTCTTACTTCTATATTTACTCCAATTATCTTAGTTTCATATAGCCTTAACATTTAATTATGATTATCTTCGTGGAAACATATATCTTTACTTGTGTTCATATAACAAAAAGAAACCTATAGATTTTCACATCATAATAGCATTAAAACATAAACTCAGTGTTCTACATAACATAATCACATGCAATTAACAGAAGTAAAATACACTGGTAATTCCAAAATACTTCCCTTTATTGATAATCCAAATTTCTAGTATAGACTCTAACTACCTTGTGCACACAACTCCAGGGGTCTGCGCACTCAGTTGCAAATTTCTACCTTAGGCCTCTGCGCACACAGCTGTAGAGCCTCCTTCCTATGCTAAGTCTCTTCGCTCTTAGCTCTCACAAACCCATTACATCAACGACCCATCCCTGATCTACTGAACTCAACTACTAACAAACTTTGTAGGACTTCTTTTTATACAATCCCATGGTCTGTGGGCCATGGGTAGACCTCTAAAGCCCACATGACTTACACAAAAGAATGGTGGAAACCATTAATGACTCTTTACATATTCACTCTCTACGACCACAAAATGCAGAGATTTTACATTCATTCATAGAAAATTTTGGCTTTTTGCCCCAAGACATGGGCTTTTGACCCCAAAATTGACTCTAGGGGAACCCGTTCCCAACACCATGGTCACTAAAAATGTAAAAATAAGGAAATAAACTTGAGACAAATTAATTTAGGAATGGACATTATAGTCCTCCCCTCCCAAATGTTGCTTGTCCCAAAGAAACTTCAACATTGGATGGTCAAGTATGTGTTCACCTTCCTAAGTGGCATCCTCATTCGGTAAGCTCCCCTAGCCTACTAAGTACTCCTTGGTACTTCTGGTCCTCAACTTCCTCTCCCTAGTTTCCAAAATGGCTTCCAATTCCAGAGCTAAATTCCCCTCATCATCAAGTGGACGAGAATCCATTGTTGCTATCACATGCTACCCTAACACCTTCATGTGGCATGAGACATAGATGTTGTGAATACTGCTCCTTGGTGGAAGCTCCAATTCATAGGTCACCTCCCCAACTCTTCTAGTCACCTTGTACAACCCATGGAAACATGGTTGTAGCTTCTCAGCCCCATTCTACTTCAATGTAGACTAGAGATATGGTTGTAACATCAGAAAGAGCAAGTCCCCCTTCTAAAACTGCCTCTCAATCTCGTGTTTATCTGCATACACCATCTACTAATTATAGGTTGTAAATAAATTATCCTTGAGATCCTTAAGGATATATTGGCTCCCTTGGATTCAATCTTTGGTCTTTGGGGCCTGAGTATCTCCAAAAATAATGTGAGAAAAAGACAAATCATCATAACCATACAAGGCACAAAAAGGTAACATACCAAGGGACATGTGGTGGGTGGTGTTGTAACATTATTTGCCCAAATGTAACCACCGAATCCATGCCCTTCACTGCCTGGTGACATGGTTCCAAAGATATACCTCCAACCATTTGTTGACCCTCTCAGTTTTACCATCAGTATGTGGGTGGTATCTAGTGTTGGGGGTGTGTCCAATACCCACCAATCTGAAAAGGTCCTTCTAGAATCCCCCCATGAACTGATTATCTCTGTCACTGACTATGGTCTTAGGGAGACCATGGAAATAAAAGGCCTCCCTCAAGAACAACTCGGCCACATGTGATGCTGAATACCATGTCGTAAGGGCAAAGAAGTGAGCATACTTGATCAATCGATCCATCGATACATAAATACAATATCTGCCTTGCATCGTAAGGAGACCCATGGTAAAATCTGTGGAGATACTTGATGAGCCTCATAAATGGGTAATTATATGGGCTCATTTTACCTCCTAACCTAGTCAAATCAACCATTCTCTTATCTTTTTGTATGATTTTCTGATTATATTTATGTGTATGGAGTTAGTTGAGTTAGTTATGATGCCATGTGGTCTAACATGTGTTTACTGCAGATTATTGTTGAATTTTGAGGTCAAAGTCAAGGATCCAGTGGAGAAATGGTAGCAATAACTCGAAGTGGACAAAGGAGAGGAGTTATAGGAGGGAATCCCCCTCATTTATTAATTCTCACTTCAAATTCCCCTTCATTCACCTCGGAGTACAAGCAGCTGAATCATGCACTAGAAGGCAACCGAGAAAGTGGAGGATCATTGATGATTATCTCAAGTTTTGGGAGCCAAGCCTCCCTGATTTTAAGGAAGTTGTTGGTAGCTTCATTTGTATAAGTAGAGAGGCCTAGGGCCTCACTAGTGTTGGATTTTTGTTGGATTTTTTCTTATGTAAACTCTACTCCAACTTTGAACTTATTATTTTGTGACTGTTTCGTGTAATCTTGTTATTGTTTTGATAATAAAGATGGAATCCTTTTTGAGATAGCACTGAGTTACCTCAGAGGGCTGAAGCTCTTGGGCTAGGTCCCAATCCAAGTAGCCAAGCTTGTATTTACTTGTACTTGTATGTTTTATTTCAATTTGTAGATTAGGTTGTTGTTAGATGTATTTCTTTTATGATTAAGAATAGGTTGTTTTTGATGATTCAGTAGTTTGCTTCCATTTGTGCTTTCTATAGCAGGTTAAACAGTGATTAGAAAAGACTCAAGAGGCTATAAATAGTGCCTTGGCCTATCTTCCTTCCTTCGGGACCATGATTTGAGGCAAAGACCCTCTTGCTGCCCCAAAAACACAGATTTTCCTCATTCATAGGACTTCTAGTGTTTGCAGCTTTTTAGTTGGTTAATAGTCCAGCTTTGATTTGATTTATATCTTCTTCATCATGCTCACTTATTTAT
Organism: Pinus tabuliformis; assembly: GCA_031772625.1. Taxonomy (NCBI): domain Eukaryota; kingdom Viridiplantae; phylum Streptophyta; class Pinopsida; order Pinales; family Pinaceae; genus Pinus; species Pinus tabuliformis. The sequence continues at coordinate 345,071,252 of CM062812.1, forward strand.
TAGCAATAGTATTCTTTCATGCTTTCCTTTCTTGTAGCATTTCTCAGCATTTCCTTTCATAGATCATAGTTTAGACTAGTTTGATGCAAAACTCTATTTTTCTAAAGGCACTCATTTCATTGGTTGTTTGATCCTATTGGTTGACTGTCAATTCCTTTGTAGCAGATATCTTCTGGCAGTAGGCCATATTATCATCCATCCTATCCTCCATCTAATCCATGCCCTATAGGTCGCCCAAGTCTCACCTCAACTCTGCGTTAGTTTCCTGCATTTTCCATAGAACTTCTTCCTCTCTCCTTGAGAAAACCCAGTCATCTTCCTCTCTCCTAGTGATTCATGGTAGACCATAGGCACCCTAACACCTCATTTCAACCTTCATCCACCTTTTTCACCCACTCTCACACCATCAAAAAAGTGAAAAATGCTCTCGGTCTCCTCCTGTAGGCCTCTTGTAGTTCCCTGTTTTCCTACTGTAGATTTCCTATGTCCTCCTCTAGATTTTCCTATAGGCTTTCTTTTGAAGGCCAAGTGTGGGAAAAGCCTCCAAAAGGCCACCTGAGACCTCCTAGGACCCACCCACAACATCCTACATCCTCTCAAGTCCCAAAACCACCTTCCAACGCCACCTATTCGCTTCCACATCACACACAATAAATTATATGCATGTCTGATTCACATAAAAATACATAAAAATCCAATTGATGTTTTTAGCTTATTTACTTCTAGAAATATCTTAGGTAAATGTTGTTTACTTCCTTGAGTAGATAATGGCATTCCTTTCATGGTTTTCATAGTTCCTTCTACAAAAGTAGGATTAGTTGGTTAATTAGGGTTTACTAGGTTTGATTTACATTTCAGTCTTTCTCCTTTCTTCAGTTAGAGTAGCATCTGTAGAGTAATCTTCCTCTTCTTTCATCACATATAGAGCTTCTTCTAGAATATATACAAGTTGGCTTGAGCTCCTAGTTATCTTGCACTGACTGACCAAGTGACAACCTACAGTAAGAACTAGTACTGGTGCATACAACACCGATGCTTCCAAGTTTGTTACAAACTACCAGGATGATAAGAGTAAAATGGGTAGCCCAGGAGTTGCAGCATTATTGCTGCAATACTGGTGCTCACCACTTTTTGGCGCCATTTCCAGGGAAGCGTCGGAGTATTATGTGATTACTGCTTTCTTCGATTTTCTATTGCAACATTCTTCTAATAGTTTATTTCAGCAAAAGTAGATTAGTCCTTTCTTTTCCTTCAGTTCTACATTTCCTTGCTTTCCTTCTCAATTCTGTAAATTTCTATTCAGCGAGTTCATTTCAGTTAATTGAATTTTTTTTTTCAATCAATTTCAGTTTTGCAAGTACGATCAGTGTGCGGAAAAAAGAAACAAAAACCAACCAAAAATATTTCCTTTCATGCCTCGTAGGAATAGAGATAACTCAGGAAAATGTTTGCCCAACACCCCCACTACTTCACATAGCTAGCCTTCTCTCTTCTTCGACAATTGCAATCAAGAAGAACCCTTAGGTGAACAACAAGACATATTTGAAGAACCTATAGGGGAAGAAGTAGAAGAAAACATTCCTTTGGAGCCAATGGCTAAAAAAAGAAATGCTAGGGGGAATGGAGAGAGAATAAAGGGTACCTTTCCCATTCGAGAGACCAATGGGGACACAAAAATGAAGAATATAAGCCCTTTCGCCATACCTAATTTCCATGGTCTGACCACAGAAGATCCTAACACCTTTTTGTTCAAGTTTACTATTATCTGTCGAACCTATGACTATGCAGAGGATGAGAAAAAGTTGAAATTGTTCCCTTCTACTCTCAAGGATGAAGCACTACACTAGTTCATGGGATTACCTGGAAATAGCATCACAACTTGGATTTAGATGTAGCAAGCCTTTAACAACAAGTATCGAGACTATTTTAGGTCAAAAGATACTAAAGAAGAAATTTTCCGAATGACAATAGGAATTGATGAGTACCTGGAAGACTATGCAGAGAGGTTCCACCTCAGTTACAAAAGCGTCGGGTGTACACATGACCCTGACTCTCTGAAGTTGGTCCTACTCAGGGTACTTTGGGAAGATCTTTTAGACACCCTCCATCTACTGGCCAAGGGAGACATCTACCAACTATCCTATGAGGACATAAAGGCTGTTTTTAGAAACCATTCTAGAGAATCTAGAAAGAAAGGTAGGGGGAGTCAACCCATAGGCAGTACCTCTTCCTCTAACTCATCCATAAAAGGAAAAATTGGAAACATGCTGGAAGAATTCAAGAGTGAGATGCTACAAACTCTTTCCATGCAAATGGATACCTTACATATCAAAAGGAAATAAGAGGAAGCCCTAGATGCACCAGGAGGCATCCTAGGAATGATGACCATTGAACTCTATAGAAGTGTGTTCAGTCTGTGAAGAAAATCATTCTACAGATAAGTGCCCTTCTTTACCCAGACTTAAAGCTGTATATCAAGGGACTGAGGGAGTCACTGAATAGCTCTATTACATAAACCAAAGGAGGTAGCATGGACCTAGACCATACTATTTGGGGATGCAAGGGACATCTTAGGCATACTACAACCCCAACCAAGTCACTTCCATACCTTCTTGGGGCCCCCCTGCTCATCCATCCTCGTCCACACCTCCTCCTTGGTCCTCCACATCTCAATATCATGCCCAACCAGCCGCTCATTCATTTCAATCCTATTCTCAGCCAAAACCTCGGTGGAATGCACATCATCAGGGGTGGAGGCCCCAATACAACTCTCTTCCTGCTCTTTTGCCTCCACCAACTTCCCAACCATAACCATTACCTGTCGCCCCACTAAAGCAACCCCAAATGCCTACCTAGCCAAATCTGAACCCAAACAATAGACAGGCTCAGCAAGTGTATAGTGGGGAGCCATCATGCGCAACTTATGTTGTGGGGATTCAGGAAATTAACTTGCGATTTGGGAAAGTTCTCCTAGATAGCCAGCCTCCACCCAGGGAGGTTGACAAAGATAAAGAGGAAAGCGAACCTAAAGCAATTCCACCCTTTCCTAAGAGACTATCTGTGACAGTCAAGCCTACCCAAGAAGAAACTGAACTCTTGGGAGAATTGAAACATTTATGTGTGAAGATACCACTTCTCCAAGCTATAAAAGATGTGCCTAGCTACAATAGGATGATCAAAGAGAAGTAATTTAGGCATCCAGGAAAGCACAAGAGAGATGCCCCAACCATCAATGTCATAGGACAACTATCTGACCTGATGTTGGGGCACGTCACCTGTCCAAAATATCTGGACCCTGGAAGCCCCGTAGTTGATGTCCACTTAAATGGCACCATGATCCCTCATATCTTGATTGTCTTGGGAGCTGCCATTAATGTGATGACAAAGGAAACAATGCTCAAACTTAACCTCCAGCGCTCGTTGAGGAAGACCACAACTGTGCTACAACTAGCAGACCGCTCCACTATGACCCCTAAGGGTATTGTGGAGGATCTTATGGTCTCCATTGATTCTTGGTAGTACCTTACTGATTTCTTAGTTCTCTAGCCAAAGGCAAAGCTGACTGGGTATCCTCTCATTCTGGGAAGACCCTGGTTGGATACCGCTGATGCCTACATCAGCTGTCAAGCTAGGAACATGACCATAAAGAATGGGCACATGTCCAAGCAGTTAATCCTATATCCTCCTACCCAACCCTTGCTAGAACATGATATACCTCTCTGGTTGGAAGAGGATGATGAGGATGAAGTCTACTCTGCACCACCTTGTGCATTAGAAATCGCCATGGGGGAGAACAGCAAGATGAGGATGATATGATTGAGAATTTGATTCAGAATCCACTTCCCACTATATCACCATTAGAGGACATAGTAAGAGAAACCTAAAACAACCCCTCAATTGATCTCTCTGTAGCTGACTCCACTTCTCTCCATGTTAATAATATAGAGCTCGACCCAGAAAGAATCTTGAAAATCAATCCATCCCTATCCATTTCCCAGGAAAAGGAACTGTGTAGCATGTTAGTGTCAGTGCTTTCACACTCCCATTAGTGATCAAATTTCTCTTTTTAATTTCATATTAGGTGTCCCATTCTAATGAGTTGCACTCAATTAGGTCATGGATCAACTAATGGTAGGGTTTCATTTCATTTTTCCCTCATGCTATATACCTACTGACCTATTTCACATATCTTTTCAGTCATTCATAGTCATTCGAGTTCAGTTCATTTATAAAAACCAATGTTAGGGTTTAGTTTCATTAGGTCTTAGGGTCTTTCGCCATGGTCATTAAAAATGAATAAAAATGGTTAGCAGACACATGAGGAGGTTAACAAAGTTCAGAAGATCCTAATTTCCTTTTTGTAAGCTAAATAAAGCTCTTTAACCTCAAAACTTGTTTTGAGGTAAAACAGAGCATTTGTATTTTATTGTTCCATTTCATGTAATTTGATGTAATTTTGGTTTCTATATGTAATAAATGTTCACATGCTGCTCTTGGTCACTTGATGACATTGCAAACACTTTCCACTACATAAAGACATGGAGATTAGTAGCATCAATCCACCTATCAAAAGCCGAAATTCAGATATCAGCAAAAAAGAGTATTTCAAAAAAGCAAATAAACATTATAAAGTGGGTTTTGATAAATGAAAAATAAAAGGGTTGAAAAGTTATAAAAGGCCATCCATATCTTATTTCATCTCATTGTTGAAGTTTAGATTGCCAAAGAGAGCCCAAAATGCGATTTTCAGTTGTCATTGAGCAAAAGGAAGCAAGTCATGGTGTTTTTGAAGAAATTTGTAGGTGCCACGCACTTGTCAATTGGTGCTATGCATTGGATAGGTGTTATGCACCTGTGAGATCCTGCCAATGTAAAATAATGCTAGCGCTATGCACTTGTTAAACACTCCCAAAATTCTGTTAATTTCTCAAAATCACCTCAAACCACCTCAAATCTTCAAATCTCTTCCCCTTTACAGTAAGTATTATTGCCACTGTTGCTTAAAAGTAATTTTTGCATTAGTTTGTGGGGATCTTGTCTCTTAAAAAATGAACCCTAGTTGTCATTAAAATATTTCCGTAGTCCACTGTTTTATTGTTGTCATTCCTTACCTTGTCGTTTTTCCCTAAAACCTAACCCCCACAAAAGTTTCCCTAGATATTATTCCCTTCATGTTTTCCCATTCCCACACATAACACTCCCAAAACCATACTTATTTGCACAATCCATGAAACACTATACCCTACATACAAACCCTACTCACTCCCCTTATTCCCTAAATTCCCAAATTCTTCACTCCCTTTATTCATTCATATCCCCATTTCACCTCACTCATTTTCCTTCTTTTTGAAATCTCTTCATATTCATCACTCATCCACCCTACTCCTTTATTCCTCACCAGCATTTACAGTCATTAAAACTAATGGACAATGATTACGAAACTTGGGAAGAGACCCTCAGTGACAGTTCTAGGGAAAGAAATTTGTAGCAGAAGAGACCTCACAAAGGAGGAAAGATAATCAAGGAGGAGACCATCAGTCTAAGAGAATTGCTTGCTTGTCCACTTGCCATCTCATGTTTCAAACATCAGTCTTGTTTTGGTTTCTGTGAAATGGTGGAGAGGGTCAAATTCCATCATGAATTAGCGAGGTTATTTGTGACACACCTGGACAATAATGAGGTAAAACTTGCTGGAGTTACCTTCACTCTATCACCTGCCATCATTTCAAAGGCTATAGGCATTCCAAATGTAGGTGAAAAATGGAACAAAGGACAGTACATTGACAGGGAGTACTATGAGCCATACATCAAGGCTAAATACCATGGAAAATTGAAAAGAGTGTTTCTCTTCAAATACTTGGAGGACAGGTTTGCTCCACTCATGAAGATTATCATTAAATACTTTACCTGTGAAGGTAGGTTTTCACGGTTGTATGCCACCACATTATATTATTGATGCATTTTACTAGAGTGAGGATGATGGATATTCCTTTCTTCATGTTTTGTAATATTAAAAAGATGGCACACTATGTTAAGAAAAATCCATATCCCCAACAGTTAAACATAATTTACTAGTTCTCTGTGATCAAAATTATTGTTTTACATCAGCTAAATCTATTGAATATACCATGGGAAACCTTCATTTCTCATGAGGTGTTAAAAGGCCCTCAAGTATTTTCATTAGTGCATCAGGAGGAAGGAGGACCTTCAAGACATGAACAAGTCAAAGAAAATGAAACAGTTGGAGTGCCGATGTTTATCACTTATGAGAGAGGTACTAGGACACATTTTGCAACTGCCAGGTGAGCGTTATCTCCACAAGCAGTGGAAGGGGTCTCGCCTTCATCTACGGGCCACATGAAAATGTTATCTCCACAAGGAGTGGAAGGGGTTTTTTCTTCTTCTTCAGCAAAACAGGTACATGTTGGGAAGCACAGCAAGGACAAAGGTAAAGCCAAAGGAAAAATTCAAGAGGTGGATCCTAGTGATGAGCAAGAGAGGGACTTTGACCTTGTTGTTCATGAGGAGACACAGGGAATTGATGTCATTGATGTGGAGACTCAAAGTACAAAGATCACTAAGGACATCATCAAGAAACAAGAGGCTGACATTCAAGCCTTGTCAATCAATTTGGAGAGGGAAAAGTGGATCATCAATTACCTTGAGCAAGAAAACAAGCAATTAACTGATAAACAAGTTATCATGGAGTTGCAAATGATTAAGGAGAAGTGGCAAGAGGCAAAGAAGGCAAAGGTCAAGATGACCTCCATTGAGCAAGAAATTGAGAATGATCGAGAAACTTGGTTAGAAAGGGTTAACATACACCTTGAGAAGTTGCTTGAGAAGGACAATAAAGAAAAGAAGATGCTTCGCCACATGGCTTATCACTATATGACCCGGAACAAAATATGCAATATAAGGATAAGGAAGCTTAAGGCACGATTGAGGAAGGATTTGAGAAGCAAAAAGGAGAAAAACAAATTGGAAATCCTAGTTGATGCTTGATTAGCTCATCAAAGCAGTGCATGAGGGTGCCTTGTGATAATTTTGGGACAATTTTGGTACAATTTTGTAATTTTCAAATTTTGAATTTGGCTACACAGGAAATCTTGACTATTGCACTTGCTGGAGGAAAGGCTTGCATATTTGGAAACAACATGAAAAAATAATAAAACACAGAAAGTTTCATCAAATTTGGAGCAGATCTTGATCACCTAAAGGCCAAAAAAACATCAAAAAATGACCTCTCTGCCACATTTTGGAAACACAGGAAGCAGTCTTGGGAGATTCTACTTTTGAGGGGGCAAATGACCTCCAAATTTAGAAATTGAAGATGTTACAGAAACTAGACAAGTAGACCCTTCCAACAAGCCATCTTGGGCTCAATTGGGTTAAGGGGAAGGCCCGCAAAATTGGGTTGGAAATATCACTGCGCATAGGATGAATTTGCCAGTTTTGCTCAAAAATCAAAATTTTGCCTAGTTTTTCTACAATTTGAATTTTGCTCTCATTTTGGATGAATCTATGAATTTAAATGATTCTATGGTATGTAAATGTAATTTCAAAATGACTCTTGAGGGTAGATTCATCATTTTGAGGTGGTTTGGGGTTGAATGAATCAGTTTCCATGGTTTTAGAGGCAAGCTGTTCCACTGCCTATATTCTTGTTCTTAGTTTAGATATGGTTGAAACCACCCCTCTTCTCATGGATTCGACCCCTGATGGCTAGCATAGGTGGTTTGATGCCTATATTATGCACTTTCTTATTCATTTGTAAAGGTTGGACTCTCGTGGATTCTTTGAGCTTCATTGTACACTTGTATCAGCAGTTTGGCAAGGAAATAAACCAGGATTTGCAGCTATTTTTGTGGGATTCTTGTGGTTATATGTTTTTGAATTGTTTCTTCTTCTGTGATTAATTTTTCATATGTATTATGTGTGCCACAATCTTATTCATTCTTCTAATTAAATGAAATGAAGATAGATAGGTGGAATACATTGATTATAGTGCTCTACCTTGGGAATTCATTTTCTTTTTGATGTTTTCTACTATTTGAAGAGGACTCATGATCTTCATGCCCTCCTCAACCCCTCACCAATATTAGACCTACCATCTCACTCAAATCCAAGTGCTAAAACACCTACCTACCTCGCCCCACAGAACACCCTACAATTCTGACTTGATTTCCGGGACCCAAAGTTGTCTACTCCATTTGATCCAGCAACAAAACCTTCAAAATCAAGCAAAAATCCTAGAGCTACTATACCTAGCCTAACATTCATATTCAGTTCAGTCATCTCCACTGAGATTGAAAAGGAGAGAACCCTCTCCCGACCTGGTAGGGCTAGCTACCAGGTTAAGCATTGTTTGTGGTTATCCTAAGATTGCCTCGCTTCAGCCTGAGGTCGATCTAGGCTCTAACATAGTGGTGACCATATTGGGAAGAAAGATAAATCCATGGAAAATTTTAGGGGCTAATGTTCTCCCAGTGGGCTAATTTTCCATGATTTTTCCACAAAAAAGATTCGCCAATTTCCAATTTTATAAAAGACGATTCGCCCAAATTTTAGAATATAAAATTATTTTACCTTAAAAATCGCCAACATTATAGAGAGACTATATATAAAATAATTATAAATTTGATTAATTTTACAAATATATCAATAAGCATTTATAATTTGCATATTAGGGATTAGTGATATTCGCCAATGTTTTAAACTTCAAGAAAATTTTCCATCCTTAAAATTTTCCTTGGATAAATCACCCCATTACAATTGAAAAGTTCTGAACTTTTGGATGATATGTGTAGAATTCAGTAGGCTGAAAATTGGAAAGTTGTAAAGCAATATCAAAATCTTAAGAATTTCTAAACACATTGGCTTCAAGAAGATACACCAGGTCCAATCCTGATCCTGATCCTCCTCCCATATTTGAAAATCCTAATCTCATTCCCAGGATTCTCAGACAAGAGATTTTATCAAGTCCTAGATGGGTTTTTAGATCTCATTCATGCCTTGTCAAGTGGCTGTTCCTCGAATATCTTCGTTTTCACGAATACTCTGGTCTATCCTTGTTTAGAACCACATCAGACAGTGAATCGGTGGACCTAGTTGCAGACCTCGAATTCATCAAGGAGCTTGAAATTGAAAAGGCCAAATTGATAAGTAACCGTACTCTTCAAAACTCTCCTCAGTCATCTATCACCACTAATTGAATTTCTGAACTCTTTGATTCAGCTTCAACATCTTTTGCCTCATTATAATTTTCTCATATTTCAGAGAATCATTTAACACCTCCATTCATACCTTCAATCCCTCAACATCCTATCATTACCCCTCAAACACTCGTCACTTCCGCTACATCAACTCCTCTTGTTGTCACAAATCCCTCAGTTACCTCATCATCAGTTTCAAATCTGCCTCGACTCATGGCTGCCAGATATGCAATCCAAATTCTGCCTCAGAATTTGGATTCTATGCCTGCTGATTACCAAAGTAAGATACCATTGTTTGATGCCACTCAAGGTATTACAGCGCAATAGCATGTTGACAGGATGAATGATTTATATGATCTCCATGAGGCAGATGAAGAAAATGTGACCATGTGATTATTTGTGCAAAGTTTTGGAGGTGAGGTTCAAGAGTGGTTTAGAGCATTACCAGCGGGATCCATCAATACTTTGTTGGTTCTACATAGACAATTTCTGGGTTAATGGGAGGTAAAGAAAAATCCCCTCGAAATCCTTTCTGAGTATGAAAATATAAAAAGGAATGTAGGTGAAAGTGTCCAAGACTACTGTGTAAGGTTCAATACAGTTTATAATGCTATTCCAACTAACATTAAGCCACCAATGGGGTTAGCATTGATTAAATTTCCCGATGGCTTCGATGCTAATATGGAATATCATTTAAGAGAAAGAGATCCTACCACACTTGAGGATATGCAGAAGAATGCAGTAAGCATAGAGGCAAATCTGCTGGCCAAGAGAGCAAGGATGAAGACTGAAAAGAAAGTGACTATAAAGGAGGAAGCATCTTCTTCAGATGTTAAAGAAGATCATATACTCCAGAAAATTGAGAAGATGTTTGATCGGTTAACAATTGTAGACAAGCCTGAGAACACAATCAGAAATCCAAATTTTAGAGGACAACATCAACCTCAATTCAGGATTAAACAACAGGAGCAGAAGGCACAAGACCAGTCATCACAACAACAAGTCAAAACACCTTTGCAGCAAAATTATGTACACAGAATGGAAAGTGAAGATGATGATGATCTGGTGGTGGAAGCAAATCATTTCTTTACTGCTGATGGTTTGCCCATTTTTCTCACAGAAGATGAAGAATATTTAGAGGTTTCACATGTTCAAACAGATGAAGATTTCATACTAGCAAATGAAGGGGTTTTAGAGGATGAATCAGATGATTATCAGAGGGGATATATGAATGCATTGACAGCACAGCAGAAACAATATTCATTGAGAAGCAGAGATGTACCAGTCAACCCAGTTCAAAAGAGAAAAGAGGCGCAACCCAAGAATGACTCCTCAAACACTCAGAAGAAAGGGAAGGAGCCTGCTGACCCAACTTCCAGCCAAGGACCATCTATAAATGAGAAGACCAATCAGCAAAGTGCAACAAAGGAAAAGGTCGAAAAGAAGGACTCTTCAGTCAAAGAGGTAGATAAAGTTTCAGCTTTTAGTTTAGAAAATGAGATTTCTAAATTAAAGGTTTTGATTCCTTTGACTGAATTGATGAAGAACAACAGTTATAAAAACCAAGTGTCCAAAATTTTGAACATAGATCCTTTATCTGATATGGTCAATGTAGAAGATGATCACCCAGAGCTCATCTTTGGCCCTACTTTAGAAGGTCAGTCTGAGGATAGTGAAGTGCCTCCATTCTATATAAGCCTTAGATTGCACGAGTATGTCCTTCATAATGTCATGTTTGATTCCAGAGCCTCCCATAATCTAATGCCAAAAGCCATTATGGAGAAATTGGGCCTTGAAATTACTCATAGATATCATGACCTCTATTCTTTTAATTCCAGTAGAGTTCGATGTATTGGTCTTATCAAATACTTGGTGGTGTCTCTAGATCAAATCCCAGCCAAGAATGTTCTTATGGATGTGGTTGTTGTAGACATTCCGCCATGGTTTGGTATGATTTTGTCCAGATCGTGGGGTGCAAAGCTTAAAGGAACTTTACAGCTAGATTTCTCCTATGCTACCATTCTCATGTTTGGTCAATTGAGAAAATTATATAGGGAGAAGAAAATGAAGTACATGATTACAAGCAAGGAGAAACCACTTAATCATCCAATTAATGTTGTACATACAGATTTAGAATCATTTGTATTATATTCAGATAGTGGCTTGAATGATATTGATAGTCAGTTAGTTGAAGTAGAAGATGTGCCAGATATTTCAGAGAATTTCATAGCAGTCCTTGATCAAGAAAGACAAAAACTTGCAAGTACCTCTGAGTAGTCTGCATTCCGGCAGTAGTAGAAAGGTAATGAGTAGCAGAAGATTGAAGAGATCAGTCAAGGTAAGAAAGAAGACGAAACATAATTTCAGCACTTAGAGGAAGAAGCAGGCCTATGGAGCATGGATTTCGATGGAGCTATGGGTAAGGATGGTGCCGATATTGGGATTTGGATCCATAGTCCTGTTTTCCAGCCAAATATGAAGCGCTGATTTCCGGTTTGAAAATTCTCAAAAAGATGAAAGCAAAAAGGATATCAGTCTATAGGGATTCGGAGTTGATAATCAAGCAAGTTAAGGGTGAATATCAAGCCAAACATCCACGGATGAGGGCCTATCATAATGCAGTTTTAGATATCCTAAAGATGTTTCCAGATTATACCTTAACATGTGTACCATGTGCACAAAATGTAATTGCAGATTCACTTGCTACTGCTGCTAGTAATTTGAAGATCCCGATGAATTCCAATAACAAGTTTGAGATCCATGTCAAGCACTGCCCAGCTATTCCTGACAACCTAAGGTATTGGCAAGTGTTTTGGGATGATAAGGAGATTAATATTTTCTTGCAAAATGAAGGCAACTACAAGGATGCTTCCATAGATTGTGATCGTGATGATGATGAACCGCAAATTGAAGTGAATCAAATGGAAATATTGTAGCTAAAGGATAATGTCATTCCTAAAGGTCTTATACCTTTAGAGGAACTCTTCTATCAAGATGATGTGGCTAGGAGGCCAAGCTTGGTACCAACAGACAAGGGTGTTGAGGATGTGAAGCTTGGATCAGTCGAGAAGCCCAATTTTGTGAAACTGCCAAAGACATTATCTACAAAGGTAAAATCTAAATATGTCAAATTATTTTCTAAATTTGCTGATGTGTTTGCATGGGATTATTCAGATCTAAAGGTGTATAACAAAGACATAATTTAGCACACAATCCCCATCAAGCCAAATCAGAAGCCATTCCATCAGAAGCTGAGAAGGATTAATCCCAAGTTGCTACCTTCAATTGAAAATAAGGTAAATCGATTATACAAGGCTGGTATAATTGTTCCAATCAGATTTTCTGATTGGATTTCTAATCTTGTTCTTATGAGTAATACTTTTCTGTTTGTTGCTAGATTATCTTGTGATACTAGGGAGATTGCTCTTGTCTGCAAGAACGATTTATCCGGCCAATAGTATATAGCACTATCACCTCCAAGTTTACACTAACCCTGGGTTGATGAAGTAAAGTCAGTAGCCCCAGGAGTTGTAGCATCCTTGCTGCAATACCGATGCTCATCAAGTGTCATGATAGGCATGGAATTTTCCAATTATATTCCATTTGTTTTCCTTCTATTTTTCATCGTTAAGATCTTTCTATGAGTCTCATAATGTGGGAGGTTTCCCCATTTAGATAATTCACATTGTTCAACTCATTTGGAGATTTAATTGGTTGTAAATTGACTGTTGAAAGAAGACATGAATGTGGTTGAAATTTCCTTGAATATTATGGGATGGAAGAAACTACATGATAGGCCTCAAAAGTAGCTACAAAATGAGTGAAAAACAAAGAAATATGATTGAATAACTCCCTAAATTAGCAATGAGCCGACTTATTCTTATTAGTAAGGTTAAAAGGAAGTCTTTTGCAACAATATTCCTTCTAAATAGTACATCAAAATACACTTGGTAAGCATGCAAACCGTGTCAAGCTAAGCATGTTTTCTTTCCTCTTCCACAAATAGCAAAGGTGAATTACTCTTCATGCTTTGGGCCTATGTATAAGAAGAGTTGAGAGGATTTACAAGGGTTCAATAATATTCTTTAAGAAATTTTAGATCATCAAGAATGATCATTCTCTCATCTACAATTCGAACAACCCACTCCCAGTGCATGCTAAAAGGACTATTATAGTATGTCATGTGTTTCCACTATGATGTAATTTGATCATGTGAGTAACAGATTGATTTGGTTCAACTAGGCCTTGACTTTGGCTCTTAAAATATTTTAGTTGAAGAGTTGTTAGTTGTATTTAAGTGTTTGGTTAACTCTAATGCACTTACAATATATGAACAAGTGGTAGAATTTTTCCATAATACAAAATATTTTACCCTCTGTCCAAATGGCCAACTTCATATATGACTACCACCATATTCATTGTCTGAGTATAAAATTGAGTGCATAGATCTTTTACCATGCATATTTTATATAGTACCCATAGGGGTAGTTTAACAATTTCCAAATATGGCACTTAACAGCATAGGACTTTAGATTTTGCATTGAATTTTCCAAATAACATTGCCAAAAAAAATTAAAATATAGGCAAATATTTTTAGACTCTTCAAAGGATTAAATCATACTCAACTCCTTTTTTTCGTTGTAGTGTGGCTCTTCCAATATCCCTTACGTAGTCCTTTAGATGATGTCTTAAGTGTTCCCACCCTCCCATGCTCTTCATACCACTAGACCAAATATCCCCCTCCCTGTTGTCAATTCTCTCTTGAAAGGAAAATCTGATGCATGCGCCTAACCGATGGAGGATCACTCCATCTGTTCCCATGCCCCTTGTTGACAACCAACAACGCTTCATCCTCCCATATTATTCTTCCATCCCTGTATTATGCTTCCTTAACTATTTTCAAGTCAAGAAAAAAGTCTCTCGAGCCTATAGGAGTATCCCAATTACCCCTTGCCTCCCAAATTTTATGATTAAATATTTTTTTAATGTGGTAAAGAAACTCATTATATTTTTATGATTATAAGAATAAGTGAACTGGATATATATATATATATATATATATATATATATATATAGATATATAGATAGATAGATAGATAGATAGATAGATAAGTATGTATGTACATATGTATGTATGTATGTATCTATCTATCTATTTTTTATTCTTTCTATCAACTTGTCCCTTGTGCACACCTGTCGGTCACCATAGCTGCCACCAAACTAGTCAGCATCCCAAGCAATTTTCCCCTTCCTCCGCTCTTGAATGTGAATCCCCAAACTTGGCCTATTTTATTTAGTTAATTTTACAATGTTTATGATAAACAAGAAATGTTACTGGGAATATTATAAATACAGGAGTTATACTTCCTACAATTCAGGAGATCAGTTCGGTGAGAGGAAGTAACCTAGCGACTCAGTGAATAAATAATGAACCAAGGCATATTTGAGGTAAGAGAGTTTGAGGTCAAAAAATAAAGGAGAGAGATATCTGAAGAATTCTGAAAATCAAATCGCTAAGGAAAAAAAGATCTAAAGAATTTTCAAGTGCAAGGCATATCCCAAGAGGTTTAACAAGGTTTGAGAAAGTAAAGACAAGTTAAGGAACCTGGTCAAGGTTGTGTAGACAAAATCTAGAAGGGACTACCACAAAAGTGTATATCTAAGTAGATTTCTGAAATATATATATTTGAAAAAAGTTCTGAAGTGTATATGCGTCGAAGAGAAGCTTTGATGGAATGAAGAACTGAAACATATTTCTGTGAGATATTCTTGGTGGAAAGAGGGAGAGTTTCTTTGAGGTCTCTCTAGCCTGTGGGAGTATCCCAACTACCCCCTCCCTCCAAAATTTTATGATTATCTATTTTTTTCATGTGGCCTGGAAACCTGCATGCACTCAGGTACAAGCTGGTTCTCTTCTCTATGGCCCAATATAGTTATAGAGAAGCATGTCCAGCTGATATATATATATATATATATATATATATATATATATATATATATATATCTGTGTGCGCGTGTGTGTGTGTGTGTGTGTGTGTGTGTGTGTGTGTGTGTGTGTGCATGTTTGTGTGTATGTATGTATGTATGTATGTATGTATGTATGTGCTTTTATTTCTTTATTTCAACTTTTCCCTTTGGCACACTTGTCAGTCACCATGGTTACCAGCAAACAAGTCAGCATCCCAAGAAATTTTCCCCTTCCTCCGCTCCCGAATCTGTGTCCCCAAACTCATCCTGTTTTATTCAGTTAATTTTATAATGTCTATGATAGAAAATTAATTGATTGGGACTATTATAAATACAACATTCACACCTCGTACAATTCGAGAGATCAGTTTGGTGAGAGGAAGTAACCTAGAGACTCAGTGAATAAACAAGGAACGAAGGCACATTTGTGGTAAGATACTTTGACGTCCAAAATGAATGGAGAGAGATATCTGAAGAATTGAGAAAAGGAACTCGCTAGGGAAGAAAGGATATATATACTTGTGGAGTGTCGGGCATATTCTGGGAGGATTAATGAGGTCTTAGATAAGTAAACAAATATTAGTGTAAGAGATTTTAGTGACGACAAGCTAAGGAACCCAGTCAAGGTAGTGTAGACAAAATTTACAAGGGACTACCACAAAAGTTTATATCTGAGTAGATTTCTAAAAGCTATATTTGAGAAAAGTTATTAAGTGTATATGTGTTAGAGCAAAGGTTTGAAGAAATGAATAATTGAAACATATTTCTATGATATATTCTATGTGGAAAGAGGGAGAGGTTCTTAGTAATATTGTGTGTGTTTTCTTGTCGATAAAGGTTATGATCAATTATGTCAAGTCCGAGTTGACTGTAATCCAATTGGAGTTGTTGTGAACTAAATATTGTCATAAAATCCAATTTGACCGTACTACTCAAACTATTTTTTAATGAGTTTTTTGTAATAGATTATTTGGAGTGCTTTTGAAGAAATCCTTTGAAGCATCTTTTAATATACTTAAATTCATATATGAAACAGAAGTAAAATAATCCTTGTAGACTGAAGGACATTATTTAAATCACACTTGAAGATCTTAGGAGACACCTTCCTCAAATGATAAAATGATAACATACTTTGATCATATTTTGAGTCGATAGTAGAGTGCATTCATGATGACATTAATTGAGAATTCTTTGAGCCTTTGTTGAAGCAATAGTCACTCTTGAAGAATAGTTGAAGACCAACACATGAAGACTTGTTTTGTTGAAGCAATCATGCTTGGAGTATAGTTGAAGAGCAACACTTAAAGACTTGTTTTGCTGAAGCAGTCATTCTTGGAGCATAGTTGAATATCAACATTTGAAGACATGTAGTGTTGGCGCAACCAAAATTTTTGTTGAGGCAGACCTGAAGCTTTTGTAGACGTATATTTGAGATAATTTTGTAGACCTATCTTGGGTAAATTGTTTAGAAGTATTTGAAGTTTTTGATGGAGCCTTGAATTAGTATTAAAGCCGCCTTAAGGGGTTGAAGTAAACTGAGAGGGTTGGATCCCTAGAGGATTAGAGTCATCATACAAGGTTGGACCCTTGTGAGAAACTATGTTGGAGTCTGGAATAATATGTGAGGATTCGAGTCCCCATACAAGGTTATACCCTTATGCGAGACTAGGTTGGAGCTTGGATTTGTAGTTGAATATTAGAGTCCTCATTCAGGGTTGGAACCTTGAAAGAGTTAAAGACTTTGTTGTACAAATTAGATCTTGGATTTTTAGAGTCCTCGTCGTTTTCATTAATAAAATTATTTTCTTTTTGCACATCTTGTGTTCTGGTTTAAATGGTTATTTTAATTGGCATAATATAAAAATCATAAAAAAATATTGATTCAACCCCCCTCTCAACATTTCCAACACTAGCACATCATACATTTTTTCACCTTGCAATATTTTTATTGACATGATAGAAGGAAATTTCACAATGCAATGTTATTGTTGGTAATCTCATTGTTATGATAAAATGGAAACTAACATGTTTTAGAGTTCCTTCACCTCAAAATGTTCTTATTAGAAATGTTCTTGTGTTTGTGTTAAAAAGGAATATCGCATGCATTAAATTTCTTTTCGCATGCAATGTTTTTGTTGGTATTATGCTTGTATTTGTGCTACATATAAATCTAACATGCATTAAATTTCTTTCACCTTGCAATGTTGTTATTGGAAATGTGCTTGTGTTTGGGCTAGAAACTGTGCTATATTTATTTTTCTTTGCAATATTTTTGTTTTCAATTTGGCTGTTTATGATAGAAGGAAATCTATCATGTGTTAGATTTCCTTCACCTTGGAAATGTTCCTGTGTTTGGGCTAGAAGTTGTGCTAGATTTCTTTTGCTCTACAATATTGTTGTTTTCAATTTGGTTGTTTATTATAGAAGGAAATATATCATGTGTTATATTTCCTTCACCTTGGAAATGTTCTTGTCTTTGTGTTAGAAGAAAATGTAGCATGTGCTAGATTTATTTTGGCATGAAATGTTATTTGTGCTACATGTAAAGCCAACATGCATTAAATTTAGTTTACCTTGTCATGTTGTTATTGGAAATGTTGTGTTTGGGATAGAAGTTGTTCTAGATTTCTTTTTCCACTAAATGTTGTTGTTGGCAATATGCTTTTGTTTATGTTGGAAGAAAATCTAACACGCTAAATTTCTTTCACCCTACAATTTTATTGTATGCTTGTCTTTTTGCTATGCCTAAATCTAGCACTTGTTAGATTTTATTCAACTTGCAACATTGTTATTGCAAACATGCTTCTATTTTGTCTCAAAAGAAATCTAGCATGCACTAGATTTAGTTTTCACTACAATGTGGTTTTTGGCAATATGTTTTTGTTTGTTCTAGAATTAAATCTACCATGTGCTAGATTTCATTTATCTATAAATGTTGTAATGTGTTTGTGTTTGTGCTAGAAGGAAATCTATCATATATTATATTTCTTTCACCCTCCTATGAGTTTATTGATAATGTCGTTTATATGTGTTAGAAGGAAATATAGTGTGCACTAGATTTCTTTCGCATTGCAATGTTGTTGCAGGAAAATTATTTGTTTGTGCTAGAAGTAAATCTAATATGAAGTATGTTTCTCTCACCCTACAATATTGTTATGTGGTTGTGTTTGTGAGAGAAGGAAATCTAACATGTGTTAGATTTCATTCACCTTGAAATGTTGTTATTGGTGACATGTTTGTGTTTGAGATATAAGTACAAATAGCATGTTAGATATAGTTCACCTTCCAATACTGTTATTGGAAATATGTTTATGTTCGTGGTAGAAGAAAATCTAGCATGAGATAGATTTCTTTTACCCTACAATATTGATGTTGACAACTTTTTTTTGTATGGTGGATGGAATTTATTATGCACTAAATTTATTTTGAAATGCATTATTGGTGTTAGAAACGTGCGTGTGTTTGTACTAGAATAAAATCTAGTATGAAATTAATTTATTTCGCAATGCAATATTGTTGTTAGCAATGTGCTTGTATTTGTGCTAGAATGAACTATAACCTGCATTGAATTTCTTTTGGAATGCAATATTGTTGGAAATGTACTTGTGTTTGTACTAGAAGGAAATTTATGATCCGTCGGATTTCATTTGGCCTACAATGTTATTTTTGGAAATTTAATTGTGTTTTTCGTAGAATTAAATCAAGCGTAGGCTAGATATCTTCCACCGTGTAATGTTTTTTTGGCAATGTGATTGTGTTTGTGCTAGAAGAAACTATAGAATGTGAATTTTCTTTTACTTTTCAATTTTTTTGCGAGTAATATGCTTCTATTTATGCTACAAGGAAATTTAGCATGTGGTTTATTTCATTCGCCTTATAATATTGTTGTTGGAAATGTGCTTGTGTTTCTGCTAGGAGGAAATCTAGCATGTGGTATATTTATTTGAGGATGTAATGTTGCTTCTAGAAATATGCTTATGTTTGTAGTAGAAGAAATTATATTGATTGTTAGCTTTCATTTGAGGTGGAATTTTGTTGTTCGAAACACGCTTCTACTTGTGATAGAAGGAAATCTAGCACACATTATCTTTCCTTCATAATGCAATGTTTTTATTAGAAATATGTTTGTCGTTATGCTAGAAGGAAGGTTAGAATGTGTTAAATATCCTTCATCTTGCAATGTTATTATTGAAAATGTGTTTTTTATTGTGATAAAAGTAAATCTTGCATGCATTAGTTTTTTTTCACAATGCAACATTATTGTAGGAAATGTGCTTGTATTTGTGTTAGAAGGAATTATAGAATGTACTAGATTTCTTTGTTCTTGTGCCAAAAGGAAAACAATCAGGATTTCACCCTCACCGAGGTTAGTGCTCTGACATTGTTGTTTCCAGTGCATTTGTGATTATGAAATAAGGATACCTATCCATTACTAGCTTTCTTCTAGCTTTATTATAGACACCCTTACACGTATGCAACCAATGCTCTAGGGTGACATTGTCTCAATCATAACAATCGTTAGAGTAATAGCTTTTGGTGTGCCCTTCTATTGAATTTGGAACAATTTATGAAGATCAATGATAGTGCAAAAGAAGTGTATATAAATATATGTTGTTGTTGGCACTACATTTATGCCTGAGTTGGAATAAATGATAATTGTATAGGTTTTCTTTTGGCACACACACAATAATTCAATCATAATTATTTGATCCATGGAGAATAATGCAATATCTATATAATTTTGAAGTTTATGAATAAATGTATTATTGAGGTATACTATACTTTTCTTCCAATGCACGTGTATATAACTTTAAAGTATCAAGCACAATTTTTTAACATGTATTGTTTTTCTGTCCATTTGGTTGTACAATTATGAACTTCCAAAAATAATTTCACTATTGTCTATGTTGGGCTTCAGAATTGATACATTATATTACCTTGTTTCCTTATCCCTTTATTAGTCTTCTAAGCTTTTTATGTATATAATATGGTAATTTGTGTGATATGAACCTTAGAAGTGATCAATAAGAGTTTCATCATTTTATTCTTCAAGATAGTTGATTTAATTATGAAATGATGAGTTATGCTTACGATTTGGAGTGTTGACTAACAAGTAATTTTGATAGAAGATGTTGTTCCCTGGGATAGATGGACGGGAATGAGTTACACAAAATTGTTTAGGTTAGTTATAACCCGATTAGCGAGAATGACAATCATCATGGAAAGATCAACTATGAATGAGATCTTGGCCACCTATTCTGAGGAAATTTGAAAGATTTTGCAATTCAAATTAAGCATCTTTAGAATATTCAAATTACCAGGATCATTTCCTTGTTTTTAAATAGAATTAATTGTAATATAAAAGGGAGGAACTAATCCTTAGTAGATGCAGTGGAAAATTATTTTGATTTTGATCTATGCTGTGAGTTTCAAAAAAAACATTTGTAACATTGTTCCTGATTAATTTAATGGAAGCTTTCACAATTCATCTTTAACTCTTTGCACTGAATTAGCTTTGAGGTTGTTGAATTCGTGGGTCCAATCCTAGAATGACTACTACCCTTCTTTTCGTCATTAAATTTACATTTAATATTTCATTTCTTTCTTTGCAATTATTCAATCGCTTTCTAGATCTCATCATTGGTTATTGATTGCTCATTATAGTGATAACTACTACAATAGTTTGAATGAAGGTCATGAGATTGGATTCTTGATCATTGATTTTAATAAGCATTATTTGTTTTATCATTTCCTATGATTGATAAAGAATTGTTAAGTGCGAGATTTGATATTTATTTTAGTGGCAACGTTTCTATTCATTAGTGTTTTTCCTTTCTTAAACTACATTTTCCTAGGAAACAACTTGTGTTTAGAAGAATTGTTTTAATACTCACAGTAAAAGATTCAATGTTTTGATCATCTTAAAGTATCTTTTATTGTTTATGTTTAAATTCTTGAATTTGTGAATAAAATATTATTTTAGGAAATCCTAGTTGTTTCTTGTATTTTACATGCATTTCCTTTCAATAGGGATAGGCCGATTAGATCACATTAGCACTATTCTTTTCACTTGTTGTGTGGATAACCTTGAAATAAATAAACGAGTTATGGGTTGGAATTTAATGAATGGAAGTCAATTCATATTTTTAAGAGCAATTACATAGTTGAACATTTTGGTGCCATTGTCAGGGAGGTTTTCAAAGAAGTGTTATTAGTATCCCTATAGGGTTGGGTATTAAAGATGGAATGTAAGAACCTTCCATGCACCAAGTAAAAAAAATTTGCCAGTGCCTACCCTCAACTGATACATTTATATTTTTTAGTGTGCATGACTAGGAAAATGCCTACGACTACAAATCAAGTATTTATATATTCAAAACCTATCTCAAAAATCATCAAAGCTGAAGGCGAGTTTAGCCTTGATATAAATACCTTTATAGATGAAATCATTTGTCATTCGGAGTCTCAAGCTTTAGTAGGTCCCATTAAAACGAGTTCTAATGTGGTCACTCAAGCGGGAGGATCATCGACTGCAACTCATGTTGAGATTCATGACAAAACTATAAGTTATAAGCAATGTTTCCAAGATACATTTATTAATAATTGTATTCCTTCCATTAAGGGTGAGGAGAATTTTTGTAATCTAAGCGAGGGGGAAGGTGAGACAAGTGAGCCACATCCACAACTTTTTGAGTAAAAATTTCCAGCGACACCTGTTACAAAGGAAGAATCTGAAATTCCTGATCTAAATAGTGCTATGAGGCCTATTCAAAACCCAGAGTTTAGCCAACATACAATTATTTAGATAATACCTCACGACCACGAGATCCCTCAAGATTACTAGTAGATTTTTGACCAAATGGAAAACGCAACACTAAAAGCACAAACTTTGACTATAGAATACCCTATTATGGACCCACTAGTCAATGCATTAATGAAAGCCATCCCATTACAAAAGATTCCAAATTTTCATGGAATGGCTTCTGAGGACCTTGATGTGTTTCTGTTTGAATTTGATGTATTATTACAAGGTTATGACTATACCACTAATCCTCAAAAACTGAATATGTTTCCTTCCACCTTAAAGGGAGAAACTTTATGTTGGTTTATGGGATTAGGAAGAGGTACCATAAATTCATGTGAGAAGATGACAACTACATTCCTCACTAAATATCAGGACTATTGTAGGTCTAGGAATCTAAAAGAAGAAATTTTTAAAATGATGTCCAAATAAGATGAGACTTTAGAATAATATGTCAAAATATTCCAATATAACCTGCAAAGATCACCTTATACCACTTTACCTAGAGAAATACTGAAAATTTCTTTGATTAGAGGAATGAAATATGAATGGACAGAAAAAAGTAATTTAATGGGATAAGGTGATATTTCTAAGGAAGAATATTATGACATCATAAAACTGTGTATGAGGTGCTTGTGAGGAAGTACAGAAACTAAATATGTGATTCAGGACCGTCTCAGCTGATCCAACAGGGTTATGGGAGGAGTAACTTGACTCGTGCATAAATTGGTAGTCTCCTAGAAGAATTCAAAACTGATATTTTGAGTATGTTAACTACACAGTAGGATATTCTACAGGTGAATAAAAAACAAGCAGAGGTTGAATAGGCCTTAGTTATTATTGAAGGCAGCGTAGTCGCAAAGAGTACCCACTGAACATGGTTGAAATATCTGTCATATGAACTAAATATCACTAAATGGAACATTGTCCCTCACTCCAAATATTTAAAGTTGTATTGAAGGAGGAAGAGGAAGATCCTAAGGCATGATATCTTATGGCACAATGACAGCAGTGGTAGACACGCCCTCTAGGTATGATCCATGATCCTACTTTGTTTCATTCTAGATAGTATACTCAACAACAGATTCCTGGACCATAGTGGCAAGGCCATCAACATTTTAATACCACATGGAAATCTCAATCATACCCTACACCGCCATATACAAATCAACCATTTGCTAGACCCTTGTGGCCTAATAAACAATATTCTACATCTCCATGGAAAAATACATCGAATAACCTATACTCGTTGCATTGGGAAAATTCACCTACACAGGGACCAATGCGGTCTCAGCATTGGAAATTACCTTCAAGACCAATCAATCCATTTGTTGGGTCATTGCCTCAGTCACAACCACCGTTACAAACTCTACTCCAATTACCCCCAAATGTTCCATCTCCATTGCGCTTCAATTACTTGTCCAACCGAATCCTAATCCTGATAATAGACCCATCCAATATTTCAAATTTTTGAAAACCCACATTATAACTCTACCTCGTTTTAGTGTAACGAGCTGCGATTAACATCTGAATGGCCTATCTCTCCAGAAGATGTCATAGGAAATCAAGAGCAGGTGGATAATGAAAATTTTTGTTGAAAATCAGCGCTTAACAGAACAATCTTCATCCACCATAGTTGTTATTCAAATGGAGACACCTAATAAATCGACCAAAGAATAAGAGTCCACTACAACTACAGATGTTTCTCCACCGTACCTTGAGAGACTTTCTATAACTAAACCACCAGTTTATTCTAATTTTGTTCTCATAGGGGAATTGAAAAATTTATATATTAAAATTCCTCTCCTCCAGGCTATTCAAGATGTTCCAATCTATGCAAAAACTATTAAGGAATTATGTGTTAAAATTTCTAGAAGAAAAGAAAATACCGTACTATAGTGCATCTGTTAGGAACACCTTCTAATCTTATCTTAGGGAAGTAAATACGTGTTAAATATGATGTTTATGGAAATCTAGTGGTTATTTTCCAAATTAGAGGACATAACCTCCCAAACACCCTTGTGCACTTAGGAGATGCAATAAATATCTTGACTATAGAAACCTATGGTATCCTTGGGATTACAAGATTTAAACTGACCGCCATTATGTTGGAATCGACCAACAGATCGATAGTCCAAGTAGAAGGCATTATGGAAGATATTATTGGTTTTGTAGATTCCTGGGAATACCCAGTGCAATTTGTAGTCATAAATCCCAACAGCTGGTTAGATGGATGTCCTTTGATACCAGGAAGGCCATGGCTGGGAATTCCATATACGTATATAAGATGTCGAACAAGAAATATGACAATTGCAAAAGGGATTGTTGTTTAAAACTCATCGTATATCCACCTTTCAACCCAAGCCTATCAATTGATAATTATCAATCGTTCCCTCAAAAATATTAGGAAGAAAATATGCGACCTCCTCTTACTTTAGACGAGTCTCTCACTTTTAAAAGGAAGACCAAGCATGATGTAATTAGTGGGTTCATTAACCTATTGTCTACTATTGGAAATCTGACATGACAAATGTTAAAATCAATTTTTGACGATGAGGCCGAGGAATATCCATTGAATGTTATGAATAATGATCATATACCCACAAATACAATTCATAATAATATTCCCATTGAAATTGAACCTGGAAAGACTTTTAACATTAGTGCTAATTTTGATGAACAACATCATGAAAAATTAATTCATATCCTCTAGGAATATAAAAAGGAATTCTCTTGGGAGTATTCTGATATGAAAGGCATTGATCCTCAAATATGTACATATCACATATATATCAAGAAACATTCTTGTTCCATTCGCCAACCACGAAGAAGATTAAATCCACACCTGAGGGATATATTGTAAAAGCTTCTTGAAGTTAATTTTATACATCCTATTTCTGACAAGCAGTGGGTTTCTCCTCTGTTTGTCGTCCCTAAGAAAAATGTCAAATGGATAATTTGTGTGGATTACAGGGAATTGAATAAAGCTACAAAGAAAGATCATTTCCTTGTTCCTTTTGTAGATCAAGTCCTTGATACTCTTGCTAGGAATAAATTTTTCTCTTTCCTAGATGGTTTTAGTGGATACAATTAAATCCATATTTCTCTTGAAGATCAAGAAAAAACCACATTCACGTATCCATGGGGAACCTTCGCATACAAGGTTCTTCCATTTGGGCTGTGCAATGCACCAGCCACCTTCCAGAGAGAAATCCTCAGTACTTTTTCTGATTTAATGAGTGAAGGTCTTAAACTATATATGGATGATTTTACTCCCTATGGTAATTCATTTGAGCAAGACCTACGCAACATAGAGAAATTTCTTGAGCGATGCATTGCCACTAGATTATTCCTTACTAATGAAAAACATGACATGATGATGATATAAGGTGTAGTTCTGGGGCATTATATCTCTGTTGTAGGTATCCAAGTAGATCCAGGAAAATTTGAGGTAATTCTTATGCAACCCACTCCTCATGCACAAATAGAGGTGCATAGTTTCCTCAGGTATGTCAGTTATTATCGTCGCTTTATAGAAATTTTTTCAAAGATAGGAACACCTTTGTATGTAGTAATAGGAAATGTGGAGTTGGAATGAACTATCAGGTGTGATGTTGCTTTTGTATATCTTAAGAAACTGGTCTCAATAGCCCCTTTGTTACGAGGGCCAAATTGGAATTTACCATTCAATGTTTTAGTTGATGCATCTGATACAACAATAGGAGTTGTACTTAGACACGAAGAACACAAAAAGCCATATGTTATTTATTATATTAGCAAGAATCTTACACTGGCATAGCTAAATTACACAGTGATGGAAAAATACTTTTTGGCTATTGTTTACTCTATTAATAACTTTCATCACTATATAACAAGATATCAAATTCTTTTTATATACCAATAATTATGCCATTTGGTATTTAGCCAATAAACATGTTACTAATGGTTGAATAACACATTAGTTGTTGTTATTACAGGATTTGATATTACAATAAAAGATCGAATGGGAAAGGAGAATATCGTTGCAGATTTTATATCTAGAATTCCTATAGTGGTAAGCTCTTCACATGTAGAAGATCAGTTTCTAGATGAACATCTATTTTTTGTAACAGGTGAAACACCCTGGTATGAAAATGTGGAAAATTATCTGGTACCAACCAATTTACAAAATGGAAGAAAAGATAGATAAATGACTTCAAAATCGGCCTCTTCAACGGGGAAACCTCCTTTACATTACACAAATGATCAATTCTTGGATGATACAAATGACAACACCTCCTTTCTATATATAGGAGTCTAAGGGGTCACAATATTATCAAAGCTGACATAACAATAATAATGTAAGGGCATAACAATAACAATAGTGGGATTCTATGGGGCACAATAATAACAATATGGGGACAAATGGGCACAACAATAACAATAAGGTGCTACAATGACAATAATAATATAGGAATACACTAGTATTACATGGACCTAACAGCAGGAAAACTACCAGCACATTTACCGTCTCGAGAAAGGAAGCTCATTGTTCAGTGGAGTGCACAGTTTTCCTGGATTGATAGATATCTTTTTCACAGAGGATTTGATCTTCAAATATGCATATGTCTCAAGGAAGAAAAGGTTTATGATATCTGTAAGGATTTCCATCATGAACCATGTTGTTGGCATTTTTCTGACTGAAGGACGAGCATAAAGAAGATGGGTTATTATTTGCCAACAATATTCAAGGGTGCAGAGAAATTTGTCCAGAACTGTGATAGATGTCAGAGGATGGGTCACACCATTTAAGTTGATGAAATGCCCCTCCAACCTCAAATTTTACTTGAACCCTTCTAAATATGGGCATTAGGTTTTGTGGTCCACATTAATCCACCAACGAACCAAAAGACATATATTTTGGTTTATACAGACTACGTAACCAAATGGGTAGAAACATTAACTCTTTCAAAGGCTATAGAAGAAGTAGATAATAAATTTTTGTTTGAACTATTTGTGTGCTATGTATTTCTTAAAGAAATCATAACAGATGGAGCTTCACACTTCACTCCCCACAAAATTTCTGCTACAATGCAAAAGTATCACATCAAACATAGGGTTACTTCGCCTTATCATCCACAAGAAAATGGAAAAGTGGAAAGTAAAAGTAAGGTTCTGGAGGAAATTTTGACTAAAACTCTATCTATAAATTGTTGAAACTGCGCTGCCAAACTCCCTGAGGCCCTATTGGCCTATTGAACTACTTGGGGCAATATTACTGGTTATTCACCATACCAACTTGGTTTTCGGAAGGAGCCCATTTTTTCGCTAGAATTTGAAATTAAGACTCTCAAAAACGTAAGGGAAGTTCAATTGGATTTGACAAAAGCACATAAACAACTCCTACAACAAATTAATGAAATAGAAGAGATGCACTTGATGGTCTTACAGTGCACAATTGTTATTCAACACCAAAGGGCCAAATGCCATGACCGCCTTATCAAGAAGAAAATTTTTCAGAATGGTGATTGGGTGCTATTGTATGATTCCAGATTTCAGGATTTCCCGAGGATGCTTCAAACTCAATGGTTGGGACCATATGAGGTCACCGAAGTTCATGATAATTGTAAGGTGAACCTCACTATTATTGATGGTTCTTGCATCTCTCTCCTTACAAATGCACATTGATTAAGCCTATATCACCAGCCACTTACACAAGAGTATCTTCTTCATAAGGAAAACAATGATTATAATATGCACGTTTTAACTAATCGGGGAGGTAACCCCACAACCACAACTAGTTGAAGCATTATTTTTTGAAATTCGTTTCATTTTGTACATAATGTATATACTTTCTCTAAAACCATGTTGGTTAATATATATATATATATATATATATATATATATATATATATATATATATATATATATATATACATATGTATGTATGTATGTATGTATGTATAATAAAACACATATGGTTAGGTTCTCATTTCCTTAAGTAATAGTTCATGCTCCTCTAGTCACATTTGTTGTTCCCTTGGTCATGCTTATTGTTTCCTTAGTCACAGTCATTGTTCCCTTAGTTATAGTCATTGTTTCCTTGGTCATGGCTTTTATTTCCTAGTTTTAACTACATTTCCCTTTACTCTTGATTGTTGTTTTCCAACCATAGTCGTTTTTCTAGAAATAGTTATTCTTTTAAATTGATTTTGACGTCCTCCTTTGAATCATGGTAAAATTAATAATTTCCTTAAACGTTTCCCGTTAAAGAATGTTTTATAAGAAAAATTTAAAATAGACCTTGAAAAAATCCTAAATTTATAAAACAACCATGCTATTGTAAATTTATAAAGATATTTATACTAAATTACTTCAAAATACCACTGGAAGAGTTTTCTTTCCTTCTAAAGTTTCCTATAATTATTTGATCTCCATTAAAAAAATAAAATAAAAAATTGGGCAGCAAAATGGAAAACTAAAAAGTTAATCACCGCAATACTTTTTACACCACCCCTAACTCTTAAGGAGTTGAAAAACCACCTAATCCACTAATCTTTTATCATAACCAAAAAACAAAAACAATAAATGAAGTATAAGAAAAATTGGACAAAATATAAGAGGCCTCATCACAATCCAACCTACCGTGATCATAAGATTTAATGTGGTGACATTACCACTATATTCACCAAGCCAGGGTAATGACCTTCGATCATTAGGTTAAAGGAAAAGGGGTGTCATCAAGAGTCGTCTTGTTCGTCTCATTATCTCTCATGAATGACATTGTTATCAACTGGTCACTATGCTAGAACAATGGCCTTTTGTCGATAATTGAGAAACAATAAAAAGTTATGAATATATTTAAAAGTGGAATGGGATAGTGGCATATCAATGGGTTAAAAATCAACCCTGGCAAAGCTATATATGCTTGCTGGTAGCAGAGGATATGCCTGTGGTATTGAAGTATATCTGAAATTACCATCTAAAAATGGTCATTTTTCTCTCCCTTAATAATAAAAAAAGAAAATCATTGAATTCTATAGGAACTCATTTTCTCCCCCTTGAAAGGTGGTAACAATGAATGTGTATGAATAATTACTTTTTTATTCTACATATCAAGGGTGTAACATTTGGAGAATTATTAAATCTAGTTTAAATTTCTTTCATTTTTTCTCTAAAGGAAATCTTTCAATGAGATATATATTATCCATGATCGGCACTCCAAGATCTCTCAACATGCTTTTCTCCTATTTTAATTATTTGGGCATTACTAATATCTAAGTATCATCAACACATTCCATGATCAATCCCTCCAAAAAGTATATCAAATGCACCACGATTATTTCCATTTCTCTGGCGGTTTCTCCACTATGTCGAATTAATGCATTCTTATCTAATTATTCATGTCAATTGTCTTGCCAAATCAAATACATAATGCATGGTCAAGGAAAACATTTAATTTCATTATGGTGGTGAAAAGTGAACACATAACCATATGCTTACAAACTCTACAGCAGTCATTGTATATTATGTTCTTTGAATTTTCTACCCTACAAAATATTTCTGACCCTGTATCTACTAATCTTGTTGTTTTTGGTTTATTTCCAATTTTCTTCCTATAGGTAGAAATGAAATGGGTGGTCACTCGATACGAAGTGAACCTACACAGTTGTGGGTTCCTGAATAGGCATGAAGTATTCTAAACCAAGTGGGATAGTCGAAGTATTTCCTATGGTTACAAGGTTTCTACAGTGAAGTGGCTTTTGAATTAATGAAGCATCTAATTAATGCAATGAAAAGAGTAAAAGGTAGAAAAATCTAGGTTAATGAAAAAGTATTTGTGGAAGGAATAGGCCTACCCTTGGAAGGCGATAAATGGTTTGAGATGCACACTCTGTTATAGAGTGCGACATCCTTGTTTTTAAATCTTGGGGAATAATTGGTGAGAGAAGGGAACGGGTACAACCCTACCTCAACTGCATAACCATGGAAATAACTAGCAAGTGTGGTCCAAATATACATCGCAGGCAATAATTGGTATGATCTGGTAAGGGGCCGACACGTAAAGTTGTTAGTGGCACTGAGACAAAAGGTAACCATGAACCTACCTCATTTTCTGAGTTCCTTACTACATGAGACTGTTGTGAGACTTAAGAGGTCTAAGGATCAACCCTAAGTGGTGAGCCACCATGGTCTTATAAAATTGATAATTCTCATAAATATGAATAAAAAATAGTTAAACTCGGAAGTGTTCTTGGGAATTTCTAAAACTCGACAAAGAAATGAAGCACCTAGTGAAGAACACAAACATATTTCGTTTAATGATAAGTAGGCAGAAGAAAACGAAGAAACCAATCAAAATGAGAACATTATGATGGAAGAGAATTTGCAGACCCATTCCCCTCAACAATTAACAAGGTTAGAAAAGAGGATGGCCTCTCTCTTGGCTTCCTTACCCAGGAAAAGAAAGAAATCAACCAGGTTGGCTAAGTTTTGAAATTCCATAAACTATCCAGAACAGTCATTGGAGGGTAGTGAGCCCCAAAACATTCTGAACATACCAGAAACTCATGAGGAGGACCCTCCTCAAGAACATGAAATGGAGGTAGCCCAAGTTTTAAAGGTATTGGAAAACTTCGTGAATTCTATGGACTTTGAAGGATCTATAGTTTTTTCAAAAAATTCTCCTAATCAAAGGACATTGCCCTATTGCGGCCTCATAATTCTGTTGCTGAAACACAGGGGATAACCACCCGGTCTAGACCTTAAGACAACTCCTTTTCTGTTTAAAGTGGTGGTACTGACTTGGGATAATGGAACCAGTTTCTGAGTGTGGGTTTTAAGATGAGAATGGGTATGAGTGTTTGTAATAGAATAATGATAATCTAAACAACCTATTCTTGTTGGGTACAAAATAAGGCTTATAAACATACCAACATTTAATTTGTCAATCCGTATAGTTTGTGAACTTCGAGACACAACACTGGAAATGCCATAGAAAGCCCCTGACAACCTATAAAATAAATGCCAGTCTATCTTGCATTTTAATCTCATCAATAAATGAAATCCTGCACTAAAGAGAATCCAATAAAACATCAATCCAGGTAATCAAAATCTTACGGGAAATACAAGCAATCAATGTGAAAGGACATTCTAATTACAAGTGAATAGAAGAGAAAAATGAAGTAGAATTAAAGCAGTGTTGACATAATAACAAAAATATTGTAAATATTGGAAACAATTCAAAAACGTTATGCTTGTACTAGTTCTACCTGCACTAATTCTTCCTGTACTAATTCGGTGTAAAGTTAACTTGAAAGCATCAACAACATAACAAGGAAATTTATTGTGTAAATGAACTCATGAAGAAATTAGATTAATATGAATTTCTCACCTTCCTTGTCTTGAAAATAAATCTTGTGAATCTGTCCAGAAGTTAAAGGAAACTATAATGGTAATTAAACATTTATCAATATCAACACAATGTAGTTTCCTTATTTATAAATGTCAGTTCTGCAAGTGTAAAAATTGCAAATTTAGATAATATATGTGATTGTTGCTTGCTAAGGATGCATGGGGTCTGTAACTTCACATAAATGAATACATTAAGACCTCAGAACCATAAACATTTAATTGATCTTGTATTCTGAATATAAATTAATAGATCTCAATTAATGTACAAAATTTGAGTTACACGTTGGATCTCATAAAGGAGGAGCTGATTTGGATGCAAATTGATAAAAAGAAATCTCCAAGCACAACCCTTGATGTTGTTAGTGTCGGTATCTTCATCCCTCCGTCAGAGATCAAATTCTCTTGTTGCATTGCATATTAGGTGTCTCGCTCAGTCAGCTGCATTCCATTAGGAGAATGGATCATCTTATGGTAGTGGCTTGTTGTGCATTTTTCCTCATGTCCTTTACCTGCTGGCTCATTTCCATTCATCAAGATCATTTTCAGTCACTTTTTGTCTTTGAATTTGCAATAGTCTTTTCTAGGGTTTCATCGTCATTAGGTCTAGTGTTTCATCAAAAAGGTTTTTAGAATGTCCAATAACAGTTAGCGGGCGCATAAGGAGGTTCCAGTACCAATAAATTTCATAATCAATTGCTCAAAGATGTATTTTTCCTCAAAACTCTGTTTTGAGGAAAAACAGAGTATTTTATATTTTATTGTATTAATTCATGTATCTTCAGTTCTCTTGTATGTAAAGCAGTTCAGAGGCAACCATGGTCTCCTTCCCAAACCTCAGTAGCTCCATCCCCTGCAAAACAATCAAAAATCAAGACAAATTATGTAATTCAGTTCATCAAAGCGTTCAAATAAAGTGAAAAGCTCAAAAAATAGAGTGGAAAAGTAAAGTCATATTGCAAACATTGTAAAAGTGGGTTTTATGAAACAAAAATTAAAAGCTCTTGGGTATAAATCATTCTTCTCAATTGAAAGGCTCATTTGCATTCAAAGAACAAAGTGTGAGTAAGGTGAAAGTGGTGTTTGAGCAAAAGGAGAGAAACTTGGAGAAAACTGTGCAAAATCGGAGGCAAGACACACTGGGTGAGTGGCACAACGCATAGAAGAGGCACGGCGCATAGGGCCACGATTTCTAGTTTAAAGTTGTTCTGGCATGGTGCACATAGAAGGCACGATGCGTTGGGTTTGAGGCATGGTGCATAGAGCTGCCAAGCCCGATTTCTTCAACAACTCCCTCAAATCGCCAAAATCACTCTAATCTTCCATTGTGCAAGTAAGTCACGATCTCTTCATTGCTAGTAAAGGAGTTTTTCACACAATTTATGGTGTTTGTCTGAAAGAAAAATCAAACCCTATCTCCTTGCCATTTCTCAAGAAACTAGTGCCTAGGGTTTACATTGGTTATTTTGGCTACCAATTCCATTCTACCATTCCCTCAACTTTTCACTCCTTCACTCATTTTCTCATCTTATTACCCCATTCCCTAACTCCCATATTCCCAAAAAATCATCTATCCCTATCCCCAATTCCCATTTCCCAAATCTTAACTACAAATCCCCCCACCCTAATTACTGTCCCTAAAGCTTACATATCACTCCCTAATTCGTTGTTTCCCTAACAAAACCTTGTCCCAATAGTCCCAAAATCCCTTATACTCTCTCCCTCCACAGTCCCTCATAAACTTTTCCCTTGGTGGCAGAAAATTAAAGACACCATAAATTTCATATTACTCATCAAGAAAACTCACTTACTAGCAAAAATGGAGTCAGATCCTTCATATGATCATGAAGAAGAGACACACAGTGACTCTCCTACAGAGGTACATGCACCAAGGAGGCCTCATAAGGGTGGCAAACATATACGAGAGGAACCTACTACCCTTGCTGAGCTATAGGCCTACCCTCTCGCCATCACATGCTTCCAACACCAGTCCTGCTATGAGTTCTGGGAGATGGTTGCTAGAGTCCAGTTTCACCATGAGTTGGCCCGGTTGTTTGTGCTTCATTTACATGATGGTCAAGCTACTCTAGCTGGTGTAACATTCACTTTAACACCAGAATCTATTTCTCTAGCAATCGGTATTCCTAATATTGGAGAGAAATGGAACAAAAGGCAACAAATTAACAGGCAAAATTATGAACCATACATCAAGCCCTGTTATTTGAGACAACTCAGCAGAGTTTTTCCTTTTCGGTACTTGAAAGATTCTTATGCTCCTTTGATGAAATTGATAATGAAGTATTTTAACTGTGAGGGCGAGTTTTCTCGTTTATATGCCTATCATATCAGGATGCTGATGCATTTTACCAGGGTGAGGATGATGAATCTCCCCTACTTCATGTGCCAAAATATTGAGAAGATGACCACCCTAGTACAACAAAATACTCCTTAGCAGCAGTTCAACAATATATATCATTTTTCTCTCATTAAGATTGCGGTCATCCATCAACTTGGTTTGCAGGGCATCACTTGGGAGGATTTCATTTCTCGTGAGTTCTTCACAGCTCCTCAGGGACCTCTAGAGGATTTGCATGAGACAGGTGGACCTTCACATCAGCATGAGGGTCATGAGACACAGACCGCTAGTATGCCGGTGCTTGTCACCTATCAGAAGGGCACTAGACGGTTATTTGCAGTAGCAAAGCGAGTATTATCTCCACTCGGGGTGGAAGGGGTCTCGCTTCCTTCATCAGCACAACAGGTTCAGGACAAAGGCAAGAGGCCATTATAGGATGAGGAGCCTTCAGGTGAGCAGGAGACTAATTTCATTCTCATTGAGGGTGATGATACTGATTTGGGCCCACAAAGCTCAAATCTCAAAGAAGTCATCCAAGAGCAGCAAGCGGACATTAATGCTTTGTCCCTCAACTTGGAAAGAGCTGAGTGGATAATAAAGTACCTAGAGGAAAGAAACAAGCAGCTTGAGGATCAGCAAGTGATTATGGAATTGCAAAACATACGAGAAAACCGCCAAGCTACCAAAAGAAGGAAGGTGAAACTCGCATCACTTGAGCAAGAAATCAATGTCGATCGAGAATCATGGCTTGAAAGAGCTAATATCCACTTGGAGAGTTGGTTTTTGAAATCCATCAATGAGAAGAATATGTTGAGAAACATGGCATATCATTATTTGTCAAGGAATATGGTGTGCCAAGCTAGAATCAGGAGCTTGAAAGCAAAATTGAAGAAGAGATCGAGGAGGCAAAAAGCGCCAGATAAACTTCAAATCTTGGCTGAGGCTTCCTTGGCCCAACACAACACTTGATGGAGAAGACTTAGCCCAAATTTCAAAAAATTTGGGGCACTTTTTGCATTTTTAAAATTTTTGGGCTAAAACACAAAAATTTCTACCCAATGTGCTGTGCCACCTGGCGCTTGCTTTTGATGGAGGCCTCCAAATGACAAGAAATCAGCATCTTTGGATTTTTCTTGAAAAAATATGCATGCCTACCAATGGCCAAGAAATTTTGACAGGTTTTGAGCCCTCAAAAAGGTCAAAAACACTCAAAAAATGACCTTACTACCCCTATTTTGACACATAGGAAGCGGTATTGGGAGAACTGAATTTTTGAAGGGCAAATGGAGGCCAAAATAAAAAATTTCACTTGATATAGAAAGTAGATAAGAAAGCCTTTCGAACAAGCACACTTGGAGAAAATTTGGACACTGGAAAGGCCTCCAAAAGTGGCTGGAAACAGGCACTATGCATAGAGAAATCAACATGGTGCATAAGGGAATTTTTGCTCAGTTTGACCAAGTATACTCTGTTTTTCGCCTAGTTCCTTGATAGTTTGACTTTTCTCTTTCTTAATGTGAAACTTATGATGTAATTTAATGTAAATTGATGGATCCTGATGTAATTATGTCAAATTTTCGCTCATGAAAGTATATTCATCTATAAAATGTTAGTTTGCAACTAAATGAATCAATTCCCTAGTTTTTAGAGGCATGTTGTTCCACTGCCTAATTTGTAGTTTTCAGTTTAGAATTAGTTGGAACAGCTCCTAAACTCATTAGCTCGACCCCTGGAGGCTAGGATGAGTTGTTTTTTGCCTATATCTTATGTTTTTTCAGTCATTAGCATGGTTGGAATTTTGAGAAAGCAAGGAGCTTCATTGTATACTCATATTAGCATTTTGGCTAAGGAATTGAGACCAGGGTTTGCAACACTCTTTGGGATTCATGTGGAATTTTGTCTTGGTATAGTGCTTTATTCTTTAATTATGAATTCACTTATGTGTTATGTATGCCATTATCTATCTTGTTTCTTCTTAACTAAAACAAACAAGGGGAAAGGTAGAATCCATTGAAAATGCAGTGCTCTACCTAGGGTTTGCTTTAGCTTTTGATTTTTTTAGCTGTTTGAAGAGAATCCTAGAGCTTTATTTCCCTCTTCAACTCCTCACCTATCTAACCTCTTCATCTCATTCAATTTAAAGTGCCAAATCAGTTGCCTACCTTGCCCCATTGAGATCTCTGCAAAACTGAGCCTCATTCCCAAGACCCAAAATCTACCTTTCCAGTTGAGCCAACAAAACATCTTTAAATTCAATCAAACTCTTTTGCACACATACCTAGCCTAAAATCAATCATTACATCAGTCATCTCAAGCTTTCATTGGCCATTTTTTCTAATATTGACAAGGAGAGAGCCCTCTCCCGACCTGGTAGGGCTAGCTACCAGGTTAAGCATGGTTTGATGTTACCCTAGATCCTATCTTTCTCAGCTTGAGGTAGATTTAGGCCCTAACAGATGTAGAAAATGAAATAGGAACAATTTGTAGCAAATGAAATTAACTTTAAAAACTGAGAATAAAATATTGCAGCAAATTGAATTAATTTTAGAACTGGAAATTGAAGGTAGAGAGAAACTGTAAATAAATAAATAAAATTCACACAGAAAATGAGAATTGAAATTTTGTCTTGCTTAAAAGATGAGAGTAGTGTCGAGCTGGTCTAGAGGCCAACCCAGCCAACTCACACCCTCTTTCAGTGCCTGGTTCACATAGAAATCAAAGTCATTAGATGCAATAGATAATTAAATAGAACATGCTAAGAAATTGATTCAATTGATTACTGAAAACTGTGTTTACAATATGCAGACATCACTCAACTCCAGCAAGACTAGAGGAGTGATCCATAGCTGATAAATTCTTGATGCTACATTGGGACCAACTCCTCCTGTCTGTGTTACTTGAGTCCCTGGCTAGATCGATTTCCTTTCTTACTGTCTAATTAATTGAATATTTTTTTACTATAGCTCTGGGAAGTTTATATAGGAATCGATTTACAAATTGGGGCTTTTCAATAGCTAATTAAGATACAAGAAGATTATTAATAGCTTTCCAAATTAGGAATTAATTTGAAACTGAGTGTCGAAAGAGGAAACGATTTTGCTGAATTGTTCCTCTTTTCCTAGACTGGTTGTTGCTAGAAGGTGCGATTAACTGAGAGAAATGGTCTTCAAATATGGTGTTGGAATATTCGGGAATGCAAGAAATATCTAAGTTATTATGTTGTTGATTGATTCACTGGGGCTCAAATCATGTTATAATTAATTACATTTATTAGCCCACCGATTACAGATGTCACCATGTATATCCAAATTTTATATCTATTTCCAGTCACTGCAGATCCTATTGTCCTTGCTGGATTTGTTGAAGCTCTTGAGATTGGTCTGGATATTGCTGCATTCATTACAATGGTCGATCCAATTGCTAATTCCCCTAATTCACCATTGCTTTTGTATTATTGGCCACGCAGAAACTACAAACACCAACAATTCGAAAGCGAAGGACTGCCCAAGGCTATCTTTCCACTCCGGAAAGTGTGTCAAGGCATGTCTTCATGCCATCTATAGTGAATGAAAGATGTAAACATGGATGCCTAGGATGTGATGAATACAGTGGTTTTATTGTTAAGATTATACATGATTTGATGCTTCCAGTTGCAATTCATTTGAACATTATTCAAAATTAGAGATAATTCTCTTGGTTATTTTGCAAATATCAACATTGTCGTGAACCTCTAGGTCCATTTTCCAATGGTAATTACAATCAACTATCTTGCCCAAAATACAAGATGTACTCCCAACACTTTGTCTAAAAATCCAAGAATTGTATGCTTCACAATCTTTCTCTTCAAGTAGGGCCCTGGTGAAGCAATTAAGAGCAGCAATGCATAATCATTGGACTCATAGTGTAGCAGCGGAAATTCATAATCATTGGACTCATAGTGTAGGAACGTGAATGTAATTTAGGGATCCTTCATAGTGTAGGAAGCCCACTGTAACTAGTGCACGAATCCCATTGCATGGTGCAAGCAGGGAAGTGCAATGGTGTAGCCATGTGAATGCACTAGTGTAGGCACGTCCTAAAGTATAATAAAACCAGCTTTAATCCAACAACATACAAGCCTTAATTAAACTCTAATTAATGCTATTTTAATCCTATTAAAACAAATAAATAGCAAATACTCTTCAAAATTAATCATTTAGCCAATCGACAGCATGAGAGAAATAGATAAAAAATAGAACAAAACGGAGACCCAACATCCCCCCATGTCCTCATGCAAGGAAATTTGGTGTTGTCACTTCCTTGCAAAAAGCAAAATTAGAAATATTTGTAGGCATTCAAAATGACGTTCCTGCAATTTTTTGTGATCACATTTCTTGCACTAGATAAAGCTTGCTCTAAAATAGAGTGTCTGTTGGGCTCTTTATTTGCTTAAACTCATTTCAAGAAAACCTAAAACAAAATTTTCCATATAAAAACTAAATTGCATGGATGGTGTTATTACTTGAGCAAAATAGCTAACTTTTAAAATTTCCAAAAGAATATCTCACAGGCATCCCTTTTAGAAGTTAAACTTTTAAAAATCCTCATTGTAAATGTGAGTGACATGATTTACAAGCACGGTGTTAAAAGTAGACATAGTAATACCTTCCCACAATAATTATTTTACCATTATCCATGTATAGTTGAAACTCCTCTAGTCTAGGCACAATGAATTATCAGCACTAAGGGTCCCACGTCCATAAAAATCATTCCAAAAAGATAGAACTCGAAGGTATAACAACAGAAGGATTTTAAAGCCGTTCTCAAAGAAATTTATAGTGAGTTCACAAAAAGAAAAAGCAACCAAGTAAATTATAGTGTAGAGTCAACTTTAATACCACATGCATGGCCCTCCTACTAGCAAGCGTCCATAGCCTCGATAGAGGTACCTTTTAAACTTATGAAATGCTTTTGTCCGACCTATTATATATAGACTTAGAGTTTCTTAAGAACATTTTACATTTTCTCTTTTTATAATTTAATTGAAAGTCATTGTCCTGGCTTGGTAACCAGTTAATAACAGTGCCATTCATGAGAACTAACAAGAATGAATGAGCCTGCTCTCGATGAGACCTCTCGTCTTCTAGTTTTTCAACTGAAAGCCATTACCCTGGCTTGGTGACCAATGCGATAATGTCATTCTCCTTAGGACCCATGATCATAGTAGGTCGGCTCGCAATGAGACCTCATATCCCTCAATTAATTAAAAAAAAAAACTCTGAATATGATTAACCTCAGATGGGTTACATAATAGGTGGGGACGCAAATCTACTCTTTAAGAGTGCCGCATGGCGTGAAAAGTTTTTAATTATCATTATTTACTGGTTGTTCATGCTACCCTAATAACTTATTTAAAAGACATATGGAATAATGACCAAAAGTTTTCCTTGAGTGGATCATGCTAGGTTTATTTATGAAAGCTTATTAGAGTTTTGTAGGTGTGGTCCACCATAGGAGGTTTTTCATTGGTCCCTTCAAAGAGGAACTTAAAAATATTTTCTAGATGATAGTTTCTTAGAATAGGAAAAAAAATATTACATGTAACTTATAACAATAATTCACTGACATATTGATCAACAATCGAAGTCACTTGAAGAGATGAGGTATTAAGTGTAAATTTTTTTCTGACGATTCTTACCATGAGAGTGCATGATAATAGAAATTTGAAAAGTTGTTCTTTTAGGGAATCACAAGCTCATGAGTGTTGTTATGCATTTTTATTGATCATTCTCCTATTATCCTACCCTATTTTTAAAGAAAGAAATATCACCTTTAAGTGAAGGCATACTTCCAATGAAGCCATGTGCATAACAAAATACTAAATATACTCACACTCAAGTTTAAAATGTAAACTTTTACTCATATCGATGTATGAGAAACCAACTTACTTACTTGATATGGTAGCAAGCGTTTTTGAATGATGAGGCAATGGGATGTACTAACAACTGTTTTGAATAAGAATTCAATAGGACACACATATTCATGGTTATCCAACTCATATAGGTCTTCCATAGCTTGAATATTTCTCTCTTTAGATTGACAAGGATGGTTAAGGGAAACTCTAGGGTTTTCTTCTTTGTGAGCTTCAACAACAGTTTTTAAACAAGTTCCAATCATGGACTGCTTCTCTAATGATTTATGGATTAAATTTTGTTCCTAAGGTAAATGTTGTGTGGTAATAAGTGAAGTTTCTATATTCACTCCTCTCCCCTCTCTAAAAGATATGTCATTACATTTGATATGGGAGCAAGTAAGAAAAATAGGTGTTTTAAATTAATGTGCAACTTGATTCTTGAAATTAGGGTTTGGTTGCACAAATGGTTGGGACCATAGAGAGGGATAACATGGTGGTAAATTGGATGGGAATTGCAACTGGTGTGGCTCAGGTAATGGAATTTTGATGGGGAATTTCCCTAGATAGGTAGCTTCAAACCATCCTTGAGGCTACGGGAATATCTGGCTCCATGGAGAGGGCCATTGCAGGAATATGGTGGGATATTGAATCAAAGGATGATTATAAATATGCCATGGAACTATGGATTTGTATATGTGTTGAGGAACCTGCTGGGGGTAATAAATATTACTCCAAGTATTAAATGATGATGAGTTTTGAGTTATACCTCGCAGTCGATTTATTTCCTTACTTTATTCCTTAAATACTTGTTGAAACCCTGATAGTGATATGAAATAATTTGTTGAATGATCCTCCTTACACTGCTTCTGTTCTTCCTGCAAATCATCCAATTGTAAATTTAGAAAAGATTTTGTAGCTCCTATTTTTTTAGTAGATTCCAAAAATTGAAAAGAAAGTTCTCTAGAATTCTTACCGATCTTGGAGATTCCTCTTGAATAACTAATGCATAATTTACAAACATCATCATATAGTAAGCAAGAAACATTACCTGCTCCTATCAGATTTAAAGGTTCTAAAAATTCATCTTTCATTCCTTTGAGTAGGAGTGTTTTGAAGGTCTCTTTTACCAAATTCTTATGTTTTGATTTCTGGATGTTGTATCTAAATCGCTCCACATAATCCTCCAAGATTTCATTTTCCCTTTGTTTTATTCCAAAAATATCTTCACCGGCCTCGAAATAGTCTTGATATTTCTCCAAGAATACATTCTTCATGTCTTCCCATGTTTGAATGCAGTTCCCACCAAGGCTCATGAACCATCGGAGAGCTGTTGCTTTAAGATTAAGAGGAAACACTTGCAACCTTTGAGAATTAGTACAATAACCATATCCTTTGCAAAGTACTTCAAACTCAAATAAGAATGTATCTGGGTCTTCATTTTCCAAACCATGCAATTTTGGTAGTGCAGATGGGGAAATATTATGCATTTGAGCCACTCCTAGATCTTTGATAGGAAATTCAAAAGTAACAACGTTTTCCATTTCTTGCCAAACTAAAAGAGGTTCTACATGTAATACTTCAAGATTTCTTCTTTGAAAGTTCCTAGAAACTAATCAGTGAAATAGGTGCATTGAATGATTAATATTAGCCTCAAAACTCTTCATAATAAAAATGCCTCGAAATATCATTTATTTATCTTTACAAGCTAGTTTGTATATATTGTTAGCACGTGGTTGAA
The DNA here is from genome assembly GCA_031772625.1 of Pinus tabuliformis. Lineage (NCBI taxonomy): Eukaryota > Viridiplantae > Streptophyta > Pinopsida > Pinales > Pinaceae > Pinus > Pinus tabuliformis. The sequence goes on from CM062812.1 coordinate 345,112,613, forward strand.
TAGATAAAGGGGGGGTTCTTACAGCACCCAATAAATGAAAAAAAACTTAAAAAGAATGCAGGAAAGAAACAAGTTCAAAGAATAAATCCAAAGTAAATAAAAATTGCAAAAAAAACTAGGTAAAGAGAAAATGAAATTGCAGCAAGTTACCAAGGTCAATCGCCTAAGCGCCTCCCCGACAATGGCACCAAAATTTTTGGTGAAACATAGGGCTTATAAATTTATGAACGTTTAATTTTTCAATTTGGATAGTTCGTGAACTTCCAGACGCAACACTAGAAATGCCAGAGAAATCCCCTGAGAACCTGCAAAATAAATGCTAGTCTATCTTGCGTTTTAATCTCATCAATAAATCAAATCCTGCACTAAAGAGAATTCAAGAAAGCATCAATCTAGGTAATCAAAATCATACAGGAAATACAAGAAATCAATGTGAAAGAAAATTCTAATTACAAGCAAATAGAAGGGAAAATTGAACTAGAAGTAAAGAAGTGCTGACATAATAACAAAATGGCTAGAAATGTTGGAATAATTTCAAAACCATTCTGCTTGCACTAGTTCTACCTGCACTAATTCTGCTTGTACTAATTTGGTGTAAAGTTAACTTGAAATCATAAGCAACATAACAAGGAAATTTAGTGTATAAATGAACTCATGAAAGAAATTAGATTAATATGAATTTCTCGCCTTCCTTGTCCTGAAAATAAATCTTGTGAATCTGTCCAGAAGTTAAAGGAAACTATAATGGTAATTAAACATTTATCGATATCAACACAGTGTAGTTTCCTTATTTATAAATGTCAGTTCTGCAAGCATAAAAATCACAGCTTTAGATAATATATGTGATTGGTGCTTCCTGAGGATGCACGAGTTCTGTAACTTCACATAAATGAATACATTAAGACCTCAAAATGATAAACATTTAATTGATCTTGTATTCTAAAATATAAATTAATATATCTCGATTAATTTACAGAATTCGAGTTACACACTAGAGCTCATATAGGCAGAGCTGATCCGGATGCAAATTGATAAAACTAAATCTCCAAGCACAACCCTTGATGCAACAAATGAAATAGGAACAATTTGCAGCAAATCAAATTAACTTTAAAAACTGAGAATAAAAAATTGCAACAAATCAAATTAATTCTAGAACTGGAAATTGAATGCGGAAAGAAACTGTAAATAAATATATAAAATTCACACAGCAAATAATAATTGAAATGCTATCTAGCTTAAAAGATGAGAGAAATGTCGACCTAGTCTGGCAGCCAACCCAGCCAACTCGCAACCTCTTTGGGTGCCTGGTTCACACAGAAATCGAAGTCATTAGATGCAATAGATAATTAAATAGAACATGCTGGGAAATTGATTTAGTTGATTACTGAAAACAGTGTTTACATTATGTAGACATCACTCAAATCGAGCAATATTAGAGGAGTGATCCACAGCTGATAAATTCCTGACACTACATTGGCACCGACTCCTCTCATCTACGTTCCTTCAGTCCCTAGCTCGATCAATTTCCTTTCTTACTGTCTAATTAATTAAATAATTTCTGACTACCGCTCCAGGAAGTTTAAATAGACGTTGATTTACAAATTGGCAATTTTCTATAGCCAATTGAAATAAAGGAAGATTATTAACAATTTTCCGAGTTAGGAATTAATTTGAAACAGTGTTGAAAGAGGGAACGATTCAGGTGAATTGTTCTTGTCTTCCTGGAGTGGTTGTTGCTGGAACGTGTGATTAACTGAGAGAAGTGGTCTTCAAATATGGTGCTGGAAGATTCAGGAATGCGAGAAATATATAAGTTATTATGTTTTTGATTGATTCGCTGGGGCTCGAATCATGTTAATTGTCATTGCATTTATTAGCGCACCGATTACAGATGTCACCATGTATATCCAAATTGTATATTTGTTGCCAGTCACTGCAGATCCTATTTTCCTTGCTAGATTTGTTGAAGCTCGTAAGATTGGTATGGATATTACTGCATTCATTATGATGGTTGATCCAATTGCTAATCCCCCCAATTCACCGCAGCGTTTGTATCAGTGGCGACGCAGAAATCATAAACACCAACAATTCGAAAGCGAATGACTGCCTAAGGCTATCTCTCCACTCTGACAAGTGTGTCAAGGCATGTCTTCGTGCCATCTACAGCGAGTGAAATATGTAAACGTGGATGCCCAGGATGTGCTGAACACAGTGGTTTTATTGTTAATATTATACATGAATTGATGCTTCTAGTTGCAATTCATTTGAACATCATTCAAAACTAGAGATAATTCTCTTGGTTACTTCATAGATATCAACATTGTCGTGAACCTCTAGGTACATTTGACCATGGTAATTACAATAAATTGTCTTGCCCAGATAAAAGATGTACTCCCAACACTCTTTCTTACAATCCAGGAATTCTTTGCTTCACAATCTTCCTCTTCTTGTAGGGCCATGGTGAAGCAATTAAGAGAAGCAATGTAGAATCATTGGACAAACAGTGCAGGAATGTGAATGTAGTTTAGGAATCCTTCATAGTGCAAGAAGCGCATGGTAACTAGTGCAGGAATCCCAATGCATGGTGCAGGCAAGTAAGTGCAATGGTGCAGGCATGTGAATGGACTGGTGCATGCACGTCCCAAAGTATCATGAAACTACATTTAATCCAACAACATACAAGACTTAATTAAACTCTCATTAATGCTATTTTAGTACTATTAAAACAAAGAAGTAGCAAATACTCTTCAAAAATAATCATTTAGCCAATCAACAACATGAGAGAAATAGATAAAAAATAGGACAAAACAGAGACCCAACAATTCTATGATGCAAGTTTCTAACTAACTTATTCTAATATAAACCCGAGTATTCTTGTGTAGTATGCGATCTACAAAGATATAAGCTTAACATGTGATAATAGATATTGAACACAACTAAATAGAAATGGTGTTATGAAACTAGCTCACAAAAAGATAGAAAAGATAGATCGATGCCTTATAATTCAACCTCTTCGAGGGGGCAACCTCATTTATATTACATAAATGAACAATTCTTGGATGATTCAAATGACAGAACCTCCTCTCTATATATAAGATTCTAAGGGGTAACAATATAACCAAGCCAACCTAACAATAATAATATAAGGGCACAAAAATAACAATAGAGGGATTCTATGGGGCACATTAATAACAATATTGGGACAATAGGGGCACAACAATATTAATAAAGGATACAACTACAATATTAATGGGGGCATCACTAGTTTTATAGTGACCTAACATACCCCTCTCCTTCAAAAAAGAGTTGTCCTCAATGCTTGAGTAGTTTTGGATGCTTCTGTATAAAATTCTCATCCTCCCATATGGAATCTTCAGCAGATAAGTTCTTCCACTTGATGAGATACTCTGAAATGGATCAATTTCGTAGTTGTCGAGTTCTTGTTTCTATGACTGCTTCTGGTTCCAGCATAATTTTTCCTTCCTCGTTAAGTTCTAGCAATATTGTTTGAATTGGGAGCTTGTCGCCTATAACCTTCTTTAAACATGAAACATGGAAAATTGGGTGCACTCAAGAAGCTACAAGAAGCTCCAATTTGTATGCCATAGTACCAATCTTTTGCAACACCTTGTACAGACCATAATACTTTGGTGACAATTTGTTATATTTCTTAGCTTTCTTGAGGGATATTTGTTTATGTGGTTGTATCCATAGGAATAACCATTCACCTACATCAAAAATTCTTTCACTGCGATGTTGATCTGCCTGTTGTTTCATTCTATTCTGCCCCAACATGAGGTTATCCTTTAAGAGTTGGAGAACTTGTTGTTGATGCTCGATGTGATGTTCCACTACTTAACACTTAGAATTTTCTCTTAAATATGATGTGATGGATGTTGGCTGATATCCATAAAGTGCCATAAATGGGGTCATTTTTGTTGCAGTATGGAAGGAAGTGTTATACCACCATTCAGCCAGAGGCAACCATTTGACTCATTGTGTCTGTTTATCATATACAAAGCAACGAAGATATCCTTCCAAACATTTGTTTACTATCTTCGTTTTCCCATCAGATTGAGGATGATAAGATGAGCTATTAGCTAACTGAGTACCAAGACATAATTATGTCCAAACATTTCCTATAAAAATGGGATCATTGTCACTTACAATAATTTTTGGGTTTCCATGTAGCTTTTGAATTGTTTCCATAAATGTCGTAGAAACTGTACTGGCTTTAAATGGATGTGATAATGCACAAAAGTTTGCATACTTGGTAAGTCTGTCAACTACCACCATGATGACACTCTTTCCCTCAGACTTGGGTAAACCTGTGATAAAATCCATTGAAACCTCCTCCCAATGTTGGCTTGGAATGGATAAAGGTTGTAATAGACCCGGTGCCTTAATTGTTTCAACTTTATTTTGTTGGCATTCCAAACATTCCACCACAAAATTTTGACTATCCGATTTAAGGCCATCCCAAAAAAATTCCTTTTTAACCCTGTGGTAAGTTTTTAAAAATCCTAAGTGCCCTCCTAAGGGGGAAGCATGCAATTCCAGAAGAATCTTTTGTTTGAGTTGGGAATTCTTACAAAGGTATAAGCGATCTTTGTACCATAACGAATCATTTTTCTAGCTAAATGTATCAGATGTACTGGAATCTTGTTGTAACTTTAGAATAAGTTCCCACACTTCTTCATCATTCTTCCATTCCTCCCTTGCTTTGTTTATCCAATCTAGTTGGATAATAGAAATGGTGCACAACAATTCTTCCACATTCTCACCCTTTCTTGAGAGTGCATCTGCCACAACATTTTGCTTCCCTTTTTTGTATATGATTTCAAAGTCATAACCCAACATCTTTGTGACCCAATTTTGTTGTTCTTTAGAGGATAATCTTTGTTCTAAAAAGTATTTAAGGCTATCGTGATCCGTTTTTACCTTGAAGTGTCTTCCCATTAGGTAGTATTGCCATTTCTTAAGTTCATGTAGTATTTCCAACATTTCGTTCTCATAAAGAGTTTTGTGTAAATACTTTCCTTGATTCGATGACTTTCAAAAGCAATGGGTATTTCATCTTGCATTAAAATAGCACCAATTCCATTTCCATAAGCATCACATTCCACAATAAAGGTTTTTGTCAAGTTTGGTGTAGGTAAGACTAGTGCTTGGCACATTGCCTCTTTAAGATCTTCGAAGGCCTTTGCTGCTTCTGAGTCTATGAAAATGCATCTTTCTTCAACAATGTTGTTAGAGGTGCTGCTATTTTCCCATAATTCTTAACAAACTTGCAATAATACCCTGTCAAATCGAGAAATCCTTGCAAATGCTTTATGGATGTGGGGATTTCCCATTCCTTAATGGCTTTAATTTTGCTAGGGTATACCTTAACTCCTTCATGGGATACAATATGACCCAGATATTCCACCTCTTGTACTCCAAAAAAACATTTGGATCTTTTTGCATATAATTGTTTCTCCTCCAATAGTTGTAGCACCCTGTCAACATGTTCAACATGATCCTTCCAAGACTTGCTGTAGATTAGTGTATCATCAAAAAATACTAACACAAATTTTCTAAGGAAGGGTTTGAAAATGGAATTCATCAAACCTTGAAATGTAGAAGGTGCATTGGTAAGGCCAAAAGGCATGACCAAATACTCATAGTGACTGTCATGAGTTCTAAATGTTGTTTTCGGAATGTCTTGAGTCTTCATTCTGATTTGATCTAACATGGTGAAGTAAATTGATCCATGTAATTCATCCAATAATTCATCAATGACAGGAATGGGAAACTTATCTTTAATAGTGAGCTTGTTGAGCTCCCTATAATCTAGACACATGCACCATGATCCATCCTTCTTGTGCACCAATACTATTGGAGCAGAGAAAGAACTTTGGCTAGGTTGAATTATACCAGCCTCAAGCATTTCTGCAACCATACGTTCAATTTCACTCTTTTGGGCATAGGGATATCTGTACGGCCTGATGTTTGGAGGAACACTTCCTAGAATCAAATGAATAGCATGATCATGATCACGAATAGGTGGGAGACCTTTGGGAGTCTCAAATACCTTGGAATGATTGTCCAAGAATTTTTGGAGATCTGGAGCAATAGATGAATTCGATGTGGAAACATATAGCGAACATAATTGTGCAATTACACCTCGTTGTTCCTTTTTTAGAAGCTTTGTCATACCGTTAGTGCTTATTATCTTTCTCGGTTTCCCTGCAATACCCCTTAATTCAACTTCCTTTCCTTCCACATAAAATTTTATGAAAAGTTCTTGGAAGTTAAAAGCTATTGTACCGAAGGATTTTAGCCATTAGACTCCAAGTACAACATTAGCACCTCCCATTGGAATGGAAGGCATTGCACTTTGCAATACATATTCTCCCATGGATAGCTTGATATTATGGCACTTTCCAGAGAAATTTATCATTCCTCCATTTGCAACCATCACTTGACACTCTGGTGATGGATATAGGAAGCAATTCAATTCTTTTGCTATCTTACAATGAATAAAATTGTCGATACTTCCTGAATCAATCAACACTATTACCTTTTTCTTCTTGATTTGTCCTTCTATCTTAATGGTTTGAGGAGTGGTAATTCTAGCCAATGCATTACAATATATGGTTGGATTCATTTATTCTTTATCTAGGCTTTTTTCCTGGAGTATATCCTCTTCTTTTGACCTTTCTTGCTCCTTTTCTTCTTCCTCTTCACAATATATGTAGAATAATTTCTTCTCAGCACACTTATGACCTTTAGTGTATTTTCTATCACAACTGTAACAAATCCCTTTTGCTCTTTTTTCTTCCAATTGTTGTGGTGTCAACCTTATAGGTTGTGGAAGGCTAGGGGCAACAACACTTCCATATTTATAGTTGTGAGTGGTATGCTTCCTGATTGCCATAATTTTGCTTTCCATTTTCCTTGCTAACCTGAATGCCTTCTTTAATGAATCAAGTTCCCAAAGGCGAACATCATGTTGGATATTATCCTTTAAAGTCCCTATGAACACATCAATCCTATGCTCCTATGGAATATTTTTTTACCCTTATGTTCAATTTTTGGAACTCCTCAATGTGCTCGATTATCAAACCCTTTCGTGTGAGACTTATCAATTGGATAAAAAAAGTGTTTCTTTTTGTATCCTCATAATGTGATGTCAATTCTTCTGTAAAAATTGCCCAATTGATAATTTGTTTACGAGAGCAAAGCCATTGATACCATACAAATTGATTTGGTTCCAAATATAAAGTTGCAATAAGTACCTTTTGTGTGTTTTGCACATTACTGAGATCGAAAAATTACTCCATCTGTAATATCCATGTTGCGGGAACCATGCCATCAAACTTCCTCATATCGATTTTTGGAATATGGTGGGTCTTCGATCCAACATTAGAGTCTATGGAATAATGGTTAACATTTCTTTTGTTTTCATCATGAGTTTCCTTTACTACCCTTTCACCATTAGTGACCATTTCTTGTAGCAACTTATTCATATTTATCTTTAGTTCTTCCATCTTATCATCCATGCCATCTATTTTAGCGTCCATGCCATCCATCTTAGCTTCCATGCCATCCATCTTAGCCTCTACGCCTTTCTTTAAACAATCTATCTTAGCTTCTACACCTTTCTTTAAACCATCCATCTTAGCTTCTACATCTTTCTTTAAACCATCCATCTTAGATTCTATTACTTTTTGTCCAAGTGACAGTTGTTGCACTTAGTCTCGTAATTTTGATATATCATGTTGCATTTCTTCCTCTTCTTCATGAGTCATGCTAGAGATTTGAGGTTTCTTACTAGGTGTTTGAATTTTCTTTCCTCGCGGCATCAGTTACAAATAATAATGCTTCACTATGCCCTTTGAATTCCTTCAAACTAATTTTTCAAACCAAGCTTATGCAAAAATTTAAAAAAAACTACACACCTATTTTCACTTTGTAGGAGCTTGATATTGAATCTGATGTATCTCTGTAATTTCGGATCATCCAATTCTAAAATTGTGATCTATAGTAGCCCTCTACGTCCTCTTTCCAATGCCACCAGTTTGATCCAAATTGGATTCTCCAAGGAAGAGTTATGCACAATCTCCCAAGATGACCTGATTATATACCTTTTCAGAAGAGCGAACTTGTATGCAGTGCCACGTGTCACTGTTTCAAACGTTGGCTTTGAACAATATATACAAGAAACTACAGTCCGTCCTCTTTCTAAACCTTCTTACAAAATTTCAATCTGATGCTCAGAGAGAAAGTTATGATGATTCTCCCTAGGTCACCTGTTTGGAATGTAATTCAGGAGTCTACAAAAGGACCAACTTCCGTAGAACATATCTCTGCAAATATAGTGTGAAAAGCTCTAAAATTCAGAACCGAGGTTCAGTGCGATTTCGTCTCAAATGGGTTTTTTTTTCACTTCTGAAACATCGCCAAGAAAAAGTTATAGTGAAAATTCCACGATGACCTATTTGGAGCAGTGAAACCCTAGAATCCAAAGCTCTAATACCAAATGTTATGAAACCAGCTCACAAAAAGATAGAAAAAATAGATCAACGCCTTAGAATTCAGCCTCTTCGAGGGGGCCACCTCCTTTACATTACATAAATGAACAATTCTTGGATGATTCAAATGACAAAACCTCCTTTCTATCTATAGGAGTCTAAGGGGTCACAATATAACGAAGCCGACATAACAATAATAATATAAGGGCACAAAAATAACAATAGAGGGATTCTATGGGGCACAATAATAACAATATGGGGACAATAGGGGCACAACAATATTAATAAGGGATACAACTACAATATTAATGGGGGCATCACTAGTATTATAGGGACCTAACAAATGGTAACGTATAAAGATAATTTCTTTGACTAAATAGTTAGTCAGAGAAATTTATAAAATATATCGTATATATGATGAGTTATATATGAAAATCACAATTTCAGTTAGGCATCACACAAAAGTGCAATTAACGATTAATAGGAACAATAAATATCACATACAATTCATGAAAGTAATGTTTTGCCACTAATTAAATGTAAACAGAATCAACCATACAAGATAGTAGTACCATATATGTGAATTCCTTCTCATTTGAAAAATGACATAGACCAACTTCTTTCTTCAAATAAAATTGTCTCCCAAGAATACAATAGTGCATCAACAAAGGAAAGTAGTCTAATATCTAAAAGAAATGATCATGTTCTATAATTTCACCAAAGCATTCACAAACTTACAATAGTGCATTCTTTGCAAATGTTTTTGATAAAATTTTGGACACTTCTCCAAATGCATGAGAAGGGTATAAATACTATTATAACTAATGTGCAAAAATAGATTATACAAAATTTGAGGAGGTTTCAAACAACCTTCCTCCTAACTAGGTAACTAACTCCAAAAATAAACAGAGGCTAAATGAACAGAACTAAGAGGATGACTTGTTGTCTACAAGCTTGTCCTTGAAATCACATATATCAGTCATCAGTTGAATTTGAGGAAGTGCCATGAAATGTGTCCTGAGTTGTCCTGTGAAAATCACATCAGTGAGAGGTGGAAGCATCCATTGAGTCATATGAAGGGAATAGTTGAAAGCCATAATCCCATTATGTGGCTTAACAAGATACTTCTAATACGACTCCCAGTCGGTCTTGGTCAATTTTCTAATTCCCTCTCTTTGAGTCCCCGCCTTTTCTTGCCAGCTTTTATATAGAGCATTTAAATCAAGAATTTCTTTTAGATTGTCTTATTTAATGAAGTTGGTGGAAAACAGGGTGTGATTCACTACCTTAATGATATTCTTTGATACCCTAGCTTCCCTTGTGACTACTAGCTTGGCCTATTTGATTTTCTCATCCCAATCTGTGAAGACAATGTCTTTATGAGTTTCCTCAATCTCGGTTAGATTGGCTTTCCTTCTGTCTTCGGTTTCCTGCCATTTGATGAACTCAGATATGCTGGTTTTTAAATCGTTAAACTCAGTTCTCTAGTTGATTCCCTTATCTGTCAGTTGGTCACGAGTAGTCAAATAGGGAGTAATGTGTGACATCTTTTGCAAAAAAATGCTTGTTATTTCACCAGAAGGGAATTTAATTCCAGTGCCTCTTTAATAAACTCCTCAGTAGTGGGAACATCCTTATATCATTCCATGGCTTACTGCATTTCTTGGAGTTGCATGTTTTTGGGCAATATATTGGCTTCATGGCTTACTTTCATGACCTCCACGTCTTGTTGCAATTGTGTGAGTTGCGCAATCACTTTCCTCTTTACGCTTGCCTTCTCTGCTTTGAGCTACTACTTGAGCTGTGAAATCCTCTCTTGTTTTTCCCTTAACAAAGTAGAGACTTTAGTAGCCTTGTCTGTAGTGGCCAATGTATATGCTCTTGTGAACTGTGATAGTCTAGTCAAGTTCTCAGCCGAATTGAAAGGAATGTCCTTACAAACAACGTCCATCGGTTCGTTTCCAGGTGGGAATTCAGGTGTGTCTACCCTATTCCTTTTTCTCTGCCTTCTTACTACGACCTTGTGGAGAGGGTTATAGAACACATCAACTGGACGTATTTCAGTTATTTTCAAACAATTTTTGATGTGCGCAGAGTAGGGATAATTGCAATATGTTGGGACATTATCATTTGTTCCTCCATAGGCTTGGGCTGCTCGCGATAAACTCGATCTTTGTATCCTTATGAACATGCAAAGGAGTTTTACATTGCACTATTTCTTGGGTATTTGTTGCTTTGGGAGTGCCTTGCAATTTCTGATTAAACTGATCCCACTCTTGCTCTAAACTACAGCCTTTGACCTCTGAACTGATCTCTGTACTCAGGGTGCTCATCACTTGCTTCTCTACTAACTTCCTACTGGACTCAGCTATGTTATCTGTGTCTTGGGGTTTCCCTATGTTCGGTGTCTTCTCAGTGTTTATCTCAGATTCTACTGGAGAACTAGGACCTTCACTATCAACAGTGACACTTGGTGTAGGCTTATCCTTGGGCTTTAACAAATGCATTGGGATCACTTCGAGCCTCTCATTTCTGAATTCTTTAAAGATTTGGAAATCGTCAAGTTTCAGATTCACCCTTGCCCATTTGAATGGTTATTCGAAGGATTCAACCGACTATAACAAGTCTTCAAAATAGTTATCCTCATGGTTGAATGGCTTGAGCTTTAATCCAGTGGTGACATTATATGCTACTTTATTTGGATCAAATTGCCTCTTAGGCAATGTATGAAGCCTGAGGGCTTCCATATTTGCTGACTCTTTAGTAGCATGAACAAAATTTTCTAAAGCAAGTGAACCACACTTGATTAGGAAAGAGGGCCATAATGACTTCTTATCGTCCTTGAGAACTTTAGTCATGCCTTTTCCCACAGTCTGGTAGGAAATCTCTCTTGCTAATAATTTATCAGAAACATATAAAGGAAGGACATGTGGATCAGTTGTGCTACCAAAATCCCTAATGTAGGTGAACTATTCTACAATGAAATATTTACCGACAATAAATAGTTCTGTTGCGACTTCTTGGGAAAAACTGGGGGCTTTCTTATTGAAAATTATTTGATGTAGGGGCAACAAAACAACATGAAATATCTTATAGAAGTGAGTTATATAATGTGATTCCTATATTTGTTTATGACTAAGATCGATTAGGTAGGGGTCCTGTAAGGTCCATCTCCAACCCATGGTTGGAAATGCCATGCAAATACAGATGGCATCCATAATGTAGGCACTAAAATAGAATGGAGGGAGGTTATCTAGAGAAGAGTCTCTCTTCTGTCGATATTCACTAATGGTGGTGGTTAGGTTACCAGATAGGATGGAGGGCCAATTCATGATGTGGGAATTAACACGAGCATCAATTAGAGGAATCCATTCTATGGAAAACTTAGTATTATTGGGTAGCCCATATAATCTACATAACATAGTTGTTGCATAGTTGTAGGGGTTTTCCAAAGAGGCTATAGTGTACATACCCGATTTTTCATATTTGAATTTGTGTTCCAACACTCTCCAACCCTGAATAAGCTTGAAGGGGTCTGGGTTCTTCTTTGCGAAGTTGGTCATGAATGTGTCGTTATAGATATCCTAAGGGTCAAGTATGTGGCACATTTTCTTCAAGTTCTCTTCTCTGAACAACCCTATGAGCTCTATTCTTGAATTCTTGAATTGCTTGTCTTCAATGATGAGGTTTTCGATCACCCACCTGATCATATCCATGTATGGGAGTATTTCAGCTCTTGCTCCTATCCTATGAAGGAAAGAAAATGAAGCATCTCTATATTGAAGTCCTGAAGGCCTTGTTGAGTCAGTTGTTTCTCTCATGACCGTGATTTTAGGAAGTTCATCCTCAAGCCTATTGTATATGACCTCCCAAGCTGTTGTGCCTCCAACAACATCACAAACTATATTAGCGAAAATAGGAGCCATATCTATAAACTTGGATTCAACAATGGTCTGCTTGCTTTGTTTCTGCATCGCCTTCCTTAGTGACATGTATTCTGTAGCTTGCCTAAAATAGACAAGATATATCAGCACAGATGGTATTAGGTAATTAAGACTAAAATATTCTTTGAAATGAATTTGGATCGTGAGAAAGGTTTAATGAGATACTCAATGTTAACTACCCATAACCTGGAAAATTATTATCCTTCCTCGTGCTGCTAAATATTTATTAACCTGTCAATTTGTTCGTTTTGATATTTAAAACATAATTATTTCACACATTTTACTCCTCTTAATCACACATCACAATCTTTAAAGGGATATAGTATAGCGCTATCAGAGGCATAAAGCGAAATGCGATTGTGAATATTCCAATGTCGCATTTTGTAGATCGTTAATGGACATTCTAATGGCATAAATAAGTTTCATACGAAGTTTGAAAAGTGCGGAATGTGATTGTGAAATGACAAGTTTTTATTTATTAGGTTATCGCAGTGGGATATTTAAAAGCAGACAACAATTTTTTGAAGATGTTTTAAGATAGTCGCGCGGAAAAGTGTGATTTGTGATTTACGATGCAGATTTGATGCTTAGTTCGTTTTGCAAGGTTTTGCTAGGTATTTTTCTTAGAGTTAGGTATTATTATCCTAAGCCTAAAAATTTAAAAGGGTCCTCATTTATAACTCTTAACCTTAGTTGTTGTTCTTTATAAATGGGGAGGTTGTTTCATAGTACAAGAATTGGCAATTCACTTGGGAGAACTAGTTATCTCTTAGTAGTTTTCTGAAATTTCTAAAAACTTTCAAAGTAATTAGAGTTATTAGAATAATGATTACATGAGTTATAAGGTAAACACCATTTCTCTAGAATCATCATTACTTGCTCACTCCACATATTTATTACTTCTCTTGTAATGATAAAAATATAATGTTCACATCAGCCAATAATAATATCTAAAGTAATATAACAGGTGTCTTCTGCAGATCAGTTTTTTGGGTGTTTACTCATTTATCACAGATAGAGCCTCTACTGCTAGCAAGCATTCATAGCCTCGAAACGGTTATCTTTTAACTAACAATGTTTCATTAACCCATCTAAAGGAATTTTCAAATTTCAAAATGATATTCACTTGCTTTGAATCTCACTTGGATCTTGTCTCTTTTTTCCTTTTTGAATATAATATTTTTCCTTTTAGTTTAATAAAAGACATTGTCTAGGCATGGTAACCTAATAATGAAAATACCATTCGTTGGTTGTAACTAAATTGAACAAGTTGGCTCTTGATGAGACCCCTTGTCTTATGATTGAGGAGATCATTAGCTATTACCCTGTTTGATATGCAGTATTGGTAATATCAGTTTAATCATTTCCCTATGAACATGGTAAACAAACTCGTAATGAGACTTTTTATCTTCTAAGTTTTATATATTTTAGAATTACACTTTGAAAAAGGAAATTTTTATCAGATGGGGTGAATCATTGGCTCTATTTAATAGTTTTGGATGATAATGATAGAGTTTTTTAAGATATTGATCTGCAAAAAGTGCTTACTAGGTTAAAGATTCTTCATACTCTATTAAGATAAGAGTTTTTAAGCAAGATCAAGTTTTTCCAAAGAAATGAAGTTTACTTTAGTACTCAAATGCCCTAATTATTTCTTTTAACTCTTAATTACTTATAAAAGTGAAAAACATAAATATTATCAAAGAATTCATTTTGAAAAGAAATAGTAAATACTAGTTAACCATTATTTTCCTTAGAATCCTAAGAGAAATATGTTACAAAATTGGAAGAGGTTATCTCTTAAGAAAATTAATTTTTCAAAATTTTCCCATTAACGAGAAAAGAATCCTTCTTACCTGACAAGTCTTGTAAAAGAAACGTTGATTGTCCATTTTTTTCAATGATTTGAAAAGGCCCAAGCCATTGTCTTTGGAATTTGGTATGTCTACCTTCTTCCTCGTGTGCTTTGTCCCATTTCAAAACCAAGTTGCCTACCTCAATATTTTTTTTACTGGCAGAAGTTGTATCAAAGGAACCTTTGACTAATTTTTGATGATGGATGTGTGCTGCTTTAGACTTTTCTCGCTCTTCCTCAAGCTTGAGAATTTTAAACTGTCTAGCTCAGAGAGAAGAAAAAGGGTTTTCATCGATGAATTGTACTAGGGCAAGAGATGGGATTGCAATGTTTATGGGAATAACATCTTCTTTTCCATAAAGTAAAGCAAGAGGAGAATAACCAATATAGGCTTTCTGAGTGATTTTGTGTTCCCATAGAGAAAATGTTAATGCTTTATGCCAATTCCTGTGATTTTGATCAATAGTCCTTTTGATAATTCTGGTGAGGTTCTTGTTTGTTGATTCTACTAATCCATTACCTTGTGGATAATAATTGGCTGAATAATTCAACTTGGAACCTTGCTTTAGAGAAAGTTCTACCATTGTATTTCCAGAAAAGTAAGATGCATTGTCAAACATTAAAGTTGAGGGTATGCCAAACCTGGTAATTATGTACTAATCAGTGAAGTTTGTGATTTTTTCTGTATTAGCTATCTTTAAAGGGACAACCTCTACCCATTTTGTAAAATAAGCAGTAGTTGTAAGGATGTACCTATGTTGTTTGGAAGAGTTAGGAACAATATCACCAATTATGTCTAATCCCCATTATTCAAATGGTTGTTGGATGTTAATTGGTTGTAAAGGGAATGCTGGATTTCTTTCTCTTCCGGTTGTGGTTTGATAAGTTTTACGCTTCCTTGCATATTCATGTGCATCTTTAAATACTGTTGGCCAATAATATCTTGCATGCAGGACGTTGTGAGCTGTGGTATTTCCCCCAATATGTCCTCCAGCTAGTCCATCACGTAATTCCTGCATGACCTTTTAGGCTTCAGGTTTCTCCAAGCGTCTTAGCAATACCGAATCATAATTTTTTCTAAAAAATACATCATTGACTAGTTCATATTGATTTGATTTCAATCTTAAATGTCGCTTTGTTTTATAATTAAGATGCATAGGAGCATATTCGTTTTTTCGATAAAATTTCAAATCAACATATTGTGATTGTGTATCATTGAATCTTACCTCTGATATTTGTAATTCACTACCTTGATCTTCTTTTGGTGGTAATTGGGAAGCTCTTGTTAACATCCTGCAAAAACCTTGGTCCTTGACAATTTTAGCTGGCTGGATTTCTACATCATATTCTTGAAGTGAAGTCACCCAATTAGCTCTTTTCTCACCTACTTCTCTTTGGATTAATAATTGTCTTACTGCAAGGTAGGGTACAATTATTTTTGCATGGGCTTTAAGAAGAAAATGTCTGGAATTTTTCAAAGTTTTAAAGAAACAAATGTTTCTTTCTTAACAACTAAATAATTTAATTCATCACCTTGCAAGTTAGAACTGAAAAAAGAGATGGGTGCCATAATATTTCATCATTCAGTAGTGTCAAAATTTTTGCATATGCTGTATCAGATGAAAATGTATATAATACAAAAGGTTTAAGAAATTCAGGGGTTGTCAATGAAGGAGCATTAATAATGGATTTTTTAATCAAATCAAATGACTCTCTTTCATCCTTGTTCCATCTGAAAACTATGTTTTTTCTTATCATTGCTTGAAGGGGTAGGATGATTTATGAAAAATCTGGAACAAATCGTTTTACAAAATTTATTTGGCATAGGAATGATTGCATGGTTTTTTTGTTAAGTGGGAGGGGAATCTTTTCGATCTCTTGGACTTTATCAGGATCAATGTGTTATAGACATTTTTGGGCAATGCAACCCCAATCAAACATGTCCATAAAACAAGGAATCCTGTGTCCCTAAAAGTGTTGTTCCATCCCCTAAAAGAACAAGGTCAGCTGATTACATCATCTCCCAGAAGTTCTCCATGAAAAACTACTCAGAACTGATCAAAGCTGGAGCATCTCACCTGCTCCATGGTCAAAATGCATTGCATCCCACCTAAATGCACACAGGATGTGCGATGCATACTGAAAAGCCCTTCTATGGGGTGTGATGGGCAAGAGTGGACAAATGACAGAGTCAATTTGCGAGGTGGATGATCATGGAATCTTCCAGAAACTTCTCCTGTGACACTTGCCTCTCTAAATTCGCCCAGGGATGAGTAAGAGATCATCAATCTCCAAGTGGAATCAAGTACTATCAGAGAGAGGACACTAATCAAATCTGAGAAGCTGACCCACCTCCTTGCAATCATCTATATATGGATCCCTCATCCCAGAGATCCAGAGGCTGGAATTTTGTATCTTGTAAGGAAGTGCTGCTGGTTTCTTGGTGTAACATCATAGTGTTGGGTGATCTAAGCTTTTCATGAGGTGAAGAAGGGCTTTCTTGCTGAGAGGATGACACTGGGTTAGAACAATTGGTTGTAATCCTCTTTGTTATTCTTTATATTAATAAAGCTATTTAAGATTTCCTCCACATTCTTGTATGACTGATGATATATGCATTTGTGTGGCCAATATATATCTGGTCCTATATTGTTTGTGATAGTAGATCTCTGTTCTTGGATAGTGTTATGCTGCTTTGATTCCACAGGTGCTCTTTGAAGCTGGGTAGACGAGGAAGCGAGTGGCAAAGATCTATCAGAAGGGAGAGGAATCAAGCAAGGAACCAAGCGCAAGACAGAGTTTGGTCTACTTTGTTCCCCTCTTATCTACTTCTCATAAAGGAAAACGAAAGTAGTTTTGGTTTGTTTGTTTCTAAGATAGCTACTAGTCTTAGTGGGACTAGGAGCTCTGCATAAACACTAGATTTCCCAATAACAAAATGGCGACTCCACTAGGGAGCGAATAGATTGTTTGTTTGTATATATTTGTTTGCTTTATAAACTTATAGACAGAGCCTGAAGTCAAGCCAGCTAGCCTTCGAACTGCATTTGCTATGCAAATGCAAAGTAGATCAACGTTGCTTTAGTCTATCTCTGGGTTTTGTTTATGAACTGAAAAATCGATTTAAAAACTCTCTAATTTCCCTTGTGGTGGCTCTAGTAACCTCCATAGATCTACTCCTGTGATTTATTTACTGATTATCACTTGCTTGGCCTAAATCCCTGAGCTGTGTTGCAAACTGTGATCAAGAACTAGATCAAAAGTCTCGCACTGTACCATTGCACCCTCTCTTCAAGGATATCAGTATGCATCGCACTTCCCGTGTGATGTAGGTGGGATGCATACTGGAATACCTGTGTAGCAGGTGCGCTGGTCAGAGAAGGCTAATTCTACCTCCAGACTTTGGTTTTTATTCACTCTTTTCAGCTCTATTCAAGAGTTTTGTTGTCTGTAGTCAGTATACCTCTGTGGAAACCCCCTTCCTTGCCATTATTCCGCCTCCATTGTGCAAATAACTATAAATGTTTTCATGTAGTGTGAGCTATTTTCAGTTCTCTTTTACAAAGAAGTAGCGTAATTGAACTGTCGTTTCTGTTGGGTGTGGAGCCTGATTATCTTCTATAGTACCGGCATATTGGACCCCAGTTCAAAATGGGGCAGCAATGCCACCCGTAAAATAATCGCTGCCGTGGGGGGTCAGCCCCCCCCTGGCGGGGGCTTTCGGGGGCAGCGCCCCCAAAGCTAAAAACAGCTGTAAAATTGCCTTGTAAAAGTATAGTAATTTCTAGTCAATCTGGGCCGTTCATTAGGCGGATGATCTGACGGTAGAACTTATGTTTAGTTTAGGGTTTTTTGCCCTAGAAGGCAACCCCTCTCTTTATATGAGGGCATTGTATTTGAGGCTGTGATATAGATGTGTATTCGG
The DNA here is from genome assembly GCA_031772625.1 of Pinus tabuliformis. Classification (NCBI taxonomy): domain Eukaryota; kingdom Viridiplantae; phylum Streptophyta; class Pinopsida; order Pinales; family Pinaceae; genus Pinus; species Pinus tabuliformis. The sequence continues at coordinate 345,130,853 of CM062812.1, forward strand.
TGAGCGAGAAACATAGAGGTGAGACTGTGAGAGAAAATAGAGGATATTACAGTGGTTTTGCTGTAGGTTGTATCTCTTCATTTTGCTGGTTAATAGAAAGGAAGGACTGGCTGTTCGGGGTGGACGTAGCCCAAACTGGGTGAACCACGTATATCTGTGTCTCTCTTGTTTTGTGAGTTTTCTGTGTTTATATTTCTGCAATATTAGATGTGTTCCATTGCTCCGTAATATATAATTTTCTAACAACTAGTATCAGAGCCGAAGGTCTATTTGGCTGATAAACTCGTAGGAAAGAAGGGTTCCTGGTTCGAGTGGGAGCAATGGCGGAAGATGGTAAGTTTAGGGTTGAGAAATTTAACGGCCAAAACTTCTCGCTGTGGAAGATGCAGATGGAAGATTATCTGTATCAGAAAGATCTATACCTACCATTGGGCGGAAAAACAAAGATGCCGACGGGTATGAAAGACGAAGAATGGAACCTTCTCGATAGAAAGGCACTCGGAACAATACGGTTGTGCCTTGCTACGTCAGTCGCCTTCAACATTTCAAAGGAAACCACGACAGAGGGTTTGATGCAGACGTTGTCGAAACTATATGAAAAACCCTCGGCCTCAAACAAGGTATTTCTTATGAAATGGTTATTTAATATGAATATGTCGGAAGGTGGATCTGTTGCAAACCATTTAAATGATTTTAATACAGTTACAAGCCAGTTAAGTTCTGTAGGGGTAAACTTTGATGATGAAGTTAGAGCTCTGTTATTCTTGTGCTCATTACCAGAAAGTTGGAATGGTTTGGTAATGGCCATTAGTAACTCCGTTTCTGGATCTAGTACTTTAAAGTTTGATGATGTTGTCGGTGCTATCCTTAGCGAGGAAATGCGACGGAAAAGCTCCGGTGAGACATCGGGAAATGCTTTGAGTGCAGAGTCTAGAGGAAGAAAAATGGAAAGAGGAAAGAGCTCAGGATATCGCAGTAAATCAAGGAGAGGTAGATCCAAGTCCAGATCGGGGATAGTGTGCTGGAAATGTGGAAAGAAAGGACACCTAAAGAAAGACTGTAGATCTCGGAAGGGAAAAGAAGGAGATGCACAGCAAGAAAACAATCATGAAGCAAATGTGACAGGTGAGGTGTTACAAGATGCTTTGATTCTTTCTTTTGAAAATATTACTGATTCCTGGGTGGTAGATTCAGGGGCTTCATTCCATGCCACACCTGATAAGAAATACTTTCATGAATATGTTCAAGGAGATTTTGGACAAGTTCATTTGGGTGATGATAAACCCTGTAAAATCGTTGGAATGGGTAAGGTTCTTGTAAAACAGCAGAATGGAAACCAATGGCTATTAAAGGAGGTAAGGCATGTTCCAGATCTAAAGAAAAATCTGATTTCAACAGGGTAGTTAGGCGGTGAAGGTTGTGTGACAACTTTCACAGATAAAGCTTGGAAGGTCACTAAAGGAGCCCTGGTAATAGAAAAAGGCAAAAAGGTTGGTACATTGTATTTATGCAATGGTATTTCTAACTCTGTTAATGCTTTAACTTCCAGAGGAGCAGATGCAGCATTATGGCATCATAGGCTCGGACACATGAGTGAAAAGGGGATGAAGATTCTTCACTCAAGGAATTTGTTGCCGGGTTTGAAGAATGTTGATTTGGACTTCTGTGAGAACTGAATTTATGGAAAACAGAAGAGAGTCAGATTTCTCAGAGTTGGGAAAGAAAAGAAGAATGAAAAATTAGAGCTTGTGCATACAAACATATGGGGACCTGCTCAGGTATCATCTCTCGGTGGCTCTCGTTATTATGTTACTTTTATTGATGATGCAACTAGAAAAACTTGGATTTATTGTATTAAGAATAAATCTGATGTATTTGATACTTTCAAGAAATGGAAAGCTTTGGTTGAGATTGAGACAGGAAAGAAATTGAAGTGTCTTAGATCAGACAATGGAGGTGAATATTGCAGCAAAGAGTTTGATAGGTACTATTCAGAGCATGGAATTCGCAGAGAGAAGACAGTTCCAAGAACACCACAAGAAAATGGTGTGTCAGAAAGGATGAACAGAACAATCATGGAGCGTGCAAGGTGCATGAGATTGCATGCAGGATTGCCTTTATAGTTTTGGGCAGATGCTGTAGATACTGTTGTTTATTTAATAAACAGAGGACCTTCAAGTTCCTTGGATGGTGGTGTTCCAGAGGAAGCATGGACAGGAAAAAAGGTAAACTACTCTATTTTAAAACCTTTTGGTTGTGAGGCCTTTGTCCATATTGATAAAGAAAATAGAACAAAGCTTGAGGCAAAGTCAAAGAAATGTACCTTTATTGGATATGGTGTTAATGATTTTGGTTATCGCTTATATGATTATGAAAATCACAAAATCATTAGGAGCAGAGATGTAATATTCAATGAAAAGGTCTTGTATAAGAATCAGTTGCAGGAAAAGAAACAAGAAAAAGGAAACAAGGAATGCGCAGTTCTTGATGAAATTACTGAAAAAGTAAAGGTGCCTGAAAATAATAATAATCAACAACCACAACAACAACAACCATCACAACAACAACAGGCACCCCAAACACCTGAAAGTGGTGTTAGAAGATCTACCAGGACAAGTAGACCTCCTGAACGATACTCTCCTTCATTATATTATTTATTGTTGACTGATTCCGGTGAACCTGAATGTTATGAAGAAGCAATGCAAGTTGAAAGCAAGAAGAAGTGGGAGGTAGCCATGGAAGAAGAGATGGACTCCTTAATGCATAACCAGACTTGGGATTTAGTCAGGTTGCCTGCAGGAAAAACTACATTGAAGAATAAATGGGTTTACAGGCTGAAGGAAGAAGATGGAGGAAAGAAAAGGTACAAAGCTAGACTTGTGGTGAAGGGGTTTACACAGAAGAAAGGTATTGATTTTGATGAAATATTTTCTCCTGTTGTTAAAATGACTTCAATCAGAACTATTTTAAGTCTTGTAGCAGCTGAAGATTTGCATCTTGAGCAGTTAGATGTAAAGACAACCTTTGTCCATGGGGATTTGGAGGAAGAGATATATATGCAGCAGCCACAAGGATATGAGGTGAAAGGGAAGGAGAAACTTGTGTGCAGGTTGAAGAAGAGCTTGTATGGTTTAAAACAGGCTCCAAGGTAGTGGTATCTAAAATTTGACAAGTTTATGTCTGAACAAGGTTATACTAGATGTCACTCTGATCATTGTGTTTATCTGAAAAAGCAAAATGATGGAAGCTATATTATATTGTTATTGTATGTAGATGACATGCTTGTTGCAGGATCTAACATGCAGGAAATAAATGTGCTCAAAAGAAAATTGGCAAATTCATTTGCAATGAAGGATTTGGGTGCTGCAAAACAAATCCTTGGTATGAGAATAACTAGAGACAGGAAAAATAGAAAATTAACATTGTCTCAGAATGAGTACATACAAAAGGTGTTGAAAAGATTTAACATGCAAAATGCAAAACCAGTTAGTACACCTTTTGCTAGCCATTTCAAACTTAGCAAAGAAATGTGCCCAAACACCCAAGAAGACATGGATTATATGTCTAAAGTTCCATATGCATCAGCAGTTGGAAGTTTAATGTATGCAATGGTCTGCACAAGGCCTGATATTGCACATGCAGTGGGAGTTGTAAGCAGGTACATGAACAATCCAGGAAAGGAACATTGGATGGCAGTGAAATGGATTCTCAGATATTTGAGAGGTACCACAAATCAGGCATTATGCTTTGGTGGTTCAAACATATCCCTACAAGGATATGTTGATGCAGATATGGCAGGTGACAGAGATAATAGGAGGAGCACTACAGGATATGTATTTACTGTCGGAGGAACAGCGGTCAGTTGGGTTTCAAAAATCCAAAGTGTTGTTGCACTTTCAACAACAGAAGCAGAGTATGTTGCTGCTACAGAGGCTAGTAAAGAAATGATTTGGTTACAAAGGCTTATGGGTGAATTGGGTAAGGAGCATGATATTGGCACGTTATACAGTGATAGTCAAAGTGCCATTCATCTTGCAAAGAACTCAGCATTTCATTCGAGGACAAAACACATACAGCTCAAGTACCATTTCATACGATCAGTGTTGGAAGATGGAGAGTTGAAGCTGGAAAAGATACACACTAGCTAGAACCCTGCAGATATGCTAACAAAAGTTGTAACCAGGGAGAAACTGAGAATATGCTCAGTTTCAGTTGGTCTTCAAGGATGACGATGAAGATGAGAAATAGCCAGGTCCAAAGAGGAGTCATTGTCCAGCAAATGGAGCAGTGGTGGAGTTGCTACAATCAGTCTCCAAGTGGGAGATTGTTGGGTGTGGAGCCTGATTATCTTCTATAGTACCGACATATTGGACCGCAGTTCAAAATGGGGTGGCAACGCCGCCCGTAAAATAATCGCTACCGTGGGGGGTCAGCCCCCCCCCCGGCGGGGGTTTTCGGCGGCAGCGCCCCCGAAGCTAAAAACAACTGTAAAATTGCCTTGTAAAAGTATAGTAATTTCTAGTCAATCTGGGCCGTTCATTAGGCGGATGATCTGACGATAGAACTTATGTTTAGTTTAGGGTTTTTTGCCCTAGAAGGCAACCCCTCTCTTTATATGAGGGCATTGTATTTGAGGCTGTGATATAGATGTGTATTCGGTGAGCGAGAAACATAGAGGTGAGACTGTGAGAGAAAACAGAGGATATTACAGCGGTTTTGCTGTAGGTTGTATCTCTTCATTTTGCTGGTTAATAGAAAGGAAGGACTGGCTGTTCGGGGTGGACGTAGCCCAAACTGGGTGAACCACGTATATCTGTGTCTCTCTTGTTTTGTGCGTTTTCTGTGTTTATATTTCTGCAATATTATATGTGTTCCATTGCTCCGTAATATATAATTTTCTAACAGTTTCTTGATTTGGAAGTGTCGCAAGTGTTGTTTTCAGTCATAGAAGAGAATCTGATTGTTCTTGATAGTCGATCACACTGTTACTCTTGTATTTGATTTGAATTAGTAGTTTTTCAAGTGTCGAAAGAAAGTTTCCCATTTCAAATCGCAAAGTGTTGTCATTGTCTTCATTTTGTATTGAAAAGAAGCTAGTTAGTAATGTCGCTTTGAAAAATAATTCAGATTTGCGCTTAGCTTTCTTTTTATCATTCACACATTAAGAAGGTTGAAAACAAATACATGCATGTGCATTTGCATTTAGACTGTTTGTTGGTTTGATTTAGGACAGCGCATATAGTGTGTGCTCTCTGCTCTATATTGAAAGAATATCATCTCTCTTTCTTTAGTGGCTAGGATTTTCATTGCAAAAAGAAGATTAAACGATTGTTTATCATCTTAGATTACATTTTAGGAATTGTATATCTACATCACGCAGTGAACCTTAAAGGAAAATTTCTTAAACAAGATCAACTGTAAAATAAATTTAATGAATCTAAAAACGCTTTGGAACCTAACGAACAACGTTTAGAAGTCTAGGCTAGAGATGTATTCCGATGTCGTAAAGCCTGGTAACTGTTGTTTTCATTGCTGGTTGGGTGATTCCTCCACTTTGAGATGACAAGTGCTAGTACGAACTTGTGCTCCCATGTACCGTCGAGTATATATTGGGAGACCACAATAGGCTATATCCTTTATCCATAGGAAGCCGTGTCTGCCACCCTATCGATCTTAATGCACTGAACACAACATTCGGGAAGATTGACTATCGTACCGTAAAAAGTATTCTGCAGCTTTTCGATTGGTTTGGTAATCCCTCTGTCTAGATTTCCAGACTAGTCTCTTTCGTTCCTTTTCAAACTCCTTAAAGGAAAAGGTCCATCTGAGCACTTGTCACTTCATGCTCATTAAAAATTGAAGGCGACTAGAGTCATCTTTTGTTTTTTCTTGACTCTTAAAAATTGAAAAAACAAGTTGGTCAAAGCGTCTAAAATTCATTTAATTCGAAATAATTTTCCCCTTTATTTTGAGTTGATTGAGTAATCTGCAATCGTGGAAGAAAGTCAATCGAAATCGCTAGAAAATCTTTTGGATAGACTAGATATGTCTGAACAACCGTCGACATCCAGGACTGTGTCATCCGATGCAGCAACGGTAGACCCTCATGCTGCTACTCCAACGATGTTCATCGATATACCATCTGTCCCAGCAAGTTATCAACAACAGGCTAGAGTACAATCAGGGATTGTTTTGACGAAATGGTCAGTTCCTATTTCTTCATCCGGATTATCATCTGGTATTTCTTATGTTGAAACTCAACAAATTGATCCAATGTGTCTTCAAAGGCCAATCTACCCTTTAATTACAGGATTGCCACCATATGGAGGGCAGTATGCCTTTTCATTGTTCCCTCCCGGAGAACAACCATATGGGAGTTTACAACAAAGTTCAGGTCAAACTGGAATTACATCCAGCGGTTGGGTACCAATATTGCCTCAACAACCAAGGGTTGTATATTCAATGCAACCAGTCCACCCTATGTCGAATATTCCCACTATACCTGCTATGGTGACTGCATCGCAAGTACAAGCGCTACTTGTTGTATCTCAACCCCAAGTTTCTCAGGTTGAAATACAACAGCCCCTTGTCTCAACGACTCAATCACAACCTCAGGTTAGTGCCTCCTTATCTGGAGTGACTCAGGCTCAAACAAGTACTATGACTCCTCATCTTGGTCAATCATCTAGTATTGGACAAGAGAAAATGGTCCAACAACCATGGCTGGTTCAATCTCAACAACCGCAATTCCAGCAATCATATCAAGGACCTGAGCAACAGGTCTTTGTAAGTAATGTGCAACCACATTTCCAAAGCGGTTATCAACAACCATACTATAATGGTTATGCCCATTAACCTTATCAAAGTTACCAGCATCAAATACATTATGTTGGTATGAAAATACCCACTGCTCAGGTGATTCCATCTTTTCCTCGGTATGCTTCGCCTAACCTGAATCAACAGTTTCCCTTTGTAGCAACTCTAGAATTACCAGATCTAAACTGACTGACGAATGATCTAATTTCTTACACCCCTTGGTGGCTGGCGATTCCACATAAACTTTTGTCAAATATTCCTAAATTTAATGGAAATCCGGGTCAAGACCCGTCGAATCATGTGATGACCTTTCATCTGTGGTGTTCATCTAACACTCTAAACGATGATTCCATTAGGCTTCGCCTTTTTCAGCGAACGTTAACTGGTCCGACAGAAAAATGGTATATCGAATTACCTAGAGCTTCATTTGATAACTTCAGCACCCTAGCCACAACCTTTTTAACCGATTTTCAGTTACCAATAAGGTACAAAATAGGAACAGAGCTTCTTACCAATTTCAAACAGAAGACGGCCACTCACATATCTGATCATATTCATGAGTGGCGACGTCGTCGCAGAATGGTAAAAACATATGTTCCTGATAAGCTACTAGCTGAATGGTTTATCAAGTCATTATTACCTTCTATCACAAAAGATGTGGCAAAGGGAGGAGTTGTCACTAAAGAGCAAGTTATTTCTCATCTAGACTTGATCTATTCTCAGTCTGGCATGCTCTACGATAAAATACCTGATGCTCCTAGACCGGAATTTTCCATTCCTCCCCCTCCTAAATCAAACAAAGATTCTCATGTCGTTGATGGCGTGATAGGTACGACAAGCATGAAATTGAGAAAGGCTACATCTAAGAAAGCCCGTAAGATTTTTTATCAAAATGCAAATGAAGAACTTCTTGCCTCGGAGGTAAATGCCGTGTCGACCGACAAGGATAAGCAACTGAAGCAACCAGGGGGCAAGAAGAAAAAGAAAGGGAGAAAAAAGAAGCAGGATGAGTCACATCCTGGAAAACCTTCTGCAAACCCTTATGGGCAAAGGAAACCCCCTACGGTGTGTCAGATATGCGATGAGGATCACCGGACGAGAGATTTTCCACATAAAGCTGAAGTTAAGAAACTCTTTAAGAGTTCAAAAACCTCAGCGGTATTGACTGATCCGTTTCCAAACCCAGGAACCAAACTGGTTGCTAACAAAAATGCTTCCCGATCCCAAGTGCTTATGCTGTCCATTTCAAAATAGCAAAATGATGCTTTGATATTGACAAGGAACAAAGATTACGAGAATCCACAGCTGTCGAACAATAAGGCTATTGATCAACTGAGTAGTTCGACAACTACTTCAACCAAAGTTGTGCCACCCATCATTCCTGAGCTAACAATAAAGCCGCGAAAGGGAGTAGTACACAAATCGACATTTAATCCTCATGCCAAAGTAGCATAGATGATAATATAGTAGAGGACCTAGCCCAGTCGCCGTCTGCTATGTCGACACTTGAGGTACCACAAAATTTCCCCTCCCAAAAGCAGGCTCTATTATCAGTAATAGGTGGAATTGACCCAACGGATTCCAATCTTGTATCCTTTAATCACAAAGGATATGACCCTGAGCTACCAGCTCAACTAACTTTCCTTATTCAAGTGAAAGCCCTCAACAAAATTGTTCATCGAACAATTATTGATGAGGGGGCATCTACATGTATTATGTCGATGAGTTGCTGGAAAAATTTAGCCTCACCACCCTTGTCGCGATCGTCAACAATGTTAAAAGCATTTGATGGATGATCATACACTCCATACGGGATTTTAAGTAACTTGCAAGTTGAACTAGGGGGCAAAACAATAGAAATCGATGTTGAGGTTATTGATGAAAACCTCGATTACAACATCCTACTGGGAAGGCCCTGGATTTATGCTATGGCTGCAGTTGTGTCGACATACTTCAAGAGGATTGCATTTCCCTTTCAAGGAGGAATTACGATCGTCAACCAACAAACATTTCTCCCCAATAGTTCACAAGTTATAGGAAGCATTCCGATGATCCACGGAAGCCCTCATTCGCTTCAAAATATCGGAGTAGGCCTACTAAAAGACCCTACATTGATGGGGACTTTTTCCCTATCACCTCCAAACAATCTGGCAGAAGTGGCAATGGTGGGAACCTGCAATATGATATCTTCTAGATTCAAAAGATTCCTGAACATTTTGTCAGCATGGATCATCGCCCTAATAGAAATATTGTAGCAATCAATTTTCTTGGCCTCGGGGACAAACCCAAATCAATGCTCATCGAGTGTTTGGATAGATAGGTATAAGGAATATGGTACCTCTTTAGATCCTTGGTTGCATGTACATTCTATAGACAAAGGAATCATTCAATCAATGATGTTAGGAGAGGCACCATGGGAAGATTACCACCATCATTCCCACCTTCCAGATTACCACGAAGATTATTCCAGTGACCTTAATCGTCCTTCAAATTTTGATTTTCTATCAAATACTGTAAATATGGTGGATTATGAGGATAGTTCTCTTATTGTGTCAACCTCATTAAAAAATGAAACAACTCCCTTTCCAAGTCGAGTCTTTCAAAGATCTCGGAGGTAAAGCTTCATTCCAACCACTGCGTTGAATGCAATGAAGCTTGGGGGGCATGCACCTCGATTTGCGTCATTATACTGGGGGCGTGTGAACTTATAACAAGCATAGTTTTTCATTTCAAGCTTTCGTAAACATGAAACCATTTGCATCATTATACTAGGGGCATGCAAACCTATCACGAGCAGTGTTACCACAGGGTTCAAGCTCGTCAAAAAATAAACCCGCCTCGAGCAATTTTTATGTGGAGTTCAAGCTCGTTAAAAATTAAACATAATCAATAAGAAAATGTTTCCCCTAGAGTTTAAGCTCATTCATTAAAAAATGAACCAATTTCCGGTAAATAACCATCGTGAATGAATTACCATCAGCCTTTGAAGCCTTGGTCATGTTCTCATCATCACCTCCACTCTGTTTTGGCTGATCATTCACCTCCATTTGATTGTTTACCCTTTTTGAGGAATAGATGCGAAGAGTGATCCTATTAGCCATCCTTGTGACACTGCCATGATTGGAAAATTCCAAACCTTACCTGGAATTAGCTGCTACCTGAATTTATCACTCGTTCCTCAAAAAACGAGTCTCCTTTAAGCTCTTTTCATCTGACTCGTAAAATATGAAAAGATTGCCGAGTAATTGGCCTCTCCAGCTCGTTAAAGTGACCAGAAGTGCTATCCCTCCTTTAGATTTTAATCTTTTTCGACCTGAGGGATTATTACACAAAAAGATTGAGCGCTTGTTTTGTTCGGCTCGTTAAAATTATCGAAAATTCATCCCTTTTGTATTAGTTTATACTTTTTCAGACTTAAGGGATTATATGATGAAAAAGGATTTTTGGATTTTTCTTTACATCCCTTTCAGACTCTCTAAAATTGAAAAGGACCGAGTTATCTTTGTCATTAAACTCGTTAAAACCGAATAGTGACAAACTTGTCCATACAGACAAGAACGAGTTTCACTATCGCTAGGCTCGTTAAAACATAGCGATGGGTTTGCCGGAAGGGAAAAATATAGAACAAGCATATGTTATCCTCCTCAAGCTTGATAAAAATAAAGAGGTATTGGTTAGCAATGAATGGGGAAAAATTGGGAAGAAAACTTGAAGAAACTTTATTGGTAGCAAGTTGCTCTTGAACATGAAACTTTCACTCCGCATCCGAGTCAGGTTGGGTTATTCCATTCACCATTGGTCCATCACACCATCCACATTTGGGGTTAATGCTACCAATCCATCATGTCAGTGTCGCCGATATGTTCAAGAGAAGTCGCTCATAGAATTCACCTGTGTCTCATCCCCTGCAATGCATTTATGCTCCATTCTTTCATGACCACCACCCTGAACCTTATATCATCAGATATTTTCACCTCCATTAAAATCATTTTCTCTGTTCCGTGACATAGATGTGGGATTCATTAAGTCCCTCCTATGACAGATCGCTTCTTGTCGACATCAGCTCATTATCCAGGAAGTCAATCTAGGAACAACCCTTTCAGTACTTTGAAGCTTGCATGCCTCAATGGCAAGTTTCTCACTTCCAATGACAGGTTTACATCAATGGCCTTTGACCGAAAGATTTTGCATGGTGTTCAACACCAAGTCCCTTTTTCACACCACGTGAATTGTACTGTCATACCTTGAGGGTCATCATCATTATCGGTGATTCCTCTCGCGCCTGTTAACAACTTACATCACTGGCTAGTAATCAGGCGATGTCTTTCAATGTTCAACTCTAGAACATCTCTCACATGGATTGACTTGTAATTTGAGTGAAGATCGAACGAGATTGAATACCCCGGATCTAGTTTCATCCATCCGGGCTGTGATATATATTTAGGAAAATAAGGACATCAAATGTACATCATTGCTGCACAGATAATCATCCAATCTAAGGGATGATGGCTCTACCAGAATCATTAGTTTGCACTCAGACGATTGTCTATATTATGTACATGAAAATGAATTTATAAAGCTGAGCATGGGAATGCCCACCTCAGCTAGATCATAAAAATATTATGAAGATAATGTATTGTACTGTATCTTATTATAGGTTTCCTTCCAACTTGAAAAAAACTTCGGATCCTCATGATAAAGCATTTCACCCAACGTCAAAAGATTAACGACCTCATGCTTTAGGGGGCAACTGTTATAGACATTTTTGGGCAATGCAACCCCAATCAAACATGTCCATAAACCAAGGACTCCTAAGTCTCTAAAAGTGTTGTTCCATCCCCTAAAAGAACAAGGTCAGTTGATTACATCATCTCCCATAAGTTCTCCATGAAAAACTACTCAGAACTGGTAAAAGCTGGACCATCTCACCTGCTCCATGGTCAAAGTGAGTTGCATCCCACCTAAATGCACACAGGAGGTGTGATGCATACTGAAAAGCCCTTCTATGGGGTGCGATGGGCAAGAGTTGACAAATGGCAGAGTCAATTTGCGAGGTGGATGATCATGGAATCTTCCAGAAACTTCTCCTGTGACACTTGCCTCTCTAAATTCGCCCAGGGATGAGTAAGAGATCATCAATCTCCAAGTGGAATCAAGAACTATCAGAGAGAGGACACTAATCAAATCTTAGAAGCTGACTCACCTCCCTGCAATCATCTATATATGGATCCCTCATCCCAGAGATCCAGGGGCTAGAATTTTGTATTTTGTAAGGAAGTGCTGCTGGTTTCTTGGTGTAACATCATAGTGTTGGGTTAACTAAGCTTTTCATGAGGTGAAGAAGGGATTTCTTGCTAAGAGGATGACGCTGGGTCAGAACAATTGGTTGTAATCCTCTTTGCTATTCTTGATATTAATAAATCTATTCAAGTTTTCCTCCACATTCTTGTATGATTGATGATATATGCATTTGTGTGGTCAATATATATCTGGTCCTATATTGTTTGTGATAGTAGATCTCTATTCTTGGATAGTGTTATGCTGCTTTGATTCCACAGGTGCTCTTTGAAGCTGGGTAGACGAGGAAGCGAGTGGCAAAGATCTATCAGAAGGGAGAGGAATCAAGCAAGGAACCAAGCGCAAGACAGAGGTTTGTCTCCTTTGTTCCCATATTATCTACTTCTCATAAAGGAAAACAAAAGTATTTTTGGTTTGTTTGTTTCTAAGATAGCTACCAGTCTTAGTGGGACTAGCAGCTCTTCATAGACACTAGATTTCCCGATAACACAATGTAAATTCCTTTCTTGGAAACTATAAAACCAAGGAGTTTTCCTTCTGGTAAAGCAAAATAAGATTTTTTGGGATTTAAGGAAATGCCATATTTCTTGCATCTTTCAAAAATGTGATTCAAGTCACTTAAATGATTGTTCCTATCCTTGGAATAGACTATGATGTCATCCAAGTAAATAAAAATTGATTTATCAATTAAACCTTTGAAGGAAATGTCCATAGCACATTGAAATGTGGCACCAACATTAATGAGTTCGAAAGGCATCTTCTGATAGGCATATGTTCCCCACTTGGTCTTGAATGTTGTCTTTAATCTGTCATCTAGATGCACGATAATTTGATTATATCCTAAGAATCCATCTAGAAAAGACATTAATTCGAAACCTGCAACTGATTGCAATATATGTTCCATTGTAGGCAAAGTAAATTATATTTTTGACAAGCTTTATTCAGGTTTCTAGAATCAATACAAATCCTAATATCACCATTCTTTTTCCTTACGGTTACCATATTCGATACCCACTTAGAATGTTTAACAAGGAAGATTATTTTGGCCTTCAGAAGCTTGTTTAATTCATATTTGATTTGACTCTCAAGGTTTGGGTGAATTTTGTGAAGCTTCTATTGAACTGGCTTTTCATTCTAAGTCACAGGTATGGTATGTTAAATTATAGAGGTATCGTAGGTATTGAGATCTATGTAATCCCTGGAAAAGACACCTTTGTATGTTTTTAACAACCTAATGAATGATATTCCTTCTTTAGATGACAGACCAAGACCTAGGTTGACATTTTGAGGTTTTTTAGTTGACCCTAGGTTTACTACTTCAAATCTCAAAGTAGAACTTTGAGTTTTGGAGTTGGTAATTTTCTTGAACTTATCCTTTAAATCATATAGATCTTCCATCTTAGCTACAGACTTTGGGATTGGGTTTTGATCATGATTATGTTTGATTTCTAGATCATGTTCATGTTCATCTATAATTTGTTCTTCATACGACCCTTCTGATGTAAGGAAATTAACTATATCCACATCGTTGTTGAATACTTTCCAATTTGTTACGTTGTCGAGAATAGATGGCCTAAATATTAACTCTATCAAAAATTTGTCTGGACTAAAGTCTTATGAGGGTATAAGCCTGGATGCCACATTAGCAAGTAAGTCAACACTTGTGTTTTTCAATCTAGGGACTGAAGATATGTTAAAGGAAGAAAAATGAGAAGTCAAATTCTGGGCTAATGATTGATAATGATTAAGGTGCCCAGAGACACAATGAATTGTATTTCTCACTTGTTTCACAATTATTCCAAAATCATCATAGACTTGCAGGTATTTGACATTAAGACCGATGAATTTATATAGTGCTTGGATCGGTGCTTCATATTTATCGATATTATTAGTGCACTGGAATTCAAGTTTGTAGAGTAGCGTGGTTTTCTATCCTTGTGGATTGATCAAAATGCATCATGCACCTGTGCCATCTTCATATTTAGAACCGTCAAAATAAAGAGTCCAAAATAGATAGTTATCTGAAACTTTATCTTCTAAATTTAGACATCTTAAAGCATTTGTCCATAAAAAAATTTCGATTTGACAAACTACAACGTTATCTAGAAAGGGAGACCTCTGAGCATTAAAAAATCCCAAAAATGACTCGGCTGAGTAATTTCCAATGATAGTATTGGTGAAGGAAATAGGTTCGTTTCTTCCCTCGAGGTCAGTGGTTGTATATTTCATGAATTTCTCTTGATCTACCCTGATTTGGTTTGATTTACCGTTGTGTGGCAACCACATGTGAGACCAATCAGTTGTGAAATAATCATGCAACTTTTCGAACGAATCCCTACTAAGAATCAAACCATAAAATTCAGAGATATCAGCCACCAAAATATCAATTATTTGAGAAACTTTCTGACTAGAGGAAAGCCTAATTGAAACTGATTCTATCTCTCCAAGCACCTCTACTTTTGTCCTATCTAGCTGAACTATGTGTACTACAGAGTTTTGAGGTGTAATGTTCAATTTCGTACACATAGCTCTTGGCATTATATTTGAGGAGGCTCCTAAATCAAAAAGGTAGTTATGAACATTCCTGTTGAAAATTTCATAAGTGAGCAAAAATGGAGGAACATGAGAAATAGACCTATCACCAATTAGAACTAGATCTAAAGGATCTACTTTGTTTGAGGATGAGGGAGGTTTTTCCATATCGTAGGTGGCTTCAGTAACTACAACATATGGAGGAGGAGATATAGGAACTGCTTTTAACTCTCTTAATAGAATTTTATGGTTTTTATTGAGTTTAGTGAGCTCATGTAATGAGATGTTTTCTCTAGTATTTTTCATGTCTTCGACTATATTGTATTCCACCATATGTGATATTACCAATGTTTTTGAGGCATTTTGGGGAATCTAGAGGAATAGGATCGGTTTGGCTAGTCTTTGATTTCTTAGCTACTATTTTCTCCTTTGCAGGAGCAACAATTTTTTGTTTCTGATTTGTGATAGACATGTCAGGAGAGTTTTTACTTCTTGTAGTCACTGGCATTGCTTGTGCCTCTTCTTCAATTGGGAGGATGAAATCCCACATTCGATTTAATTCAATCTCTTCTTCTGTTTCAACTTCCTCTTCATTTGGTGAATCTTCTTCTGCTTCATTATCATACTTAACATTTCGAATGGTGTTTGGGGGTTGCGATGCAGAAGAAGGGTTCCTTTTCAATGAGTGAAAAGGTTTCTTGGGAGTAGACGATTTTGTGACCCACTTTTTGATTTCGACCATTTCATTAGACATTGTTTTTAACACTTTATGAAGGTCTTCAAGATCAAAAGTGTCCTTTGAAGCTTTATTCTTATATTCATCCTTAAATGTTACTTTCTTTGACTTCCTTTCGTCTGTCTCTGATCTCTTTTCTAAAGCTATGATTCTTCTTTCTAAAGACAAGGTTTCTTTCATGTTTTCTACAAGGGTAGCCTTATTGGTTCTATCTACAAAAATCGAAATATTAGAAGCAAGAGATGATATATACCATTCTATTTGTACATCTATAGCAGGGATAGAGGTAACTGGGATTTTATTTAGCAATTTGTTAAATATGGAGTTGAAAGCTTTGATCTTTTCATCTGGATTAGCTTTCAAATTAGAAAGATCATTGATCAAGGATGCTATGGTCATACCATCACAAAATTTTGCAAGAAATACCTCATAAAAAGTATCTCAATCTCTAATTGAACCCGTTGGAACGGAAAAATACCAAGACCTAGCAAATCCTTGGAAAGTTAAGGAAATAATATGATTACAACATCTTCATATGCAACCCCATTAAGATTCATGGCTAACACAAAATTATTTAGATGTTCTTTGGCTGGGAAAGCGTCGTCAGGATTGTATTTAGGTAACCATTTTTCTAGGTTTGCTAGGAGTGCATTTGGATTTGCAACTAGGATAGCACCAAGATTTGTCCAGGGTTGATTGGCCATAACTTGAGTTGGAGACTCAGAATATGGGAAGGTTAGTCCAGAAGTCTGTATATATGGCGAAGAACTTACTACTAGGTTAGTACTACTAATGGTAGTACTAATTGGAGAAGTGGATAGTTGAGAAGTTATGGATTGAGTAGAAGTGGTCGGAGAAGTGAATGGATGGAAAGGTGATGTGATCTCACTGGTATCTAATTCACATCTTGATGAAGTAACTTTCCTATGTCGTGGAGGGATGGGGAACTCGAAAGGGGTGACCTCAAGCCTTTCACTTTCCAGTCTAGTCAATACACTAGTTTGTTGTAATAAGGAGGTAACACTTTCTTCCAAAACTTTGGGTCTCTCTGGTTTCTCAGCAACAATGGATATCCGTTCCAATTTTTGTATCAAAGAATGAAATTTCGGAGATTCAAGAGTGTAATCTGGAGAGGGTGCTTGCCTTACTACAGGAGATGAGGGAGACATTTCTACAACTTCAAACTTCCAATCAGTAGATTCTGAATGAGATCTGGAAGGTGTAGAAATGGTAGAGGGGTTTTGACTCTTATGAATGCTTTTCGAATGATATTTAGGTTTATATGCCATTCAAGGTCGATGGCCCTCCTTCTAACACCAAAATGTTGCGGCCTTTGAATTTTGTTGCCGAAACATAGGGGATAGCCACCTGGTCCAGACCTTAAGAAGAATCCTTTTTCTTTTAAAGTGGTGGCTTCGATTGGGGATAAAGGGACCAATTTCCTGGTGTGGGTTATAAGATGAGAATGGGTGGTTCATGAGTGTTTTCAATAGAATAATGATAATGTAAATGACCTATTCTATGATGAAATTCTCTAACTAACTTATTCTAATATAAACCTAGGTATTCCTGTGTGGTATGCGATCTACAAAGGAATTTTCTTAACATGTGATAATAAAGATTGAACACAAATAAAGAGAGATGATAACGTATAAATATAATTTCTTTGACTAAATAGTTAGTCAAATAAATTTGTAAAATATATTGCATATATGATGAGTTATATATGAAAATCACAATTTTAGCTAGGCATCATCCAAAAGTGCAATTAACGCTTAACAGAAACAATAAATTTCACATACATTTCATGAAATTAAAGTTTTTCCACTGAATAAATGTAAACAAAATCTATCATACAAGATAATAGTACCATATGTGTGAAGTCCTACTCATTTGACAAATGGCATAGACCAACTTCTTTCTTCAAATCAAATTGTCTCCCAAGAATACAATAGTGCATCAAGAAAGGACAGTAGTCTAATATCTAAAAGAAACGATCATGTTCCATAATTTCACCAAAGCATTCAAAAACTTACGATAGTGCATTATTTGCGAACGTTTTTGATAGAATTCTAGACCCTTCTCTAAATGCATGAGAAGGGTATAAATACTATTCTAACAAATGTGCAAAAATAGATTATACAAATTTTGAGGATGTTTCAAACAACCTTCCTCCTAACTAGGTAACTAACTTGTAAAATAAATAGAGGCTAAATTAATAGAACTAAGAGGATCACTTGCTGTCTGCCAGCTTGTCCTTCAAATAACATATATCGATCATCGATTGAATTTGAGGAGGTGCACCAAAATGTGTCCTAAGATGTCCTATGAAAATCGCATCAATGAGAGGTGGCAGCATTCATTGAGTCATATGAAGGGAATAGTTGAGAGTCATAATCTGGTTGTGCGGCTTAACAAGATACTGCCAATATGACTCCCAGTTGGTCCCGGTCAATTTTGTAATTGTCTCTCTTTGAGTCCACGCCTTTTCTTGCCAGCTTTTATACAGAGCATTTAAATCGGGCATTTCTTTCATATTACATTCTTTAATGAGATTGGTGGAAAACAGGGTGTGATTCACTACCTTAATGATATTCTTTGTTACCCTGGCTGCCTTTGCAACTACTCTCTTGGCCTGTTTGATTCTCACATTCCAATATGTGAAGAGAATGTCTTTATGAGTTTCCTCAATCTCAGGTAGATTGGCTTTCCTTCAGCCTTACGTTTCTTGGCATTTGATGAACTCAGAGATTCTGGTGTTTAAATCATTAAACTCGGTTCTCTGGTCGATTGCCTTATCTGTTAGCTGGTCACGAGTAGTCAAATAGGGAGTAATGTGTGACATATTTTGGCATAAATATTGTTGTTGTTTCAATAGAAGGGAATTTAATTCCAGATCCTCTTTAATAAACTCCTCAGTAGTGGGAACATCCTTGTATCTTTACTTGGCTTGCTGCATTTCTTAGAGTTGCATGTTTTTGGCCGATATATCGGTTTCATGGCTTATTTTTAGGACCTCCATGTCTTGCTACAATTGTGTGAGCTGCTCAACCACTTCCCTATTTACGTTTACTTTCCTTGTTTCGAGCTACTGCTTGAGCTATGAAATCCTCTCTTGTTTTTCCCTTAATAAAGTATAGACTTCGGTAGCCTTGTCTGTAGTGGTCGATGCATATGCTCTGGTGAGATGTGATAGTCTAGTCAAGTTCTCAACTGGATTGAAAGGAATTTCCTTCCAAACAATGTCCTTTGGCTTGCTTCCAGGTGGAAATTCAGGTGTGTCTACCATTTTCCTTTATCTCTCCCTTCTTACTATGGCCTTGTGGAGAGGGCTATAGAACACATCAAGTGTAGGTATTTTAGTTACTTTCAAAAAAGTTTTGATGTGGGAAAAGTAGGGATAATTGCATTATGTTGGGACATTATTGCTTGTTCCTCCATAGGCTTGGGCTGCTCACCGATAGACTTGGGCTCTATATCCTTATGAACATACAGAGGAGTTTTACATTCCACTGTTTCTTGGGTATTTGTCGCTTTGGGAGTGCCTTGAAATTTCTGATTAAAACTGATCCCACTCCTGCCCTAAACTACAACCTTTGACCTATGAACTGATCTATGTAGTCGAGGTGCTCATCATTTGTTTCTCTACCTGTTGGATTCTGTTGTGTTATCTACATCTTGGGGTTTCCTTGTGTCTAGTGTCTTCTCAGTGTTTACCTAAGAGTCTACTCAAGAACTAGGACCTTCACTATCAATAGTGACACTTGGTGTAGGCTTATCCTCGGGCTTTAACAAATGCATTGGGATCACTTCGAGCCTCTCATTTATGAATTCCTGAAAGCTTTGAAAATCTTCAGGTTTCATATTTTCCCTTAACCATTCGAACGCTTGTTTGAAGCATTCGGCCAACTGTAACAAGTCTTCAAAATTGTTATCCTCATGGTTGTACGGCATGAGCTTTACTCCAGTGGTGACATTATATGCTACTTTGTTTGGATCAAATTTCCTCTTAGGAAATGTATGAAGCCTGAGGTCTTTCATCTGTACTGGCTCTTTAGTAGCATGAAAAAAAATTGCTAAAGCAAAGGAACCACAATTGACAGGGAAAGAGGGTCATAATGACTTCTTGCCGTCTTTGAGAACTTTAGTCAGGCCCTTTCCCACGGTCTGGTACGGAATCTCTCTTGCTAATAATTTATCAGAAACACATAAAGGAAGGACATGTGGATCGACTGTGCTACCAAAAACCGTAATGTAGGTGAAATATTCTTCAATCAAATATTTATCGATAGTAAACAGGTCTCTTGCGAATTCTTTGGAAAACCTGGGGGCTTTCTTATTGAAAATTATTTGATGTAGGGGCAACACAACAACATGAAATATCTTATAGAAGTGAGGTATATAATGCAATTCCCATATTTGTTTATGATTGAGATGGATTGGGTAGGGGTTCTGTAAGGTCCATTTCCAACCCATGGTTGGAAATTTCCTGCAAAAATAGATGACATCCATAATGTAGGAACTACAATAGAATGAAGGGAGATTACTTGGAGATGAGGCTCTCTTTTGTCGATATTCAGTAATGTTGGTGGATAGGTTATCAGATAGGATGTAGGGCCAGTTCATGATGTGGGAATTAACAGAGGCATCAGTTAGAGGAATCCATTCTAGGGAAAACTTAGTATTATTGGGTAGCCCATATAATCTACCTAACATAGTTGTTGCATAGTTGTAAAGGTTTTCCAAAGAGGCTATAGCATACATACCTGATTTCTTATATTTGAATTTTTTGTCCAACACTCTTCAGCCCTGAATTAGTTTGAATGGGTCTGGGTTCTTCTTTGCGAAGTTGGCCACAAATGTGTTGTCGTAGATATCTTGAGGTTCAAGTATGTGGTACATTTTCTTCAAGCCCTCTGCTTTGAACAACCCTATGAGCTCCATCCTTGAATTATTGAATTGCCTATCTTCAATGATGAGGTTTTTGGTCACCCACCTAAGCACATCCATGTATGGGACGATCTTAGCTCTTGCTCCTATGCTATAATGGAATGAAAGGGAAGCATCTCTGTATTGAACTCCTGACGGCCTTGGTGAGTCAGTTGTTGCTCTCGTGACAGTCATTTTAGGACGTTCATCCTCAAGCCTATTGTATATGACCTCCCAAGTTGTTGTGCCTCTCGGTGCATCGCAAACTGGATGAGCGAAAATAGGAGCCATCTATGTAAACTCAGATACAACAATGGCCTTCCTTCTCTATTTCTGCATCACCTTCCTTAGTGACATGTCTTTTGTAGCTTTCTTAAAATAGACAAGATATATCAATGAAGAAGGTATCAAGTAATTAAGATTGAAAGCTTCTCTGAAATGACTTTGGATCGTGAGAAAGGTTTAATAAGATACTCGACGTTAACTACCCATAACTTTGAAAATGATTATCCTTCCTCTGGCTACTAAATATTTATTAACCTGCCAATTAGTTATTTTTGATATTTAAAACGTAATTATTTCACACATTTTGTCGCTCTTAATCGCACATCGCAATCCTTAAAGTGATACAATATAGTGCTACCAGATGCATAAAGCAAAATGTGATTGCGAATATCACATTTCACAAATCGCTAATGGACATTCTAATGGCATAGCTAAGTTTCTTGCGAAGTTTGTGAAGTGCGAAATGCGATTGTGAAATGACAAGATGATATTTGTCGGGTTATCACAGCGGGAGATTTAATCGCAGATCATAATTTTCTGAAGATGTTTTAAGATAGTCACTCAGAAAAGTGAGATTTGCGATTTAAAATGCGGGTTTCATCCTTAGTTAGTTTTTCAAGGTTTTTCTCGCTATTCTCTTAGAGTTAGGTATTATTATCCTAAACCTAAAAAATTAAAAGGGTCCCCATTTATAACTCTTAACCTTATCTATTGTTCTTTATAAATGGGGGGGTTGTTTCGTAATACAACATGCCCATATCTCCCACCTGTCCTTCCAATTCCGTTGCTACTATTATTTTAGAATCTTTAGGAGATCCCAAGAATACATCTTTTTGGGAGCACTCGTTTAATTTTGTCACAACCATTCAGGAACCCTCCTCTTCTGAAGAGGTGGCCTTACAATCTCCTCAAGAATGTATGGAAGGAGAAGTCAATGTCGACTCTCCAAAGGGACCCCACAATGACAGAAACCTTGTCAAATCTATAATCGATGCTACAATTGAGCATGCTAAGGAACTAGTGATTGAAAACCTAGTTTCCGTTGTTGTTGTTCCTCGTCCTCCTATTACCTTACACAGAAATTTTACTTAGAAGGCTAATAGAGGATTGAGAAGAAAACGAGAAGGTAAGAATAGTCAAGAGATGAAGTTGTTGAAGAAAGAAAACATGCAATTACAAATAAGGGTCTGACAACTTAAGAGATGGTTGCAAAATAGTAAAACCCAAAATCATTATGAGAAAAGAAGGAAGTTTGAAAAAATCAGACCCAAACTGAAAATGAAATTTTTGTTGTTTCCTTTACTATAGGGATTGAGACTGAGTCATACATGTCAAATATTGGCGTTTTAACTAGTGAAGTTAGAGCTCAAACAGAAGTATCAATTTCTGTCACAAGATGAACATAGATTTAGCTCGTGCCACCATACACTACTCTGATTTTGGAAGCTGCTATTCAAGTATTAAATAAGGAAATGGAAGAACAAGGAGAGACTATAGTACAATATAAAAAGGGGGTAGTTCCTCAAAAAGAACATTATGAGTTATTGCAAATTTTTAAGGCATTGTCAGTCACATAAGATGAAACTTATGCCAAGTTGCGAGGAGCCAAGAAAAAGGATAAATCTTTGGAGAAAAAACTTGAAAAATCTACAGAACATATGAAATAAGTTTGATCTATATACTCATATTCTTTGTCATGCAATTCCCCAGCTAGGAATTACGCCTTATTTTTAGTGTAACAATAATTATTGCTCAATATTACGGGGGTGTGGTCTGGGAAACCTTATGAATTAGCAATATTTCAGAATTTATTGATTATTTCCATAAACAATATGAGAATACAAGGTATTTCTTATGCAAACTTTACATGCATAATTTCGTTCTCGAAGAAGAGAGAGATGAGAATCCTACCCCTTTTATAGGGGATGTACAGTTCCGGGCTTTCATGTATTTTTCTAAAAATCAGATAAGATGGCCAAAATCTTATAATGTGTTCCAAAGAAGAGAACTTAGTCTCGACCTCTAGGTGAGAGGAGAACCACGAAGCCCTTTAAGCACACTCATCCACCACAAGGGATTCATGAAGCAATGTGGTGTTGTTAGTGCTTTAGTGCCTATTCATAATGATGTATTAGAGTTGGGGTTAGAATATCTACTAGATATCAATTCTGAGTCTCTATGAAAGGCCAAAGAAAGGTGGCAGGCCTCATCTATGGAAATAAAAAATAGAGAACCCTTCAATTATTGAAATTTCCAGGCTACAATGGACAAAGCACAGGATGACACTCATATGGTATTAGAAGAAGGCCCTAACTAGATAGGGTGTAGGTATAGGTGTCCAATAATTTGGTGTCCTCAAGATGATTATAAGTATGAGTATGATTTAATGAAAGCATGTAAGTATGCCGCTCTCCAAGAAATCTAAAGAAGAAATAGTTTCCGGCATTATGGAGAATATTCTTACCCATCTTATTCTCTAACTTCCCTCCATGTCATTCATTTGTTTACATGTGGTCATGCAAACACGTAAGCTAGTGGGTGATGTTGGGTTTTAGAATTGATACATTCTCTTACCATGTTTCTTTTTTTACTAGTCTTCTAAGCTTTTTATGTATATAATATGGTATTTTGTGTGACATGATTAGAAGCGGTCAATACGTGTTTCAACATTTTAATCTTCAAAAGAGTTGCTTTAAGTATGAAAATATGAGTTACACTTATGATTTGAAGTGTTAACTGACAGGGAATTTTGATAGAGGATGTTGTTCCCTTGGGATAGTTGGACAAGAACGAGTTACACATAGCTACTTCGATTAGTTATAACCTACTTGGGAGAGACTTACGGTCATCATGAAAACATCAATTGTGAATGAGATCTTGCTTATTTTTAAATAGAATTAATTGTAATATAAAAGGGAGGAACTAAAAGTAAGTATATGAAGTGGAAAGTTACTATCATTTTGATCTATCATATAAGTTTTACAGACAACCTTTGTAATATTTTTCTTGATTAACTTAAGAAAGACTTTCACAGTTCAACTTTAACTATTTGCACTAAATTAGCATTAAGGCGGTTGAATTCTAGTGATCATGGGCCCAATCCGAGAATGACTATTTCCCTTTTTTGTGTTATTAAATTTACATTTAAGCTTTCGATTCTTGCTTTGTAATTATTCAATCACTTTCTAGATATGATCATTGGTTTCATTTGCTCATTATAGTGATAGTTGCTACAAAGTTTGAATAAAGGTCATGAGATCTGGTTCCTGATCATTACTTTTCTAAAGAGATATTTGTTCTTTAGTTTCCTGTGATTGATAAATAATTGTTAAGTGTGATATTTGATATTTCTTTCAAGAGAATCATTTCTATTCAAAAGTGTTGTTCCTTTCTTATAGTTGTAGTTTCCTAGGAAAAGACTTTTGTTTAGCATAATTGTTTTGATACTCGCAGTAGAATATTTAATGTGTTGATCATCTTAAAGTATCTTTTATTTTTTATGTTTGAATTCTAGAAGTTTTGAATGAATTGTTCCTTTAGGAAATCCTAGTTGTTCCTTGTATTTTACATACATTTACCTTTTAATAGGGCTAGACAAATTAGATCACATTAGAACTATTCTTTGCACATACTGCGTGGAAATACTTGAAATAACTAAACACGTTCCGAGTTGACAATATAATGAATGGAAGTGATTTGGTCTTTTTAAGAAAACTGAGTAGCCCAACAGTCTGGATGCATAAGATAAGACACTTCCTCATCAACATAACAATATAGGAAAACTCAAATATAAACTTTTCTAGGACCTAAGGTTAACATCCCTTTGTATCCATCATAAATAGTATGTCCATAGATGTGTATAGGTAGGGATTTCTAACATTGGAACTAAACATTTGTAAAATGTAATTTCTTTTCTTTCAGAATAAAAATGACAATTATATAGTATTTACAGTACCAAAGCTTTTACTTGGAACAACACCTCTAGTTTGGCTTTCAATTATCAAGTTCAAACATCAAACATCTTCGCTAAGTGAAATATAAATATAATTTATCCTTATCATGGGTATTTAAGACATCTTATGTAGCATCAATCTTGGAATTTTTATATTTTCCAAAGGACCATGTTTTGGTTCTTCAACTTCTACAAATTTCCTATAATCATTATTCATACACATTCATCAAGAAAGTGTCATTTATAAAGTTGAATAAGAACTTGTTGGTTTGATATGAGTTGATATTTTTCATTCTATGATAATATCTACATCTCTAATTTCCTGGTCTTCATATATACTTTTTGTGTA
The DNA here is from genome assembly GCA_031772625.1 of Pinus tabuliformis. Taxonomy (NCBI): domain Eukaryota; kingdom Viridiplantae; phylum Streptophyta; class Pinopsida; order Pinales; family Pinaceae; genus Pinus; species Pinus tabuliformis. The sequence continues at coordinate 345,155,750 of CM062812.1, forward strand.
ATTTTATGTAAAGTAATTTTCGGTAGTAGCACTACATGGTGGGGAAAAATGTTTCATTACATACAATATGACTACAATACAATTTAAAATATTGCATCTATATTAATCTTTTGAAAGTTATGTGTTTTGAGAAAATATAAAATCACACTTTACATGGTTCAACCTTTTAATTACAAATTACAATTTAATTGTTGTTACATAATTGATACAAGCTAGAATGGAAAATATAATTTTGGCAAAAGGGGACTATGTTGATCTTCTTATTAATTATCAATTCGTTGGGATAGGAAGGGTCAAATCTACAGAGTCTAGAACTTATTATGTCATAGAAATGGTTAATTCAGGTTATGCTACATTTTATAATTGATGTCACTCAACCACATCGGATTGAGGAGAATGTTAATGAAGGGGGCATACATCCATGGAAGATCATGGATTTGAGTCACAACATAAATAAATCAAAATATTGAAGCACATGTTAAATATTATTTATAGTATAACAAAAGAAAATTAAGTAAATACTAACCTTATTTATATTCGTTTCTAGGTGTAAATGTTTCTTCTACAATTTCTATTGGAGACAAGTTAGATTTTATGGAACATGGAGTGAAAGTGGGTGAGGGCTCCATATTCAATACAAAGCTTGGGCATAAAGTGAACGGAAAGATGGTGAAGAAAGTATGCATAGTGGATAAAATTCAGAAGGTGTTAAAACATTACACTCTTCTACGACATCCAACATGATTTGGGCATACATTAGGAGATGCATTAGAACTTGAGACTTGGCTAGAATCAGATTTGGAACCTCACAGTCATGATCATGCCATAAATATTCCCCAATATAGGGTTAGATTCATATGTAGAAAGGTTTCTCTTACACATGAATGCATGGGAACAAGCATGTGCATTACCAAAGGAATGCTAGTTAAGTCTCACGAGGATGACATGGTTGAGAGTGAAACACTAGGTCAAATGGAATTTGGTGTTTCTTTGCAAGAGATATATGGAAATTGTGAAATATGTAGAATTGGGGATAACTCTATACACTATTTGGTTATATGGAAAATAAATAAGTTGGTGGAAAAAAAAGGTGTGATATTAAGGGTCAGGAAAAGTTTAAGCAGCCACCCAAGGAAATGGTGGTATTGGATGTTATAGATGGCACAAATCCTTAAAAAAATGGGATGGGTATCTTTGTAATGAAAAATATAGAAAATCAATTGATATGCATGTAACAAAGCCATATAAAAGGATTAAGCAAGTTATGGCTACAAACAAATTGCAAAATGTCAAAGAAAAATAGATGAAGAGAAAGATATTCGACTTTTGGTAGCAAATGTATGTTGTAGACAAGATTGTCTTCAACATGTGGATAGGAAGGCCATTGCAGGTGCTATAAGAGGTATTAGACAAATAAATAAAAATGGAATTAGGGAATTTATCTTGAATTCATTGATGTCAAACACAGTCATGTCAAAGAGCCATGACCATGGCCTACCACCTATTGCTAGAAATGTAAAGGACGTGAGATTTAATGGTAATATTATTTGTAAGAAATCATGGTATAAGATACATGAGATTCCTAAAAGCACATTATATAGCTACCAACATTATTTCCAACATGGATAGATCAAAGCTATTCACGGTAACACTAATAGATGCAAAGCACGAGCACACACTATGGCATCTATAGAAATATTGCACAGAATTGTAATCCATAATTCATATTTTTCACGAAACCAAACATGTCAAGCTGAAGAAGATGGAACATCTTCTCCTTAAAAATTTCTTCCTTTGACTTACACACAAAATTCTTTGTTAAAAGAGATGAATGAAGCTCTTCAAAACCTCAATTACACATCAATATCACAGTCAACAATAATCAAGATCTGGAATACTAATTTTCGAGATGTCGCGTTTTCAAAGAGCATCAACTTCGGTAAATGCAGTGAATGTATTGTGTTGAAATCACATATGGAGTCAATGACTAAAAAAGAGTTGGAAGAAAAGGCACAAGGTAGGATGAACAAACATAACAATATTGTTATGTGTGGAAGATATTTATACTATTCCCATAGAATTATGTCAAAGCAGTTTCCAAAGGTGTATTTGAGCATTATCCATGATAAAATGGATAAAACAAAGACTTTAATCCCAAGGTTACATGTCAAATCAAAATATATTACAGGAACAAATTTAGGTTTTGTTAGGGCCTAAATCTACCTCAGCCTGAGAAAGGTAGGATCTAGGGTAACATAAAACCACGCTTAACCTGGTAGCTAGCCCTACCAGGTCAGGAGAGGGATCTCTCCTTGTCAATCTCAGAAGAATATGATCAATAGAGCTTGAGATTACTAATATAAAGACTAATTTTAGGCTAGGTATGTGCACAAAGAAGTTTGATTGAATTTAATATAGGTTTGTTGGCTCAAATGTGAAAGGTAGTTTTGGTTCCGGGAAATGGACACAGTCTTGCAGAGATCTCTATGGGGTGAGGTAGAAAAATGATTTAGTACTTCAAATTGAGTGAGATGGAGAGCTTTTAGACTGGTGAGGAGTTGGAGAGGGCATGAGAATCTCAAGGATCCTCTTCAAATAGCTGAAAACATAAATAACTAAACAAACCCTAGGTAGAGCACTGCAACTCAATGAATTCTACCTTTATCCTTGTTTCATTTAGTTAAGATGAATAGAGAGAGATGATGGCATACATAAAACACATGTAAACTTGCAATTATAGAAGGAAAAATAATACCAAATCAAGTTTCCACAAGAATCCCATAAAGTGCTGCAAACCCTGGTCTATTCCTTTGCCAAACTACTGAAATGAATGTACAATAATTCTCAAAGCATTCACAAGAGTCCAACCTTTACCAATGACTGAAAAACTACTAGCTATAGGCAAAAAACAACTCATGATAGGCTTTAGGGGTCAAATTGATAAGTTTAGGAGCTATTTCAACAAGATCTAAACTAAGAACTAAAATGTAGGCAGTGGAACAACTTGCCTCTAAAACCTAGGAAACTAATTCATTAAGTTGCAAACTACCTTTTCATGATGAATCTACTTCTATGAGTGAAAATTTAGCATATCTACATCAAAATATATCAAGTCACATCAAATTACAACACGAGTTTGACTATTATAGAGAGAAAAGTCAAATTGAGAAGAAACTAGGCGAAAAACATAATTTTTTGGCCAAAATGAGAAAATTTCATCCTATGCACCGAGATCCTGTCCCTATGCGCCGTGCTACTTTGGAGTTCATTTTGGAGACCTTCCTAGGCACCAAATTTTCTCCAAGTGGGCTTGTTGGAAAGGGCTGCCTCTCTACTTTCCCGAACAAGTGGAATTTCAGACTTTTGTCTCCATTTGGTCCTCCAAAAATGAGTTTTCCCAACACTACTTCTTGTGTGGCCAAAAAGGGGCAGAAAGGGCATTTTGAGGTGTTTTTGACCCTTTTGGAAGCTCAAAACTTGTCAAAATTTCTTGGCCATTTGAGGGCATTCATATTTTTCCATGAGGAATCCAAAAATGTGGAGTTTTCATCCAAATGAGGTCCCTATGAAAAGTGCGCGCCAGGTGGCGCGACGCACCACACAGAAAAACCTATTTTTTAGATCAAAAATTCAAAATTTGCAAGAAGTTTCCAAAATTTCTTGAAATTTGAGCTGAGTGTCCTTCATCAAGTGTTGTGTTGGGATAAGGAAGCCTCAGCCAAGATCTAGAGTCTATCTTGCTATTTTCTCTTCCTTAATGCTTTCCTCAACTTGGCCTTCAAAATCCTGATTCTCGCTTTGCACACCTTGTTTCTCACCAAGTAGTCATAGGCCATTTGCCTCAACATATTTTTCTCTCTGTTGGCCTTCTCCAACATCTTTTCCAAGTGCAAGTTTTTCCTCTCAAGCCATGATTCACGATCATCTTGAATTTCTTGTTCAAGTGATGACAGCTTGACTTTCCTTCTCTTGGCAATTTGTCGGTTTGCCCTTATGTTTTGGAGCTCCATGATGTTTTTCTGATCCTCTAACTATTTGTTTCTCTACTCCAAATAGTTGATTATCCACTTGGATCTTTCCAGGTTGAGAGATAAATGATGAATGTCATCTTGTTGTTCCCGGATGATCTCCTTGAGCTTTGAGCTTTGGGAGCCCAAATCAGTGTCATCCTCCTGAATAAGAATGAAATCTATCTCTTGACCTTTTGAAGGTCCCTCATCATGTAATGGTTGCTTACCCTTATCTGTACCTGCTCTGTTGTTGGAGGAAACGAGACCCCTTCCACCCTGGGTGGAGATAGTACTCACTTTGCTGCTGCAAACAACCTTCTAGTACCCTTTTGGTATGTGACAAACACTGGCACACTAGTGGTTTGTGTCTCATGCACCTCCTACTGATGTGAAGGCTCTTCTGCCTCATGAAATACTGATGGGGGAATTTGAGGACCTGTAAATACCTCATGTGAAATGAAATCCTCCCATGAAACATTAAGTAAACTAAGCTGATGCAAAACCACAATTTTGATTAGTGAAAAGTGATAGATGTTGTTATACTGCTAATGAGGAGGATTCCTCTACACTAATGTGGTCATTTTGTCAATATTTCGGCAAATGAAATAGGGGAGGTTCATCATCCTCACCCTAGTAAAATGCATCAACAATCTAATGTGATAGGTGTATAAGCGAGAAAATCTACCCTCACAATTGAAATATTTGATTATGAGTTTCATCAAGGGAACATATGTGTCCTGTAGGTACCTGAATGGGAAGACCCTACTAACATGTCTTTGAAAACCAGCCTTGATATAAGGCTCATAATCATCTCTGTCAACCAGCTGCCCCTTATTCCACTGCTCACCTACATTCGAAATACCGGTTGCTTGAGCTATAGTCTCAGGTGTCAAGGTGAATGTCACACTTGCCAAATTGACTTGGCCATCGTGAAGATGGAGCACAAACATTCTGGCAAGCTTATGGTGGTATTTGACTCTTTCCACCATCTCACAAAACGGATAACAAGATTGATGTTGGAAGCATGTGATAGCAAGAGGACAAGCCAACAGCTCAGCAAGTGAAGTAGGCTCCTCCCGGTTATGTTTTCCACTCTTATGAGGTCTCTTTGGTGCATGAATTTCTTTGGAGGAGTCACTAACTCTTTCCTCATTTTTGTCATAAGAAGAATCTGACTCCATGTTTGCCAATGCTTGATTTTACATAAATGAGTATGAAGGGATTTTATAGTGCCAATGGGTATTTACTGCTAAAAGATAGGGTTTGATGATAATGACCGTGGAGGGACTGTGTATGAGGGGTTGGGGATGCTGCTGGTAGGGCTTAGGGTTAAAATTTTTAGGGATATGGGGAATAGGGAATAGGTAAGTATGAATGAAAAGGGAGGGAGAAAATGAAGTGAGGGAGTGAGGGAGTGAAAATGATAGGGGTAGGATTTAGACAGCAAAAACAATGATTTGTAAACCCTAGGCAGTTTTCTCAACAAACTATGCAAGGAACTAGGGTTTAAATTTTTCCCTATTGAATCACCATGAAGACTAAAGCAAACTCATGCATTGGGCATATGGGAGTATCAACTTACTTGTGCAATGAGGAATTTGCAATTTGGAAGTTTGGAGGAGGCGTTTGGATGAAATTCGTGCATTGTAGACTGGTGTGCCACACCACCTCACAAGTGCATCGTGCCTCTCTGGTGCGTCACTCCAGTACAAAATTTCAATGTGGACTATGCTTTGTGTGTGCCGTGCGGGCCAGGTGCGCCGCCCCTTAACCCAGTTGCGCCGTGCTTGCAAGTTTTCACCTTTTGGTACAAAATCGCTCCCCTGGCTATTAAAAACACAAATGCACTTTCTCTCTTTCACTTTAGGACAAAAATGAGCCTTCTTTGACATGAATACACTTTATATACCCATGGTTTTAATTTTTGACTTATGAAAACCCACTTTGGTAATATTTGCTTTTCACTTGTTTTTTCAAACTCTGTTTTGGGCAGTTTGTCTTACTTTTTTCCTTTGATGGACTAAATGCTTTGAATTTTTTTTTCTTTTATATGAACTAGAGTGGTAGAGGCTTCGCAAGGTGACCAGGGCTACCTCTTGAAAATATTACATATAGAAAAAATGAAATTACATGAGATTTTGTACATAAAATATAAAAAACTATGGTTTTCCTCAAAACAGGGTTTTGAGGAAAAATCAATCACTGAGCATGTGATTATTGAGATTATTGTTATTGAGGCTTTATTTGACCTCCTCATGAACCTGTTGACCATTATTGAGTGTTTTCAAGACCTTACTGATGAAACACTAGACCTAATGAGACCTAAAACCCTAAAATTGACTTCTGCAGATTTAAGGACAAAAAATGATTGCAAATGACCTAAATGTATGAAAATGGGCCAATAGGTAAAGAACATGAGGGAAATGTATAATATGCTACCACCATCAGATGATCCATGACCCTAATGGAATGCAGCTAATCAAATGAGACACCTAACATGCAATGCAGCAAGAATTGGATCACTGATGGAGGGATAAGATACCGACACTAATAGGTTTTTCATTGGTATGTATGCTAACACATGGGCATAAGACAAGAGGTTTTGGTCATTTATCCTTACCATCTGTACATATGGGATCAAAATTTACTATTACATCGCTTGCAAAGTGCTTAAGGGACCTTCAAGATCCACAAATTTATATGTATGGTGATCTACTTTATGAGAGTGGAAGCTCAAGAAACCCACTTATAAAAGCATTACTTGACACCACTATTTACTCAAAATTTCAAGTGTACAAGGATGATTTTATAACTCATGGAAGATCAAAATTTCAAAATGTTGATTATAAACCTCTTCATCCACATTTGTTGTTATAGTTTCACAATGCAGTAAGTGATAATAAGAATCTCTATCTTTTCATGTTTCTATCACTTTCAACTTCACATGGTATCTTCATCACTATTGAGCTTGGGTTCTTTCCTACAGGGCACACCCATGAAGGCATAGATGGAACCTACAGAAGAATTCCTTCCAACCTAAAAGGTAAAGATAAATATTATTTGCATAAAATGATGGATATATATCGCATACTTGAATAAAATCGAGTGTTTCCACCTACACTTATTGGCAAGGTCTATCAATTCAAAATTTTACTTAATGGATACATCAAGGATGGAATAATGCACTAGTTGGACATCTTAATATCCAATATTTACAATTTCTTGTATTCAATGATGTTCTAGTACTAAGGTACAAAGAATCCATTAGAGATATTGAGTGGTCATAACTTGTTGAGTTATGGAATATAGATGGTGAAGGTCGACCCATAATTCCCATAGGGAAGCCATTTTTCTTATCTTCCAAAAAGAATGATTCCTATTTAAAATAACTAAAGGAAGGGATAATATCATACATAACAATGTGGAAAACCACTATCAAGAATGAGGATTCACCAATTGTTATAGAGGAATGGAAAAATAAACTAGTGTATTGGGAACGAGTTGTTGCTACATTAAATGGAATATATAATGACCATAGAATAATATATGGAAGTGATTCATCTTCTAAGGATTTTTGGCCCAACAAAAGGCACATCATTGATGTTAATCGTAATGCACCCCACGTAATCTTAATTATTATGGATGGAGATGTTGATAATGCAATATATGAACCAATATATGTTGGATCCAAATGCAATGATCCAAAGCCAGCATTCAATCGAATGATTGATGTTGAGAAAGGAAAGATGTTGCTAGTTAGATCAAGAAATGAGGATGCAAGAGAGATGATTTGGATGGAAAAATTCATCTCAGATATATTTGGGGATAATGAAAGTTAGGATATTCATGGAATGGTTGACTAGAGGAAGCATATGTTAGGAAAATTCAAAGGAAAATGTTTAGAGAAATATTGGGTAGCAAATCTTGATGACATAGAACTTGGCTCTATTCCAATTAATACCATAGTGTGGGCATGGATGCCAAAGTAAGAACATTGGAAGAATATTAAGATAAATAAATATGCCATAGAATTCGTTCTTGAGCGAATATCTTAATGTTAGGTTGATATGATTCATGAATGTAATTTTGTTTTTTGAAGAAACTATTGATACACATTTAGACACATGTTTCAACATTTGTTGTATATCAAATACTCTATTCATATTACTTTTGGAATTTTATATTATTTAGTATTTCAATGTAATCATGTGGTGATAAATTTTACATGAGACTGCCATAGAATATTTATGTTTTCAAAGATTTGTTTGACCAACATGACTTCTGACCATATCAAATATGCATAATCAAATTTAATAATGCACTTAAAAACAACATCTTCTAAACTTTGTATGTTAAAAGAATAGTGGAGTAGCTAATTACTATTCTATTTAATATAAACCATTTAAACACTTAATGAATAAATGCTAGACACTTGTAATAATGTTTGAAGTGAGTTTTCCTTAATATTCCTTATTATAATTTATATAAATCAAATTTGTTATTTGTTGCACTCTAATTTATAAAAAAATGATTTTTGATCATTAAACGACACAAGTAGACTATTATTTCCTCTTATAGATATTGAAGTGGTGCCAATATTGTATGAGTATAATACATTTGTACTCAACATAGTTAAAGTAATTAGTGTCTATTCAAAATGGCTAATAATAGTAAGAAACACAATATTAATATATTGTTAAATAAGTATATAGGTAATTTTTTTTTACAAAATCTATTATTCATCAATGAAATTTAATACATAAATATAAATATTAATGATAATAGAAATAATGTAAGGAATGTAAGTTTCAGATGAATGTCAATATGCTCTTTCCAATATAATATCCTTAAACACTCCACGAATAAAAACTAAACATTTGTAATAAATTGTTTAGTCAATTTTCTCTCTTTCCTCTTGTATTTGAAAATAATCAAATTGTACTACTTTGTTACTATTATAATTCATGATTGATTTTGATCATTAAAATGATTACTAATATATATTTGACAGATTATTATGATCATTTGTCATTAAATAACTTTATACTTAATATATATCTTGCATATTTATCTATTATTCATTAAGTAAGCCTCAATCAACTTAGTTTTAAAACAAAAGTACAAATAATAAATAAAAATAAAGTATGCTACTACTCTCATTGAACATTTAATTTCATCATAAGAAATTATTTTATGTTGTCGAAATCTAAAATGGTGCAAACTTCCTACAATAATATGTAATGATGATGGTGATAATGATGATTATCATCCACTAAGACCAAATATGTTATATAAGAAGCCATAAAGATATTACTCAAAATTCTTTAGAATTTTATTGTTATGCCCAAAAAGCATTAAAAGAAGTGTTTCAAGATCATCATAATTTTGTTTAGTTAAAATATCATGAAGGTTGGTAGAATCACAAATATTTTGAAATTCAAATCCAATATGAGTATAAAATGGACTATCTAAGAGAGTTTTTTCATCTTCAACAATATTAGTGTTGTAAAGGTGATAGACTTTTAAATTGTGCCAACCTTATCTTAGTAATAATCGTAACTTAACACATACATGATATTTACTATATCAGATTATAATTAAATGAGTTAATAATAATAACGTGCATAACATTATTTTCATAAAATAACCTTAAAAAACTTAGATTTTAATACAAAACAAAAATATTAAAAGAGATAATGTAAGGAATCCAAGATTAGGATGTGAAAATTTTAATTTTGCAATTTTATATAAATTTACTTTTATATAATTTATAACAATAATTTTTTGATAGAAAATGATGAATATCTACATTAAAACTAATAAATTAAGTAATTATTAAGTAATTTTCTAATTGGCGGAGGTTTAAACAAATTTCAATGGCGGCCTTATAGTCGAGAGTTTGGCAGACTCACCCTGCCGGGCCTCACCCATATGAATGAGTGAGTCGATGGCGGCGATGGCGGCCCTCGACCTCCTCTGTCCCCCCAAGTTTCCAACAGACAAGAGAGATTTCCAAGTTGGCACCAGATGAAGAACAGTGCCCAGGACTGAGATGTCTGCTTGCTTGCGTGGCATTCGATCGACTGGCATATCAATGCCAATCTCAGATATGGATGCTCATTTTAGAAAAACTTAATGGAGTTTTCTAATTTCTCATTTTAATTAATTGGAAAAAAAAACACAAAACACTTACCTTAAATACATTATGGATAAAGTTGGAGAAATAAAAATCCGTAAGAAAATACAATATTCCCTAATTTGTTTTGAGAAATGAGACATTATGTCATGTTTTGAAAAACACATAACCTGTTGTTTTCACCTTATCTTTCGTGCATAAGAAATGATCAAGTTTGGATAGGAAATATCTAATATATGGCTAAGAGTAGGATTTTTCAACATTAACCTATAGTGTTTGCGTAATTATTTTATATTTTGAAATTTTTAATATTTATCTCATTATTTTATATTTTGAAATTTTTAATTGAAATTTGAAAAACAGTTTTGGTCGAATATTAATTTTTTTAGGTTGTTTATTAATATAGGATCAAAAGATTAGCGAAAACAAAATTTCGCAAATATCACTATATGCATTGCCTTGACTTAAAATTCTTCAAATCTAACATATCTTTAGTCAAAATTGAGAGAATTAAATCAGTAATGAATGAATTCATCGTCTCTTTTCGATTATGGTTCTATTTTCACAACCATCTTTTCGATTATGGTTCTATACTTCTTTAGTTTTTTTTAAAGAAGAGAAATTAAGAAAGGATGGATCTTGTTGCATCCTTTTTTTTCTTCTTGTGGTTGATGGGATTACCAAATCATTAATGGAGGCAAAGAGCTCAAGGAACATCAAAAAAATTCATATGGGTTGAAGTTACATAATTCACATATTTTATTGGTATATGATGCACTATTATTTTGCAATAGAAATAGATAGGACCTAATCAATTTGTGTGATATTTTATATTTTTATTGTAATACAATATGAATGGTGGTTAATATAAGTAAATTTCCAACCTCATTTTTGAGGGTTACTTTTTATCTATCTTTCTTTCTTCACCTATGCATGGATTTGGAAGACAGGATGAAATATTTAAGGTTGTACATAAAAGCAAATAATTATTTGGTATAAGATTGGAATTGGCTTGTATCCAAACTAGAAAAATAATTAGCATGTTGAACGTACAAGTGTTGATTGTGGGACGAAACATTCTTGATAAAGCTATTCTTGAGGCAATTCCTATATATTGGATGTCTACTTCACGAATTCTAAACAAAAAATGAAAATATTAGAAGGATGAGTTTCAATTTCGTGTGTGGAGCATTAGCTAAAAAGAGGTTGATTTCGAGGGTGAAATGGGAGACACTAGTTGTATGATTATTGGTGGGAGGATGGGGTGCTAAAAATGGTTTCCATTACTCAAAATTTTTGGAAGCTAAGTGTGTTTAGAAGCATGTTTTAGATGAAGGGTTATGGTGTCAACTGGTGATTAAAAAATATATTTAGCTAGATTTATTTGAATATTGAAAAAGGATGGGTGACAAATCTAAGCATAATGTATTAGTGATGTGGAAAGTAGATAGTAAGAATTTTCCTTTGATTTGGATTGTGGGGTTTGGATGGGTGGCTAAGGGCACTCTGAGTCAAATAGGGGAGGATGCATCGGTTGCGAGTGGAAGATGCCACCTATTGTATCACAAATTATTCAATCACCGAGGGAAATACATTTTTACACACTTTCCATCATTGTAAATCTCCTTTCATGTTTAATATGGAAGTAGGGATGTACCATGGTAGGAAATGTAGCCTTCACACTGAAACAAATTAATGGAATGGGGAGTCATGTTCAAACCTAGGAATATCAAGATGAGTTAGCGTCAACCTTTTCTCCTTCGAGGGTTTACACATATAAGCATGGATATATGTTTTAAAGTTTAGATAAATGAATAGGAGAACTTCAGTGGTCTTAGCATTACCTTGGGAAGTCAAATTGGCCTTTTTAAGGGAAAGGAATTTCCTTGGGATTTTTTGATGGTTAATCTCATGGGGATCTTGAATTTGTAGAGGGTGATGGATTCGATTCCTTGAAGATAATCATTCTATTAAGCTTATGGAAGGAATGAGGGAGGGATGAAAACATATGCATAACTAATGGCGCTAAAATTAGTATTATTTCTAGAAAATGAAAAATAAATTAATGCTTTAAAAATGTTTTGATCATTTTTAGGTTCACATCGCATGAGTAGAAAATCAACCAAGCTTCCACAATATATTTTTAATTTTTCCTTGGAAAACATTAATGCTTTGAGAGTGTTTTTCAATGCATGTATGGTGAAAAATATGAAATATAAAAGCCCATACTTTTTCCAAATCTAAAATTGTGATGCAACAAATTAGTACATGAATGATAACAAAAAAAAATGAATGGGAATATTTTGGAATATTATAAATCTATTTTTCATGATGCAAGCTAAATATGTTTCGTTTTATTTATTTTTTTAATGTTTTTCTTATTTTTGAAAAGCTTATTCTTAAGCAAATATGATCATATTATTTATTCAATTTATGGTTATTAGAATTGTGTGTACAATATGAAAATGATATCTATTTCCAAATAAGTAAGATTTAATAAAGTTTAAAAAACATTTTTTTAAATATAGTAAATATTATTTTATTTTTGTATTTTATTTTAAAGGGAAGGGCTAACTCGATCATAAAAACTCAATAAAAGGTCAATACATATGTATATAATGGCATAGTCTAATTTACAGACAAAATGATTTTTTTCATGACATTTTCTCTGTTAATTTTAACCAAAAGCTGACATAGATTTTAAAAAGCTTGAGTTTAAATTATTTAATGTGTAAACTAGAATTCTTTGATATTTTTCAAAATGTTTAATTCATTGAAATTATATTGTTAAATAAAATAAAAAATAAAAAAATTACTATTTATTCTATAAATTAAATTACAGCTATATAAAATCATTTTATATCACACTCTCGATTGTATTACATTAATTACAAAGTTGGACATATTTTGTTTTTTCAACTCATTTAACTATTGCCGGAGAGCTATCTTTGGTCTAGCGTGAATCATTGAAAAGGTCATTAATGGATAGTCGGATAACTTTGACTCAATAATTTAGTAAGGAATGTATGTTTTGTTTATTTGCTAGTAAATAAAATAACCATTGAATGATTGCAATATCTTTCCCACCCAATGGAAACGCATAAATTGCAATGTTTAAATAAAATTCGATGTTTATAAAAATTTAGGTATTCAATTTACTTTAGTATGATATTAATATTTTTTAAATTAAATATAAAATTTTTATATAAAATATTAAGGGATGATGATGAGGTTTAATGTTAATATTGATATAGTTTATCAAATTTAAAGAATGTGAATTTTGTTTGGTAGTTCAATGTTATGTTTGAAAAGGATTTAGAAAAGTGTTTATTATAATTTTTTTAAAGAAAGTAGTCAGTGAGAAAAATATGTTGAAAATTAGATTTAATATAAGTGTAAGATGAGCAACTTAAGAGAAATGATTTTCATCTTCAGTTTTATTTGTGTGTCACAAATGTGATAAATTGTTATTTCTTATGATGTTTTGGAAATTGATAAAAAAATTTCACTATAAATCTCATGAGAATTTTCTCTTATTTTAACCATATTCATTTTCTTCTTAATATTAATTAAGACAGTGATATAATTTTTGTTTTTGAAATAAGGGTTGATCACTTCTTTACAATATCTTAGTTTCTTATTGAATTTAGGCTTCTGTGATCCATATCAATTTTGAGAAGATTCTTCAGGGAAAATCACATAGAGATACTTTTGTCGACGCGTTTCGAACCAACCAGTGTGGTTCATTGTCAGGACAAGTTGAATGAGTAGATATTGCTTTGCATATTAAATAGATATGGTAGAATATCCAATGACCAAATTTCTAGACAAGGTAATGGCTAAATTGACAACAGCTAGACTTGACCGGGAAACAACTAGTTTGACTATGATGAGGGGTTTAAACTTTATTAAATAAGTTAATTCGGTTATTAATATTCTTATTAAAATAAATGTAAATAAATGTAAAACTTGTCCTGACGACGAACAACACTTGTCGATAAATGATTTATCTTGTGATTTACGCCGAAGAATTTCTCTTAAAATTATAAATATATAATAGAATAACTAAGTCAATATATCATAAAATAAATTAATTTCACATTGTTAGATATCAAAGTTATTATATATAAATAGAGTATTCTATAAATAGTTAATTATATTTTAAAATATAAATTAAAGGGACATATATTTATAAATATATATTAAAATAAATAAATTAGTTTCATATTCATAGTCAAAGGGTTTTCAGATATATAAATATTAGAGAAATCAAGGTTAGAAAAATATTGCAATATTTGAAAATTAATTAATAGTTTATTAAGGTTAAAAAATAGTATATTAGTTTTAAATTAATTAATTATAAAATAAATTAATTTTAAATTAATAGTCAAGGAGTTTAAATATATAAATATTAGAGAATTCAAGAGTTAGAAAAATATTACAATATTTTAAAAATTAATTACTAGATTATTTAACGGAGGGGAAGAAAGGAAGAAAATGACTAGGAGGAGAGGGATGGACCGAGTAACTACTGATCTTCCGCCATCCACTCTATCGAGATTGTTCAGCTTTTTTTCAATCTCAAGGGCTTGCCTAAATTTCCGGTGATGGAATTGCGACACTCTAGCAATCACACTAGCTTCCTCGATGCAGACATGATGATTAGTTTTCTCCACATGCTCTGCTAAAGCGGAAGACTTGGTTCTCATGTGTTTAAGCTCACGTGCGTGCTCACTAATCCTTTGGTTAATGGAGTGACCAATCTCACCAATATACAGGTCCCACATGAACAAGGAATAATATAAACCCCTTTCATGTCCTTGGGGTCAATAGGATCGTTCACAGATCTAAGTGACTTACGAATTCTCTAATATTTATATATTTAAACTCTTTGACTATTAATATAAAATTAATTTATTTTATAATTAATTAATTTAAAACTAATATACTATTTTTTACCCTTAATAAACTATTAATTAATTTTCAACTATTGTAATATTTTTCTAACCTTAATTTCTCTAATATTTATATATCTGAAAACTCTTTGACTATGAATATGAATCTAATTTATTTATTTTAATATATATTTATAAATATATGTCCTTTTAACTTATATTTTAAAATATAGTTAACTATTTATAAATTACCTTATTTTTAACTTTTATAACTAACCATTATTTATATAATAACTTCCATTTTAAATTAATTAATTAATTTATTTACTTATTCTAACAATTTTAAATTTATTTATTTATAAATATATGTCCCTTTGACTTATATTTTATAATTAACTATTTATAGAATACTCTATTTATATATAATAACTTTGATATCTAACAATGTGAAATTAATTTATTTTATGATATATTAACTTACTTATTCTATTATATATTGATAATTATTGATAATTATAAAATGGTCCATTTACATTTATTTTAATAAGAATATTAATAACCAAATTAACTTATTTAATAAAGTTTATACCCCTCATCATAGTCAAACTAGCCGTTTCCCAGTCAAATCTAGCTGTTGTCAGTTTAGCCGTTACCTTGTCTAGAAATTTGGTTATTGGATATTTTGCCCTATCTATTTAATATGCAAAGCAAGATCTGCTCATTCAACTTGTCTTGATGATGAAGCACGCTGGTTGGTTCGAAACGCGTCGACAAAAGTATCTCTATGTGGTTTTCGCCGAAGAATCTTCTCAAAATCTTAGTTTCCTTTTCTTTGCTAACACTTTATTGTCAAACAATTTCTCCTTAAATTTTGAAGTAATGATATTTTTTAATCACATACTCTAACTAATAGAAAAAATGACCCTTTTCTGAGCAATTCTATTCAAAATAGGGTAAAGATTTTTAAAAACATAATTTTAAGTTGTTTAATTTGAAAAGATCAAGTCGCTTAGGGGTTCTTCAAGGTGCTCGATCCATTTATGAATTCAAAACCCATCACATTCTCGCTAAAAATTATTTATAAATTCAAAACCAATCTCATTCTCGCTAAAAATTATATTGTTAAGTTATGTCCAAAAATTCATTTTAGTCTTGTAATTAAAGTACACATTTTTTAATATTATCTTTAAAATTATATTCTATAATATTTTTAATATTATCTTTATTCTACAATTTTTTTTAATGTTTAAATTAGAATTAAACATCTTTATATAATTTCTACTTAAACCTAAAAATTTAACCTTAGAATTAGAAGCAATTAAAAAAAAAATTGAAAAATATATTACAAATCTTCCCATTTAACAATATAATTTTCAACAACTTTGTCAATGTACACATTAAAATTATAAATATATGTCAAATCTCTTTCTTTTGTAATGAAAAAATAATTTCATATTGATATTAAATATATTTCATATTTAATAACTACATACGTAAAGCTTTTTATTAATTTAATTCATTACAAATATTTTTTAATTTTATATAAAATTTACAAATATTATATTACGTATCTTATAGATTAAAAACAATTATTTTAATATTTTTAAATTATAATTATAAAAGAAGATCCACACTATAACAAATGCAATACATATTCATAATAAAATATACCATGTTGAATAATTTACAAAATTTAATTTTATATTATTTACATAAAACAAATTATAATTGATTAATAAAAAATATTTTTTCATATGTTTAGTTTTTTTTGGTATATCACAATAAAAAATTAATATGTTATACAATATTAAGAAAAAAAATATTAATATACAATTTTAATGGTATAAATTTCCAACATAAATATAAAATATAAAATATAATATGATTGTTATTAATATGCATATTTTTATTGCTTTAAGGGTTAGCTTAACTTGTCAAATAAGTCTCTCCTCATTCTTGAGATCACAGGGCCAATTCTCCCTAAAGCCCTTGGTGTTATGCTCTTAACCTGCAAAACAATACCCAAGCGAAGAAAAGATACCGAGAACACAGAATATGCGAAGAAAATATACCCAGAACACAGAATAGCAATGATTTTATTATTCAGAGAGAAATGTTCACAGGCCTCTTCGAGGGGGCAACCTCCAATAGACCAGAGCTCGATTACAAAACAAGACACGATGCTCCTCGCAGGGAGTCTCTATCCTTTATATATGACTCATACATGCAATACCACGAGCCAATATCGTGGGTTTTATTAATACCATCTATCTAATACTACCGCCCATTTGCAACTAACTGTGGTCCCGTCGTTAATTGCGGGTTAACCACTTACAAATATTAATATGGGCTTTATTGACTCTTGACTATGACGTGATCCCATGACATAAATAAGGGGGTTAGGGTGGGACCCTAACATGCCCTCCCCCTTAAGACTAGCCTTGTCCTCAAGGCTGAAGCTGCGGAAACTGCTGAAGAATAGTGGCTGGTTCCCAAGTTGCATCTTCCGGAGAGGTGTCTTTCCATTTGACGAGGACCTCCTTAAGCATGCGGCCGCGCAGGTGCTTCTCTCGTGTGTCTAGAACCTGTTCAGGTTGAAGCCAGATTGACCCTTCTTCGTCCAATTCAGGTAGACTAGTTTGAACTCGGCAATTGTTCCCAATCACTTTCTTGAGGCACGATACATGGAAAACTGGGTGGATTTTTGCTGTAGGTGGCAAAGCCAACTTGTAAGCCACTTCTCCAATGCGCTGAAGTACTTGGTATGGTCCGTAGAATTTTGGAGAGAGCTTTTGACAACCCTTGTCTTTGAGTGATGTTTTCTTATATGGTTGCAGCCTCAAAAAGACCTGATCCCCTTCTTGAAATTGGCGCTCTGAGCGATGTTGGTCAGCCTGTTGCTTCATACGGTTCTGAGCTTGATGAAGATTCTCGCGCAGATGGGCAAGCATGGTTGCGTGTTGTTGTAGGCGTTGATCCACGACTTGTACTTTGGAGCACCCCGTGAGATAAGAAGTAGGGGAAGCGGAAGTTGTCCATAGACTGCTTCATAGGGAGTCATTTTGGTAGTGGCATGATAGTTGGTGTTATACCACCATTCCGCCAGAGGTAACCATTGTACCCAAAGGTGTTGTTTTTCTGAAGTGAAACACCTAAGATAGGTTTCTAGACATTTGTTGACTGCTTCGGTTTGACCATCTGTTTGCGGATGATATGAAGTACTGAGTTTGAGTTGAGTGCCTTGTATTCTGAAGAGCTCCTACCAAAAATTACTGGTGAAGATTGGGTCGCGGTCGGACACAATAGAAGTGGGCATGCCATGCAATTTGAAGATCTGATCCATGAAAGTTTGAGCAACCAAAGAGGGTGTGAATGGTTGGGGTAGGGCGCAGAAATGAGCATACTTCGACAGTCGGTCCACAACCACCATGATGACTGACTTGTTCCCAGACTTTGGAAGACCTGTAATGAAATCCATGGAGACCTCTGTCCAAATTGACGCCGGAATGGGCAATGGTTGTAATGTGCCTCGTGTGTGGACGGTTTCCCCTTTGTGGCGTTGACAGACGTCACATTCTGCTACGAAAGTAAGGATGTCCTGTTTCATGCCGGCCCAAAAAAATGATCTTCTGGTGCAAGCATATGTCTTCTGAAAGCCCGAATGTCCTGCAATGGGAGATGAGTGCAATTCTGCTAAAATGCGACTTTTGAGGGTGGATGTTGGTGATATTACGACTCTGTCCTTGTAGCGAAGAATATCATTCTGCCATGAGTAGCCCTTGCTGGAATTAGGATCTACCTGCAATTGAGAAATGAGTTGAGAGAGCCCGGGATGTGAAAACCATTCCCTGCGAGCCTCTTCAATCCAGTCTGGAATGCGGAGTGAAATTGCGAGCAAAGTACTTTCCTCCTCAAATTGGCAGGACAATGCATCTGCTACCCTGTTGTCTTTCCCTTTCTTGTAAATGATCTCATAATCATATCCCAACATTTTGGCTAACCATTTATTTTGTTTTGGGGAAGATAGGCATTGCTCCAAAAAATATTTAAGACTGTGATGATCTGTGCAGATTTGGAAACGTCGCCCCAACAAGTAAGGTCGCCAGGTCTCGACTGCATGTAAGATGGCCATCATTTCCTTCTCGTAGGTAGATTGGCCCAGATTCCTCCCACTTAGTTGTTGGCTGGTGAAGGCCAATGGTCGCCCTTCTTGCATTAAGACTGCTCCAATACCTGTTCCCGAAGTATCAGATTCAATGACAAATGATTTGGTGAAATCTGGTAGTGCTAAGACAGGAGTGGAACACATGGCGGTTTTGAGAGCGGTAAATGCCTGTTGTGCTTCTTCGTTCTAGAAGAAGGAATTTTTCTTTAGGAGTTGCGTTAGGGGCTTCCCTATGCGGCCATAGTTGCGGACAAATTTACGATAATAGCCTGTGAGACCCAAAAATCCTCTCAAGCTTTTCAAGGTCTTAGGTTGAGGCCATTCTTGCATTGCCTAGATCTTTTTTGGGTCCACCTTGACACCTTCACGCCCCACAATGTGGCCCAAATACTCAACTTCTTCCATGCCAAACGAACACTTAGACATCTTGACAAATAATTTATGCGTGCGGAGCAGTTGCAAGAGTAGATCTACATGCTGAAGATGTGCCGCCCAAGTGCCACTATAGATGAGGATGTCATTGAAGAAGACAAGGACAAATTTTCTGAGATATGGTTTGAGGAGGTGATTCATAAGGCTCTGAAAAGTAGAGGGGGCATTACAGAGACCAAATGGCATGACCAGGAACTCATAATGACCTTCATGAGTTCTAAAAGCTATCTTGGGAATGTCGACTTCCTTCATGCGAATTTGGTGGTAGCCTGAGCGAAGATCCAACTTAGTGAAGAATTGAGCCCCATTGAGTTCGTCCAGCAAATCGTCAACCACTGGGATGGGAAATTTATCTTTGACTGTTAACTTATTGAGGGCCCTGAAGTCTGGACACATCCGCCACTCCCCATCTTTCTTGAGGACCATGACCACTGGAGATGAATAAGGACTAATGCTGGGACGAATGACACCTGCTTCCAACAATTCCTTGATGTTTTTTTCTATTTCATTCTTTTCAGTGAACGGATATCTGTATGGCCTCACATTTGGGGGTTGGGCCCCTGGAACCAATGTGATGCTATGATCATGTTCCCCTCGCGAGGGTGGAAGCTCATGAGGCTTGTCAAAGACAGTCTGATGTTTATTTAAAATCTGTTGCATCTCAAGATGAATTGGCGGGGGCATGGTGTCGACTACCTGGATGGCATTAAATTGAGCTACCACTCCATGATGGCCCTTTTTTAACAATTTTTCCATCCTATGTGAGCTGATGATAGAGGGGGCTCCCGCCTGTAGTCCACGGAGGGTATGTGTGGAGTTGTTCTGCTTAAAACTCATATATAACTCCTGGAAATCCATTGTGATTAGCCCAAGAGTGCGGAGCCATTCTGCGCCGAGGACAATGTCGCAACCCCCCATGTGTATTGCAAACATGTGGGTTTTCAATTGATAATCCCCCATTTGAATTTTGACATTTTCACAGCGACCTTCACATTTCATTGTGCCCCCATCTGCAATCTGGACTTGGAAGTTAGAAACTGCCCGGACGAAAAAATGTGCTGCTTCAGCGATCTTTTGGTGGATGAAATTATGGGTACTTCCACTATCAATCAAGACTACTACTGGGCGATGTTTAAGAAAACCCCTGATTTTGAGAGTTTGAGGGGAAGAAATTCCTGCCAATGCATTCAGCGAAATAATTGGTTCATCAGATACAATCTCCTATTGGTTATCTTCTTCTATCGCCTCCGGTTCCTCAAGTGGTGGATCTTCCTCTGTGGAGCTGTAGTCAGTGGCATCTATTTGAAAAAACTTGTGCTCTTTGCATTTATGACCCGGGGAATATTTTTCATCACAGTAGTAACATAGTCCTTGCTTCCTTCTTTCGGCCATTTCCGTAGGTGACACCTTTTGAATCTTAAGTGTCTGAGTCATATTGGGAGCTTGTGAGGGACGACCTTTAGTGGGGAAGTTGGGGCGGCTGGATTGGGCTGTTAATGCACGTTCCACCTTATGGGCTACCTGGAAAGCCTCTGTCCATGTGGGAGGGTGGTGGAGTAGAACCTGAGCTTTGATGGCTTCTTTAAGACCGATGATAAAGCATTCCATGTAGAACTCATCTGTGAGACCCTTAGTGCGGAAGGCTAAGGCTTCAAAAGCAGTAATATATTCCTCCACTGTACCCGTCTGTCGGAGCTTAGTGAGACGCCCCAAAAAAGAGTCTTCCTGTTCAAAGCGACTGCGAAGAGTTTTGGAAAATTGGGCCCAATTCTGAAAATGTCCATTGCAACGCTGATGCCATTCCTTCCATTGCCATCGTTCATTGTCCAAGTACATGGTGCCAACCATAAGCTTAGTCCCCTCATCTGTGATATGATTCAATTGGAAGTACTGCTCCATTTGTGCTAGCCATGCAGACGTGTGAGAACCATCAAATTTCTGCATATCCAACTTGGGAGGTCGCTGACTGGGTGGTGGATGGGAGTGCCAAACATGAGGAGAGTGGCTAGACTCACCCTCATGGTATTCATGGCCATTATACGCCTCCTCGTGGGCTGGCTTCTTGCCCTTTGAGAATGCCTCCTGTAACTAGTTACTCATTCCTTTAAGCTCAAGTTCTATGTGGTCACTCATTCCTTGAAGGTTAAGTTCGATCTTGTTCACCGCAGTTTGGAGGGAGTTGACATAGTTTTCAATTTTGTCGATCCTTTCATTGGCCATCGCTTGAGCGCGAGTTTCTACCATACACCAACCTGATGAAAAATTGGGATCGCCTAAAAATTTTTACTAAGAAATTGAATGGTACGACCTTGCTCAGCTCGTCGTCCTGATACTGATGGGCTAGGTCACCAATAAGCGCCTCGGAAGATCTCAGACTTTTTTTTTTTTTTTGGAAAACTCCTAATGGAGTTTTACTCCTTCCTGATCAATACTGCAGTTGCCAAATCCTCAAAATGTCAATGCCGCCAAAAGTCCTGCGAAAATTATATCCAGGTACAGGAACCCTTCACAACTACTCTGATCTGGTGGATCTGAGAGATCTGAATGGTGGAACAACTGCTGCTGTTGATCTGAAATATCTGATCTGGTGGATCTGAGAGATCTGAATGGTGGAACAACTACTGCTGCTGATCTGGAATATCCGATCTGGTGGATCTGAGAGATCTGAATGGTGGAACAACTGCTGCTGCTGATCTGGAATAGATGATGTGTGATCCCCCGATAGAAAGGGAACTATCGTCTTGGGGAGTGTCAGGTGCTACAGATCGCAATATACATAAGGGTCTGACAGTAGTACTCGGCCCAATGTTTCAGGGCTCTAACTAAGGAGGATCGACCGTACCCTTAGCCGTACAACCCGACTACCCTATCGTACGGGCGAGTAATCTCTCCGAGTGCTGTTCTCGGTGTACTGTAGCCACAAGACGACCGAAGGTTTATCTATGGTGAGGTTTCAAGGGAGCTAGGGGGCTTCCTATATACCCAGAGGTTACGTGGAAGACAGTCCGTGCGCGGTTCTGTCTAATGCGCTACTACTCGAAGGGGTACCCACAGGGGTTACAAGGGAGTCCAACAGACGTGACCACCTCTTGTATTTCCTGCGTGCATGCCTCCCCAAATCTACAGATTTATGCGCTTAACGACAGATCCCGTGGTTTAAAGACGCCGGAACACGTCTCTAGCCAAAAAAATTTTGCTAAAATTTGGAGATCCCACCGAGCCCTGGAAAGTGCTCTGATACCACTTGTTATGCTCTTAACCTGCAAAACAATACCCAAGCGAAGAAAAGATATCGAGAACACAGAATATGCGAAGAAAATATACCCAGAACACAGAATAGCAATGATTTTATTATTCAGAGAGAAATGTTCACAGGCCTCTTCGAGGGGGCAACCTCCAATAGAGCAGAGCTCGATTACAAAACAGGACACGATGCTCCTCGCAGGGAGTCTCTATCCTTTATATATGACTCATACATGCAATACCACAAGCCAATATCGTGGATTTTATTAATACCATCTATCTAATACTACCGCCCATTTGCAACTAACTGTGGTCCCGTCATTAATTGCGGGTTAACCACTTACAAATATTAATATGGGCTTTATTGACTCTTGACTATGACGTGATCCCATGACATAAATAAGGGGGTTAGGGTGGGACCCTAACACTTGGAGTTAGGCCTAGCTATTGATCGCGGTGTTTGATACCCTTAATCAAGCTCAGATATCCATGTGGATGTAGCCACCACCCAGTAACCCCCGGTGTGCGTGAATGTTAAAAAAAACAAACCATCCATACTCTTATCCAACTAATATTACGGAAATGTGTACTTAATATACTTAAATATTATGTCTAACAATTTTACATAATTGAATAATTTAAAAAAATAAATTTTATAATTATTTACTTAAAACTAAATTATAATTAATGAATAAATAATTTTCACACATTGATATAATAAAATAATATATAATATTAAGGAAAGAATAATATTGACATACAATATAGTATAAATTTCTAATCTAAATAATAAATACAAAACCTAAAATATAATAGGATTATTCATTAACATCCATAAAATCCTGGTACATGTTAAAGCATCTTGGTTGATTGGTTTATTTGAAATAGAAATAAAATTTGATAGGATATTAATTTAATTGAATGTGTATGTCAATAGAAATACCTTACCATGGGTTAAACTTATTTTATACATAATTTGTCACCAAAGCTTCACCATTACTCATTTTGATAAGTGCTATGAAGCATCCATAATCAACCACTTTTCTTAGGGATTTTAAGCATGGAACTACATTACTCATTTTGATAAGTTATACAAAGCATTCATAAGTGACCACTTATCTAAGGGATTTCAAGTATGGATTTACATGCTTGCATGAAGTTTTGTGCATGGATATGCATGGATCTACTAACTCGTGACAAGTGTTGGACTAGTGCACAGGTGCATACCAATAGAGGGCCATGTTCCTCATTTGTTTGGGAATTAATAAGGCATACATTAATGGAAGAAAGGAGAAAGGAGGGTACGAATGTTGTGGAATTATTGATTAAAGGAGATGTGTGAAAATATGCTCTGAGGAAATTTAGGTACAAATTTAGGAGCTAGGTATGCTAGAGGGCATCGCAAATTGGTTAAATATTGATCATGTGTCTTCCTACCTGTTTGTTTCTAAGGGTATTCAGACAACAATTTTTCTATGGTTGTAATGTTGTAATTATTATTATGGAGTTGAGATGACTAGATCATCGTATGAGTGTCTTAACAAAGGGAAAATGAATAGGAATGGTGTGATAGTTTTGTAGTAATTGTGTATTCCTCTGGACTCTTAAGTTTACCTTTTTTATGTTCAAAACTCTTATATTGAGTTCTCCATAGCAATGTTGTTTTGCAAATTATATTTCCTTGATTCGATACTAATCGTCCCAAGATTTGGGAAGCTTTATTTTAATTGATGTATTAGGATGGAATATGGTGTATGACTATCATTGAGAACATTTTGTAGGAACAAAATGTTGTAGACTAGAGTAATTAAAAATATTAATGGTATTAGAGAAAACCCTAAAGATGGCCTAGAGAGGAGAGCCATTCATGGAATTTTTACAACTATAGATTTCAATATTGAGTTAGCTAGAGAAAATAACTAATTGTTCTTTGAGGAGCACTAGTACACATAGGTGAATTATTGTTACCAACGTCTAGTGTATTGGCTATTAAAATCCATACTATGATCAACTTCAAGAGCGCAAGTCGTTGAAACTCCAAATTTTTATTGGTGAGCTAAAGTTAAATTGTATATAAAGTGTTATTTGTTTACAATTATAGGTTAAAAATGGAAAAAACGTGAAAGAATCCTATAAATGTCGCAGAGATCAAGACCTTTGAACAAAAAATTTCAACCCTATCTTATAAAATTTGTGTTGGTTTTCTTTGATGATATAATTATCTATAGAAAATCATGGGAAGATCACATTACGCACATGGATACAGCTCCAAAAATTCTTAAGAACAATGAATTGTATGTTAAAGAATCCAAGGTTTCTTTTGGGAAACAAGAAGTAAAGTGTTTTTGCCATATTGTTTCAAAGGAATAAGTGAAGGTGGAACCTATAAAGGTCAAAGATAGTAGAAAATTCCCTATTCATAAGAACATCAAGTGTCTTAGAGGTTTTTTCGGACTTACAAGATATCATAAAAAACTTGTTAATAATTATGCAAGCATTACAGGTCCAATCGTATGTCCTTTGAAGAAAATTCCATTTGTATCGAATGATGAAGCTACATTGGTATGCTCTACTGACCTTTAGGCAGTTTTCTACCTCTCCATTTTCATGATTTACTCTACTTTCACCATTTCTTTAATGACATCTTTAATGTGCAAGACATATTTCAAATCCATGGAAGCAAATGCCTGAGGAGGCACCATTGGAGAAAACCAAAATTTGCATGGTTAGACGCTTGCAGTAGGGATAAATTTAATTAAGTATTACTTACATTGTTTCCAATTTGAAAAATAAGGGATTTGGATGATATCTAGTACAATATAAATTTTAACTCTAACATGAAGAAACTCACAAGAACCAAGGAAACTCTAATGGAACAAATTTCTTAAGAAAAAACTCAAAAAACTTCTAACACAAATTCTAGTAAATAAACAAATTGCATAGAAAAATTACTTCTATCTTCTATGCTACACTTTCCTATGCTACAGCTAGTATGAGGTAGATATCAAGATTAAATGCTTAACATTTAACATTTAACAAATTTAATATAATGTCAATGTGCAGTGAGTATAGGGGTATTTATGTAGGTGCAAATGTTTAAATTTTAATATTTATATGAATCAATCTATTATATTTTAATTATGTTTTGCAGGGAGCTTAACCTATCCAAGTCAAGTTAGAAATTATAATCTGTGAAAAATTGAATAAATAATTATAAGTTACATTGGTCGATGTTAAATCAATAATGGTTGATAGAAAAATCATCATATAGTATTTATTTAGCAATAACTAATAAATTGTGATGTGAAGTGGATAAGTAAATTGCTTGCTCAAGGGAAAGAACTTGCAAAAATTTTGGTAGGTAGCAACCACTATCAATTCTACACATTTACAATTTTACCCCTACATAAGTGCTAGGAAAAAATAAATAATGGTGCGAACTAATTGTGTAAGTGTCTTTTTTACATCTTATTCCTACACAATTTTTATGGAAGTACTCACTTAAATTATGGTGGGAAGTAATTGATGGGAGATTTGTTATTTACTTGAGTATAACTTATTTTAAAGTATTTTATTTTTGGATGTTTTTCTTGCAAAGATTAACAATAAAAAATCACTCCACAAATATCTAAAAACCAGGCATGAATATTGCAACCATGTCCATTAATTATGGCATAAAATATGTAAGGAAATTATCCACATGACATTGTATTTTGCAAAGGTTTCAATAAGACCTTCAATTTATGACCGAATCAAAAGTTTCAAAGTTATTATTTTTAATAATGTTGAAAAGTAAATTTTTATTTTTCAAAGTTTAACATTATAATTTTAATTTGTCAATGCTTAAATAATAGTGATCAATAGACAAATATACAAATCACTAGTTAGAATCCTTCCTTGGCAGGGGCTGATAATAATTTACTAACCATATTTAATTTAACTAACAAGAACATTAAAACCTAATAATTACAATAAACTTACAATATAACAAGTTTCTCAAACATGGATATCCAACCTCACTTTACCATGCATATTATTAACTTGTAAATAGGTTTTTCTACAATACCATGGCCAAATACCATGGATTATCAATACCACATGCCAAAAAACATAACTCATTTCACAATAAAAAATTAAAATGTGAAATATTTTAGACATTACATATAACATTGATTACATAGAGTGAAAATTCTCCATCATATGGATGGAGGGGGGAGAGAGAGCATGGAGAGAGGGAGAGAAGGAGAGAGGGAAGGAGATAGTGACAAAGTTAGACAATGGACAGAGACAAAGACAGAGTGATGGGGATGAGAGAAACAGAAGGAGGTTTAAGAGAGAGGGAGAGAGAGGAATAAAGAGAGAGAGGATGGAATGGAGAGGAGAGAGGGAGGGAAAGAGAGAGAGGTGGAGTTGGAGGGGGAGAGAGAGGGAAGGAAGAGAAAATATATAGAGAGACAGAGGTAGAGAGATAAATAGAGGGACAAGTGTTGGCTTGAGGGGTCCTGACCCAGGTTCATAGTTAGTTGCACCAACCAGCAAAACCCTAAATTGTTGAACCTTTCGAAAACAACTTGCATATCGCAGGCTGAAATCTCACCCGAAGAAATATTGAGGGATGACATAACCAGGTTTCTACATCCATAGGAAAATGTGATGGGTTCCTGTGGCTTCTAGGGCTTATTTCCAACCTTTGCGAACCTTAACCATTAAAATACAGATAATTGTAGTAACTGTTAGAAACGGACTCTAACCATTCACAAAGGGATTTAAACATTCATAATATCAAGTAATTGAGATAATATACTACTTTCATGCATCAATTAAACATTTATTCATATAAATTCAAATAACAGAGTGAATACACATAAATTGCATATGTAAAGACAATGGCACATATACACACGTATAGCTTCAAAACCAGTCTTTATCTATATGATCTTTCTATTACAGACTCTTCTTCCCTACGCACACAGCTGTAGGGACCCACTCACTCAGCTTGTAGACATACCAAGGCCTCTGTGAACATAGTAGAAGGAGCCTTGTCCTTTGCCTAAGTACATGAAATAGACTTTCCTGCCTCGACCTACTTTCCCATACAATGATCTTCAATTTTATTATGACCTCCCATGACTCACTAAGACTTCTTTATATATCTCTTTCCATTACAATACCATGGCTTGTGAGCCATGGTCAGGTCACAAAACATCTTATATTCTAACAAAATAAGGGACTAAAGCCCCTTTGACTCCTATGACCTTTGTGCTCCGCTCCCTCAAATTGTGGAGACTTTACATAATTAGAAACATTGATTACAAAATTTACCCGAGGGGACCCTATCCCAACAGGCCACCAACACAATTTGGTGACTTTTCCTCGACTCACTCTGTTGATGGCACCTTGATCTTCGCCTACAGCTCACTAAACTCGATCTTCAAAACATGTAGGTCTGATGTTACCTGTGTAGCATCTTGGTGCAATTGGTCGACCAACATTTTAGTAGTTTAGCCTTTAACTATGACGCCCATGGCCCTTTGAGTCTATGGCATCCTTTTTATCTTACTCTATACTAATAGAGTCAACTAACTAGCCTTATATGACCATGGTTGCATCCTCAAAGAGATGATTTCTTCCTTGTAATGCAGCTCATCGATCTCGCTCTGAATCAGCTTGCCTTCCTACAGTCTGGCGAATGTTTGAACTGGTGTTAAGGTTTGCGTTGTTGATCTGATCACATCAAGCTGGCACTGCTTTTCCTTGATGTCCACCCCGATCTTTTGCGGAGTTGGATCCTCTTCTAGTGAGGTCCATAACTCCATGGCCTACTCAAATAGCTCAGTGCAACCCTTGATTACATCTTCCAAGGTGGCCATGCCTTCTTTAATAGCAGCTCCATGCTGCTCTTGTCGAACGTCAGAATTACCCTCTCCTTAACAATATTTCTCACTTCTTTCCCTTACTTTTCCATAAGAATACAAATCCCCATCACTGATAAATGATAGATTTTGTATTAAGGAGGACATTAAATGATTGACATGTTATACTTTTATTTTTTTTCTATTTGAATAAGTTTTTGCAAATTAGCTACAGAATGCAGCCTATTCTGTAGCTAATTGTGTGTTCTGTATCTACTTCTATGGCTTGGCAGGTTACAGGTGTTAAACAAAGAAACCGGCCACATGGGCATCCCTAGAATCGTCTCGAAATGGATCCTATCCTAGTCACCTAGCCTAGATCAATAAAAAGGCCAGCTCAAGACCACAATCAAATGTGGTATCAAATATATGAAACTTGGAAGCAATAGGACTCTTTGTCTACCCTTTCGTGGTTAATTAATAAATCCAATAGTTCTGTTGCAGCGTTAACTCGGATCAGCCACCTGCGTTAATGGTTCTATGCAACCATCTTGCTCGAATTCAAGCCACCTGTAGTTGATAAAACATTTAAGCAGTCCTGTTGTGATATGTGTGGACCACCTTTAGCTAATTTTCCACAAAAGATAGTTATGAATATTTTCTTTTAAACACTAGTTGTATAGAACCGGGAAGCCTTTAAAGTTTTTGATGTATTAAGCTCAGACTTCCAGCTCTATAATTTTGGAGTTTTGTTCCTGTTTATAATATAAAGCCGTGTGTTGACCGATGATCATTTGAAGGAGCATTTTTAATTAAGTTAGCAGCTCAACCCAGTCAGTTTCAGAGGGCCCGTGCACTGAAGTAGGTTTTATTTTCATTTGTTTTTCTGTTCAGTTTTAATTTCATGATTTGTTTTTAGCAGCGTTTGTAGCTTAGGTTGATTTCTTGTAAATTGATTTCTTTTAGTTCTGATTAGTAGCATAATGTTAGAATTCAAATATGTGGTCTTGTTTCTCTAATCCATTTCATAAAAGAAACGACTTTGTTTCTAAACAGAGTAGGATTGAAAGTAATGAGGATGCATTATTGATTAGTTTACTCACTATTTTTGTTATTTATTGCCTAGTTCAGGTTCTTGATGCATTATATTAATGAATATTTTTGATCACCATTTCAAGCTGATATCCATCCTAAACTAAATGGTTAAACATTCACTCTACATAAGGGTTGAAACCAATCAGTTACCTTCCACATGTTTTTATTTAGTTTTCTGTAGATCCTGAAGTACAAAAGTTGTTTGTATTCCATCTCAAGAAGGTTATCTTTCAAAATTGAAGGTTAGAGTAATTAGAAGTACTTCGGTTAATTTCATTCCCTGTATTTATTTCAAAATGACTTACAACTTTACCTTTTGATTTTAAGAATTAGATTCATGACTTAAGATTAATGACAAGATAGGACATATGCTCTATTTTTCCTTCTTTTAACATAGATTTTGACTAGTTTTAAGCTTCCGGTTCTCCTTTAGGATGTTTAGATTTAGTTTCTCATAGTTCATATTGTACATCATTAGGAATCGAAGAACATAAAACCCCAAAAAAATATAAAATACAGAACAACAAAGTAAGAAGGGTTAATTAAGCACATATAGTGCACTACACTTCATTAGCTTACGAACCTCGATTGATAATTTATGAAAGCAATTTAGGACACTAAATTGACTGGAAATTTTGGTGGCATTGTCGGGGAAGTGTAATTAGGTAACCTTATCTCTTACATTCAAAAAAAGAAAATTTATATGCATATAGAAAGAGACTCTAGGGGTAGATTTATAGCTAGAGGAAGGAGTTCGATTCCTACAACAACACCTACTCCACCAAGAACAAGAAGAGATAGACCTCCATCTGAAGATCATACTCTCAGCCATAGAACTCCTCAAATTCTAAGGTCATAGATATCATCAAAATAATCTCCTACTTCATCTACCAAGGCAGTCCTAGAGGAGAAAAATCTTGGGTCTCCAATAGCAGGAGTAGCCTTTTTCACCTCCATAGGGGAATGCATTTTAGTTGAAAAATTAGGAATACCTAGTGAGGAAGAATAAGTAGAACCTCTCTCCCATATTCCATTAATAGAAGAACTAGAGGAAGAGAAAGCAACCTTGCAGGTTGAACCTTATACTGACTCTGAAGAAACTATAATAGTAGAAGAAGGAGAGGATGGAGAATTCACACTATTTGGAGGAAAGGGTAGAGATAGAGGTAGAGGAAATAATGGAGGAGGCAGAGGAAATAGAGAAATAGATAATTCTTTTTTATTCCCTATAGTGGATGAAGAAACAAATGCCACAATGAAAAATTTCTCACCTTCTATCCTCCGAAATTTCCATGCGTTAAAAAGTGAGGATCCTAAAACATTTTTATTTGAGTTTGAAGTCTTGTACAGAACCTATGATTACTTAGAAGACTCTCAAAAACTTAATTTGATTCCTTCAACATTAAAAGGAGTCTCTTTGAAGTGGTTCATAGGGTTAGTCACTCAGTCCATTAGAACATGGAATGACATGAAGAAAGCGTTTCCGGATAGCTATTTGGATTATTGCATGCCCACCAATCACAAGGATGAAGTGTTCAAAACGATACAAAGAGAGGATGAAAATTTGGAGGATTTAATTGAAAGATTCAACTATAACTTGAAAAGAGCAAAGATGGACAAATTAGATGAAGATACCTTAAAAGCTCTTTTATTAAAAGCCATTAGAGATGAGTGGATAGATATCCTTAACATGATGGGGAAGGGAGATATATCTCAACTCCTATTAAGTGACATAGGAGAATTATGTGTTCATCTCTCAAGAGGGAAATCCAAAACTGGGAAATGTCCGAGAGATCCTTCTCTTGTTAGAGTGAATAAGTCTGTAACTAGATCAATGAGTAGGGAAAAAACTAGGAATACGCTTGATGAATTCAAAATAGATATTCTAGGGAGCCTTAGTGAGAAAGTAGACACCCTTAAGTTGCAAAAAAAGAAGAAAACCAAGGTTGATGCTTTATTTATCTTCTGTCGCAAATGCAGAAAAAAACACACTTTAAGAGAATGTCCTTTGGATGCAAAAATTATAGAGACTTGTACGATTTTCTCAGAAAACCATGATACCAAGGGTTGTCCTTCAATTCCAGGTCTTAAGGCTATTTTTCAAGAAGAAACAGTTCCAAATTCAGTAGAACCTCTTTGCTTTGTCTCTATAAGACCTTGGCAGGTGCCACAAAATCAGGGATTTAACAATCAAATGTATCTTCAGCCCCCACCAAATTGGAATTCATGGCAGCAACCTTGGCCTCAGCCTTAATCTCAATCTCAACCTTGGGCTCAAGGAGTACAAAATCCTTAATGGGAGTTTTTCTCAATATTATCAATATCCTCCATCATATTCAAATTATCCTTCCCCACATATTCCACAACAAAATCAGCAGCCACAACTTCAAAATCAGAAGCCTCAACTTTCACTACCATTTCCACAACAAAACCAAAATCCTTAACTCTTACTACCATTTCAGTAGAGACCAAATCAGCTACCTGCCCAACCATTACCAAACCCCAACAATAAAAATCCTTAGAATACTTACATGGTGGAAGGAAAACAATTTCCAACTTATATGATCACTCCTCTAGGTCTCAATGATGTTCAACTAAGTTCTGGTAGGATATTAGAAAAGGAAAGGCCTTCTGTAGTTATTCAAGAACAAGACAATTCTGGGAAGATTCTCTAGAGCACAATAAAGTTTCTAAGGAACATCTCTCCAAAACCAGAATACTGAAAATGACAAACAGAAAGAACTAGTGAACTCAACTCCCATCATTGAGCAACCAGTATCTACTTCTTCACCTCCTTTTCCTGAAAGGTTACAAGTTGATAGAGGAGTAGAAAAGCAGATTATGTTTCCTAATTATGATTTTCTAGATGAATTGAAAAATGTCTGTATCAAAATCCCTTTGTTACAATCCATTAAGGATATTCCAATCCTAGCTAAAACAATAAAGGAGTTGAGCATAAAGAAAGTAGGAAGAAAAACAAAAGAAACAAAAAAAATTCACCTGGTAGGAAAAATAGCAAATATAATGATGGGAAAAATTTCCATACAAAAATATGTAGATCTAGGAAGTCCAATTGTGAAATCACATATCAATGGAGTTGAAATTCCAAATACATTGATTGATTTAGGAGCAACAATAAACATCATGAGAAAACAAACCATGGAACAACTCAAGCTTCCTAATATTCTTTACACACCTACATTACTGCAATTAGCAGACAAATCTGTAATCAAACTAGATGGAGTGTTAGAAGATATTTCAGTATCCTTATATTCTTGGGAATACCCTATTGAGTTTATGACCTTAACCCCCAAAAACAATCTAGGAGGACATCCACTCATATTAGGAAGACCTTGGCTGGCCACAGTTGATGCTTTCATTAGCTGTAGATCTAGTGACATTTACATTTCCGATGGGAATTCAACAAATAAATTCACTCTATATCCTCCAGCAAGAACAATCACATAAACAAATGACAAAGAATGGATTGATGATGAAAATGACATTCAACCTCTCTTTACTATTTTAGACATTAGTGAAGATAGTCCAATATTAAATAGAATGGAACATATTTAATCATCTCCAAAATATAAACATGATCAATTTCAAGAAAAATCCAATATTGAATATTTGTCATCTAGGCAGATGTCTCTTTATTCTATGGAATAATTTGGTAGCTCTACAATTGAAATATTTCTATGAAGAAATTGAACATAAACAATAACTTGGAGAAATTACAACAGGAAAATCTAATCAAGATATTACAACAACATTTTGTTGCATATTCATGGGAATATACTGACATGAAAGGAATTAGTCCTAAGACTTGTATAAATCACATCTACATTGAGGAAAATTGTAGACCTATCAGACAACCTCAAAGAAGGATGAATCCAAATCTTAGAGAAATTGTGAAAGAAGAGCTGCAAAAACTGTTGAATATAAACTTCAGTTACCTAATTTCAGATGGACAATGGGTTTCCCCTTTAGTGATTGTGCCTAAAAAGAATGGTAAATTGAGGGTGTGCATTGATTACTAAGAATTGAATAAATATACCCTTAAAGATCAGTTTCCTTTGCCCTTTATAGATCAAGTGTTAGATACATTAGCAGGTAAGAAGTATTTCTCATCCTTGGATGGTTTTAGTGGTTATAATCGGATTCAAGTGGCACCTAAAGATCAAGATAAAATCACATTTACTTGTCCATGGGGAACCTATGCCTACCAAGTACTTCCTTTTTGGTTACGTAATGCACCTACAACATTCCAAAGAGAAGTACTAGGAATTTTTTCTGATCTAATACATGATTGTGTAGAGGTATATATGGATGACATATAGTCTATGAGAATACATTTGAACAAGATTTAGAAAATTTGGAAAAAGTTCTTAAAATATGTAAGGAAGCAAACCTTTCACTAAGCCATGAAAAATGTTTTATGATGTTTACAGAAGGGATCGTTTTAGGGAATCACATTTTAGGAGATGGGATTAAAGTTGATAAATCTAAAGTTGAAGTCATCTCTAAATTATCAATTCCAAATGGCCAAAAAGATGTTAGAAGTTTTCGAGGATTTACAGGATATTATAGATGATTTATAGAAAATTTCACTAAAATAGCATCTCCACTCTTCAAATTACTCACAAAGGATTGTGAATTAAATTGGAATCCTGATTTCCAGTTAGCATTTGAGACTTTAAAAACAAAAATTTCTGAAGCACCCATCTTGAGAGGTCCAAATTGGAAACTAGCTTTTCACATTTCAACAGATGCTTCATATACAGCTCTGGGAGCTGTATTAGGACAAAAAGATTTGATTCCCTACACCATCTACTATACAAGTAAGAATTTGACCTCCACTAAGTTGAATTATACTATAACTGAAAATGAATTTTTAGTTGTTCTTCATGCAATCAACAAGTTCAGACATTATATAGCATGCTATGAAACCTTTGTTCATATAGATCACTCGACAATTAGATACTTAATGAATAAACCTATTACTAATGGCAGAGTTATAAGATGGATTTTACTCTTGCAAGAATTCAATATTGTTATGCTAGATAGACCTGGAAAGCAAAACACAATAGTTGATTTCTTGTCCAGAATTCAAAATATCAAAGATGACACTCCGGTTAAAGATAAGTTTCCTGATGAATATCTTTTTGTAGTGACTACTCAAACTCCTTGTTTTGTAGATATTGGCAATTACTTAGTCGCAGGGAAATTGCCTTCAGATTTGTTTCCTAGAAAGAAAAGAAAAATCATTCAGATAAGTGTAATATACTCATGGATCACTAATGAATTGTATAAGACAAGCCCAGATCTCATGATCAGAAGATGTGTTAGGGAAGATGAAATGCCTGAGACTCTTAAGGCATGTCATGATGACCCATGTGGTGGACACTTTGTTGACAAGAGGACATCCTATAAAATCCTTTATTCAGGGTATTATTGGCAATCCATCTTCAAAGATTCTAAAGAATATGTCAAGAGGTGTGACAGTTGCCAGAGGGTAGGGAAACCTGCTCCTTCAAATGAAATTCCACTACAAATTTAGGTACTCATTGAACCTTTTGAAAAATGGGTCTTGGATTTTGTTAGACCATTTAATCATCCATCTAAGCAAAAGACGTATATATTGGTATGCACTGATTATGTCACTAAATGGGTAGAGGCCAAAGCATTACCTTTTGCTAATGAAAAATCGGTAGCTAATTTATTTTTGAGGACTTCTTCACTCATTTCAATGTTCGAAGAGAAATTGTGACAGATCAGGGATCTAAATTTACATCTAAAATGGTGAAGGGAATTGTGGAATATTACAAGATCAAACATAGGAAATCTACTCCCTATCATCCACATGCAAATGGTCAAGTTGAATCTACAAATAAGGTGATTGAAGGAATTCTCACTAAGACTGTGCATCTACATAGAAGATATTGGGCAGAAAGGCTTCGTGAATCCTTATGGGCCTATAGAACTACATGGATGAACACAATGCGACATACACCCTATGAACTTGTTTATGGGAAACAAGTCTTGTTCCCTAGATTTTTTCAAATCAAAACCTTCAAGATGGCAGTCCAACTGGGACTGGATTTATCAGAGGCACAGAAACATAGATTGGAGCAACTCAATGAACTTGATGAAATCAAACAAGATGCAGTTCAAAAAACTAGTATAGTCCAATAGCAGAGGGATAAATGGCATGATAAATATATTAAGGAGAAGAAGTTTCAAGCAGGAGATTGGGCACTATTGTTCAATTCAAAGTTCAAATATTTTCAAGGGAAGTTTCAAACTCATTGGCTTGGGCCATATGAGATTGAACAAGTCTTTAATAATGGAGCAGTAAAGATAAGGACAATAGATGGAAGCAAAATACCTCCTGTTGTGAATGGTCATCGGTTGAGGATATATCAGAAACCAATTTCAAGAGAGGAATTCATTAAGATTTTCCAGAATAACTATAAAATGAAGCTAGTGAAGAAGAATTCCTCTTCTCCACTAACTTAGTCTTTTTTCCCTTAAAAAATGATGAATAAAAAAAATATATATAGAAAAAAATAAATTGTATGAGGTTGAAAACCAATCAATGATTGGCATACTTTTACAGAAAATACAAGGTGAAAATCAGAGATTTCTGACATCCTATATTTTCCATTTCCTTTATGTAATAAGTAGTGACAAAAAGCTACATTCATTTGCAGTTTAGAGTCTGCAAATTCATAATCTCATTCCATCTCATTCTGTTTTCATTTTTTTATAGTTCCACTTCATCTCACTATCATATTTCATTTACATTTTATCTTTTTACAGTTTTACTCCATTTTACCCTATTTCTCATTTTATCGTCCACCTCATTCCATCTCACTATCATAACTCATTTCCATTTTATTTTTACACGCATATTCCATAGCCATATTTCACTTTTCCTTCTTTTCACATTCTGCAGCCGATTCCATTCCGTATCTAATCTGATTCTACAGCTACAACTTACTTATCAGATCTGGCACAATTGTACAACTCACAAATACGGAAATTGAAGAATCAAGTTTTGGAGATCAACCATGCTCAAAAGTACCTATGGATCAACACCAAAAGAATTATCAAGCAAAAGGTTAAGTTCTAAAGGTAAAATGCAAAATTTATTTCAAACAGCAAGTTACAAACATAAGTCACGTATAATATGAACGATCCTTTGTCTCCTTAACAAGTCATCATTTGATTTGACTGCCACTTCATGATACCACATCTTCAGCACATCTTCCACATTCGGTACAAAATGGTCTATAATAATTTCATCATACCATAACTCTGCTACATTCTCCATACTTTGTACTTAATCGATCCCTAATAACTCCATCTGTTAATGGTCAAAAACTATGATGTGACCAACGTATTCGCGTCTCTCCAAACCCTCGCCGTCTACTTATTCCATGCAAATCCATAGTTGTTTTTCACCATACCAGCAGTCATTCCATTTCATAGACCAGGAGAGTAATTATGAAGGTTAGAAAATTCTACAAAATAGAAGCCATGGGACTCATTGTTAGGATAGAGCCCATAGGGGAAAAATATATGGAAGGATACCCACAACTCAAGGAGATGCTGCAAAAGGTTGGACGACTCAATTTCATTGAAAAATTTGATGCCTATAACAAAGAGATCACAAAATATTTTGCTAGATCATTCGATGGTACAGAGGTAGAAATTGGAGACACTAAGTTTGCAGTAACAAAATATTACATAGCAGAGGCTACACAACTACCAAGACTTGGTGAGAGATGGTTCAAAAATAAGGAATTTCACAGTGAATCATGGAAGGTAATCCTCAAGAACCCAGGTATGGATGTCATTGTGTTTAGAAAAGGAAATCCTATCTTAGCACTTAAAAATAAATGGAGAAGAATGCTTTTGATATTACAAAAATTTATTACCTGTGAGGGGATATTCGGATGCATGTATGTCTATTATATCCATTTATTGATGAACTTTCTAGAAAATGGAGACATCAACCTCCCTGTCTTCCTTCCAAATAGTTTAAGGAGGATGGCTTCAAATGTACAGAAGAAAATAAAATTCATAGACACAACTATGTACCATCATGGGTTGGTGAAAATATTGGTTGAGTTTCATTTGAAAAGAGTAGGAGATACTTGGGAAAACTTCCTGATAAGAAACTATTTCCAAGAGGCACCAGAATCACCTAAAGAGGGTAATGTCAGAAGGAATAGGAGGAAAAAGACTAGTGTGACCATTCAAAGCAAACCTGAGTCCTCCACATAGAAAAATGATGAAGACCTAGCCTCTGAAAAATTGACAGAGATCAGGGAGCAAATCAAGTAAAAATGGAAGATAAAAAAGAAAGTTGGTGGAATTATTGGAAACAAACCTGAATCTTCATTACAACAAGATGATGAACAATTAATCTCTGAAAAATTGATAGATATTAGGAAAAAAATAAAGAGAAAGGGAAAGATAGGAAAGAAGAAAAAGGGTACAAAGGAGGAGAACATAATCCCCCTACAACTTAGAAGGGGCTCTAGACTTCGAGGTATGGTAAAGAAGGTATCATCAAAGGGAAAAGAGTTCATAAATCTAGAAGAAGAAACCCTAGTACCATCTCCTGATAATGTTCCATTTACGCACAGTCCTCAGAACTCTCCTAAACAGTATTTCGAAGGCCACCTAGCGTAGGATCTCCAGGCATAGAGCCAGTGCAACAACAAATTTATGATTACATAGAATCATTGGAGAAGAAAAGTTCTTCAATGGATCCAAAATCCTCTACCAATCCAAAGCCCCCTATCAATCCACAAGAACCTCTAACTAATTCTTGCAAACAAGAAATCTATTCATTAGAGATATTAAACAGGCATATCAAGAAAGAAAATGAAACCCTGAAGGAACAAAGTAAAATGGATAAATCCATTCATGATAATACAATAATGCACCTAGGGCTATGGTACAGGAAGAATAGTGAGTTGAAGAAGAAGAATAGAAACTTGAACAGAACAGTCATCATCCTTAAATACAAACTTCTCATGAAGAAACCCAGGATGGGAGTCACTTCAAAAAGGAGCAAGAGAAGAAAATTAGATGTCCTAGTAGATGTGTCTAAGCAGATGCAATAGGAAAGAAGAGTTCACATTTTTTGGCAAAATTGCATGGGGACATGTAATGATTTTTCAGTGGCCATGGTATGTTGAACCTCAGAATTACCCTCTCCTTGACAAATTTTCTCACTTCTTTCCCTTGCTTTTCCATAAGAATACAAATCCCCATCAATGATAAATGATATATTTTTTCTTAAGGAGGACATTAAATTATTGACATGTTATACTTTTCTATTTTTTCTATTTGAATAAGTTTTTGTAAATTAGCTACAGAACACAACCTATTCTAGAGCTAACTGTGTGTTTTGTAGATACTTCCATGGTTTGGCAGGTTACAGGTGTCAAACAAAGAAGTCGACCACATGGGCATCTCTGGAATTGTCTCGACATGGACCCTATCCTAGTCACCCAACCCAGATCGATAAAAAATGAGCTCAAGGCCACAGTCAAAGGTGGAGCCAAACATATGAAACTCGGAAGAAATAGGACTCTTTGTCTACCCTTTTGTGGTTAATTAATAAATCCAACAGTTTTGTTGCAACATTAACTTTGATCAACCA
Organism: Pinus tabuliformis; assembly: GCA_031772625.1. NCBI lineage: Eukaryota > Viridiplantae > Streptophyta > Pinopsida > Pinales > Pinaceae > Pinus > Pinus tabuliformis. Next base: position 345,195,260 of record CM062812.1, read on the forward strand.
CTTGTGTTAACGGTTCTGTGCAACCATCTTGCTTGAATTCAAGTCACCTGTAGCTGATCAAACATTTACGCAGTCCGGTTGTGATACGTGTAGACCACCTGTAGCTAATTTTCCTCAAAAGACAGTTATGAATATTTTCTTTTAAATACCAGTTGTACAGAACTGGAAGGGGTTCGAAGTTTTTGATGTATTAAGCTCAGACTTGCAACTCTGTAATTTTGGACTTTTTGTTCCTGTTTATAATATAAAGTCGTGTGTTGACTGATGATCATTTGAAGGAGCATTTTGAATTAAGTTAGCAGATCAACCCAATTAGTTGAAAAGGGCCCTTGCACTGAAGGAGGTTTTCTTTTCATTTGTTTTTCTATTTAGTTTTAATTTCATCATTTGCTTTTAGTAGTGTTTGTAACTTAGGTTGATTTCTTGTAGTTTGATTTCGTTTAGTTCTGATCAGTAGCATAATATTAGAATTCAAATGTGAATTCTTGTTTCTCCAATCCATTTCATAAAGGAAACGAAATTGATTCTAAACAAAGTACGATTGAAAGTAATGAGGATGCATTGTTGATTAGTTTACTCACTATTTTTGTTATTTATTTCCTAGTTCAGGTTGTCAATGCACTATATTAATGAATATTCTTTATCACCATTAGTTGCTAATATTGATCCTAAACTAAATGGTTAAACATTCACTTTACATGAGGGTTGAAACCAATCAATTACCTTCTACATGTTTTTATTTAGTTTTTTCTAGATCATGAAGTACAAAAGTTGCTTGTGTTCCATCTCAAGAATGTTATCTTTCAAAATTGAAGGTTAGAGTAACTAGAAGTACTTTGGTTAATTTCATTCCCTGTATTTATTTTAGCATGACTTACAACTTTACCTTTTGATTTTAAGAATTAGATTCATGACTTAGGATTAATGACAAGATAGGACACGTGATCTATTTTTCCTTCTTTTAACTTACATTTTGACTAGTTTTAAGCTCTTGGTTCACCTTTAGGAAGTTTAGACTCAATTTCTCATGGTTCAGATTGTACATCATTAGGAATCAAAGAACAAAAATCCCCAAAAACAATGTAAAATGCAAAAGAACGAAGTAAGAATGGTTAACTAAGCACATACAATGCACTACACGTCATCATCTTATGAACCTCAGTTGATAATTTATGCAAGCAATTTAGGACACTAAATTCACTAAACAGCTCTCTAACTTGTGGAGGGGTAGTGGGCGACAAGTTTAATTGTAATCATGATATTTGTACCTACAACTCAAACCTAACTCTTCTAATTTCATCCTTATATTCTTTCACTACATCGACTAGATTTTGAATCTTCTCTATGGAGGAAACTTCTACTGCAATCTTGAGCTCAAGAAGCTCATCGTAGGCCTATTCGATCGCTGCTTCCAACTATCAGATTCATGCTCTAACCTCCTCCTTTTCTTTTAGTGACTATGCCTTTTCCTAAAAAATTTGTTAGTTTTTAGTCTTTACCTCATTAATCAACAACAAGGCACATTTCTATTATAGCCTTAATTCATCTGACACCCCTTGGTGCAACGCGTGAAGATTCTGAATGGGCAGCGTGACCAAATTCAGACTGAGGGTCTTCATCAGGAGTAGTTGTTCCTGCTTTGTAGCTGATTCACTGTGCATGGATCCTTCATGAAACTGTATTGTGAAAGGATCCACAATCATTTCGACATCCAATACTGACCTGTTCAATTGATTCAGGCTCGCTTGCTTCTTGCTGGCCTATCCAACACTCACTTGTAGAAGACCTGTTTGTATCTGCAAGTCCCGCAAGCCTTGTTGTACCTTATTGAGAAATTTTTTGTATTATACTTCGAAGTGGCTCATCATATCTGTTGTGGCATCGTAGACCACATCCCCAATCTCATCCAAGTCCCCCTCTCTAAGGACCAATGACGTCGTGCCTGCTATTCTATCAGGCTTTTGCTTCGTCCACTACCCTATGGTAGTCCTCTTCTTATTTTTGATCACAAATGGGAACCCCAACTCCACACCCCCTTCTTTTCCCATGTCAATCTCTTCCGTCCCTTGTGTTTGCTCGGGATCTGATTCTTCAACGTCAATTGTAGCTTGTGAAGTAGTATTTTCCAACATTGCCTCTTTCTCTTTGGCTGCTGCTTCTTTTACATCAGCTTCTTTCTCCCTCGCGACATCTTCTTTCTTCTACGCAACCTTTTCTCGAGAAAAAAATTTCTGAGCTTCCTTCTTCTTTTCTACTGCCATGGTTTCCAATGCTAAACCTTCAGCAGCCATGCTGGTACCTATGCTGACATATGAAGGGGTGAGCCAATCACTTGGCCACTTGCTGATGACCCCTACTATATCTTCTTCGGAAACCAAGTAAGGTAAATTGTGCCATATGCTCTGGGCATCCTTCTTTGTGAGAATGTACAAGTTTTGGAAATCTGCAATGTTGGTGTACTACGCGTGCAAGGCGGGTTATAGCCTTGGCTGCTAGTTGATCACCATTCTAAGTTCTATGTCAAACAAGACCCAAAACATCTTGCTGTCCATGATGTGCGCAGGATCTTTAGTAGCCCACACTAAAGCGAACTTCACTACCTCTAGTTGGTCTGAGTCCTACATAGGGAATTGTCTCTACTCAGGCATCCTCCATTCATCTAATGTGATCAAAAGCAGCAACCAGGCATAGTGAAATTCCTTGCCCTCATCTTGGGCCTCCCTGCAATCTTCCAAAAATTCCTTACACATATATTCAGCCCAGTTATATTGGACCCCTTGCATGCACTACACAGCTAATGAAACAACCGATGTCGATACTTCATTAGCATGACACTTTCTCATGATTTTACTGGCTAATATCTACTCATCAAACTGCACGATGCCATTAGATATAGATTGAATGGAGTGTTTGTGCGACTTCTTGACCATACTAAATTTTTCCTTCATTTGGTCCACCAACTTCTTTTCCTGCGATTTTCCTACGAAATCCTCCATAGGGTCCACTCCTTGGGATGACAACAAGGTTATACGGTGGACTAGCATGTCTCTCATTGAGATGTGTTTTTCCAACCAGAGACACCCATCGTGTACTAGCATCAGCAATTGGCGCACACAAACTATGTTAATGATGGTGCGACTGAAGTGTGGCATGCGTAACATCTTTAGGAGCCCCGCACCACCAAATCTAGCCACTGAATTCATTGATTCTATGCACTTGATGCTCGACTTCTCATGATAGACCTTCTTGAGGTACTTGTTCAATGCTAACAAATGAAATTTCTCATGGTCCCTAAGGTCTTAGACCTCCATTTTTAGATTTGGTATCTTACCCAACAACATTCCCTCAAACAACATATTCTTTGGTAGTAAAGGGATAGAGACCATGAACTTCGTAGCATCCAGATATTTGGAAACCTTCGCCATGGATTTAATACGTGTTATGTACTTCGACAGCCAAGTTATTGGTTCAAACTCTTCTGCAGCAAGCTCGTCTATTCCTTGTCCACGTAGTTCTTCCTCATCCAGATCTAGTGGCTCTATCGGCTGCTTGGACTTATACAATTTTCCCTTCTGGTGGATTTCTGTCAGATTTTTCCTTGGTGATTGCTACACTAGTGCTTGCTAAGGATTCTTCTACTTCGTAGACGTAGATGGCTAAAGCCTGGGTGAACTAGGCACAATAGTAGGAAATTTGGTAGATATAGGTTCGATTGGTTGTACCTCAGATAGGGTTGGCTTTGTTATTGTGTGAGTTGTAGTCATATTTTGAACGAATCTATTTTATAAGTAGTCAGGAAAATTTTCTAAATTCGGTCGTGGAAACATTTCCTTCCAATCCAACTTAGACATATAGCACTGGTCTTGCTGCAAATCTAGGCAAAAAATCATAAGGAAAACTCTTAGGAAGAAAAGTGTTCAAATTCGAAACAATATGACATATTTATATACCAATTTGAATTCAAATACAATTGTTCCCTCCAATTCCTAGTCATTAAAGCACATTTTCAAGCAAATTTCCAAAGATCTATGTCTTAAATGTTCCCCCCCTGCTCCTTTCAACCACAAATTCTCCATCCAATAATCTAGCATGTTTCCAACGGTCACTTTTTGGCCAGCCTGCATGGGGCCCACCCACCTCGCAAAACTCCTTTAGCATAGCCCTCTTTGCCCTCATCCTTCGCCTTGTTGCACAACCCCTTTAGTTTTCCTTTCTAACTTTTAGGAAATGTAGTTTAAATTTGTGTACCTCACAGATGCCTAGAGCAATAAGGCTATCCTGCAATCATATAGTCATTTCGTAGGGGCGGGATTACCCCTCTATAGCTTCAATCAACTTCCATTGAATTTTCCCAAAAATAATTCTCCATTCATCTTTACGAGATGAACTGCACCTCCATCTATAATTTCCTTAGCAACATAAGGTCCCAGCCAATGCATTTGAAATTTTCCAGGGAATTTTTTAAATTTACGGTCATATAGCAACACCAAATCATCATTCTTGAAAGTTAGTTGTTTGATATGGGTGTCATGCCATGCCTTTTCATGGTTATTCTACACCTGCTGACGAAATACCACCAAGAAGTGATTCTCTTCCAACTCAACGAGCTGCACGAGTCGTTCCTCCATGGTATTGCGATCAACCATGTCTTTAACTATTGCAATCTGTAAACATGGCACAATATATTCCATGGGAATTACAATGTCTTGCCCATACACCAATGAGAACAGGTTTTGACCTGTCAACCTCTTGCAAGTAGTCTTGTATGCCCAAATGACTGCCGTAATGTGCACATCCTAGACATTCATCTTTGCGTTGTAAATCTTTTTCAAGGCACTCTCAAGAACCTTGTTGAAGGCTTCTACCATGCCATTCGCTTGAGTGTGATAAGGTGTACCCTTTTGATGATATACCTGGAATTCTTCATGCAGTGCAGTAATTATTTGATTTAAGAAGTGTGTGCCCCTATCGCTCATTAAAAACTCAGGGCTGCCAAACCAAGACAAAATATACTCAAAAATAAACTCTGTGGTGGTAGCACCGCTACAATATTTTACAGGTTGTGCCTCCACACCCCTTGTCAAGTATTTAGTCGAAATAATGATGTACCTGGCGAATGTTTTCTCTCCTAGTGATTGTATTGGTCCCACAAAGTCTATCACCCACTTATCAAAAACCTACAATGTCACTTGTAGATTCTGGGGCAATTCATATCTTCGCGATGGCTTTTTCATTCTTTGACAAACATCACACACCCTACAATACGTCTTAGAGTCCTTATGCACCATAGGTCTCGAAAGTCCTGTGCATAGGATATTCTGTGTAGTTTCTCTTCCTGCATAAGTCCCTCCTGCTACTCTTGCATGCACTTATTCAAGGATATTTTGCAACTCATACTCCAGAACATACCTATGCAATATCTCATCAAAGCCCATTTTGTATAAGGGTCTTCCATCATAGAAAAATCAACAGCTTGGACCACCAGTTCTTTCTTTTGTTGCATTGAATATCCTTTTTGAGTTGTATGTGTGGACAAAAAGTGTATTACATTTGCGAAGTGATCATCTATAACATGAACAACGAAGAGTTGTGCATCAAGGAACGCTTCCTCCAGACTCCTAGGCTCATCTCTATTCTCAATAGGTGATAGGTGATCTAGACCAGCATTCAGGCACCCTAGCTTCACAATGGCTTCGAAATCATATTCCTGGAACAACAGAAACCATCTACAAATTCTCTCCCCCAACACAGGCTTGTTGACCAAGTATTGCAGAGCAAAATGATCTGTATACATCTTCAAGTGCGCACAAAACATATAGTGCCTGAATTTCTGCAATGCATACACCATTTCCAAGACTTCATACTGTGTGGCTGAATAGTTCTTTTCCACCCTAGACCATTTTCTACTTTCAAATGTTATTGGATGGTCAATATCTTCTTCGCCTAGTTGGGTCAATAACTCCGAATCATCTACATGAACGTGGAATTCCTTCTTCCAATCAGAGAACACTAAAATGGGTGCATTTTCTTTTTCAAAATGTCCAAACTCTTCTGGAAATCCTCATCCCAGAAAAACGTCGCATCCTTTTTCAATAGTTTTTCCATTGGCGCAGTCATTTGTGCATATGCCTTGATGAACTTCTTGTAATATCCTATATGGCCCAATGTTGTGTGTAACCATTTAACATTCTTCAAGGCCTCTAAATTATCGATGACTGCAATCATGGTGGGGTCTACCATCAATCTCTACTTTCAAACCACATGGCCCAAGAGTATCCCATAATGTACACAGAATATGCATTTATTCATGTTAAGGGCTACTAGGTGTTTTCGACAAGTATCCATGATGAGGCGTAGACTAGCAACATGGAACTTTACCAATCAAAAAATTGTCTAGTCATCAAAGTAGACCTCCAAAATTTTGTGTATAAACTCTTTGGAGGCCACAATTACTACCAACCGGAAGATTGCGAGCACATTCTTTAGCCCATAAAGTGTCATTGTATATGGGAAACAACCCCACGCAGTTGCGAAGGTGTTTTTACTTCAATCCTCTGGTGTGATCTTGATCTAATGGTACCCTAAGAATCCATCTATGAATGAATAGACTTCTTGTCCTCCAACATTATCTAAGACCTCATTCGTGAATGGTTTAGGGAATGGATCATGGAAACATACATCATCAAATTCCTTAAGTCTATGCATATCTCAATTTCACCCTTTGTTTTTTTTCTTGAACCACCATGGCATTAACCCAGTCTAATTCATCGACATGTTCAATTGTCCTGACTTCAAGATTTTTATCCAATTCCTTGCACACTCTTTCCTTACACTTAGGGTTTAATTGATAAGGGTTCTGCTTCACTAGATTTGCATCTAGCTTCAAAGTGATCTTCATGAATCTCAGATCCCCTACTATCCCTTTTAGATAAGATAATTTTGTACGAAACAAGTATTGGTACTCTCACAGTAGCTCTGCGACCTTATCTATTGTATCTTTGTCCCAATAGTCTCTTATGTTTGTGAACTTTGGTTGGCTTCTGATCCAATATTCACCCGCTTGGTCCTTAAGGGCTCTGATATATCAGGGATTTATTCCTTAGGTCCCTTGACTTCACATTATCCTTCATAATAAGGAATGTGAATTTTCTTGGGATTCTCTTCACCATCCTCCGCGGTTACATTATAGCATTCAAGCACGTGGCGTAGCTACGTACCCCAATTTGGTTGTACTCATTCAACCATTTCTTTAGGAATTTTTAATATATCGGATTTAATTGTATGTAGTGCCTCATATATACATTCAAACCCATCTTCAAAGATAAAATTTAGGAGAAAAATTTCTTTCAAAACATCCCCTTCTGTGGTTCTGTGTCACAGCTCCCTTTCCAGATACTGGTTCATCGGGATTGTATCCAAAGTGTGGTAGAAGATATGGGACCACTCCGAATGCAGTTTTTCTTCCCATGCCTTTGTCAAGCAAGCTAAGTGCTTGCATGGATCATCCTTCCCTATGTATTTCTCTATAATGTAATTATTAGCATACCCAAACCTCAAATTCATCACTCTTCGATACTCCTTCCAATCTGCAAAATTGTTCTTATTCATGCCCGGCCAATAGGAAGGCACAGCTCACATTGTGATGTCTAGTGGTTGGAACTAATGTTCCTCCAGTGTATCCCTTTCAATTTTATTGATAAATAAGTTGACATCCCCTAATCCATCATAATAAGTTAACTTGCCTACCTCAATAGATATGGATCGCAATGATTTAGTAAGCTTGTTCCAGTGAAGTGATGGTACCTCATGCAATTGGTTCTTCTAGTGTTTGAGCTCTTCATCAAAATCTAAATTAGAGGATCTATCCTTCTCCCGTGTGATCCATCCATATTCTATTGGGTTAATCTAATCTTCATCCAGCGTAGTCAGCTTATAAGTATCCTCAATGCCATCATCCTCCTAATAATCACAGACTGGTTGAGTATACCACACACCTTTAACTTGATACAATGGCACAATCACCCTTAGTTATTTCTTTTCAAATTTCATGTTGCACTCCTTCATATTGATGAATGTGTTCATATCAAATGCCCAATCAATTCCAAGTGGTGCTAGATAAGGGTTATTGTCATCCACTATTTCAATTACTTCAAAATTGACTATGGTGCGCGCCCCTTGAATATCCACAGTTACTCCATGTAGGTGACCCATAGGAATAATCCTTTGTTTATTTTCCATTCTTAGTTGGATCGGTGACCACTGTAGCATTGGTCTTCCCATTCTTTCCTAGTTTTGTTTTGGTAGAACATTTTCATCACACCCTAAATCAAGAATTACCTGGTCAATTTCGTATTCTCTGATTTGTGTTGTCAACCTCATTTTGCAACTAGTTCTCTTATTTCTTTTTCCCACCTTATGTATTGACATTGGTCTAGTAGAGGCTTGTTATTACCAGTGAAATTATCTATCAATTATTACAGTCCTTCTACCACCTTCCTATCCCTTAGTTGTTTCATGCAGGTTTTCAAAAATGATGCTAATATTGATAGTTTTGTCTCTTGTGTAGCACTGGTATCTTCAAGTTTTATGTATTTTGAGTCCTTGATATAGAGGCTTCTTAATCTGCAAAGCTCCTCTTCGATTCCATAAACGTTTCCTTTACCTTTCTTACATCAAATCCTGACTCCTTATCAGCAACCTTATGAATCCATACATCAACTTTGGGCTATTTCCCCTTATCTTCTCTAGTAGTTATACTGCTGCGCATAACAATATTGACACTAGGCCCATATTCACGAGGCTCCAACCTCATAATCTAAATATTTTTCGTGGGTTGCTATGTTTGAGTCTTCTTTTCTTGCATCTTCACAATAAGCACTAGGTAGTCTTCTATAACATGGTCAAACTGTCCAAAATATTGACAAGAAGGGTGTGTTGGATTTTGTCAATCCCATGCAAAATGAATTGCTTCCCCACAATTGTAACAGATGATCTGACCATGACCCCTTCCAGATCCTCCTCCTCGCCCTCTTCCTGAACCTGGGAATCCTATTGGCTTTGTGGGCCTTGACCAAGGTTCAGCGTTAGTCAGCTAAACAAATCCCTACGCAACTAACCCTTTCAGCATTAGCCTGCAGAGTGCGGATCGAAGTCTCACCCAAAGCAGTATGGGGAGATGCTCAAACCAAGTTTTTTCACCCTGAGATGGTTGTAATGTCAATTTATACCCCCTACCCCTGCTTTCACGCAGGTCGCTAAGCCTTAGGGCCCTATCAATGTACCCTTTCTTATACCCTTCAGTACCTCCACGAAGGAGAACGATTGACCTTGGCGCAGCCCTAACCTGTGGTTTAGGTACTTTTGCATAGAGATGACGTATTGTATAGGTTCCCAAGTTGTCTCACGTGTTTTATTTATCTTAGTTAGCATCACATAAACTGATAGCTTTACTTGCATTCAATTAACATATATAATCACATACATTCGCGCATCAAATAAACATTGTAAAACAAACCCAAAATGGGATATAGTCAGATGCATTTAAAGAGACTAAATACATAGTAATTGTAGAATACTTCTCTTTATTCATATCTTCCAGCTTAATACAGACTCTATCCAACCTCTGCACACAGCTGCAAGGATCCTCACACTCAGCTGCAGACTTCCACCCTAGGCCTCTGCACACTCAGCTGCAGAGCCTCTACCTACACTAAGACCCAAAACACTTAGACTTCTCTACCAAAATTCCAAGGCTTAATTGTTCTCTAACTTCCTAGAGCTTACTTACTTAGCTCCTTTTCATATAATCCCATGGTCTGTAGACCATGGGTAGATCTTTCCAGTCGACTTGAAACTTTACAACTCTTGACACCTTTGCTCTCCGCGACCAAAAAATATGGAGAATTTACAACTTTATTACAAAATTGTCCCAAAACATGGTCTTTTATCCCCAAAACTTCTCTTCAGGAAACCCGTTCCCAACAGGTCCCCATCACAAACGTGGTGACTAACCCTCGAGTCACTCTATGGTCGCAGAGATATTAGCGTGAAGACCTCCGAGCTCGGCCTCTATGATAACAACCTCGGTGGTGCCCTGCATGGCTGTCTACTTCACTTCTTCAACCAAATACTCTGTTGCTAGTCCTAAACTATTAGCCTGAAGCTTTTGCTAAGTCCCTTGCAGACTAGAGAGCTTGCCTTGAATGGATGCCATGACCGAATAAGCTTTGTCCAACCAAGGCTTCAAGCGCGCCTTTGGCACTGCCTATTTGTGTTGCACTGCACCTACCTATTCCTTATGTTTTTCCCACTTTCGACTTCACCAGTCTCTTGTGAGAGCGACAGTGCGCGCTGTTTCTTTTACCTAGTCATAGATTTGATGCGGGTCACACGCCTCTATCTTGAGGTGCTGTACATTCGCATCCTCTTGCAGACTAGCCAAGACCTCAAATAATTGTTCAAATAGCCATGTGCAGTCTGCTACTTCACTGTCTACTTTCACTATCACTTCTATGATAGAAGTTGCATGTTGCTCCTTTACTTCCAACGGAGTTGAAGGCTAGGCCTTCAACTGCAAATTTGCAATCTGTAGGTTCAGATCTAGCTGAACCTTAGCCAACTCTGTGCGAGCATCGCACACCCATGTAGCAAGCTTGTAGACATGTTCATCTGCCTTTGCATCCTTAAGAATGGCCAATTTAGGGACCATTCGGCAGGGTTCCCTCACAGCCTTGATCATGCGCTTATTTGTGTTAGTAAGTTCCACCATGGAAGTGAGGGAGGTGTCTTGCTGCAGGGCCATCTGTACATTATTGATCTTCTTCTCATTGATCAACTACAAAGCGCATTGTTCGTGGGCCCTCAGCTCTGCGATCACTCCATCCTGCAGTAGGTGGAGTGCCTTACCAGGAAGTGCTACCATGTTCAACCCTACTCCCTTGAGGGTGCTGACAGCGGGCCTATTAGCTTCACTTTCTGTGGTCAGTGCTCCATCTAGTAGCAATATTGATTGGGAGTCCTACACACGCAGCATCCCGACAGCTTCTGAAGTACTGATGGTGAGGCTAGTGGACACCGTGCCAGCCTATGATGCATGAATCTGTAACCCATGCAGACTCATCTGGATAGCCAATTATAGTTGTTGTTGCTGCTGCTCGAACTATTTTAGTACCTCCACAGTGACATCCCACACTGTGTCTCCAATGTCATTCAAATCACCCTCTCTTAGGGTGAATAGGTCCAATGACGTCATAATGGCGTTGGATTTCTTCCGCAGCACCACTTTTTCTTGTTCTCTTGGACATTTGATGCGTTATGACAACATCTGTGGGTTCGCTCCATGCTGCTCTGTTTTCTTGTTTGTTTCTTCCTCTGTTTTGGGCAACAACAATCTCGCACCTTTGTCAGAGCCACTCTCTACTCTGAATGTCTGCTTTTCATCCTAATGTGCAGTTTCAGGCTCTTCCTGGGCCTTGTTAGTGGCCTCCTTCCTCTTCTCAGCCAACTACACTATCTTGAGCTTGGCCTCCTCCTTTTTTCACTGCCTAATGGACTTTCTCGATCTCGCGACCGAGTTTGAGCCAGTGTGCCACTCTATCAGCTAGCAATCAGGAGCTGAACGATCGTGCCATCAGTTGCCAAGTAAGTTAGTTCATACCACTACTACTCAGGGTCCTTTCGTACCCTGATCGATATGCGCTGAAACTATGCCTTGAACTCCCCGTACTCACGCAGTTTGGCAAACATAGTAGGTCGCACTCGCGGCTTGCATTGAACATCCTTGGTAACCCACAACGAAGTGTACTTCACTGCTTCTGGCAGTTCCAGCATGACCGTGGGGAATTGATTGTCTTCAGGCAGCTCCCAGGCTACCAACATAATGGACAGCAAGAGCCACGCATAGCAGAAGGTCTTTCTGAGCTCCTATGCCTCACGGAAGTTCACAAGGAACTCGCTGCAAAGATAGTGAATCAAATTAAACTGAACTCCTTGGGTGCATTGGGCTACTAGAGTGATGACAGGTGCTGACACTTCATCTGCGGGACACTTCCTCATAACTTTTCCTACCAAAATCTGTGTGGCCACCTTGATGGTAGGGTAACAGATACTCAAGATGGCATAGCCTTGCAACTTCTTTACGAGATTAAATTCCTCCTTCATGCCCTCTGCGAAGGCCTGCTCGCCACCTTTTCCGCCAAACATCATGGTGAGATTTTCCCCTGTATAAAGCAGTGATGTGATCCTATGGATCAACCTATCAGTGATGGGTATCGGCTCCTCCAATGATAAACAACCATCATGCACCAAGCATAGCAGTTGCTTGATGACCAATATTGTAATCGGTGTGAGATTATAGTGCATCACCTGTAGTAGGTTGAGCAAACCTCCTTGTCTACACCCTTGAGCCACTTTTGTGGTTCCAATGCAGTCATCCCGGTGGTTGTGTGAACAACATGGTGCATTAGTTGTTCTATCGCCAAGTGAGGGAACTTCTCAGCATCAGCTAAGTCCCAATCTTCCAGTTTGAATAGTAGGAGTCACCCCAAGCGTAATCCTTCAAAGACAATCTCGTCTGGCAGCAAAGGCATGTGCAGGGCAACCTTGCTTTTGTCGATGTCCTTCAGCACCTTGGTCTTGCCTTTGTGTGGAGGTACATATTCGGGAAACTTAGTGATAGGGTCAGAACCCTCGACTTCAATGTCATCCACTTCTACCCCCAAATCCTCGTCATCCATCGGGATGTCCTCAATTGCTTCCTCCTCCAGCTCCAAGTTAATAGTTTTACCCTTTCTTGTGTAGTGGGCTTGTCCTTCTATGGATTTCTTCTAGGTGACATGTGCACCAGTATCACAACCTACCTACTCTTCTTATCATTTGCACTATCATTGCTCGGAGTATGCTTTGGTGTAGGTGTCCGTGGTGACTTGGGGACTTCAGGTAGTACCTCTGCAACCTCTGTAGCAGCTTCCTCTACCTCCATAACAACTTCAAGCATAGCCATCTCAGTTGTCATTGCTTGGGCGTCCATAGCTTCGGATCCTAGGATAAAATCATGAAAAAATTATAGTCAGACCCTGGAAATCAATCAAACATTGGGTAGTCAAGCAATTCTTCGAAGAATGAGCAGATCATGCACGTCTGAGAGCTCACCAACTCAATGTTCAAAATGCCAAGTGTTTTTTTTTGGCTAGCAACATGTAATTTGTAGGCCATTTTGAATTCAAATCCAACCATTCTCCCCACATTTGGTTCATTAATGCTAGATTGGAGGAATATTTCCAAGGCTCTTACCCATAAATTTCATCTTAAATTCCAGCTGCCCACTCCATTTCACCTCATTCTCATTGTCAAATCATGAAAAATTACTTTAATGGTCATTTTCTGGATAACCTGCGTAATTTCTCCCCAGGTAATGTAGCTCTCTCTGCATTGTCTTGAACCCTATGTCATCTTCTCATTCCGCACAATCCTCTAATTGCACAGTTCCCCAACCTGGGCAGTGTAGTATATAGTCCCGCACCTCCTTTCAATTGTGTGGAGTGCTAAGACTAGGCTACCTTCATATAGTCACCTGGCCTGATCACTCGTGTATGGCTTCAATCAGTTGCCATTCACCTTTCCTAGGAAGGGATCTCCATTCAATTTGACCAACTAAACTGTGCCACCATCAGTAATCTCCTTAATGACATAGGGCCCTAGCCAGTGCTTCCTGAATTTCCCTAGAAATTTATCAAACTTGTTGTCATATAAAAAAAATAGATCATTTACCTTAAATATGCACAGTTTAATGTGTCAATCATGCCATGCTTTTTCATGTTGCTTTTGGACCTGTTGGTGAAATCTAGCCAAAAAAATTTCTTCCTCAAGCTCAACAAGCTCCACGAGCCTCTCTTCCAGGGATCCGCAATTCGTCATACCCATGAGTGCCGCTATGTGCAGACTATGAACAATGTATTCCATTGGCATCGCTACTTCAACACCATATACAAGCCTAAACAGTGTTCGTCCAGTCAACTTTTTACATGTCGTTCGATAAGCAGGTCCCAATCACTTCACTGAGCGTTGCAAACCTTGGTATGCATGTTCTTTAGTACCTTATTGAATGCTTCTACCATCTCACCAGATTGTGGGTGATAAGGTGTGCTTTTCTGGTGATATACCTGAAATTCCTCTGTGAGTGCACTCATCGTTTCATTCAGAAAGTGTGTACCATGATCACTCATCAAAATCTTTGGACACCCAAATCACATCGGTACTACTCAAAGAGAAACTTCACAGTGCTCGTGCCTATGCAGTCCTTCACAGCTTGTGCCTCTGCCCATCGAGTCAAATAATCAATCATGGCGATAATGTACCGTGCACCCGTCTTCTTTCCTTGAGTATGAATGGGTCCCATAAAATCTATTGCCCATTTCTCCAAAGGTGGTAACGTCATCTGTGGGCTCAGAGGAAGCTCATTTCTTCAAAATGGCCTGCCAATCCTTTGACACACGTCGTACGCCCTATAGTAGGCTCTTGAATCCTGATGGAGTGTTGGCCACCACAACCCTACCCATAGAATCTTATGTGCAGTTGCCCTTCCTGTATAATGGCCTCCCACAGCACCCCCATGAACATCCATGAGGATATTGCTTCATTCAAACTTTGGTACATATCATCGCAATACTTCATCAGACCCCATTTTGTATAGATGTCTAGCATTGATAGAAAATTCTTCCGCGTGCACCACTAACTCCTTTTTCTACTTAATTTTGTAGCCTTCCAAGGGAGTTCTTGTTGTTAGGAAGTGTATGATGTCTTCAAAGTGACCATCTGCGATGTGCACTATAAATAGTTGTGCGTCAGGTAATCCTTCCTCCATATTACTGGGCTCTTCTCCAATTTCGATGTGCGATAGTTGTTCTGGTCCTATGTTTAGCCATCCAGGCTTCACAATAACTTCAAAATCATACTCTTGAAACAATAACAACCACCTATAGATTCTCCCCCCCAACACAAGCTTATTGACCGGGTATTTCAATGCAGAATGATCTGTATACATCTTAAAATGTCCACCCAGGAAATTGTGTCTAAACTTTTGGAGTGCGTATACCATGGCTAGTCCTTCGCACTCAGTGGTGGAATAGTTCTTCTCAGCCTTGGATAACCTCCTACTTGTGAACGCTATAGGATGGTGCAATTCTCCTCCGCCAACTTGTGTTAGTACTGGTACCAATTCTATACATGACACGTTTACATGTACATGAAACTCCTTCCTCTAATTCAAGAAGACTAAAATTGGTGTGGTGACCATTTTTCCTTTCAGTACATCCAAGCTTTTCTGATACTCCTCGTTCCAACAGAATGTGACATCCTCTTTCAACAAATTTTCCATAGACGCGGTGATCTGGGCATAGCCCTTGATAAACTTCTTATAGTACACAGTATGTCCCAAGGTTGCATGCAATTGTTTCACACTCCTCGGTGCCATCGGGTTAATTATCATTGCGATCTTTGTGGAATCTACCATCAATCCCCGACTACATACTAGATGACCTAGAAAAGTCCCAAAAGGGACACAAAACAGAAATTTCTTTAGATTAAGCACAATCTGGTACCTTCAACAAGTATCTAGCATTAAGCGCAAACTTGCCACATGGTATTTTACCAACCCAAGCATAGTCCAGTCATCAAATTAAACCTCCAAAAACATATGAATGAAGTCCTTGAATGCAGCAATGACTAGGTATGAAAAAATAGCAGGTGCATTCTTTAATCTGAAAGGCATTATGGTGTACTGAAAACATCCCCATTCAGTCGTGAAGGTCATATTGTTTCTATCTCCAGGCACAATTTTGATCTGATGGTACCTAGAAAACCCATCAGTGAATGAGTACGCTTCTTGGCCACCTACGTTATCCAATACCTCATCAGTGAATGGAGTCTGGAAAGGATCATGCACACAAGCGCCATTCAACTTCCTGAGATCTACGCATATCCTTATTTCATCCTTTTGCATCTTTTCTTGGACCACCATTGGGATTACCCAATCATATTCTTCTATGGACTCAATGATGCCTGCTGTGATTATCTTATCTAATTCTAAGTGGATCTTCTCCTTATACTTCGGATAGAGACAATAAGATCTTTTCTTAACCAACTTTGTGTCGAGTTTTAATGTGATCTTCATAATGCCCAGGTCTCTTATTATCCCATTTAAATCCATAAAATTGGTAGGGAACAAATCTTGGTATTCACAGAGAAATTTGGAGACCTTATTTACCATCACGTCATCCCAGTAATCTCCAATCTTCGTAAATTTGGGCTCTACCTCGGTACCAATATTTATATGTTTAGTATTCAGTGGTGCATTTATATTAGGATTCTCGATCGATAATCGATCAACCTCATGGTGACCCTCAGTTTCAGGAATATCAATCTTTCTTAGGTCTTCATCTTCTTCTTCAACAGTCACGTTATAACATTTTAGTGCATAGCTCAGTTGAGTAGTCCAATCCAATTGAATCAGATCCAAAGGATCCTACAGTATCCTAATGATTGTTTCTTTAACATCTTGTAGCGCTTTGTCAATATAGTCAAACTTGCCTTTGAAGTTGAACATCATTGTGAACCCTTCATGCAGAATATCCCATTCTCCTATGCCATGGCAAAGCTCTGTCTCCAAGTACCAATTCATGGGGATGACGTCCAAGGTGTGAAAAAACAAGTGCACCCATTTAGGTTGGGGCTTCACTCCATAAGCCTTAGCCCATTTCGTGAAGTGAGCATGATGATCATCCTTCCCGTAATTTGTGTCTGTCACTCATACCTTTAGCTTCCCAAACCATGTTCTCATCATCCTCCTACACTCGTGACAATCATCAAAGCTGCCCTTGTGCGTAGCCCACCATCTTGCAGGCATAGCGCGGAGGGCCTAGTCGAAAGCCTAGAAGCACTGCTTCTTTGGTACTTCCCTCTCAAATGCATCCATAAACACATCCACATCACTCAAGCTATCATAAGTGGGTAGATTTTTGACCTCTGACGACACACAGCACAGCGACAGGGTCATCATGTTACAGCTCAGCGTGGTTACTTCATGTAGTTGATTCGTCTAGCATTCGAATTCTTCATCTAAGTTTGAGTTGTGAGAACTCTCGCGGTCCCATGTAATTCATCCATCCGCTATCATACTCACCCAATATTGGTCTCACACTATTATCTTATATATGCATTCCAAATCGTCATCGCTTTCGTAATCGTAGACTAGTTTAGTTTAGCATGATCCTTCAACGAGATCTAGGGGTACTATTACGCGAAGCAATTTCTTTTCAAATATCTTCTTTTGCTTCTTTAGGTTGATTAACCCGTTCATGTCAGTAGCCCAATCAATGTGAAGGAGCGTAGGGTAGGGGTTGTTATCATCCATAATTTACACTACTTCAAAATCAGCCAATGCATTCGCGCCTTCAATATCTATAGTTACTCCTTGCATCCATCCCATGGGGATGATCTTCTACTGATTTTCCATCCTTAACAAAATCATAGACCACTACAGTGTCAGTCTCCCCATCTGCTCGCAAGTCTGGATTAGAAAAATATTCGTGTCTGACCCCAGATCCAGAATAACTTGATCCATTTCATATTCTCCTATCTGTGTGGTCAGTCTCATCTCACATCCTATCCTTTCTTTATGCTTACCAATCTTCCGTACCATGCACAGTTCACCCAAAGTATTTCCGGTGCATCTATTTATAAGTTCCTATAACCCCTTCACAGCCTTGCTATCTGTTACACAAAATTTTGTCACTGTCCTTGTACTCCCTATTCCTTGATCCTGGAGTACCTCTGTAGTGAACCCTAGATGCTTTCCCTTGATCAAGAAACCCCCATTGTGTCTCTCTTCACGAGCATAACAATTCCCTTTTGCACCATTTTCCGAAAATCTTTTATTTTCCCTAGTTTACGAGACCGCCGCTAATGGCTCTTGTCCTCCTTGGGCTGATATGCATGGATTAACATTATCCCTAGAGCCGACCGGAGTGACTCAGCTTTGTTCTAGTCACACCAATCCTCTTATGGAAAGTTTTTTAAATAAAGAGTTGAAGCTTCCAGCTCTAGAAGCTTTGTAATGGAAGTCTGGTAAATGGTTTGGCCAGATGGAGTTGACGATGTCAGTTTGGGCTCCTTTCCCCTATAATTATGGAACTACTTCAAGAGATAAGACCTTCTCCCATAAAGAGAGGATCAATCTCTCATCTATTCATGCTATATAAACCTCCCTTTTTCCCAAGCACAAGTTATTGTTGTAGTGTTAATTTTGGTGTGATACTTCTAATTAAACTTTGGAGTAAACAACAAGCTCTTCATAGTTGTGTGAGGGAGAAGTGTGAATTTCGTTTCGTGGGAAGCCTAAAGGGAAGAGACTTAAAACTATTATTACTAAGGCCATCATGGAATGCTAGTAGAAGTGTGTTGGAACCTAGTTTTGTCGAAGAAGAACAGCAACGTCAAGACAATGGTTGTAATCTCTTTTTGATTCAATATATATGCAACTATTGATTGATTTCCTACATGATGTGTCATCTTACATGTTCATCACTGAATGTTTCTTGACTTTTTAAGTAGCTTGAATTACAATTTGTCTATTATCACGGTTGTTGTTTACTGTTGTTTACTTGTTTCAGGTGTTTGAAGAAGGAAACGAGAGATAGTTGGAGAGAGCAATCAAGTTCATCACCAAATGGGATAAGTGTACTTAGAGGTAGGCCCTCTTAATTTGTTCTAACCTAAGGAAATATTCCATAGAATGTATCGGTTGTGGCTAGAACCATTAGCACTCTAGAGGAATTGTTTGTTTCCACACTCATAAGTTTACTTCACCATACTATCGCACAACATCTTCATGCAGGTCTCTAGAAAGGTCGTAATCATAGAAGGGTCCATTTCTTGAATAGGTTTATCCTGGCTCCCTGAGGTAGAGGCCTTAGTGAAGCTCCTTTTTTCTTCCATGAACATTTTGCATGCGTGCTCCAAATCAAATTCAGCCTCCTTCTCTGGAGCTTTTCAAACCCATGCGTTGTCTTTAGATTTTTTCCCCTTATCATCACCCATTCAAATTCCACTCCAGACCACTATATTCACATTCAGATCCTTTCCATGAGGCTCAACCCTCATCATCTGGAAGTTTCGTGTCGGTTGTGGTGGTAGCACCCCTTTGCCACATATCCTTGCTATTAGTGTAGTATAGTCCTCGGTTTCATGATCAAATTAAGCACAATATTTGCACGATAGACGAGTTGGGTTAGTGCACTCGCAGGCATAGTGTCATGGTCATCCACAATTTTATCAAATCAGCGATCCCCGAATTCTGGCAGGTCCTCCTCCACCTCGGCCTCGTCCACACCCCTAAAATCTTGTCTGCGCCATCCCAGCACTCTGGTCAAGAGGCCACGTTTATGCTTGAACTCTTTAGGTAGGTGTTCTATCAATCATCAATTCATAACTTTGGTAGTTGCACTCATCATTATGTATTGACCTGCAGAATATGTAGAATAGTTGTTGCGGTGTTTGTACAAACTTCTGCAGCGAATGAAAATTATCAATCATATGCTTCCCTTCTACCTAACATATAGCACATCATAATGCAGGCCCCGCACTTAGTCCTGCTCGAGCTTCTGGCCTTCGAGGCATCCATCCTCCTCCTGTAATATACTTCGCAAAGACCAGGCAGCGGTCTTTGTCATGCCCCTAACCTTTACATTTTAGGCACCATATCTCTTCGCACACCTTCGATCGAACTATTCTGTCCTACTTCACACTTTGCATTTTGAGGAAAAAATTTTGCAACTACACATGGATCTGTTGAACCCCAAGATTTGGATCTTGCATCTGTGTTCCATGGAGTCTTATTTCAATCTACAAGGCCTGCGTGAGTCGTAATTTTCTATTGTGATGACGCAACCCTTAGGTGAGGTAGGAGCGAAGCCACGAACCACTCAAGGTGTTTTCCATCTGTTAAGTTCATATTAGCTTCATGAATTTTACACTTCAATCTCTTATCCAACTCCCAAGGTGTCTCACCTAGTTTCATCACGATTTCCTTGAACCCCACAATCGACTACGCCTCCAATTTAGGCCTACTAAACTCTTTATTCAACATGGTCTAAATCTCTACCAACCCAGCATTTGGGTTATCATTAGAGTACTTGATGTACCAAGTTAACACACAATCCTACAAAGCACTAACCAATGTTTCCTTCTTCATGTGATTGTCTGTGATGCCCTGAGCTTCCCACACAGCTTTTACGACAAACAAGAACTGGTTCGGGTCCTCATTTCCCAAGCCCTTAAACAATGTAATCTTGACTGAATTCACCATGTTGAACTATGGTGGAGGTGGCGATGGTGTGGGAGAAGTTGCAGGTGATGGTGGTGAAGGTGGAGGTGGTGTGGGTGGAAGTGGTAGTCGCATCAACCCTTGTTTTATCAACTGAACTGCACTTCATAGAGAGGCCTGTGCTACTCCCTCTTCTTCACTCAAAGGAGGTGAAATTAGTGGGCTATATTCAGGACCCTTTCTTCCTTCATTCTTGTAAGTCTTTCCACTTCGCATAACTCAGAACATCAAGGTAGCTGCATAACCTATTTTTTGCACAATAACATCTTAATCCAAGTATTTAAAGACTTCAAGTACTTACCTCGCAGACCTTTGAAAAAGTGCCGCTCCGGCTCGTTGTAAATGACTAAGGTATCGTCAGTTAATTCTATCACAAACTTCCCTATGATACTATTGAGCCAATAATCGACAGTGCAAGCGATCTTATCCTCTGATCCTTCCAGTCTCTGTACTAACTCTGGGGTCCAGATAATAGGACTGTCAAACCTCCACCTTCCTTGACTGTCTGTTAACTTCACCATCCACTCACAAAACTCAACTAGAAAGGAACAAAAAAAGATTTTTGTATACATGTATTTGTCTAGCCACTATTCCTTTGTCAGCTGCATATTTCTGTTCTCTTGTGCTGCAAATTTGTGGATCTTCCTATCCAACCAATATTCAATCTCTTTCTTTGTTGGATTCCAATGATACGACATATAACATCTCATGAATATTCTTGTTCTTGGCAATGGAACCATTTGTTGGCTTTGTGGGCCCTGACCGAGGTTCGGCGTAAGTCAGCCGAACAAATCCCTACACTATTGGCCCTTTCGGCATGAGCTCGGGGAGTGTAGGCTGAAGTCTCACCTGAAGCAGTATGGGGGATATTGGAACCAAGTTTCTACACCCTGAGATGGTTTTGATGTCAGTTTATACCCCCTGCCCCTACTTTCGAGCAGGTCGCTAGGCCTTAGGGCTCTATCAATCTACCCTTTATTCCGCCCTTCAGTACCTCTGGGAAGGAGAACGATTGACGTTCACGTAGCCCTAACCTACAGTTCAGGCACTTTCGTGCAGCTATGACAATGTATTGTATAGTTGCCCAAGTTGTCTCAATTATTTTGTTTATCTTAGTTAGCATTGCATAAACTGATAGCTCTACTTGTGTTCAATTAGCAGATATAATCACACACATTTGCACATCAAATAAACATTGTAAAACAAACCCAAAATGCAATATAATCAGATGCATTAAAAGAGGCTAAATACACAGTAATTGTAGAATACTTCTATTTATTGATATCATCTAGCTTAATACAGACTCTCTCCACCCGGTGCACACAGCTGCAAGTGTCCGCACACTTAGCTACAAACTTCCACCCTAGGCCTCTGTGCACTCAGCTGCAGAGCCTCTACCTACGCTGAGACCCGAAACACTTAGTCTTCTCTACCAAACTTCCAAGGCTTAATTGTTCTCTAACTGCCTAGAGCTTACTTACTTATCTCCTTTTATACAATCCCATGGTCCGCGGACCATGGGTAGATCTTTCTAGCTAACTTGAAACTTTAAATAAATTAGGGCGGATAACCCTTTATGACGCTTTACACCTTTGTGCTCCACGACAACAAAATGTGAAGTCTTTTCAACTTTATTACAAAATTGTCCCAAAACATGGGCTTTTAGCCCCAAAACTACTCTTGGGGCAACTCGTTCCCAACAAATCCTCTGCATACAACAGTTCTGCCCTGGTCTTGAGGATGAGTCTTTGCCTCCATTCTATACATAGGTGTTCTATACATCATTAATTTATAACATTGGCAGTGGCGCTCATCATGACCTACAAATTTCAAGAAATTGCAAAAACAACTCTTGGGGGGTATGCACAAACTTTTGTAGTAAATGAAAGTTATTCGTTGCATTCTATCAGGTAACCTGACAAATAGCCCACCACAATGCCACTCTCGTGCTCAGACCAACGGTATTTCTACGTTCAGTGGGATAGGGCCTCCTTTAATAAGATAATCTTGAAAAACTAAGAAATGGTCCTTATCATGACCATGACCTTTGCATCTCAAGAAACAAACCTCTACGCAAACCTCAGGCTAGGTTTCCTCTCCCTTCTTCAGGCTTTGCAACTCCATGTGCAGACTAGTTAGCTGTGACTAAATCTGTTGCACAACCAGATTCGTATCTTGAATGGGCAAAGCTTACAATCTCATAACAATCTCTAACGCTTCAGCTTGCATGCCAATTTTCTATTGTGACAACGATAATCTCAGATGGGGTAACAACAAATAAATTTACCAATCACTATTTTTATCATCCATGATCTGCATATTAGAATGTTGCGACAAACACTTCAACCTATGATTAAAGTACCATGCAGACTTCTTTACCTTCTTCTGGATCTCTTTGACCTCTGTCACTGAATGAGGTTGTGACTTAGGCTTCTTGAATTCACTATTGAGCACCTTATTTGTCTCGTCCAGTGTTACATTGGGATGTGTCCAACAATATTTAATGTACCAACTTAGGGCTCTATCTTGCAGTGACGTAAGCAGCTGCACATTCTTTAAATCATCATTTGTAACTTGCTGCAATTTCCACACAGCATATGCTATGAACCAAAACTGTTCAGGGTCTTCTATGGAGCGAAACTTTTAAGGATGGGAAATTATCTTGAAGTTTAAAAACATTGGTGAATCTCACTAGTCCATAATACACAAACTATAAAAATTTTATTGATGTATTTGTAATCTTTTTCAAATTTATAAAGATTTTATATCTAATCTCTATATAATGTTGGTGATTTTTAAGATAAAATAATTTTATATTGTAAAATTTGGGCAAATCATGTTTAGGAAAAAATGAAAATTGGCAAATCCTTTTTTTGGAAAATCAAGGAAACGTAGACCACCTGCAAATATTAGCCCCTAAAATTTTCCATGCTTCTATCCCCAGAACTCTAAATATGGAAATCTTCATTGCATTTTCCATATTGAATTGTGGGGGTGGAGATGGAGGTGGAGCTATAGGTGTAGGTGGCGAGGTGGAGGGGATGGTGGAGGTCGAGCGGATGGATTTGGTATCCCTATGATACCCTGTCTTTTTTCCTATACACACATAAATGTGTCCTTAGAACACCAGTTTCTTCGTCACTATAAGACACTCCTAACAAAGGATTATATTCAACGCCTGAATCTAGGTTTCTTATGAATTTTTTCCACTTCGTGTAGCTGCAATCAGATCCCTTCTAAACATTAATTTAATGGCATAACTTGTTTCTCGCACAATATTATGTTAATCCAAGTCTTCAGGGATTTCAAATACTTACCTCTAGGTCCCTTAAAGAATCATCATTCAGCTTTGCTATAACTTACAAATGTATCAATCGTGAAGTCAGTGATGAATCCACCCAAAATACTATCGATCTAGTAATTGATAGCCCTCGCTAGCTTGTTCTCTGATGCTTCCAGATGCCTTACCGACTCTGCAGTCAACACGATAGGGTTATCTAAATTCCACGTACCCTGATTATCTGCTAATTTCAACAACCATTGGTATAATTCACACGAAAAAGAGAAAAATAAAATCTCATGCTCGTTTGTATACATATATCTATTCAACCATTGTTCCTTTGAGAAACGTGGATTCTTGTTTTCCTAAGCTGCAAATTTTTTCAACTTCAAATCTATCCATTCCTTGATTTATTTCTTAGTTGGAAACCATTTATTCAACATCACACATTACTCAGACAGATCTTGGTCCCAACAGTGGAACGATTTTTTGGCTTGAGGGGTCCTCACCTAGGTTCCAAGTTAGTTGTGCCAACCAAAAAAACCCTAAAGTGCTAGCCCTTTCAGAAACAACCCACTTAACACAAGCTATAGTCTCACCTGAAGTAGTATTGGTGGATGAGAGAACCAGGTTTCTGCATCCAAAGGTCAATGTGATGGTTTCATGTGGCTTCAAGGGCTTATTTCCAACCTTCACGAACCCTAACCCTTAAAATACAGATAATTGCAATAACTAGCAGAAAGAGACCCTAACCATTTGTGAAATGCTTTAAACATTCATAATATCAAGTAATTGAGTAGATATAGTACTCTTGCACATCAATTAAACATTTATTAATATAAATCTGGATAACATAGTGGATACACATAAATTACATAAGATAAAGGCATAGATACACAAGTATAGCTTCAAAACCAGTCTTTATTGATATGATATTTCTGTTACAGACTCCTCTTCCCTATGCACATAGATGCAGGGCCCACGCACTCATCTTGTGGACTTACCAAGGTCTCTATGCGCATAGCAGCAGGAGCCTTCCCCTTCACCTAAGTAGAGGAAACAAACTTTCCCACCTTAGACTACTTGCCCATACAATGATCTTCAAATATGTTATGACCTCGTATGACTCACTAAGACTTATTTATATAGCTCTTTCCATTACAATACCATGGTTTGAGAACCATGGGCAGGTCACAAAACATTCTATATTCTAAGAAACTAAGGGACTAAAGCGCCTTTGACTCCTATGACCTTCGCGCTCTGCTCCCTCAAAATGTGGAGACTTTACATAATTAGTGCAATTGATTAAAAAATTTACCCCAAGGGGACCTTGTCCCAACAACAAGGGAGAGATGAAAGGAGAGGGAGATAGGATAGGAGGGAATACAAAGAGAAGGAGAGGAGAGAGAGAGGGAGGGATACATAAAGATGGAGGGAGAGATAGGGGAGAGAGAAAGAGAGAAGGAGGGAGATAGTGATAGAGCTGGAGGTTAGAGAGAGAGAGAGAGATGGGGGGGGGGAGATAGATGGATATGAGAGAGGAAGGGAGAGAGAGGAAGTAAGAGAGAGAGGAATTGAGAGACAAAAGGAGAGAAGGATAGAGAGAAATGGAGTTGGATGGGTAAAGAGAGAGGGGTAAGAACAAATACATGGAAATATATAGGTGGAGAGAGAGGGGGGGTGACAAAGGAGAGATGGAGAGAGAGTGAGTGAGAGAGGAGAGAAAGGGAGAGATAAATAAGGATAAGAGAGAGAAATGGAGAGAAGGGAAGAGATAAAGAAGGATAGGAGAGAGAAAGGGAGAGAAGGGAAAGGGAGAAAGGGAGACATTGAGATGGAGGGGGAAAGAAAAGGAGGGAGATAATGATAGAGTTGGAGGGAAAATAGAGAGTTATGGGGAGGAGAGAGAGAGGGATATGGGTGAGAAAGGGAGAGATAGGATGGAAAATAGAGGACTTGAGTGAGATAAGGAGAGATGGAGGAAGAGAGAGATGGAGTTGTAGGGAGAGATACGGGGAAGAAGAAATACATAGAGGGAAATATGGGGAGAGAGAGAGAGAGAGGGTGACAAGGGAGAGATGGAGAGAGAGTGAGGGAGAGAGTAGAGTGGCGGGGAAGAGAGAGAGAGAGGAGAGAGAGAGGGAGAGATGAATCCAACCTAGATATGTTATGAGCATATATAAAAAACCCTAGTTTCGTCTTAACCATGGATCTATCAAGCACCGAGAGGGATCAAATCTGTTTTCAATTTAAATGAGGCTTGTATCGCAAGAGATTTGATCCCTCTTGGTGCTCGATAGATTTTGGGTTAAGATGGATCTAGTTTGGTAAAATTATACAGATTAGAAAGTCACCCAACCATTGAGGAAAGAAACTAGTATATTAAAAATAGATAACTTATCTTTTCAATGTTATTGACAATAATCTACATCTTTGGGAATAGTTTGAAGTTGTCGCCTTGAACATATTTCATGTGAAAGCCAAATCTTGGTTTCCACTTGTTTACATACCATTATTTTTATAATATCTTTCGGAAAAAATCACATACGAGATATTCTCATCGACGCGTTTTGAACCAGCTAGTGTGGTTCATCTTTAGGACAAGATGAGGAATGAGATCCAAGCATTTAGATAAATAGATGTAGAGAGTTGCTAACTAGTCATTAGGGATAACATCTAGTTTGACTAAGGGTAGGAATTAGAAAAGGTTTTGACCCAAAAAGGTTAAGGGAAAAGAATTTAAAAATAATTGGATAAAATAATGATATAAAAAGTTATAATTTAGAAAAAATAATAACCCCTTATAACTAAATTAATTAATATAATATTCTAAAAAATCATTAAATAATTTTAAGAGTCATAAATTAGATACTATTAATAAATGATATTCTAAAAAGTATTAATATTTTAATCTTATTCATATAATTATTAAATAATCTTAGATAGTCATAAATTAGATAATAGGAGGATTAACAAACAATATTATAAAAATATATAATATAATAATATTGAATAGGGTAAAAAATAGTAGGGGTTTTTACCAAAGGGTTAAGGGAAACTAATTAAGGAGAATAAATTACTATAAAGTAAGAGGTTATAATAAGTTGATTAAAAATAAATAATAAAATTAACTCCCTATATAACCTCATTGATGAATATAATATTATATTAATTAACCTCTAGTATAACCTCATTAATGAATATAAAATTATATTAATATTAAGGATTAATCTTATTCATATCACCAAAAATAAAA
The DNA here is from genome assembly GCA_031772625.1 of Pinus tabuliformis. Lineage (NCBI taxonomy): Eukaryota > Viridiplantae > Streptophyta > Pinopsida > Pinales > Pinaceae > Pinus > Pinus tabuliformis. The sequence continues at coordinate 345,222,173 of CM062812.1, forward strand.
ATAATTTAAGAGAGCACAAAGAATCCAGCTTCTGCTGATACTCCAGCCATCATCTCTATTTACCTTTATTTTTTTTCATCAAGGTTCTTTTTTTACTAATTTTTCCAATTATTTTAAGAATATATCATTGAAATTTAAAATAAAAATTGTTTCCCTTCTTTTGATGTTTTTAATCATCTATCTAATGTTCTCAATCATCCATCTTTCAAATGGAATTTTTCCCTATCAATAAGAAAATAGTCATATCATTAATACCTTTACATCCATTCTCAACTTCACTATACCCTTATTCCCATTCTCAATGTTACTATACAAAAAACAAATTATAATTAAACCCTTTTCATTCAAGCCATTAGAATTTATGATCATTATTTCAATGAGAAATAAAAAGCCAACTTAACTAAGGTCATTGTGACCAATGGTAACTTCACATTTTAAGTCAACAAGACCCTTCGCTCAACTAATGATTCTAAATATTAAAAGCTCATTCTTCCTTCATTCTCTTAACTTTCATTTTTCTTCCCTGTGCCTAACAAATTACTAATAATATATTTAATATTTTTCCATATAGGAATATTAAAATTCTCTTTAGACCCATAAAACCTTATAAAATCCTTAAATAAATATTTAAAAAATCTAAGGGTACTTATGATCCCATGCCTCACCAAGGAATTTAGAAATTATATTTCTCTTATGGAAAATCTCACACACACACACACACACACACACACATATATATATATATATATATATATATATATATATATATACACACATATATATATATATATATATATATATATATATATATATATATATATATATATATATAGGCCTAATAGTTCATTTGAAGTTAGTCTTGAAAAGCATCTACCATATAATTGATATCTTCCATAATTCTCTCACTAAACCAACTATTGCTATTGTTGAGAACTTCTTCTTTTTTGTTGATCAAAAACACTGCAATTTTATTACCATGAGGAAAATGGGTACATTCATATCTTCATCGGCTTGTCCTACCTCATTCTGACTGGATTTGTTGGCAAGGAGAGAGGAAATATGAAGCAGAAGATTTAGCAATTGACACTTTATTTCGAAAGGGCTATGAAGCCATATTGTCGAGAAAACTGAACAAATAAGAAAATAACCTATCAAAGGGATAGCAAGGTGGTAGATGTGAATGAAACATGGTTTCAGATACTAATTGACCCTATTTCTCATGCATGTGGTAGTAAATGTGCTCCATATAGGCCTCTAACTCTTGCAAGCATTCATTTTTTTGCCACTGGCTTCTGCGAACATTTTCTAGTTATGCCAGAATTTCTAGTTGATAGAATTGTATGTAATTGAAATAAGCCAAATTTTCATTTTGATCCTTGTATCTATGACCTCAAAGGATATCCATGTTTGCATAGATCCCTCGTAGTTTTGTAGTAATTGATTTTTGGGAGGGAGCCTGAACAACACGACTAGGATAAGGAGTGGGGTTCTACGCTACCTCCTCTGGTCTATTTAGACTCGTTGAGTGTTATTCAATAGAGGATTAGATGCCTCCCACACAAGGTACTATATGGGCATGGTGTCCACCTCCTCTATGGAGCCTTTCTCTATGATGCGACATACCTACAGGCAAAGGGAGTTTCCCAGACAAAACAATACCCCAAATGAACTGACCCACCAAATCTCCACGACAGGAAAATTTTAAAATTTCCAACCATAGGACAAGACAGTGGTAGGGATTCAATTCTACTATACTAACGCAGTAGGACCAGACTTCCCCAAGCCCTCGACACTATAGAAATGAACCAACCCTGAGAATGGAAGAAGACCCCAAGACTTAACACAACAAAGCCCACGAAACAAGGTTGAGAACCTGCTAAACCATCAAATTCCAACCAATTTAAATGTCAGTACCTCATGAAATGTGAATACATACTCGAGATGTCACCCAATTACTTTCCCAAACTCAAACCTAAGACATGTTGGGGCCTCAAACACAAAGTAGGGGCACAAGTGACCATAATTCTACAAACGAAAGCCCAGATCGCTCATCACAAGGACTTGTAGCAACTAGCTAAGATTGAAAATATATTGACACCCCTAAAACCCCCCCACAGGAACACTGAACCGAGTCTGAGCCCTAAAACCTCTGAGAACTACTAAATTGACCTAGCAATGCCACGCTTTCGTAAGGGTGATAGTGACAACAAGACCAACAGAAAGAGAATTAAAGACAACCAACAAATACTAGCAAGAAAGGAAGCACATTACTCAAACTTGTAAACCGATGTTACACCACCAACACTCAAAGAAGGTAGCTAGTAGATGGAGGAGGAGTGACCCAAAAGATACCCAACCATTTAACAAAGAATTATCACCTGACACAACTGCTCCTAGGTCCCAAATGAAGTCCTAATAACAATACCACGAAAAATGGTCAACTTTGACATTTTATCCCTAACAATCCCAAATTTTTAGATTTCATCGAAGGAATGAACAACAAGAATAACTGTAACCACCTTGCATAATGTCTCTTCCCATCACCCAACACAACCAAATTGTTATGCAACCAACTCACAAAATAGAAGAAGAGATAGATCAAACCACTTCAAAGATAACCTCTTCGAGGGGGAAACCTCCTTTACTTTACACAAATGAAAAAAAATTGGATGATAAAAATGGAAAAACCTCCTTTCTATATATAGGACTCTAAGGAATCACAATATAATCAAAGCCGACATAACAATAATAATGTAAGGCATAACAATAATAATAGTGGGCTTCTATGGGGCACAATAATAACAATATTGGGACTACACTAATAAAAATGAGGGAATACATTAGTATTATAGGGACCTAACATGCCCCTCTCCTTTAAAAATGTGATTTCGTCAATGCCTGAGTAGTTCTGGATGCCTTTGTATAAAATTCATAGCCTCCCATGTGAAATCTTCCACAGGTAAGTTCTTCCATTTCATGAGATACTTTGAAGTTGATCGATTTCATAGTTGTTGATTTCTTGTTTTTATGACTTCTTCAGGTTCCAATATGATTTTTCCTTCCTCGTCAAGTTCTGGAAATATTGTTTGAACTCAGAGATTATCACCTATAACCTTCTTTAAGCATGAAACATGGGAAATTAGGTGAACTCTAGAAGATGTAGGAAGCTTCAATTTGTATGCCATAGTACCAATCTTTTGCAACACCTTGTAAGGACCATAATACTTTGGTGATAATTTATTATCCTTCTTAGCTTGCTTGACAGACATTTGTTTGTATGGTTGTAGCTGTAAAAATACCCCGACGCCTACACCAAAACTTATTTCATTGCGATGTTCATATGCCTGTTGTTTCATTCTATTTTGTGCCAAAATGAGGTTATACTTTAAGAGTTGGAGAAATTGTCTCTCATGCTCGATGTGATCATCCATTGCTTGAACCTTAGAATTTTCTCTTAAATATTATGTGATGGATGGTGAATTTATATCCATAAAGTGCCACAAATGGGGTCATTTTTTATGTAGTATGGAAGGGAGTGTTATATCACCATTCAACCAAAGGTAACCACTTGACCCAATGTGTCATTTTATCATATACAAAGCAACAAATATATCCTTCCAAACATTTGTTCACTATCTCATTTTACCCATCTGATTGAGGATGATAAGATGAGTTATGAGCTAATTGAGTACCTAGAAAAGAAAATAATTCCTTCCAAAAAATTCTAGTCAAAACAGGATCTTTGTCGCTTACAATAATCTTTGGTTTTCCATGTAGCTTTTGAATTGTTTCCATAAATGTAGTAGAAAGTACTTTTATAGCTCCAAATCTCACTCTTGATGTTTGTGATGCTACACTCATGGCCTAGGGCAACCCCTCCTTCCAAACCTAGTCCGAATACTTAAAAAATAGTGTTTCGGTCCCTATACGTGACATTGCCCTAAGCTAAACGCTTGTGTATGCGGGTCTGTGTATACCCAACCCACGTATATGTCTTAAAACACTTAAAAAAATTAAATCTCCTTAATTTCGATGGAGATCACGGGTTTTACCTATTGATTACCTATTAGTGCCCATGGCCCAACTATTCCCAAGTGTTTCTTTATTGGAGATAACTAAAAAAAAGTAAGGAATGATATCACCTAAATCTTCCTCTCATTGGCTCCAACCGGAACAGTCCTTTGATTCCGTCCAATCCTAGGTCTTTAAAAGGCTCCATCCATGACTCACACAAGGATATCTCAACTAGTGAAAATACATCATAACTCAAGGAAACAAGGGTTTCCTGTAATGGGGGAAGTGCTAGAAGCATAAGGATCTTCAGACCTGATCAGGGATAATCTCAGCAGGGTGATTTTTCTCTCTATTCTCTCCTCCCTTACGCCTTCCCATTGAAGCCTTCTTATACTTCTCCCAAAGTATTTTTTTAGTTGGGAATTCGTTGGGAACATTTGGGCCATGGGCACTAATAGGTAATCAACAAGTAAAACTCGTGATCTTTGCTCGAAATTAAGTATATTTAATTTTTTTAAGTGTTTTAAGGCATATACGTGGGTTGGGTATACATAGACCCGCGTGCACGTGCATTTAACTCAAGGCAATGTCATGTATAGGGAGTAAATGATCCATGTGGATATTGGTGGCCACCTTCCAAGTCCACCTGGACCCTCACCATTGTTTCTCTCAGCATTTTCAGTTTCCTTAATTGTAGCACAACTTACTATTTTTAGCAGTTTTTCGGGTCCTGAACTTCCAGAGTCGTTTTGAGGCCCTAAACGACGTTGTCTCCCAAAGTGGTAGTGCTCAGATAGGTCTTTCTAACGAGCTATGGTACGCATCAAATGGAGATCGTATGCCAAAGTTACGACCCCGGGAAGTTGATGTACCAATTTACCCAAACGGGGCCCACAGTTTGGTGTTTCATCTTCTAGGGTTAGGTTTTGGAATGTTAAGGGTTTTCCATTGTTTCTCAAAAATAAATAGGCCTTCGAGCCTCATTGTAACACAGCTTAGAGGCATGTAGCCACCACATCTCTTCTCAGAGATAAGCTACCATCGCCCTAGGTAGTTTATTTCCATTACTGTTTGTAAGAATATTTCAGTGTTTTACATTAATGAAATGAAGTATTATTTCCGCTGCATATCTGTGTTTATGATTATCTCTGTAATTTGTTGCGTTCCTATTTAAGTTTGGATTAGTGGTATCAGAGCGGTCTTCTTTTTTCTCTGTTTTTCTTTGCATGTCCCCAACGAGGTCGAGATATAAGGAGTTAGGGCTTGATTTGGTCGAACCTTCGCAAGACCAGCCTCGCAAATCCCGATGACCTCCCATGGCGGATGAGAAGAAAGACGAGGGGGCAGGAGATCCTATCAAAATCTTGCTCGAAGAAGCCCTCAAGTGACAACGGAACACGATGATGGACAACTTTGCCGAGATCCTTCAGCGGCTACCCAGAAGCGATGCATCGGCTTCCAGCAGCTACTCTAGAAATGCCATGCCCTTTAAGGTACAAGTTAATTTTGAATCCCCATATTCGAGGGTCAAATAGATGCAGATGTTGTAGATAAATGGTTAAATTTGCTAGAGGGTTATTTTTCTGTTCATGAATTTTGGAGTTGGGAAAAGATTTTTTTCGCTCTTCTCAAAGCAGCCCCCCACGTCAAGGACTAGTGGGAAACCTATTGCGAGCAGAAGGATGAAAGTACCGGCTCACTATTTTCAACCACACCCACCTGGAATTCATTCCGGGATGCCATCAAGGAGCAGTACTACCCTGTCGGAAGCTATGAGGATGAATACATAAAGTGGACCATGCTGCGGCAAGGAAGGGACCAAGACGTGCTGGAGTTCACCAATCTTTTCCATACCCTTTGCACAAAGTTGGGTATCAGGGATTTGGAGCAGCATTTGATACTCAAATACCGCGACTGCCTGCACAGGTACCTCTAGGAAGGAATACAATTCCTAAACATCTCCTCGCTCGGCACAGCATACCAATATGTCATCAAGGTCGAGCAGAAGTTTAAACAAAAGAAGCGAGACTTTGGATCTGCGAATCCATAGCAGGGGAAAGGTGCCCGTAAACAACAGAACAAATGACAAAGCCAAGGTGGGGCCGCCCAAGACAACCCGCAAGCTGCAAGCAAAGAACAACGTTGCAAAGCCGAAAAAGGACACGGGAAAATGATGTGAGTTCCATAAGAGCTCCACTCACAACACAAGTGAGTGTCGGGCCAAGTAGTCACTGGTGGTTGAGCTAAAGGTTTCAGAATCAGATGCATGTTCTAACTCTGAGTCAGAACCCGACAAGGGGAATGAAAAAGGGAAACAGATCATTGATGCGGATCCCAACGCCACTGTTGCTACCGCCAAGATCCAAAAAAATGAACTCGAAGATCTAGAGGAGGAGGAGCGTCTCTTCCACTCCCAGATGTGGGTAAAGGGCTCCCCACTATAGTTCATTGTTGGTAGCGGGAGCCAAAAGAACCTCATTTCGGCAAAGATCGTGAAGCGTTTGGGTTTACCGACCACAACACATCCACAACCGTACACCATCAGGTGGCTTCATCAAAGACGGGATCTTCATGTGAGCCAGCAGTGTCGCCTTCCATACAACATCAAGCCCTTCACGGATGAGGTATTGTGTGACATTGCTCCCCTTGAAGTTTGTGATGTATTATTAGGACAACCATACTTGTGGAAGCGACATGCTATGTATGAATCAAGGCCCTGTGCTGTTATTATTACATTGGGAAATAAGTTGTACAGGATACCAGAGGTAGCACTGCCTATGGCCATCTCTTTGATTACTGCAAAACAATGCAGTAAGATCATTTCCAAAACCAGGAAATTTGTTTTCCTGATGATACGCCCTCAAGGAAAGAAGAATATGATGGCCACGACCTCCAGACAGGGCCCCTCCTCACGACAACTACATATGGACAAGGTCGTGGAGGAGTACGAGGATATCTTCACCTCCCCCGCAAGGGTTCCTCTACACTGTCAAGTCAAGCACACCATCAATCTGACCCCAAGTGCACCGCTACCCAATGGACCAATTTATCGGCACTCCATTATGGAGAATGATGAAATCAAGAGGCAGATTTAAGAGCTCCTACAAAAAGGTCGCATCCGTCTGAGTTCGTCGCCTTGTGGGAGCCCGATCGTGTTGGTACAGAAGAAGGATGGGACTTGGAGACTCTGTATTGACTATCAGGCACTGAACAAGATCACTGTCCGTAATAGGTACCTGATCCCATGGATTGATGACCTCCTGGACCAACTAAAGGGGGAAAAATATTTCAGCAAGATCGATCTGAAGTCAGGATATCACCAGGTATCAATCGAACCCTATGATGTGTGGAAGACTGCCTTAAAAGCCAAGGAGGGCCTTTTCGAATGGTTGGTTATGCCTTTCAGATTGACGAATGCTCCTGTGACCTTCATGAGGCTAATGGATGACATCTTGCGGCCATTCACCAATTCATTTGTAGTGGTATACTTAGATGACATTCTGATCTTTAGCCAGAATTGGGAAGAGCACCTCCACCATATCCAACAGGTTCTCCAAACACTGCGGCAACACAAGCTATGTGCCAATTTGGAGAAATGCACTTTTGGCATGACCCAAGTTCAGTATCTGGGATACATTATTGATGAACAAGGGGTGCATGTGGATCCAGCCAAGATCCAAGTCATTCAAGATTTTCCATCTCCAACCACTCTGACAGAGCTCCGCAGCTTTTTAGGTCTTGCCAACATCTATCGCGGGTTCGTGTTGGGATTTTCTCATATCACTTGGCCCTTGAGTCAAGTCACCAAGGGAGGAGCGAAAGCAAAATTCTTTTGGTTTGAATCTCAATAGAAGGCATTCATAGAGTTGAAAGATTGCCTCTGCACAGCACCAGTGCTTGCGTTACCAGATTTACAACAACCATTTGAGGTTGAGACAGATGCCTCTGACCATGCTATTGGGGTAGTCCTTACTCAACACGGGCATCCAATGGCATATCATAGTGAAACACTTTCAGACACAGTGCGGAAGTATCCCACTTATGATAAAGAGATGCATTCCGTTGTGCAGGCCTGCCGACAATGGAAGCATTACATTTTGGGGAAGGAAACGGTCATCCACACAAACCACCGACCCCTGCAGTTCATATAGACCCAAGGGAAATTGCAAAATGATCGCCATCATAAGTGGTCTACATACCCACAACAATTCCATTTGAATATCAAGTATAAGAAGGGCAACACCAATAATGTTGCATATTGCCTTAGTCAACCACCGATCATGGCGTTAACCATCGCTCAACTCTTATGGGCACGAGACATCTAATTGGCCACTTCTCGACAAAAGCGACCCAAAATTTGTCCACACATACCAGACACTCTTGGAGGGTCAGCATGTTCCATATTTTCACCTCCAGGATGCCCTTTTATGCCACCTGGGTCACCTTTGTGTTCCTTCAAGCGAGCGTGCCAAGATGATTTGGGAAGCACACTACAGTCGAGCTGCTGGGCATTTCGGGGTCGAGAAAATAGTGGCAGTACTGCAAAAGTATTTCTATTGGCCGAATCTTCGACAGGATATTGGGAAGTACATCAAATCATGTACTGCTTGTGCCATTGCCAAACCAACCATCAAGAAGCAAGGCCTCTATGCCCCACTACCTACCCCTAGTCAGCCTTGGGAATCCATCTCCATGGATTACATGTCAGGCCTTCCTTCCACTAAGCATGGAAATGACTTTGTTTCTGTGGTCGTCGACATGTTCTCAAAGATGGCTATTATGGCGACCTGTAAGAAGAATATCACAACATAAGCCACTGCTAAACTCTTCTTTGAACGAGTGTGGGTGCACTTTGGGATCCCATAGTCTATCATCTCAGATCAGGACAGTCAGTTCCTTAGTACATTCTGGTTTAGTCTCTGGTCAATGCTGGACACCAAACTCACTAAGTCCATAGCCTTCCATCCTCAAACTGATGGCCAGACAGAGGTTGTCAATAGGATGATTGTGCACATTCTACGCATGTACAACTCAAAGCATCCATGCACATGGGACGAGAGCCTCCCCTATCTTCAGCACAGCTACAACTGAGCTCTTCATAGCTCTACTGGCCACAACCCTTTTCAGGTGGGCTTGGGATTCCAGCCACTATGCCCCATTGACGTGGCCATGCCACTTTGTTGTTGGGAAAAGTATCCAATACGGAATGACCCTATCCCACTCTAAGGGTGATAGTACCTCAGCAACAATCAAAGCAAAGCTATTCGAGATTACTTCTTTATGAGATGTAAGAGAGGGGAGAAAGAGATCCACTAACCGTTGTCTTCCGCTAATGATTGATCCAATCTTCTCTCTTTTCTGCTTGCTCCCAGCTCCTTGCTCTTTCACTGGCCCAGCTACGCCAAGATCCTGCAAAATGACAAGAGAGGGAAACTACAAGAAGCATACATTCATAATTGATTCAAGGATTAGAATAAATCAAATACACAAGTATAGCAATACACCATTGAGACACATGCATATAGAAGAACCTCAAATGCTTTATTAATGGAAGAAGTAAAGTTCAGGAAGTAATACAACCATAAAAGGCCCAATCCAGCATCACCTCCCAGCAGAAAGAAATCTCCTCTTCACCTCCTTCAAGCAAATCACCCAATAGTTCTATACTCAAACCAACAACACTTCCTTACATTCACAAGATTCCAGCCTCCATAGACCTCATGAGAGAGCTCTATATCTAGGAGTTTTGGAGAAAGGATGAGTCAGCTTGTAGCTGGCATGAAGCTGACTAGTGTCCTCTCCCACTTTAGTTATTCTTCAGTTATTGAGTCCACTTGGAGGTTCTTGCTTCCACTTGGAGATCTAGACCCTCTTACTCATCACAAGTCGAATTCCCTGATCCAAGTGTCATTTTGGAAGCTTCCTGAGCATTGACACCTTGAGGAATGACTGTGCCACATGTCCCAACTCGCCCAGCGCAGGTAGCCTTCTTTGCAGTTGACATTCAGCGCAGGTAGACAGTGTAGCTCTTGACATTCAGCGCAGATGCTCAGTGGAGCAGTTGACATGATCCAGAATTAGCTTGTTTTTGAGTGTTTTCAGGTGGAGAACTGATATTTAGTGCTGTGGTTTGCTGACCTTGTTCCTCTAAGGGCAGGAACAACATGTTTAGGGACTTTGGATCCCTTAGATTATTGACATTTCATGCTTCATGCTGTAAGGCACAAAAATGTCTATAACAGTTGCCCCCTAAAGTATGAGGTCTTTTATCGGGTGAAATGCTTTATCAGGAGGATCTGAAGTTCATTCAATCGCTGAGAGGTGACCTGTAATAAAATACAATACAATACATTATTTTCATTCTGCTTTCATGATCTAGCTGAGGCGGGCATTCCCATGCTCAGCTTTATAAATTCATTTTGGTACATAGAACAGACGATCGTCTGATGGTAGACTGATAATTCTCTGCTGAAATTATCATCCTTTGAGTAGGATGATCATCTGCTGTAATGATGTACATATCAAATGTCTTTATATTTCCTGAATATATATCGCAGCCTGGATGGATGAAACTAGATCCGGGGTCTTCAAACTCGTTCGATCTTCACTCTAAGTACAAGTCGATCCATGTGAGAATTGCGCTGAAGTCGAACATGGAAAGACATCGCTTGATTACCGGTCAATAATGTAAACCGTTAACAAGCGCGAGAGGAATCACCGATAATGATAATGACCCTCAAGGTACTGCAGTACAATTCACGTGGTGTGAATAAAGGATTTGGTGTCGAACACCACGAAAAATCTTCTGGTCGAAGGTCATTGATGTATACCTGTCGCCGGAAGTGAGAAACTTGCCATTGAGGCATGCAAGCTTCAAAGTACTGAGGGGGGTGTTCCTAGATCAAATTCTTGGATAATGAGCTGAAGTCGACAAGAAGCGATCCGTCAAAGGAGGGCCTTAATGAATCCCACATCAGTGACACGGAACGGAGCTAATGATTTTAGTGGAGGTGAAAACAATCTGTGAAATATGATTCAGGGTGGCGATCATGGGTGGATGAAGGATAATGTATGGCAGTGGATGGGACACGGTTGACTCTTTCTGAACAACATCTCTTGAACATATAACGACACTGATGTGATGGATCGGTAGCATTACCCCAAATGTGGATGGTTTGGCGAAGACCATGGTGATGAGACCGGTGAATGAAACAACCCAACCCGATGTGATATGGAGGAAAAGTGTCATGTTCAAGAGCGACTTTCTACCATTAAAGCTTTGAGATTCTCCCAATTTTTCCCCAGTCATTTCTGACCAGTACCTCTTTATTTTTGTCAAGCTTGAGGAGGATAACATATGCTTGTTCTATAACCTGCCCTTCGGGAAAGCCCATCGCTATGTTTTAACGAGCCTAGCGATAGGGAAACTCGTTCTTGTCTAAAGACAAGTTTGTCGCTATTTAATCATTTTAACGAGTCTAACGACAAGGAAAACTCGGTCCTTTTCATTTTTAGAGAGTTTGAAAATGTACAAAAAGTTAACTCCAAAATTCCTTTTTCGTCATCTAATCCCTTAAGTCCGAAAAAGTATAAAACAATATAGAAGGGATGAGTTTTCGATAACTTTAACGAGCCGAATAAAACAAGCGCTCGACCTTTTTGTGTAATAATCCCTCAGGTCCAAAAAGATTAAAATCTAGAGGAGGAATAGCTCTTCCGGTCACTTTAACGAGCTGGAAGGCCAAAACTCGGCAAACTTTTCATATTTTACGAGTCAAATGAAAAGAGCTCAAAGAAGACTCGTCTTTTGAGGAACGAGTGATAAACAGGGATAGCAGCAGATTCCAGGTACAGGTTGGAATTTTCCAATCATGGCAGTGTCACAAGGATGGCTAGGTGAAATCACTCTTCACAGCTGTTCCTCAAAATAGGTAAACAATCATATGGAGGTGAACGATTGGCCAAATGAAATGGAGGTGGCAGGTGCAAACACGACCAAGGCTTTTTATGGCTAATAAATTTACGATCACAATGGTTATTTACCGGGATAGGTTCATTTTTTATTTAAAAATGAGCTTAAACTCTGGGGGAAACATTGCTCACTGCTTTTATTTATTTTTTAACAAGCATGAAGACCGCCTTAAAACTGCTCGGATCTTGCGTTTATTTTTTAACGAGCATGAACTTTATGCCAAAACTGCTCGAATCTCGCTTTTCTATTTTTTAACGAGCATAGATTCCGCGGTAAAACTGCTCGAAAATACCAGTCATAAGATAAGAATGTCTCCTGTGAGATCTCTATTTTTTATAGAGCTTCATCTTCACTAAGCTTTTCTCCCTCTCATCCTTTCTTTACGCAAGTTCGGAAACGGCTAATCCCAAAAACAGATAAATAACCGCTCTTAGCTTGCACTCCAAAAGGTTTGCATGCCCCCAGGTATAAAATACAATTTCAAGGCTGCCCCTCCTCTCCCCCACTTCTGCTTTTCTTTGGGTGTTCACAGCTACTTGTCGTCTTGCTAGTCTAATGTTAACGATACTTGTCTTCTCGTTATTTTTAACGGGTCTTATGCGGTACTTGTCTTCCTGTCAGCCCAACTTTTAACAGATCTTTTGCAAGATCGCAAGAGAACAGCTACTTGCGACAAGAGAAGAACACTACTCAAAGATAAAACATTGGTGTTATTGAGGGAGGCTTGCCTTTTTCTGGTTACCCAAAGATTGTTTCGTTAATCTTTCAAACAAAACATTTCCTCAGCACTGTCTACCGAAGTAGATAATGGTGAATGACCTTTGTCAAACAAGTAACCTTGACAAAAGAATCCTATTCTAGAACAACCCCTCTTCCATCCACGGACGGGGTACGGACTAGTCATATTCTCTCGCAGAAATTCTACCTTATACCCAGGGTTTCCTCTGCCCGAAGCAGACCAGGATGCATGCCCCCTGGGTTCCAGTCCCATCTTTCCTAATCACTCGCACTCATCAGGAAGGAGGACTGGGGGTGGAGACATTTCTTGATTGAATAGACCATTGAGGGTTGGTATGTGACTATTTGCGATGCGTGATCCCGGAAATGAAAGTTGGTCTACGAGCTTGACCATTCTTCCTTCGTGTGGAAAACAAATTACTCTAAAGAGTGAGGAGACTATTGCTCCCATGCAATATATATAGTCTTGTCCAAGGAGTAGGTTATAAACCAAGGGTCCTTGAACAACCATCATGTTCATTTGAACGGTCTTCCCTTTCAACGTAACAGGTACATTGGGGAGGATCCCTAATGGTCGACTGGTTCCTTTATCAAAACCCGAGAGATTTCTTATCTCAGGCAAAAGCGTCGGGGAACCCAGTGCTTTCCAAGCAATAGAGGAAAGGATACTCACAGATGCCCCTTCATCAATGATAGTTCCAGCCATTACCATTATATAAATTTGGACTATGATTCTGAATGGTACACTGGCTGGCAACCGGGGTCTGCCTAGTTGGTTCCAATCAAAGGATACAACCAGGTTGCTTGGTGGTGGGACCGAATATACGGCCGGATATGACCCTGACGATGTTCCTTCCTGCGATAAAGGAATGGGCGCATTGCCCTGATGCTCATCAGAGTCGGTGTTGATGAAAAGAATCTGGATGGTGTCATCCTTATTCTCTTCAGTGAGGGTGTCATTTGAAGATGAATCTTCATTGACGGTGTCATTTGAAGATGAAACCTCTGAAGGCGGAACCGGGTCAACTGCCGTTTCAACCTTTGAACTTTCGTCCGGTCTGGATTCAGTAGGTTCATTCTCAATGACTGACGCTTCAGCTGACCACTTGAGTGGTCCAGCTGTATTTTCAACCAACGAAGGACTTGGCACGAGTTTTTTGTATCCATGAGGAAGTCTCAACGGTGAAACCGGGCGATCTTCCAAAACTCTCTTCACTTCGTCTAAGAAGGGACAACGGTGGATGGCGTGATCGCCTTCACACAGTCTGCAGGGGGATCTTGCTCCCCCTCTTTGTCTTGAACCTTCACTTTCACTGGTTGACAGTAAGCATTCAACATGGCTATCAGAGGTTGATGCTCCCGAACTGTGCAAACGAAGGGACCAGTCCCTTAGTATCCAGGGAATACAGGGACAATCTCTATGGAAGTGGTCTCCTCTACATATGACACATGGCGATTTAGGCCCGGTCTGTGCTGTGTGTGGATTTTTGTCAGATGTCTTTTGCTTGCTCCCAGTCGCCTTAGGCTCCTTCTTCTTCTTCTCTTTCTTCTTCTTCTCCTTCTTCTCCATGGGAGCTTGGCTTTTGCCGGCTCTACCTTGCGAAGATGAAGGATTGGAGGAAGAGTTATAAGAAGTAGAAGGCTGATGGGCAGCTCTAGACTGATCTAACTGTTGACTCGACTGTTCAGGAACCATGGTGTTCTGAACTACATTGGTTGAGAATAGCCAAATAGGCAGGCCAATTGTCAGTCCTAGAAGCGACAATGTGGCCATGTGGGGCGCACCAACTTCTCCCCAAGAGGAGAAAGGACTAGGATTTCCATCATGTGGAATTCCTTGGTTGGGGCGTTCCATGTTCTCAACCTACAGATCAACGCAGGAATAGGAGGTGATTATGTTCCGTTTAAAATAAATTTTATAACGATGCTTTAGAGACAACTTGCTTTTTCACTTTTTAAGAGTCGAGAAAAAGCTAAAGATGACTCTAGTCTCCTTCGATGTTTTAACGAGCCCGAAGTGACAAATGCTCGGATGGAATTTTTCAGTTATAGAGTTTGAAAAAGGCCAAAAGAAACTTCTTTGGAGATCTAGGCAGAGGGTGTGCCAAACTTTTCTCAAAACCACAGAATACGTTTTACAGTACGAGTGGTCAATCTTCGTGAATGCTGTGTTCACTACATTGCGATCAGTAGGGCGGCCGACACGGTTTCCTATGGATAAAGGCTTTGTTCCTATAGGGGTCTCCCAATATATACGCGACGGTACGTGGGAGCACAAGTCCGTATTGATACTTATCGCTTCACTGCGGAGGAATCACCCAACCACTCAACGCTAAGATATCACGTTT
Source organism: Pinus tabuliformis (assembly GCA_031772625.1). Classification (NCBI taxonomy): domain Eukaryota; kingdom Viridiplantae; phylum Streptophyta; class Pinopsida; order Pinales; family Pinaceae; genus Pinus; species Pinus tabuliformis. Next base: position 345,237,245 of record CM062812.1, read on the forward strand.
AACGACGCCGGAACACGTCTCTAGCTTAGACCTCTATGTGTTTGCGTTATGTTTCAATGCGTTGTTATGTAAATTCAATTTATTTTAAGGTTGATCTTGTTTAGCAGTTTGCCTTTATGGATCACCATGAGATGTATAGTAACACTCCTAAATGCAGTCTAAGATGATAAGCAAGCTTTTCAATCTTTCAACTTTGAAAATCTTAACTACTGAGGGAAAAGAAAGACATCATCTTTTCACACAGATCATAGAACACACACTAATGCACTTTTCCCTAAATCAACATGCAAACTGTCAAAATGCACATGCACAATGCAGGTATTTCTATTCTCTTTCTTAATGTTGGTGTAATACAAAAAGAAAGCTGTTGTATAATTTCGAATTCAATTTCAAGTGAAAGCAAACAAGCTTGTCCAAAATCAAAAGACACCTTAAGATTTACTTGTTTCGACACTAGAAATATATAAATTCAAACCATATGACGAAAGAAAAAGCTCAATCAGCTATGAACAACAAACAAACTAACTCTTAAGATCAAAACGACACTTATCACAGGTCTAGATCCAAGAGGCCACAACAAGACAAGTTCACTTTTCGTTATGGGAAACTGCAAATGATATAAGAAATACACAAAGAACAAACACAGTTTCTTTATACAAACGAGGCGGAATAGTGGCAAGGAAAGTTGGTTTCAGATAGGTACATTGACTGGTAACAGGCTGCAAAAACAAAGATGAAAACAGGGCAATAAACAGGAGGGAACCCCAGTGGCACTAGGCAAAACTGGTTCAACGCAGGTAGTACATTGGCAGTTTGACCTTCAGCGCAGGTAGCCCCTTCGGGAACTGCGCTGAAATGTAGACTGCCTTCATAGTGCCTGCACTGAAGAGATAAACTTTCGTTTTTCTCAGTTTCTGGGTCACAGATTGCTAAAAAATTCACAGTTTTTGGCCAAATCAGAAGCTATCAGTCAAGTACACACTAAGGGATGAAAAGGAGGATGAAAAGCTATCACTAAGAGCTGTTCAGAGTCCTTGTGGATCAGCTCTTCAAATCATAAACTTGCCTAGAAACTGAGCTAGAGTAGCTGCCCTCTACTTTGCATTTGAAAGATCCAAATGCAGTTCGATTCGGTACTCCCTGTGTTTATGAAATGAATAGCAAAAACACAAATAACCAACAAGATACGATCCCCAGTGGAGTCGCCAATTTGTTGTTGGGAAAAGTATCCAATACGGAATGACCCTATCCCACTCTAAGGGTGATAGTACCTCAGCAACAATCAAAGCAAAGCTATTCGAGATTACTTCTTTATGAGATGTAATAGAGGGGAGAAAGAGATCCACTAACCATTGTCTTCCGCTAATGATTGATCCAATCTTCTCTCTTTGATGCTTGCTCCCAGCTCCTTGCTCTTTCACTGGCCCAGCTACGCCAAGATCCTGCAAAATGACAAGAGAGGGAAACTACAAGAAGCATACATTCATAATTGATTCAAGGATTAGAATAAATCAAATACACAAGTATAGCAATACACCATTGAGACACATGCATATAGAAGAACCTCAAATTCTTTATTAATGGAAGAAGTAAAGTTTAGGAAGTAATACAACCATAAAAGGCCCAATCTAGCATCACCTCCCAGCAGAAAGAAATCTCCTCTTCACCTCCTTCAAGCAAATCACCCAATAGTTCTATACTCAAACCAACAGCACTTCCTTACATTCACAAGATTCCAGCCTCCATAGACCTCATGAGAGAGCTCTATATATAGGAGTTTTGGAGAAAGGATGAGTCAGCTTGTAGCTGGCATGAAGCTGACTAGTGTCCTCTCCCACTTTAGTTATTCTTCAGTTCTTGAGTCCACTTGGAGGTTCTTGCTTCCACTTGGAGATCTAGACCCTCTTACTCATCACAAGTCGAATTCCTTGATCCAAGTGTCATTTTGGAAGCTTCCTGAGCATTGACACCTTGAGGAATGACTGTGCCACATGTCCCAACTCGCCCAGCGCAGGTAGCCTTCTTTGCAGTTGACATTCAGCGCAGGTAGACAGTGTAGCTCTTGACATTCAGCGCAGATGCTCAATGGAGCAGTTGACATGATCCAGAATTAGCTTGTTTTTGAGTGTTTTCAGGTGGAGAACTGATATTTAGTGCTGTGGTTTGCTGACCTTGTTCCTCTAGGGGCAGGAACAACATGTTTAGGGACTTTGGATCCCTTAGATTATTGACATTTCATGCTTCATGCTGTAAGGCACAAAAATGTCTATAACACACTTGCAGCTACTCACATAGATTCGACTCATGTCCAGTCCGAAACAGATAAGGCAACTAGCTTCATTGAGAACATCCAACATATTCGCCAGTAGGTCCATGACATTCTGGAGAAATCAAATGCCAAGTATAAGAAACGACATGATCAACATTGGGTGGCACACAAGTTTTAGGTGGGCGACAAAGTCTGGTTGCATTTGCAAAAGGAATGCCTTACTGGAGCCTATCGGAAACTGAGACCACTCCGATATGGTCCTTACACCATTACTAAGGCTATGGGAGACAATGAATTTGAGCTCAACATTCCCCCATTCCTTGGCCTGCACCTAGTGTTCAATGTGGAGCGCCTTCAACCATACTTTCCACCATTGCTAGACACATTCGACAATGCAGAACAGCTCACACCCACAGAGCTAAATCCAAATTGCATGGAACAAGCTGCAACTTATCGGATCATGGACACACAGATCAAGAACACTCGCGAATAGGATATCCAACTGTATCGAGTTGTCAAAGCAGGCCAACTCCTTCAGCAGGGCAAGTGGCTCACCACGGACCAAGTTGAACAAAAGTTTCCTCATCTCATGGAGGAACTCAACGCAATGGGGACCATTGCTTCCTAAGGGGGGAGGAATTATCCAGGTGGATATTGGTGGCCGCTTGCCAAGTCCACCTGGACTCCCACCATTGTTTCTCTCAGCATTTTCTGTTTCCTTAATTGTAGCACAACTTACTATTTTTAGCATTTTTTCGGGTCCTAAACGTTCGGAGCTGTTTTGAGGCCCTAAACGACGTTTTTTGGGAAATTTGGGGCAACATGGGTCCATGGACCCATGTTGCCTCCAAAAGTGGTAGTGCTCGGATAGATCTTTCTAACGAGCTATGGTAGGCGTCAAACGGAGATCATATTCCAAAGTTACAACCCCAGGAAGTTGATGTACCAATTTACCCAAATGGGGCCCACAATTTGACGTTTCATCTTCTAGGGTTAGGTTTGGGAATGTTAAGGGTTTTCCATTGTTTCTCAACAATAAATAGGCCTTCCAGCCTCATTGTAACACAGTTCAGAGGCATGTAGCCAGCACATCTCTTCTCAGAGATAAGCTACCATCGCCCTAGCTAGTTTATTTCCATTACTGTTTGTAAGCATATTTTAGTGTTTTACATTAATGAAATGAAGTATTATTTCCACTGCATATATGTGTTTATGGTTATATCTGTAATTTATTGCATTCCTGTTTAAGTCCGGATCAGTAAAACACTGTTTTTTAAGTATTTGGACTAGGTCTGGAAGGACGGGTTGCCCTAGGCCATGCGTTTATTATCATAAACATCAAGAGTGAGATTTGGAGCAATAACATGTACTAGTTTTACATGGATGAGATAATGCATAAAAGTCTGCATACTTGGTAAGTCTATCTACTATCACCATGATGACAATATTTCCTTCAAACTTGGGTAAACCTGTGATAAAATTCATTGAAACCTCCTCCAAACATTGAACCTGGGCTCTTAAATGTATCAACTTTATTTTGTTGGAAAACAAAACAGTCTACCACAAAATTTTGAATATCATATTTAAGGTCATCCCGAAAAAATTCCTTCTTAACCCTGTGGTAAGTTTTTAAAATTCTTGAGCGCCCTCCTAAGGGAGAGGTGTGCAATTCTAGAAGAATCTTTTGTTTGAGTTGGGAATTATTACAAAGGTATAAGCAATCTTTGTACCATAATGAATCATTATTCCAGCTAAAGGTATCAGATGTACTAGGATCTTGCTACAACTTTTGAATGAGTGCCAACACCTCTTTGTCATTCTTTCATTCATCCCTTGCTTTAGTGATCCAATATGGTTGGATAATAAAAATGTCACAAATAAATGCTTCCATATCCTCATCCTTTCTTGATAGTGCATCTGCAACAACATTTTTCTTCACTTTTTTGTAGGTGATTTCAAAGTCATAACCCAACATCTTTGTGACCAATTTTTGTTGCTCTTCTGAAGATAATATTTTCTCTAAAAAGTATCTAAGAATATCATGATATTTTTTTACTGTGATGTGCCTTCCCATTAGGTAAGTTCTCCATTTTTTAAGTGCATGTAGTATTTCCAACATTTCCTTCTCATAAATAGTTGTGTAAATACTTTCCTTTAATTGGACAACTTTCAAAAGAAATGGGTCTTCCTTCTTGCACTAAAACATCACTAATTCCTTTTCCCAAGGCATCACATTCCACAATAAAGTTTTTTTTTTAAATCCTGGTGAAGCTAAGACTGGTTCTTGGCACATTGCCCCTTCAATATGCTCAGATACTTTATTTCCTTTTGGAGTCTAGGAAAATGGATCTTTCTTCGTAATGCTTTTAGAGGTGCTGCTATTCTACCATAATTCTTAACAAACTTGCAATAATATCATGTCAACCCGAGAAACCCTCATAGATGCTTTATGGATGTGGGTGTTTTCCATTCCTTAATGGATTTAATTTTGTTATGGCCTACCTTAACACCCTCATAAGATACAATATGACCCATAAATTCCACCTCATTTACTCCAAAGAAACATTTGGAGGTTTTTACATATAATTGTTTCTCCTACAATAGCTTGAGCACCCTACCAACATGTTGAACATGATCCTTCCAAGACTTTTTGTAGATTAGTATATCATAAGAAAATATTAACCAAATTTTTGAAGCAATGGTTTGAATATGGAATTCACCAAACCTTGAAATGTAGAAAGTGCATTGGTAAGGCCAAAAGGCATGACCAAAAATTCATAATGACCCTCATGAGTTCTAAACATTCTTTTTAGAATGTCTTCAGTCTTCATTCTTATTTGATGATATCCTGAATGAATATCCAACTTGGTGAAGTAAATTGCTCCAAGTAATTCATCCAATGATTCATCAATGACATGATTGGGAAATTTATCTTTAATAGTGAGTTTGATGAGCTCCCTATAATCCAGACACATGTTCCATGATCCATCCTTCTTGTGCACCAATACTACTGGAGTAGAGAAATAACTTTGACTAGGTTGAATTATACCAACCTCTACCATTTATGCAACCATACGTTCAATTTCACTCTTTCGGGAATCGGCCTGATGTTTGGAGTAATACTTCCTACAACCAAATGAATAGAATCATCATGATCATGAATAGGTGGGAGGCCTTTCAGATTCTCAAATACCTTGGAATGATTGTCCAAGACTTTATGGAGATCTAGAGAAATAAATGATTTCGATGTTTGAAACCTCCGTTTTTATTTCTTTAGAAGATTTTTCATGTCATTAGAGATGATTAGCTTCCTAAGATACCCCTTAATTCAACTTCCTTTCCTTCCCAAAAAAAATTCAAAAAAAGTTCTTGAAAATTAAAATCTATCGTACCCAAAGATTGTAGCCATTAGACTCCTAGCACAACATCAGCACCACCCATTGGAATGGAAAGAATTGGACTATTCAATACATATTCTCCCATGGATAACTTGATATTATGGCACTTTTCAGAGAAATTTATGGTTCCCTCATTTGCAGCCATCACTTGACACTCTCATGCTGGATATAGGAAGGAATTTAATTCCTTGGATATCTTACAATGAATAATATTATGGGTATTACCCAAATCAATCAACACTATTACCTATTTCTTCTTGATATGTCCTTCTATCTTGAGAGTTTGAGGAGTGTTATTTCCTGCCAATGAACTACAAGATATGGCTGTATTCATTTCTTATTTCTCCGGGGTTGGTTCCTTGTGTATATTGTCTTGTTTTGATGCTTCTTGTTCCTTTTCTTCCTCCTCTTCACAGTCAATGTAAAATAATTTATTCTCAACACACTTATGACCTTTATTGTATTTTTTATCACAATTATAACAAAGCCCTTTTACTCTTCTTTATTCCAATTGTTGTGGTGTCATCCTTGTAGGTTGTGGAAGGCTAGGAGCAACCTCACTTTCATATTCATAGTTGTGAGTGGTAAGCTTCATTGTTCCCATAATTTTTCTTTCAATTTTTCTTCCCAACATGAATTCCTTCTCCAATTAATTAGGTTCCCAAAGGTGAGTCTCATGTTGGATGTTATCCTTTAGAGTCCCTATGAAAACATCAATCCTATTCTCCTCTTGAATATCATTTACCCTTATATTCAATTTTTGGAAGTCCTTAATGTGCTTCACTATTGAACCCTTTTGTTTTACTTTTATCAATTGGCTAAAGAGGGGTTTTCCCTTTGTATCCTCATTGTGTGCTATCATTCCTCCATAAGAATTTACCAAGTGACAATTTGTTTACGAGAGAAAATCCATTGGTACGATACAAACTGATTGGGTACTAAATATAAAGTTGCAATGCATACCTTTTGTGTGTTTTGCACATTATGGAGATCAAAATATTGCTCCATCTGTAGTATTCATGTTACGGGATCCTTGCCATCAAACTTCCTCATATCAATCTTTGGAATCTAGTGGGGCATTAATCCAATGTTAGAGTCTATGAAATCATGATTAACATTTCTTTTATTCTCATCATGAGTTTCCTCTACTACCTTTTCACCATTAGGAAGCATTTCCTGTAGCAACTTTTCCAAAACACCCTTCAAACCACCCTTCAAACCTTCCATGTATTTCTTCAAATATTCCATTTTTTCTTTTAAACCATTCTTCAAAACTTGCATGTCTGATTTTAAACCATTTTTCATACCATCCAACTTAGCTTCGATTTCATTTTTGGTTACTCTTTACGAGAGTGAAATTTGTTGCACTTGGTCTCATAATTTTGATATATCATGTTGAATTTCTCCATCTTCTTCATGTGTCGTGGTAGAATTTTTGGGTTTCTTACTAGGTATTTCCATTTTCTTTCTTTGGGTCATCAATTAATGATATTTATGCTTTACTATTCCATTTTAATCACTTCTAACTAATTTTTCGAACAAAACTTATGCAAATTGTTTAAAAAAGACACACCTTTTCTTTCTTTGTAGAAGCTCAATATTGCATTTGTTTTATCTCAGTAATTTTGGATATCCAAGGTCTAAAATTTCATTTTTTCACATCCCTATGAGTCCTATGTCCATCCCCACAACTCTGATCGTGATTGGATTCTTCAAGGACTACTTATTCCCAATCTCCCACGATGACCTGATTATAGACTCGTTCATTAGAGTGAACTTGTACAAAGTGTTGTATGTCATTGTTTCGACCTTCGGTCTTGAAACCAATAACCAAAAAACCAAAGTTTGTCATCTTTCTTTATTTCTTGACGAAATTTGAATCAGATGCTCAGAGACAAGGTTATGGTTATTTTCCATGGTCACATGTTTTAGATGGAATTCATGAGCCTGCAAAAACCCTAACTTCCTCAGTTCATATCTCCGACAATATAGTGATACAAGATCTTAAATTCGTAAACGAGATTCATCAAGATATCGTCTAACAAGGGTTTTAATTTCAACTTCTGAAGCTTCTTAGAAAGAAATTTATAATGAAAATTCCATGATGACCTCTTTGAAGCAGTGAAACCCTAGAATGAAAAGCTCGGATACCAAATGTTCTGCAACCAACTCACAAAATAGAAGAAGAGATAGATCAATGACTTCAAAAATAGCCTCTTAGATGGGTAAACCTTCTTTACATTAAACAAATGAACAATTCTTGGATGATACAAATGACAAAACCTCCCTTCTATACATAGGAGTATAAGGGGTCATAATATAATCAGAGCCAATATAACAATAATCATGTAAGGGCACAACAATAACAATAGTGGGCTTCTATGGAGCACAACAATAACAATATGGGGACTACACTAATAACAATGGGGGAATACACTAGTATTATAAGGACCTCACACAAAAGATTGCATTCACCAGCCCAAGCATACTACTTAATATTACCTTCTCCAAAAGCGTCCTTCGTTGGGTTGAGTTCCCAACACCTACCATTATTAACAATCGCATGGGATGCAGATGGCTGGGGGTGGGGATCCCAATGCCCCCTCAACCAAGGCTCTGTCACCCCCATTGGGGTTTTTTGAACACTTACACAAAACTAATATCATTTTCTTTGGCAAAACTAAAATTATATGTTATAAGACTATTATTCATCTGCTAACATTCAACAACCATTAAAATAAAATAAAAAATCATAATATTTTTAATCATGAAAATAAATCAAAACTAACCAATCTTGAAAATATGTTAACACTTTTCATTTGAATTTTTAATATTATTTATTTATTATTATTATTTTTTTTCTTTCTTTCTTTTTTGAATTTATTTTTATCTTTTCACCCGTTCTTTTACATGTAAAAAAATGTAATTGAAAATAATAATAATAAAATAAACGATCAATTTACTTCAATCATCCTTCATACAACCACACAAAAACTCTATTATATAATGCACATACCTACTAGCACAACCACATTAATAAATGTGGTTGATATATGCCATATGCATCAACTTATTTGAATGTATCATGACATAGTTAGGTTTAAATTCAAATTTCTCAAATAAAGTTATCTCAAAATCATTCAACTAAAAGAACATTGATACAAAAAATAAACATATCCCATATTTCTTTTATTTAATAATAAATGAATTAAACATTTTATCAAAATTTAGCACCAAACAAGATTCAGGGCATTCATAAATAAAACAGACTAGATCTATGTTAACTAGGGATCCATCAAGCAGCGAGAGGGATCAAATATCTTGAGATATAAAACCCTTTTAAAGTGAAAAGAGAGTTGATCCCTCTAGGCACTTCATAGATCTAGGGTTAAGATGCATCTACACTAGTAAATTCTAAATCAATGTATTTTTATATATTTTGAAATATAAGTATTGTATATTTATCTATCGTACTCTTAAATATAGTAACAAAGGTAAAAAGAAACACTATAGTCTTTGATATTATTTTTATTTAGCTATAATATACATACTTGAGAAACTATTGCTTTTGGAGAATGTGCCTCAAAATTAATGTTAAAGCTACTTTGTTTGGAAATGAATTGTCAACAATAATATTGTTTTTTATTTATTGTATTGCATAATCATTAGTTATGATTATATTTGAAGAAATTTTATAAAATTAAAATGAAGGCCACTTTAAGTGACCATGACTAAATCACGATTATTACTGATTATTGTAAGATATTTGAGTTTATTTATACTTTTTACATGGATATTAGTTTTAATTTATCTGTTATACATTTTAGAGGTTTTTATTACCTATTTTATGGTGTATTTGTTTCATAATTTGGTGACGACTTGTTGGAATAAAAAATTTTGAGTTGTGAACACTCCACAATACTAGTGTTCGATGGGTTTTTCAAGATTTTGAAACTATATATATAGTTAAAACCCTAGTTTAAATAACACAAACCAAGATATTATCAAAACAATTACACCTAACTTTGACCAAAAACTCTGAAGTGTCTAATAGTTAGACAACACCATGCATATTATAGGACCTATAAATAACCTTATATGGAAACTATGTCTTGGAATTCTTTCCAATCCAAACCCTTTTCGAGTTAGTACACCATATCATAGAAGTGAGGCCAATCTAAACCCTTGGGGGTTAATACATGATATTGCATATTTTTTTTATACAATGGGAAAACCTATCATAACTTAGTTGTCAACCAACAATGCTGACAACCATCACTCGCTACAATCTCCTAATGTAGGTTGACTCATCAATGTTATTCAAGGAAATCCATTCCACCTATAGTTACCCATTGGTGGTCCATAAGGGGGTAAGCTTTCACTCCTGCTAGATTACTCTTAGTCTTTGGTCATTAACATATTTCCTTAAATCTAAGGAAGAGGAGCTCTTAGCTATGAAAAAATAGTTTTAGGGCATACTCTAGGCCTCAGATATTATGGATTGTTATATGTGATTGAAGCATATATATTCCATAATAAAGAGTTTTCTTTCTTTAATACTGATATGAGTTAGTGAGGATTGTAAAATTTTATGTGTTCCATACATTTTGAAATATATATATATATATATATATATATATATATATATATATATATTATCATAATATATATTAATTATTATGATCCCTTAATCTCGTTAAAGTTGTATGAGGGTAGAAAGAAATATTATTGCCTTTCCTCTTATATATATATATATATGTGTGTGTGTATGTATGTATGTATATATAAGTTGGGCTTAAGTAATTGTGATTTATTTAGGTTTTCATTGAGATTTATTTCATGTAAAAATAAATAGAAATTTAAATTTATCTACTTTATTTGTATAGTTTATATGTGTGTGTTTTATGTCGAAGTTTATTATTCTTGCAAAAATTTTGAAAATTTGGGTCAAAGGTTAAAAGTAGGGAGCACCATTGCCTCTTGCTCTTGGGTATGAAATCCTCAAGTTCCATTAGGAAGTTGTAGCTTCATAGATCATTACTTTTCTTAAGATGGTCATTTTTAACACTATTATGTTGACTTTCATTTAGTTTCGTCATTATGAAATTGGAGAAAATGAATATGATGATTTTGAAATGTTATTGAAAAAGATCATCTTCTCAAGAAACATAACAATTTTGGCATAAAAGGTTTAAAAAAAATAAAAAAATTCTATCACTAATGTGGCACTTCTAATCCAACTCCCAAATGGCTTCCATGGGCTCCCCACTATTAGAAATATGTATTCTTTGATGTCAATGGAATTAATGGATTGGTCAAATAGGTAGTTGTGGAGAAACTGCTACATATAATTTTTTACAAAAAAAATATTATCCTAGATGAGGTTTGAAACATCTCGTATCGATACACCTCAAAAAAATCCCTCTATTGGTATATCGAAGTCAAAAAAACACCCCTTATAGAAAAAAATATCGCTAGTCAAGGTTGTAGGTTAAGAGTCAAAGGAGCAAAGATAAAATTGGTTTTGGGGTTGTCTATCTCCAAAGTTTGTTATTGTATTGTTGTTTGGCCAAAATGACGGAGTTAATGGTAGAGGTCAAGCTTAAATAGTGTTCATGGGAGTCAACTAATGTTATCGATCAAGCATAGGACATACAGATCAACGATTATTGGGTGTCAAAAAGTGTCAGGGTTAATATGCTCTCTTGGACCTAAAGGAATCCAACAATAGAGGATGATCTAAGTTAAAAGTCAGGATCATTTAAGGTGATGAAAATTCATGGTGTTTAACAATTTTCCAACACTTTATGGGTGATATGGGATTGTGATGTGGGCCAACAAGAAAAGGATAGGTGGTACACAAATTATGTGTGTGAATTGGCTAACAAGGATGAAGTAGAAAATATGTTGAGCTGACATGGAGTAAATTTTGGGAAGATGAATCAGCATAGGACACATGGCATGCCCAGATATGGACACGTGACACTTATTTTTAGAAGTTTCAGGTGGCCAAGTGGGTTATTTTAGGGTAGCATGTGGACCAATCTAGAGAGGCCACATGGCACCAAATCATATCAGCATGAAGTCACCACATAGACAACCAACAGAAGCTAAGGACACGGTTTTTGGGTTGTGGCTACAACTAAAAAAGAGATACAAATTTGTCCTCAGGGTGACAAAGCATTAGGACAAGATGGAAACTACATGTGGTAAAAGTGGAGTGCATGGATGAAACATAAATATCAAGAGGGAGAGCATGGAAGAGCTCAGTGGACACATAACTCTGAAGGATTGACACAACTTTTTTAGAAACAAGGAACATTTGAAAGTTCCCGGGAAATGGGATCGAGGGCTAAAGGGGAGCCTAGGACTTGGTTTTGTGTGTAATATAAACTTAGGAAGGGCGATGTGTAAATTTTTTGAATGGGTTGCGTTTGTGCCATATTTGGTGGATTGCACCATAACTAGAAGTATGCTAAAACTTGGTGAATGTGGAATGAATGAGTTGGCACCTATTTAGTGGCATGGGAATATTTAGTGGAAATTTCGGCAATATGAACAAATCCAACAGTTCGCCAAATAAGAACTATAGGTAGAAACCCTGCTAAATCCTATAAAAATTCTAGAATTAAAGAAATTGTCATCTTAACTGAGTTTTTCATAGTAGGACAACAGAGGAGAGATGAAAGACAACATGAAAAAAACATGAATACTTAATAAAAATGGAACATAAGTGGAAAATATAAAATCCTGTAAGTTAAAGAGGTAAACTTCAGTAAAATTATAAATCTAAAAATATCATCTCTTACTCTTTATAAGAATAAATTGAATCATCAAGAATTTTCTTATTATTGTTGTTGATAGGTATTTAAGAATTGATCAGAGGATCAAATATTAGTGGGGTGTCAGTGTCTAATGTGTTTGTGATGATTTTTTTTTTATGTGTGGAGATTTAAATTTTATGTAAGAGTAGCCTTCATTATTTCAAGTTGAAAATGTGAGGAAAGATGAATCAAGGAGTTTAAGCGAGTGACAACTTGCAAATCAGTGTTTGTAGCTCCTTCTAGTAGTGGTTGGAAAATAATCAAGGGTTGAAGCTCCTTTGAGTAGAAATTGATAAATTAGGGTTAGTATCTCCTTTAAGTGGTAGTTGATAAACCAAGGCTAGTAAATACTTTTAGTGGTAGAAGACAAATTAGAGAGTAGTAGCTTCCTTCTAGTGGAACATTGTAACGAAAAGTTGACTCTTGGATTTTTAAAAGAAATTTAAGAAAATATTGAAGTATTTATGTGTTGCATATATGCTTCTTTCGTTGAAGCTTTCTTAAATAGTTGTTAAAATATTGTTGGTGTTTTAGTCTTTTTTAATTTTTAAAGAAGGTTTTAAAATTATCACAATACCAATTAATATTGCCTCTCAGTATTGTCTTGGTTAATAAAAATTGTTATTAGAGACCCACGTTACTTCAGGATCATCTTAACAACTAGAAGAAAGATCAGGGATCATGACAAACTAGGAAGGAGGATACACCAATTGGGCACCTATGTTTAATGGAACAGATCATGTGTTTTGGAAAGTAAGGATGAAAACTTGTATTCAATATTTTAGTATTGATGTATGGGATGTTAGAAATATGTTGTCTTTGATGGGAAATCCAAAGAAGATAATGGAAAAAGCATTGATTGGTTCAAGAAAATTGATATAGGAGCAAAGGATTTTGAGTCATTTCTAGTATAGCATATCATTTAAGTGTTGTTGGAAACTACTCAAATGGATAGAGATCTGAAAGATATTCCTAGTGGTATATAAAAGTTTACAAATGGCCTCCTTGATAATAATTTATTACCAATCAAACATCAACAGTTCATAAAATCAAAGGTTATAGCCCTAAAATTAGTGGTAGAGCCAATTTGGATTTTAGTTAGAGGTAGTTTTTCATTCAGAAAAACATGGAGGATTAGTTGGTGGAGAATGATAGTTAAACCTCATGCAAGTTTGATAACAGATCGTGCACCACGCATCCCTCAAACTCATCAGTGAGATTGCGGGGGCCCTTGGCCACCAAAGAGTTAACAATAGGGGAGGCATCACATTGGGTTCTATTAGAAAAATAATTGATCTTCAGATCAATGACTCTAGTTAATATCAAGATACCTTCCCCTTTTACCACTAAACCACTCCAGGGGGGTCCATGAAAACCATGGCGGTAAGCATAGTGCAATGAGGAAATGAAGTTGAACAATGTGGAAGGCATTGTGAGCAGTGATTTGTTGAGTGGGGTGGCATTAATAGGTGAACATGGACCAACCAGAAGTTGGCACATGGAAATTTTTCATTGGCTCACATAGATGACATGGATGCACAAGTGGATGATGATGTGAGCATGAAATTAGTAATGACATGGCATGTATGAGGGTGTGACAAGTGGCACAAAAATTTACCATTTTTGGATGGCCAAGTGGGCCAAATCCAAGGGACATGTGGCACCACTCAAGAGCGACCACATGGCATGAATGATGCATGGATGATATCAGTAGGATGATGTTGTAGTCCCTCAGAGTTTAGTCTAGGGGAAGTGCTTAGAAATAAATTCCAGTGTTATTAATTCTAGGGAAAATGAGAAATTATAATTTAAGGTCAGGACTCTGGATTAGTGATCCATTGGGTTATTCAAAGGAAAACACCATGACACAACAAGGATTGTAGGAAAACCCCTGACTCCCAAATTGTGTTAAAATTCACTCTAAGTTCATTTTTGATAGAAAATTCTCATCTTAGTCAGGACTTCATGTAGTTGGCAGAAAACGAAGAGTGGAATTTGGTAGACCTCTAACATTATACAACCCCTAACCTCATTGTGATGTGATCACAAATCCAAGTCGTGTGGAAAAAAATTACTAACATGAAGGTGATCCTTCAGTCAATAGAGGACCCAGATACCAGAGGAATTTAGGAGTGACATGGAAAATTTGGAGGCAAATTTAGTAGTATTGCTAAATTTGGAGTCACCCAAATTTAGAAGAAACTCTGCTAAAATTTGTAAAAATTCTAGAATTGCAAATTTGGATAGATAAGCTCAAGTTTTCTTAAAAATACAACGGATAAGAGATAGAATACTTTAATACGACATTCAGAAGACTTGGAAAAAGTGGTATATTAGAAAAAGTATAAATTCATGCAAGAAAAAGAGATGAGTTTAACTAAAAGTTCAAAAAATTAAAATATTATCTAAAATTTCTTTATAATCATAATCGAATTTGAAAGACGTGTTCTTGGTGTATGGGATGGGGTGAAGATGTGTGTGTGAAAGGATGTATGTATGGTAGTTTGATTAGTGATAAGATATCGATGAAGGTGATTTTATGGTGTTTTTGGTGAGTCAAGTGAGGTCAAGGATTATTAGTTTATGAAATGAAGTGGCCTTCATGATTTGAGTTTGAAATTTGCATAAAATATTAATCGAGGAGTTAAAGAAAGTAGTAGCTTTTATGTCAGTATTTGTAGCTAGTTCCAGTAGTGGCTAGTAAATAGTTAAGGGTTGGAGCTCCTTTTAGTGGTAGCTAATAAAGTGGGGGTTGTAGCTCCTTTTAGTTCTAGTTGATAAATTAAGGAGTAACAACTTCCTTCTAGTTGCAACCAAATAACTTTCCAACATCAAGTAGAAGCTTCCCTTTATGAAGTAAATTGAATAGAAGTTTGAAGAACCTATGTGTATTATTCATGGCCCTTGTGTTGATTCTTGTGATGTTGATATGAATTGTTGCTGAGGAATTTTTTGGTGTCCTAGTGTTGGGAACGAGACCCTGAAAGGACCATTTTGGGGCTAAAAGCCCATGTTTTGGGTCAATTTTGTAATAAAGTTGTAAAGACTCCGCAATTTATGGTTGCAGAGTGCAAAGGCGTCATGAGTCATAAAGGGTTGTCGGCCCTTATTTTGTAAATTGTAAATTTGGCTATAAATATCCACCCATGGTCCATGTTAGCACCTATATTGACCTCAGGCTGAAGGGAGGCAATGCCAGGGTAACCACAAACCAAGCTTAGCCAAGTATCTAGCCCTACTAGGCTGGGAGAGGGTTCTCTCTATAACGATCTCAGTCAAGAATGACTGGATCAAGTAAAGGATTTTAGGCTAGGTATACTAGCATGAAAGTTTTGATTGGATTTTGTAGTGGTTTTTCTGGATCAGGAGGAGCTGTACAGTTTAGGTCTTGGAAATTAGGTCAAAAATGCAGGGTGTTTTATGGGGCAAGGTAGCCAAAAGATTTAGTACTCTAGGGCTTAATGAAGTGAAATTTTTAAGACTGGTGAGAAGCTAATAAGGACATGTGATAATCATGGGTCCTTCAAGGACTGCAGAAAACATGAAATGATGAATGATTTCCCAAGGCAGAGCAGTGATATAATGGATTCTACCTATCAAGCTTCAAAACATTCAAGTAGAAGTAATAAAATGAACTATGGCATACATAAAACATATAAACATATAATCATAGAAGAAGAAACTGTACTAGAACTCCATACCATAGGGTTCCCATAAAAATAGCTACAATTTCTTATTAACTCCTGCCAAACTGCTTACAAAGGTGTACAAACAAAATCTGAGCATCCAGCTGAGTCCAACCAACAAAATGACTTAGAAAATACATAATATAGGCCTCAAAACAATAGATCCTAGCCTCAGGGGTCGAATCCATGAGAGAAGGAATAGTTGCACAAAAGACTGAACTGATAGCTAAAGACTAGGGAGGTCAAACTAAGTCATTCCTAATATGAAGAAAAATGATTCATTACATGCCACTTGGGCCATTCATCTGATGTATCTACCCTAGGTAACAAAAATAAACATTAATTACATCATCATCATGAATTACATCAGTGAAAAAATCAAAATCCCACAGGTGAAAAGTAGTTTCTGAGAGAAATGGTGAAAAATTTAGTTGCTTGTCAAGTGTGCAGCACCAATGTCAAACGCACATCGCTTGAAGGAAATGCACAGTGCCATATTCAAGGTGAGTTTTGATTGCCTTCCTGGTGTCCAAATCTAGCTCAAGATAGCTCATTAGAAAGCTTATCTTGTCTAGTTTCCAAAAATTCCCCTAGCTCCCAATTTGATCTTGGTGTGCCCATCCAAAACTTCAATTTCCCAAGATTTCTCAAACGCGCAGTGCCTGGCTCAAAAAACAGGTAGAGACATGATTTTTAGGTGGCTTTTTTCCTTGTCCACCTAGTATTTTTGCCTTTCAGACATGGAAACATAGTTTTCTTGACTTTGAATGTTGCTCTGAATCCAGTGGTGGTGGCCATTCTTCCAAAAAATACCTAAAAAAAGTGCGCAGCGCCCTAGGTGTTGTGCATTTGACCAATGGACTGATATAAAAACTGCCTGAAGATAACATGAAATGCCCAAAGAAAAAACTGAGTTCAAGGTCTTCAAAAATGGTTGACATAGCTGATTTTAAAGGTGCCTAAACATGGAGAGAAACCTCCACCAATAGGTCAAGCTTGTCCTTCTCCTTCTGATGAGTTAAGGCCTCAATTTTTGCCTGAGTCCTTTTGAGCTTGGCTCTAGCAATTTTGTTTCTCATGGCATAATATTTGGCCATTCTTCTTTGAATATTTGTATCTCTATTAGCCTTAGATAATAGGTCTTCGAGATGATTGTTAGCCCCTTCCAGCCAATATTCCCAGTTCTCATTCATCATTATGCCAAATTTTTCATTTAAGGTGAGTTGGTTGGCAAGTTGAGCTTCTTTTTCTCTTTCAAGCTCCAAAGCTCGTTTTAGGCCTCTAGTCCTAGGCCTCCTCCTGGGAATTTCTTCCTCCATGGGCTCACCATAGTCACCATAGTCTTCCTCAAGTTGGAATTTAATCTTTTCAACTTCCCTTTTAGCTTTGATGACCTAAACTTCCATAAGCTCATGCTTGGTCTCCATTTGCCTATTTTCATGTTCATAATAAGATATGATGTATTTTTCTCTTTGTAGATTTACCTGCAACTCACCCATCAATGCTTCCTACTCTTTGAAGATCATTATGGTGTTTTCCTTTACATCTTCCTTATCTAAGTACACTAGGTCAAAATCTTTCTTAGTTTCATGGGGGTCATCTTCATGTTCTTGCATTTCTATTTCAACCATTTTTTTCCTTTCCTTTCTGTACCTGCTTTTCTAATGAAGAGAGCAAGGGCCCTCCCACAATATGTGGGGAAAACACTTGCCTATTTCCTCTCTGATAGGTGTGCACTACAGTATCTAAACTAGCCCTTCATGGCTTGCTGCTTTGACCCTGATCACTTTGTTCTTTGTCATTGTCCTCTTTCCTGTCAGATGAAAGAATAGGTTCATGGAATGGTGATAATGGGGGTGATGGTGGATGAGATTATAATGGAATGTATTGAACCTTTTGAGTGGAAACTTGAGTGAAAATAGGGTTAGCTATAAATGTACTCCATGCAATGTTAAGTTCTTTAAGGTGATAAAGAAATATAATCTTTATGAGGGAATGGTGAAATAAGCTTTTCATTTGATCTTTGTATTCTCTTCTTTGAGCAATATAAGCCATATTCTCAACACTCCTGAAAAGATAGTATGGTATATTGAGCATTTTAACCCTAGTGAAATGCATGAGTAACTGGATGTGGTAAGAATAGACCCTAGAGAACCTACCCTCACATGAAAAATACTTCATTATAATCTTCATCATAGGTGCATTTCTGTCAAGGATATATGAGAAAGGGAAATAGCCTTTTCTTTCACTTATGTACCTAGGTTTAATGTATGGTTCATAAAAATGTGCTTCTATTTCAACCTGCTTGAACCAATTTTCCCCAACTTCTGGGATCCCAGTGGCAGTTGATATGATGGCAACAGACAATGCAAAGGTTAAGCCTACAAGGGTGACTTGGTTATCTTGTATTTTGGTTATAAAAAGCCTAGTCAACTCAGGTTGGTACTGAATTGCTTGGACCTGCTCACAAAACTCAAAACACCCTAACCATTTGAAGGATGTCACTGTCATAGGAGAAGCTAGGAGCTATTTGAGATCTGTGGGCTCAAACCTCTGAATTTTCCCTCCTTTATGTGGTCTTCTGTACTCTATGTTTCCCTCTTTGTCTGATCCCTCTTCTTCACTCTGTGGACTATATCGTTCATCAGCCATGGTGTCTTTGTTATGAAACCCTAAGTAAATGGTAGGGGAATGCAAGTGTTTAGGAAGGAAAAAAGGAGAAGGGAAAGGTAGATGGGGAGTTGATAGGTGTAGGGATAGGGGTCTCTAAAAGGGGATATATGGTATTAATCAGGTAATGTTGGGAAATGGGAAGCTTGGTTGCAAAATCTAGGTTTAAGAGAAAAACTAGGGTTTTGAATGTAAGACTAACACTAATTTTGATTTCATCCTTCAATCATTTGGGAAAAAAAATTGAGAGGGAAAATGATGTTTAAAAGAAGACACTTACTTGTTTTAAGGCTAAGGAGGTATAAGGACCTCTGAAGAATGAACAGGGGCAAAATCAGCCAAATATGTACCACCCAGAGCAAGGGCGTAGCGCCTGAAGGGAGTGTGCAGTGCCTAAAGGGAGTGCGCAACACCTGAAGGGAGTGTGCAGCGCCAAGAGGAAATGCATAGTGCTAAGAGGAAATGCACAGTGCCTCAATTTTTTTTGCTGATTCGACCTCATATTGTAAAAAAAACGCTGTTGGGGTTTGTTCAATGGGTGGTAAGAGGGAAATAAAGAAGATATGAGGGCAAAATATATTTATACACCCTTTAATTTAATCTTTAGCTCATCAAAACCCCCTTTGCTAATGTTTATGTCACTTTCACCTTTTCATTTAATTTCTCTTGATTTTCTGACCCTTTCCATTTGACAGGTGGATGAATGCTCAATTGGGCTTGAATTTTGTAGGGTTTTTTTATCTGGCAGCAAGGAGAAATGTTCTAGCGCAACTAAGATCCATTATTACATATAGGAACTTAAAATTACATATGAAATACAAATAAACATAAAAATACTATGTTTTCATCTCAAAAACATGTTTTTGAGGTGAAAATTACATTAGGTTAAAATAAATAATAACTCAGTAGCTTATGACTTACAAATCATCATGCTTGTTTTATCAGTCATCCTCATATCCTTGCTGACCTTCATTTACCTTTTAACATCAAACTTTTGACCTTGGTGGTGAAACCCTAAGACCTAATGAAATTGTGACTGCAAATTGATTATGAAACCATGACTAAAGACAATCTGAAGAATAATCAACAAGTATACTCTATGAGGAAAAAATTTAGATTTTTCTAAGGAGAGAACAACCATCAGTGGACCGGTATGTCATGAACTAATGGAATGATGCAAATTTTTCAGTATGGGACCCCTAAAATGAAAATGCAAAGAGTGCATTTTGATCCCTGATGGAAGTATGTAGATACTGACACTAACAGTCCACGGACCATGGGATTGTATAAAAAGGAGCTAAGCAAGTAAGCTATAAGTACTTAAGAAGAAGTAGACAAGTTTGGAGCCTTGGTAGAGAAGTCTAAGTGTTTCGTGTCTTAGTGTAGGTAGAAGCTCTGCAGTTGAGTGCACAGAGGCCTAGGGTGGAAGTCCGCAGCTGAGTGCGTAGACCCTTGCAGCTATGTGCATAGGGCTAATAAAGTCTGTATTAAACTGAAGATATCAATAAAGATAAGTATTTTACAAATTCTGTGTATTTATTTCATGTTACTGCATCTATTCATATTGCATTTTGGGTTTAATTTACAATGTTTATGTGATGCATGAATATATGTGATTATATTGGTTAATTGAACGTAAGTAAAAATACCAGTTTACACGACGTTAACTGTGATTTTTTAGCAAGATAAGTAACACACTTAAGGTAACTTGGGAACCTATACATTACGATGTCATAGCAGCACGAAAGTACCTGGATTGCAGGTTAAGGCCTTGCAAAGTTCAATCGTACACCTTTGCGGAGGTATTGAAGGGAAAAATAAAGGGCTAGACTAATAGAGCCCTAAAGCTTACTGACCTACGTAAAAGTAGGAACAGAGGGTATAAACTGACATCATGACCATCTCAGGGTGTGAAAACTTGGTTCCATCATCCCCCCATACTTCTTCGGGTGAGGCTTCACTCTGTGGGCTGATGTCGAAAGGGCCAATAGTGTAGGGATTTGTTTGGCTAACTAACGTTGAACTTGGGTCACGTCCAACAAAGCCAACAAATGGTTCCGTTGCCAAGAACAAAATCTGGATGAGAGATGTGTGATGTCGTATCACTGGAATCAAACTAAGAAAGAGGTTGAAGACTGGTTAGATAGGAAGATCCATGAATTCGAGGCGTAGGAGAACAAAAATCTGCGGCTGAGAAAGGAACACTGGCTTGATAGGTACCTGTATATAGAAATCCATGAGATCTTTTTATGCTCCTTTCTAGTTGAGTTATACAAGGGGATCGTGAAGCTAGCGGATAGCTAAGGAAGGTGGAGACTTGATGCTCCTATTGTCTTGTTGAAGCCCCGAAAATCGGGTCGACAACAAGGGGGATACCCGCCCGGTCCAGACCTTGGTTGGCAGCTCCTTATCCGTTTGGTATAGCAGGTCTGACTGGGGATAATGGGACCAGTTTCCCAATCTATTAGTGTGTGTGTGTGTAGGATTTGATGTTTCTGATCTAACAGTTCCTATTTAAGATATTCTAATTCAAACTTTAATCTAATGTTATGCTATTGTAATCTAATAAACAACACATCTAAATCTATACTAACCCGGGATGTAACTCTTCTATTATGTGATCTAAAGAGATTTCAAATAACAACTGGTAATAAAGATCATTTAGCGATTATAAGAAACGGAATCAATAAAGATGAACCACTTCGCATAAAAAGTTAGACGAAACAGTTGTGAAAAACATATCGCATAATTAGCTATTCATACATTAAGCATAAATAAATAGCTATCACCGTACAGAAGTGCCAAATGATAACTCAGGAATTCATGCAATAATATATAAACAACTAAAAATTGTATATCACTTTGACATATAAGCAGAAATGGTCAAGAGATAAAAGTACCATCTATGACTAGTCTTACTCATAAGATTCAAGCAACGATGATTTATCTCTCCTTGCTCTAACATCCACTAAGAGTACAGAAGTGCAACATCAATAGCAGATATCAAATGCAAACATCAACAAATCTTGATCCATTCATTCACCAAAACCTCCTCGGAGGGTGCAAAAGTGCATGTTCTGAGGACAAGTTTTTGATAAATTTCTGGACCCTTCTCTAAATGCATGAGAAGGGTTTAAATACTACTTATTAAATATAATAATAAATTATTTACAAAAAATTTTAGAATACGGTTTAAATGACCCCCCTTTTTCTAAGCAAATATAATATCTAACTGTTTCTGCATTTGCTCCTTAATGTTGAGAGCATTCAGTATTTGCCTGGGATAGTCGGTTGACTGTCTTCCGCTTTTGATTGAGCTAAGCAAACAGAAATGGTAAGAGCTGGCACCATCTTTTCACCAACATTGATGATATACTTGAGAGTCATCTTCTGACCGTGTGGATTTACTCCGTATGCCGAGTAATAATCCAAGTTCAACTTGGTTAACCCTTGAATTGTTTCTGCCTTTTCTCTCAGCTTTATGTTTCCAGTTTGTTCTTTACCATTGCTTTCTTGCATTTTCCGGGCTTACAAGTGACTGAGCTGTTAGAGGCTTTGCTTTTTGAGCAATTTTCTTAGCGATGCGCGATTAGCGCTAGGTGCTAATTGCGCATCAGAAACTACCTCCGTTCCTTGATCCAAACCTCTTTGATGCATTTTTCGCATTTAGCGCCTTTTCCTTCACCGGGTATAAGCTTAAAAATTTGTAAAAATACTACTTTCGTGAGCTCTTAACCTTGAGCTTATAACTTCTTGTCGATACCAGCATCGTTCTGTGAATCTACGGCTCTGTTGCATGTGGGTGCCTTTTCTCTGTCTTTGAACTTGAGAGTTTTACCCTTTTTCCTCGTAGCGTCCTGCACATTGCTTTGCGTAACCTTTTGTCTTTCATTCCTGCAGTTCACACATGAGGAGAGAGTAATGATAATAAAAATCGACAGGAAAGTTTTAAACTCTACAGATGTACAAAAACATGCCAACTGATGTGAACAGACTCTTCGAGCGACACAAAACCATCTTTCATTAATAATTGGTGTATAATTCATTAATTATTATTTAAAGCGCGTATCCAGTTCTTGGTTTATGAAAAACTTTTTCTTGAATATTGAGCCAGGGAAATTTGCGATGGGGTGTTTCTGCGATTCGCATCGCATTATCGTAGTATCGCATTGTGCTGTGTTATTGCAAGGTCGCTTGATTGCACTATTGCAAGATCGCGGATCGCAGTACCACAGTATCGCATTGTTATGTGTTTTTCATGTGACTTTTGCAATATGCGATATGCGATATCACATATCAAATATCGGCAATTTTTTAAGGTTTTCCAATGTAATTGTTTCTTAATGCATGTGATGCGATGTTTCTTGCATCGCAATCTCGCAGTTTCTCATTTTTACTCATAAGGAAATGTCCTATCATTCTTTGCACGATGCGATGTTTCTTAAGGAGTAAAATATATGAGCCTTAATTGAATTTTTTGAAATTTTTTACTAAGGGTCCCCACATATCTAGTGTTAATGCTAATACTATATAAGGAGGGGGGTTGTTGGTGACCACAACAATTGGCGATTCATTTGGAAGAACTAGTTATCTCTGTTTTTCTATTGAATTTTTCAAACTTCCAAAACAGAAATTTTTTTAGAAAATTAAACTTAATTATGGAAAGATAAAGTACATTATGCTCTAAAACTGTCAATGATATTTTGTTTCAACCTTTTTCTACTTTGATTATTTGCTTCCTCAGGCTAGTCCTTGTATTTATATCAGCCATTACCTAGTCTTGTAAAGATAAAACAAAGTCTCCTCTGTAAGCCAATTTTAAATATGCTCATTTGTCGTAGGTAGAGCCTCTGCTGCCAGTAGGCGTTTATAGCCTCGACAGGGTTACCTGTTACCCAACAATGATCCTGTATCCTACTTAGGGTGACCTACAACTTTCAAAGAAAAATCCACATCCACACTTATTGCTTTGATTTTATTTTTATTCTTAAAGAACAATGTCTTGGTTTGGTAGCCAAATTATGACACGGTCATTCACTTGATTTATGACTTTGCTGAACAAGCTGGCTCGTGATGATACCCCTTGTCTTTTGATTTGCAACAATCTTGAGTCATTGCCCTATTGTGATGTACGGTATTGGCAAAGTCAGCAAATTATAATATCTGTGATAATGATAAGCCGGCTCATGATGAGACCTCTTATTCTTCAAGATAAAGTGTATCCTTGGGTTGTTCCTCTGAAAGTTGTGATTTCCTTAGCAGGGAGGAAGCCATTGTTTCCTTAAGATAGCTCTGGATGACAATAATAGAGTTTTTGGAAACAACCGTTTTACAGAGAATCTTTATTTTGTTATTGATACCTTTCATTATACTGAGATAAAAACAATTTCTTCACTAAAGGTTGTTTTCATCAAACCTTTTGAAGTTGAAACTAGTATCATATCTAGACTAGAGTTTTTAACTGTATCTATCAATAATAAAGATTAGTTTTCCAAAAGATTTGCTATTTATACAAGTGAAAAGTTCAAAATCGGAAAGAGAATTGGTGTTTTTTTCATAATTGCCTAATGTAACCACTCACAATTGGTTTTATTATGAAGAAAGAAAATCATCTATTCTATAGAAATAGAAGAATAATCTTCTATGGAAAATATTTCTTGAGAATTTGTCCATTAACAGGCAAAGGATCCCTCCTACCTGCTAAATCCTGTAACACAAATGTTGATGGACCTATGACTTCTACAATTTGAAAAGGACCAAGCCACATTGTTTGAAATTTTGTATGTTTTCCCTTTTCTTCATGAGCCTTGTCCCACTTTAAAACTAAATCTCCCATCTGAAAATCTTTTCTGGTTATTATGTTTGAATCAAAAGAGGATTTTACTAGTGCTTGATGATGAGTGTGCATTTTCCTAGCCTGTTCTCGTTGTTCTTCTAATTTAATTATTTCAAGTTGTCTCAGCTATAAGGAGGAAGTGGGTACTTCATCAATGTATTGAACTAAAGACAAAGAAGGAATTGCTAGGTGAGTTGGAAGAACCACTTCTTTCCCATAAACCAAGTTGAAGGGAGAAGTGTCGATAGAAGCTTTTTGCATTATTCGGTCTGCACATAAAGCATATATCAAAGCCTTGTGCCAATTCTTCTGATTTTGGTCAAATGTTCTTTTAATAATCCTGATTAGATTTTTATTTGTTGACTCAGCTAACCCATTCCCCTGTGGGTAGTAATTGGCCGAATATTTAAGTTTGAATCCTCTTTTAAGTGTGAACTCAGTCATTGCATTTCCAGAAAGGTATGATGCATTATCAAACATTAAAACGGATGGCAATCCAAACCTAGTGATTATAAATTGATCTATGAATTCAATGATATTTTCAGAATTAGCCGTCTTGAGCGGAACTGCTTCTAGCCACTTAGTAAAATAATCTGTTGCTATGAGGATGTATCTATGCTACTTAGAAGAGTCAAGAACGATCTCACCTATTATGTCCAATCCCCACTGACTGAAAGGTTGCTCGATGTTTATCGGTTGTAGTGGGAAGGATGGCTTCTTTTGTCTTCCAGCAGTAGTTTGGCAGACTTGACATCTCCTCACGTAACTGTGCGAGTCTTTAAATAATGTGGGCCAGTAGTATCCTATGCGCAAGATTTTATGTGCAGTAGCATCTCCAGCATAGTGTCTGCCTGCTGGCCCATCGTGGAGTTCCTGCAAAAAATTTTCAGCTTCAGCTTTCTCAAGACACCTCAGAAGAATAGAATCATAATTGTTTCTAAAAAGAATATCATTTATGAGCTGATATTGTTTTGTTTTCAACCTTAGAGCTCTTTTCTTAGTATGATCGAGGTGTGAAGGAGCATACCCGTTCTTAAGATAATAAATGATATCAACATATAATGATTCTGCATCGTTTAGGCTTACCTCACACATTTGTACCTTCTCAGATGAAATTTCATAAATTTGTGATGCTCCAGCCAGCATTTTGCAGAAGCCTTGACCTCTTACAATATTTGTTGGTTTAATCTCAATGTCATATTCATGTAAAGCAGTAACCCAATTGGACCTTTTCTCACCCACATCCTTCTCTACTAGAAGATTCCTTACCGCTGGAAACGGTACTATAATCTTAGTATGGGTTTTGAGTAAGAAAGGTCTGAAGTATTTGACCGCCTTGAAAACAGCATAAGCCTGCTTCTCCACATCTGAATAATTTAGTTTAGCACCCTGTAAATTTGAACTGAAAAACGCAATTGGAGCTTCCGCTTTTTCTTGATTTGCTTGAGTTAGAATCGCCACATATGATTTATCTGAGGCAAATGTGTATAAAATAAAAGGCTCTAAAAAATTTGGAGTTGCTAAAGATGGAGCATTAATAATAGCTTGTTTGATCAGGTTGAATGCTTCATGTTCATCTTGGCCCCATTTAAAAATTGAGTTCTTTTTAATCATGGTTTGCAAGGGAGACACGATTCGTGAAAAATCAGAAACAAATCTCTTTACAAAGTTGATCTGGCCGAGGAAAGATTGCATGGCTTTTTTGTTGTGAGGTAGGGATATTTCAGAAATTTATTTGATTTTGTCGGGATCGATGTGAATACCGGATTTTGATACTATGAATCCTAGAAGTTTCCCTTCACTTAATGCGAAAAAAGATTTCTTTGGGTTAAGTGAAATTCCATACCTTAAAAATCATTGAAAGATTTGTTTCAAATCTTTGAGATGGTCGATTCGCTTCTTCGAATACACTATTATATCATCCAAATATATTACTACAGATTTATTGACTAAACCTTTAAATGCGATGTCCATGGCTCTCTGAAATGTGGCACCAGCATTAATCAAACCAAATGGCATCTTTCGATATGCGTATGTGCCCCATTTAGTTCGGAATGTGGTTTTCAATTGATCATCAGGATGTACCAACACTTGATTGTATCCTGAAAATCCATCCAAGAAAGACATTAATTCTGAGCCTGCTACTGCCTACAGTATCTGTTGCATAGGTGGTAAAGGAAAATTATCTTTTTGACAGGCTTTGTTAAGGTTTTGAAAGTCAATACAAATCATAATATCTCCGTTTTTCTTTCTAACATGTACCATATTGGAGACCCATTTGGAATGTCTGACAGGAAAGATTATTCTGGCTTTCAATAACTTATTGAGCTCAGTTTTTATATCATTTTCTAGATTTGGGTGGATCTTTCTCAACTTTTGTTCGACAGGTTTTTCATTATTGATCATGGGAATAGTATGTTGGATGATGGAAGTGTCGTATGTTTTCATCTCATCATAATTCCAGGAAAAACATTTTTATATTGTCCCAAAAGACGAATGTATGCTAGTTTCTCTTCAGGGGCTAGGTCGAGGCCTAGATTAATGTTTTGTGGTTTAGCATCAGTCCCTAGGTTTACTAATTCGTAGTTCAAGGTTGAAATTTCGAGTTTTGAATTGGTAGACCTCTTAAACCGATCTTTCAAATTGTACAAGTCTTCTAACTTGACCACCGACTTAGGTATAGCATTGTTAGTGCTATCTTGTTGCAATTGTCGATCGTGCTGGTCTTCGTCAATTATTTGATTGGAGTAGGATCCTTCGGATGTGAGGAAATTTGCAATATCAGGATCGTCATTGAATACTCTCCAATTTGTGATGTTATCAGGAATGGATGGTCTAAATATTAATTCTATTGAGAATCTATCTGGACTAAAATCTTCCTAAGGAATAAGCTTAGAAGCTATGTTAGCCAAAAGGTCTGCACTTGCATTTTGGATTCTGGGGATT
Organism: Pinus tabuliformis; assembly: GCA_031772625.1. Taxonomy (NCBI): domain Eukaryota; kingdom Viridiplantae; phylum Streptophyta; class Pinopsida; order Pinales; family Pinaceae; genus Pinus; species Pinus tabuliformis. The sequence continues at coordinate 345,264,874 of CM062812.1, forward strand.
GAAGAGATATTAAACGCTATGAAATTCTCAGTCAGATCTCGAACTAAGGATTGATAATGTTTTAAATGACTTGATAAGCAATGTATAGTGTTACGTACCTGTTTAACCACAATCTCAGAGTCTCCAAAAACTTGAAGATACTTGACATCTAACCCAATTGCTTTGTACAAGCCTTGGACCAAAGCCTCATATTCTGTTGTATTGTTTGTGCAATCGAATTCGAGTCTGCATGTGAGAATGATTTTATCTCCTTCTGGACTAATCAGAACGCATCCTGCTCCTGCTCTTTCGTTAGATCTAGAAGCATCAAAAAATAATTTCCAAAACAAAGATTTATTTACAGGTTTATCTAAAAAATTGATACATTTTGAACTATCTGTTCGAGAAAAATTTTCTATTTGGGACAGAACAAAGTGTTCTAAATAGGGTGACGCATGAGCATTGAAATTTCTGAGGAAAGAATCTACCGAGTAATTTCCAACAATGTTGTTGTTATACGCTACTGGTTCATTTTCCCGCTCTAACTCCGTTACTATGTATTTATGGTGTAGCTCTCGTTAAACTTTTATTTGATTGGGTTTACAGTTGTAGGGCAGCGACATGTGCGACCAGTCGGTTGCGAAGTATCCATGAATTTCTTCTGACCAATCCCTGCTAAGAATTAATCCATAGAATTCAGGAATGTCAGCAACTAAAATGTCAATTACTTGACATACCTTTGGGTTGGATGACAACCTTATGGTTACTTGATTTAGTTCGCCAATCACTTCGACTTGGGATCGATCTAGCTGAACTATAGGTACTGCGGATTTCTGCAGTTGAACATTTAACTTGGCACATATGGATTTGGGTAAAATGTTCAATGATGCACCAGAATCTACCAAACAATTGTGCACATTTTTATTGAAGATTTCATAAGTAAGGAGAGACGGGGGAGTGTGAGATCTTGATCTCCCTCCAGTTAGATCAATTTCATTTGGATCAATCTTCTCGATCACATTAGTTGGAGGTCTTCCCATGTTATGGGAAGCTTGAGAAAGTACAGTGGCAGGCAACAGTGCAATTGGCACAGCATGTAATTCTTTAATCATTATCTTTTATTGATGCTTTAACTTGCTCAGTTCGTAAAGGGTGATGTTGGCCCTAGTCTTCTTCATGTCTTCTATAATATTGTACTCCATTTCATCCAACACTATTAGTGTTTTAGATGGAGTTGTTTCATCTGTTTGGACTGTGCTGGTTTGAGTCACTTTAGATGTCGTTTTCTTTGTTGCGACTTTATCCTTTGTTGCAGAGCTTGCGCTCTTCGGCTTAGGGATAGTTTGGGGAGGATCAAGCTGATTTTTACTTCGTGTGCTAACTAGGAATACTTCTTGATCTTCTTCTTGTGGGAGGATGAAATCCCACATTCCTTGTAATTCCACAACTTCTTCGTCATCAGTATGCCCTTCAGTGACAATTTCCTCTTCCTCTTGCTCGGATTCAGCATTTGAAATGGCATTGGGTGGCTTTGCATCCGTCGAATCACCTCTTTTAAAAGCTCTGTAGGGATTTTTTGAAGAAGTTTTTGCTACTTGCTTTTTTATGTCGACCATTTCATTGGACATGGTCTTTAGAACTTTCTGCAACCCTTCTAAATCAAATGGATATTTTGCTTGTTTCTTCTTGGAGTCTTCCTTGAAGGTGACTTTTTTGGATTTACTTTCCTCTATCGCGTATTTCTTTTCAAGAGCTATTATTCGTTTCTCTACTACTATTGCTTCTTTCATGTTATCAGCTAAGTTTGTTTTATTGGCTCTGTCCACGAAGATTGCTATGTTCGATGGTAGAGCGGTGATATACCACTCACATTGTACTTCTTCGCCGGGCTGGGAAGCAGTAGGAATTTTGTTGAAGATTTTGTTGAAACGTAAATTGAAGTCCTTGATAGGCTCTCTAGTTTCGGCTCTAAGATTGGATAGGTCATTGATTAACATTGCCGTAGACTTGTCATCACCAAACTTGGTCAGGAATTGCTCCTGGAAGATGTCCCAACTTGTGATGGATCCAGAGGGTAACGAAAGGTACCATGACCCGACTGTTCCTTGCAAAGTATAAGGAAAAAGCCGAACAACAGCATCTTCATTAGTAACCCCATTGAGATTAATGGAAAGCATGAAGTTGTTTATGTGCTTTCCTGCTAGCATGCCTGCGTCAGGATTAAATTTAGGCAGCCATTTCTCACAATGGGCCGGTATTTGACTCAAGGGTGCAGGCATTAAGACTGCCCCAGGGTTATTCCATGGAGACTGGGCCATTGTTGAACTGCTAACAGATGAAAGTGCAGAAGATGATCCCTGTGGCTGGGAAGATGAGGATATTATGATTGTAGATGATTGAGGAGGAGTTGTGGGGGTCCCTGTGGACGTATGGACGATGATCTGGAGTGGTGGAGTGGATGGTTGACTTTGCAGTGAAGACGTTGAGATGGACGATGTTGACGAAAGAGTGTCACTGTCAGACTCTTTGGGTCATTTCCTCTCTATTTTCCTGGTGGGAAGAGGTAATTCGGTTGGCTGAACACCAAACTTTTCACTCTTTAGCCTGGTCAGGTGATGAGCAGGATTGTACTGCGAAGTCACGCTGCCTTGAGATTTATCAGACCTCTGAGGAGAAATGGAAAATCGCAGAAGTTTGTGAATCAAAGATTCGACTTTAGGAAGTTCAACAGTAGATTGTTCTGAAATATCAGAGTGTGTAGCAGTGGTTGATACTCGAGCAACTTCTGACTCTGGATTTAAGTGTAATGGAGAAGTCGGGGGAGATGATGAGGGTGATTTACTCTCATAATGGTATTCAGATTTGGATTTACTTGCCATTCATAGTTCAGGCCCTCCTTCTAGCGCCAAATATGTTGAAGCCCCGAAAATAGGGTCGACAACAAGGGGGATACCCGCCCAGTCCGGACCTTGGTTGGCATCTCCTTATCCGTTTGGTATAGCGGGTCTGACTGGGGATAATGGGACCAGTTTCCCAATCTATTAGTGTGTGTGTGTAGGATTTGATGTTGCTGATCTAACAGTTCCTATTTAAGATATTCTAATTCAAACTTTAATCTAATTTTATGCTATTGTAATCTAATAAACAACACATATAAATCTATACTAACCCGGGATGTAATTCTTCTATTATGCGATCTAAAGAGATTTCAAATAACAACTGGTGATAAAGATCATTCAGCGATTATAAGAAAGGAAATCAATAAAGATGAACCACTTCGCATAAAAAGTTAGATAAAACAGTTGTGCAAAACATATTGCATAATGAGCTCTTCATACATTAAGCATAAATAAATAGCTATCACCGTACAAAAGTGCCAAATGATAACTCAAGAATTCATGCAATAATTTATAAACAACTAAAAACTGTATATCACTTTGACATATAAGCAGAAATGGTCAAGAGATAAAAGTACCATTTATGACTAGTCTTACTCATAAGCTTCAAGCAACGATGATTTATCTCTCCTTTCTCTAACATCCACTAAGAGTACAAAAGTGCAACATCAGTAGCAAATATCAAATGCAAACATCAAGAAATCTTGATCCATTCATTCACCAAAACCTCCTCGGAGGGTGCAAAAGTGCATGTTCTGAGGACAAGTTTTTGATAAATTTCTGGACCCTTCTCTAAATGCATGAGAAGGGTTTAAATACTACTTACTAAATCTAATAATAACTTATTTACAAAAAAATTTATGATACGGTTTAAATGACTGCCCTTTTTCTAAGCAAATCTAATATCTAACTATTTCTTCATTTTCTCCTTAATGTTGAGAGCATACAGTATTTTCCTGGGATAGTCGGTTGACTGTTTTCCGCTTTTGATTGAGCTAAGAAAATAGAAATGGTAAGAGCTGGCACCATCTTTTCAGCAACATCAATGATATACTCGAGAGTCATCTTCTGACCATGTGGATTTACTACGTATGCCCAGTAATAATCCAAGTTCAACTTGGTTAACCCTCGAATCATTTCTGCCTTTTCTCTCAGCTTTATGTTTCCAGTTTGTTCTTTACCGTTGCTTTCTTGCATTTTCGGAGCTTACAAGTGACTGAGCCATTAGAGGCTTTGCATTTTGAGCAATTTTCTCAGTGATGCGCGACTAGCACTAGGCGCTAATCGCGCATCAGAAACTGCCTCCGTTCCTTGATCCAGACTTCTCTGATGCATTTTTCACCTTTAGCGCCTTTTCCTTCACCGGGTATAAGCTTCAAAATTTGTAAAAATACTGCTTTCGTGAACTCTTAACCTTGAGCTTAAAACTGCTTGTTGATACCAGCATCGTTCTGTGAATCTGCGGCTCTGTTGCATGCGGGCGCCTTTTCTCTGTCTTTGAACATTAGAGTTTTACCCTTTTTCCTCGTAGCGTCCTACACATTGCTTTGTGTAACCTTTTGTCTTTCATTCCTGCAGTTCACACATGAGGAGAGAGTAATGATAATAAAAATCGACAGGAAAGTTTTAAAACTCTACAGATGTACAAAAACACGCCACCTGACGTGAACTGACTCTTCGAGCGACACAAAACTATCTTTCATTAATAACTAGTGTATAATTCATTAATTATTATTTAAAGCGCGTATCCAGTTCTTGGTTTATGAAAAACTTTTTCTTGAATATTGAGCCAGGGAAATTTGTGATGGGGTGTTTCTGCGATTCACATCACAGCATCGCATTATTGTAGTATTGCATTGTGTTGTGTTATCGCAAGGTCACTTGGTTGCGCTATCACAAGATCGCAGATCGCAGTACCGCAGTATCACATTGTTATGTGGTTTTCATGTGACTTTTGTGATATGTGATATGCGATATCGCATATCGGATATCGGCGATTTTTTATGGTTTTCCAATGTGAGAGTTTCTTAATGCATGCAATGCGATGTTTCTCGCATCACAATCTTGCAGTTTCTCATTTTTACTCATAAGGAAATGTCCTATCATTCTTTGCGTGATGCGATGTTTCTTAAGGAGTAAAATTTATGAGCCTTAATTGAATTTTTTGAAATTTTTTACTAAGGGTCCCCACTTATCTAGTGTTATTGCTAATACTATATAAGGAGGGGGGTTGTTGGTAACCACAACATGTCTGGACCTTGAAGTGAGTACAAAGACTTGAAGCCTCTAAGGATAAGATCGCCCACGCTGTTGATCATTGGCTGGATCATATCATAGGAGGATTCCTGACTGAATTCGCAGTCGATACCTCAGTCAGTTACAGTGAGGAGAAGCAACACTTATTCAAAGGTTCACGAGGTAAGTACTTGAAGTATTTAAACACATGGATTAATATGTTATTGTGTGAAAAATGGGTTATCTAGCTACCTTGATGTTCAGAGCTACGCAAAGTGGAAAGACTTACAGAAATGAAGAAAGAAAGGGTCATGAATATAGCCCTCTAATTTCACCTCCACTAGGTGATGAAGAGGGAGTAGCGCAGGCTTCTCTGCAAAGTTGAGTTCAGTTAAGAAACAGGGATTCCCACAACTACCACTTCTAGCTACACCACCTCCAACTTCACCCATACCACCACCACCTCCACTACAGTTCAAAATGGCAAATTCAGTGAAGATGCCTTTGTTTAAATTCTTGGAGAATGAGGACCCATACTAGTTTTGGTTCGTTGTGGAAGCTGTATGGGAAGCTCAGGGCATCATAGATGACCATATGAAGAAGGAAACATTGCTTAGTGCTTTGCAGGATCACACGCTAACCTGGTACATAAAGTGCTCTAATGATAACCCAAACGCTGGGTTGGCAGACATCCAAACTGCATTGAATAAATAGATCAGTAGGCCTAAATCTAAGGCACAATCGATTATGGGGTTGAAGGGAATCGTGATGAAACTAGGAGAGACATCTTGGGAATTGGATCAGAGGCTAAAGTGTAAAATCCTTGAAGCTAATATGAACTTAACAGATGGAGAGCATCGTGAGTGGTTCGTGGCTTCGATCTTGCCTCACCTAAGGGTTGCATTGTCACAACAAAAGACTACAACTTAGGCAGAGGCCTTGGAGGTTGCAATGAGACTGCATGAAACACTGATGCAAGATCCGAATCTAGGGGTTCATCAAATCTATGCGCAGTTGCAAAATACTTTCCTTGAAATGCAAAGTTTGAAGGAGGATAGAACAACTCGACCAAAGGTGCATGAAGAGGTATGGTGCCTAAAATATAAATGCCAGGGGCATGACAAAGACCACTGGCCAGTCTTTGCGAACTATATTACAAGAGGAGGATCGATGCCTTTGAGGCTAGAGGCCTAAGCAGGACCGAGCGTGGGATCTAATTTGTGGTGTGCTATATGTCAGATAGCATGGAAGTATACGACAAATAAATGTGATTTGCTACAAAAGTTTGTACAAACACCACAACAACTATTCTATGACTTCTACAGGTTTGTAGGGCATGATGAGCGGAATTACTGAAGTTATGAATTGATGATGGACAGAAAACCTACCTATAGGGTTTAGGCAAAAATGCAACCCCCTGATCAGAGTGCTGGGATGGCACGAGTAGGCTTTCCAAGGCACAGGCGAGGCCGAGGCAGAGGAGGACCTGACATAGGTCGAGGATAGCTAATCTACTACAACTATTGAGGACCAGGACACTATGCCCATGGATGCACTAACCTAACACATCCATTGTGCAAATATTGTACTCAGTTTGATCATGAGATAGAAGACTTTCCTACGCTGATAGCGAAGATACATGACAAGGGGGTGTTACCCCCTCATCTGACTCAGAACTTGCAGATGATGAGGTCTAAACCTCGCGAAGAGGATCCGAATGTGAATATTTTGCTTCGAAGTGGAATTGTGATGGGTAATGATAAGGGGAAATAGCCCAAAGATAGGGCATGGGTTCGCAAAGCTCCGACGAAGGGGGCTGAATTTGATTTGGAGAACGGACGTGAAACATTCATGGAAGCAAAGAAGAGCTTCATTGAGGCCTCTACCTTAGGGAGAAAGGATAATCCTGATCAATTGATGGACCCTTCTATGTGTACGACCTTTCTAGGGACCTACATGAAGCTACTGCATGATAGCAAGGCTGTGAAGGGGTCAGAGGAGCTTATAAATAGATGCGCCAGAAACACTCCGAGTGAACTACGCGTGGTACATAAGATTGTTAAGTATAACGCAAGGATAGGGCATGAGATGAGACTGGCCATGCAGATAGGAGAAAGTGAAATTGATCAGGTTATTTTGGATCTGGGGTCATGTTAGGTTCCTATACCAATAGGTGTCATATTTCATGATTGACTATTAAAATGCCAAATATGATCATCCTTTCCATGCTGCAAAGGTTCCATATTTTCAAAAAAATAAAAAATTTAAAAAATGAAAAGAGGGTATGCCCTAAAAGAAAAATCAAAGGGCAAGAAGAATGAATTGGTCAAGAAACAAAGAAAATGAACCCCAAAGAAAAGACCAAGAAAGTGTGCTAGTCAAAATGCCACTACTATCCTATTTTTGCAAAGAAGTTCAAATTGTGCAAACAGTGACTTCTGTCACACTTGATGGATGGCCCAACAACTCAATCTTGGCCTCCCCATGTTTAAATTTCTTGTTTTAGAAATAGGGAGTGAATTTTGTCCAAACAGTTCAAGCTTGGCAGATCAGTAGTTAGGTAGAGAAGCAAGGGTGCTCAACAGCTAAACCTGAGCGCCTGGAAGAGATAAGGGCAGACTTAGATAGGAGGGCAGCTAAAAGAAATGAAGAGAGTAAGGGTGTTCTAGTTCAAATGCACCCAATCAAAAAGGAAGAAAAAATGTTAGGTGTATTACACTGGGTAGGCAGTTCGGTGTTGCAAAAGCAAGTTTGTGATTAGTTTTGTCTTTTTGAATATGATCTATCTCATGGATATCACAAGTACCATAGCAAGGTGGCTGCAAAACAGTTGAAGCATGACTAATTTCCCTCCCATTCCTCCAAGAAAATTTACTAATTTCCCCTCAAGGACATTGAGATCTGCTCAGTGTTCCTAGTACCCTTCATTTCATGAAAAAAACTAAGTGAAATCCTTGTTTTACTTAAGAGAACTAAGCCACATTTCTTGTGTAAAAATACTTTTCTTCTATCATCCTAAATCCCCAACATTCATGACTTGGATCCCTTTATTCCCTAAGCCTAAGTTTCACCTTTTTCTTAGTGCTTTGTTTGAAAACATTTCTCATATTAACATCCTAACTCTATTATATAACTCCTATGTAAAGTTTTCCCCGCCCCTATTATATATAAAATACACAAAACCCCAAAGTTTTAATACTCCGCCCCGGGCTTGATTAAAGCCATATGTTAACGTTATAGGGGGTCCAAGGTTTATCCGAAACCTTGTGGACAACCCTTCCCCGCGCGCGCATATAAACCATGGGTTTCATTTAACATCTGGTTAAATGAATAACCAAACCCGAACATAAACCCAAAGCTTGAATACATTGCAAACCCTATAAAAACATTACAAAATGATAAATATTATCATGCAGGCCACCACACCATACGCTTCCGCCAACTCCACCCATCTGTCAATCATTCGATCCGAGCTTTCCCATCCAACGATCCATGTCGATATCAAAAGCCCTCCGATGACCGAACGATAGCCTCCGGGAAATTTGCGGTTTCGCCATCGTACAAAAAACACGTGTCGCCACCTTGTTTTATCACGTCCGCTCCATCCAAAACCACCGTTGTCCAAAAAGTGGTGCAATAATACCATATACTGCCCTCCTTTCCTGCCGCTGACGTCGTCACCCACGTCGGCTGCCACCTCACCACTGCATCATCCACCGTGTCTGCCACATCACCGCCAAGTCAGCTTCCGTACCCTCGCTACGCGACAAAGACTACGTCATCCTGACGTCACTCGACCAAGCACGCCAAAAACCTGCCAAAATAATTTTTTTGTTAAAAATGTGTAAAATATCGTTTTTTTGGTCATTTTTCTTTGTTTCTTCTGTGCAACCTTTGCATGGTTTTTTACGTTCAAAGCGGCATTTCCACTGCACAGTCTGCCACCCAGAGAAATTCAGTCCACAGTGCTGTCCCTCAGCTCGGTCTGCCACCCACATTTCGCACAGGGCGTCCATAAAACAAGTATTTACCTGAATCCTGCTCCTAAACCCTATTTTTCTAGCTTTCTCTATAAAAATTGCCCGGAGAACCAAAATTCGAATTAAAATGCGGTGCTGCCTTCAAACCTCTGCATCATAGCCACTGTTTTACCCATTTTTTCCAAAGAAATCCCGTGAACTCTGTTTCCCTCTGCAAGATTTCCCATTAAGCTAAACTCAAGCTCGTTTCGGCCTGCAATTTCCGCAAAAAAGACCAAAACTACTATTTTACCTGTTGTTGCTACATAAAACCCACAATTCAAATTCAAAAATCACCAAAGACTGTATAATGGAGGCTCTAGTGGCCCTCAATGTTTCCCCCTTGAATGCACCACATAAAGAATTGGAATGGTTACCCCTTGCTCACAGAGATTTCCAAATTAAGGATATGATTGGTGACAAGTCTCACCTTCAAGCTTTTTGTGAAATTAGGAATAGCTACCGAAGCAACACTGATGTCTTTGGAATTTGGGAGTCCAACATGCCTATCTACTACCTCCCCTTAGTAAATGTGCTTTCTGATCTCATCCACTTATGCTGTGCCAATTATGACCCCGCACAAAGAGCAGTTATGGCTCCATTTGGGACTATCCACTTCTATATTACTCCTCAATCCATAAATGAGATGCTGCACTTTAAGCCAACTCAACCTCTGGCTCCTCTCACTATGGAATTCTTGCTTGACCAAGGTGCCAAACTGCCCAGTTCAGAGATAACCAGAATAGCTCAATTATTCATGAGACCAGATAGCCAGCCTAGGCAACCACCTCCTTTTAATCAGGTCTGGTTCAATGAAGCTGGAATATTCATTACTGATATGATTTCCTATATCTTGGGATTCAAAACCAGTGAGCATATTGATGAGACTGTCCTAGTTTTGATGTCCATATTTACTCCCGGACAGCCCCCCGCTGTCAAATATGATTATGCCACCTTCATAGCTAATAAAATCCATGAGCAATTCATGAGCCTGGACAGAGAAAGAGTGTTCAAATACACATCCTACATATATCATTTGCTGCTATACAATCAACCTGATAGTTTTCAAATTCCTCTTAGAAAGTTGGACCTCAAAGGAGAAAGGAGGTTTGTAATTTTCTGGACCTCAGTATTCCATGAAGTCCATAACTCTCCTTATACATATTGTGAGTTCATTGACCTGTTCATATATCCAGCCACTTCTTTATTGATTACAACTCCTGCCAGGCTCTCTGCTGAAATGCAGAAAATTTTGCATCTCTCAAAAGACTACAGTATAGGTGACTGGTATTTTTACCAGAATCACACAGTGATCCGGATATATGGCTGTGAATTATGCCCCTACAAGCTGCCAAAGTATGTCCCTATGAGACTGTTTGCCCTGGAATACTTCAGGAAATTTATTAGTTCAGATTTGACTCATTTCTATGGTGCTAGGAAAAAGGCACAGCTTAAAATAAGAAATCAATTAGGCCCTTTTATCTTCAATAAAAGGGAAGCCTAGGAGGAAGCTGATAAGATTTTAAGGGAGCAACTTATGCTGAAACAAAGCTTTTATTGGGCACCATATGACCTTGAACATTTCATAAGTTATAGGAAAGTGAAAAACAAGCTTACAGCATATGTTCACCACAAAATCCCTGAAATTCAACAATATGCTAACCAACAAGAATGGGTAGAAGGCACACTAGTTGAAGAGATTACTGAAGAAGGAAAATTGGAAAAAGCCATGAAAGAGCTTGAAAAAATCCTTGACCTGGACTCTTCTGGATAGGTATCCTTCAAACTACCCTAGCACACAGGAGGTGATAAATCTTTTGCAGGGACTTCTCAGCAACCCATACAAAAAGCCAGCAAATGGTCAGCAAAGGGTAAAGAGGTAATAGATCCAGAGTAGGACATAATGAAAAACCAGCCAGTTACATCAAAGGAACAAGGCCAAGGGCAGGTCCTGCCAGCATAAACAAAGGCCCCAGAAATCCCTATACTACAGACTCTTCTAAATGAGGAGAGAGGCAAGAAAAGGGACAGGCAAGAAGACACACCGATCAGCGGTATTGAAGAGCAACTAAGGGAAAAACGACAGAGATTGAACCCCCATTCAGAGGAGGAATTCATTCAAGAAATCACAGACAGTCCAATGGAAGGGAGAGCAGTCAGCCAGGATACATCTCTAGTCATAGAAACATCGGCCAGTTCACACAGGCAGGAGATTGGCAGACAACATAATGTGGAATTTTCTTCTACCAAGTCACAAGGCAAGCAAGGCTCAGACATTAAGAGAACATTCACTGAAATAAAAGCAAAGAATGAGCCAATAAAGATTCAACTCTATAATCACCTGCTGAGGATGGCCCCCACAAATCAACAAAGGTTAATGTCAGCATATGACATCCAAAAAGGGAAGATGATCCTAAGTCACTTCAAGCCCAGAATGTTGTGGGCACAGTCAGCTGTTGATTACATCAAGACCAATCTAGAAGTATTGGCCAAGGATATCTAGCCAACGGACCAAATTGAATTACATAAGCAAACCGGAGAAATGGTATACTTCACATTGGCAAACAAGGCATTGCTGGCCCACAAATTGCAGAATTCTTTAAATAATACTTCTGCCCAATTGGAATTGGAAAAGGCTTCCTCTTTGGCTAAGGATAATAGAATTAAATCCTTAGAAGAAATTATCCTAGAGTTGGGACATGATCCCAAGGATCCCAAAGACATCCAAGCATTAATAAGAAAGAAAGAAGAAGACATTGCAGCTCTCAGGAAGCAGCTCAAGCTACCCATTACCATGCATCCCAAAACTACAGAGATTGTTGAACAAAAATCACAGGAAGATGCAATGGAACTGCTGATGAAATGAATGAAAGATTGGCAGAAACAGAGAAGGCATTGGAGGAAGCACTACAAGGAAAAAAGGGAGAGTTGGCCTCTTAGCCATCTCAAATAGCTCCAATTGTTACAACTGCTCCTTCTACAGTCACAACAGCAGTCCCTCCTACTGACCCGACATCAACAACACCAGGAACTTCAATAACAACAGCAGTAGGTAGCAGCACTACCATGTCTACTGAAGAACTGATAAAGGCCATGGAGGATCTAAGACTCCAGGTGATAGAGTTAAAAGGTGCCAAAGAGCAATTGGCAAAATTGGAAGTAAGTATTGATAAATCCAAGATTACTGTAGCAGAAAAAACAAGGGAGGTGAAAGCATTGGAAAACAAAGTAAAGGCATTGGAAAAGGACCTCTTATTAGAAAAAGCTCTAGCAGAAATCAGGAGCATTATGTGGGCCAAAATTAGCCAATCCATCACTGATATGTTGAAATCAATACAGATAATTCATGAGTAGATTGATTTTGTGGCAGCAGCTCAATAAGAAATTCAAAAGGCCAGGGATTCATTGGAAAACATGCCCAAACAGGCCAATAGGCTAATACATTTCTTGAACACCCACACCAAAGAAGATCTGGAAAAACGGATATCAGGGATAGGACAAGCACTATTATAATAATAAAAAGGGTCCTGACCATGAGGAACTTCATACAAAATCTAGAAAGGAAGTGCCAGGAAATGAAAATGGAGATAAATGCTTTCACACAGAAATTTAGAGTTTTGGAGGAAAAAGGTCTGCTCAGTTTGTTAACTGATGACTACAGACTAATGTCACATGCAGCCTATGTACACAAATTAAATACATATGTGGATAGCCAAGCTACAACATCATCAAGTTCTACAGGAGAGAAAGCACTCCCATCTGGACAGAGCCTATATGACAATTTGGAGAATTTGTTTTTTATTGAACATGAAGTGAGGCATCTTTTCACAGTCCAGCCCACTTTTTTCAGGTACACAGATGCAGATGAAACTCTAATTAAAATGCGCAGGCACCAATTACCAGATGATGAATGGTGGTAGAGTATGCTGGAAATCCTGTAGGCGGATTTCAAAGTTTTGTTTATTTTTCCAGAACATAACAGATGCCATAAAGTGTAAAAAAGAGCAGATAAAATCGCGTTGGACAATAGTTAATTGAAGTGCAGGGAAAAGCACCCAGGAAAGCAGCGCCAGTAGTGTGGGATTTTGTTGTGGGGAAAAATGCCTATGCAGGACGATCCTATCCACCTAAGGTGTGACAATGCCTTAGCAACAAGCGAATACAGCTACACTGGTTTCTTCCTTTATGAAATGTGAAAGAAGAGAGATCAATAGACTTACCGGTGTCTTCCGTTTGTCCCTCGATCCAATCTCCCTTCTCTTTGGGTGTTCACAGCTACTCGCCTTCTTGCTTATCCAGCTACAACTTCCTGCAAGATCACAAGAGAACAACTACTTGCGACAAGAGAACAGCTACTTAAGACAAGAGAAGAACACTACACAAAGACAGATGTTCACATTCATAACTAGTTTAGGATTAGAAATAAACCAAATACACTAATACATTTGCACATCAAAATACATCAGCATATAGGAGAAACCGAGATAGCTTTATTGATGAATAACAAGGTTCAGGAAGAGATACAACCCAGAGGGCTCCAATCCAGCATCTCCTTCCCAGCAAATGGAATTCCTATCTTCAGCCCCTTCAAAGCATTAAACACCCAATGATTCCAGTTTCAAACCAACAACAATTCTTTGCAATAATCAAATTCCAGCCTTTAGATCTCATGGAGAAGAGATCCATATATAGATGTTTGGAGAGAGGATGAGTCAGCTTGAGATCTGACTAGTGTCCTCTCCCTCTATCAGTTCTTGAGTCCACTTGGAGGTTCTTGCTTCCACTTGGAGATTTGGAACCTCTTACTCATCACCAGTCGAATTCCCTGAGGCAAGTGTCATTTTGGAAGCTTCCTGGGTTCTGACACCTTCAGGAATGAGTCTGCCACTTGTCCAATCTTGCTCAGCGCAGGTAGCCAGTGTTGGAGTTGACATTCAGTGTAGGTAACCAGTGGAGCCATTGACATTCAGCGCAGATGGTCAGTGGAGCAGTTGACATGATCCTGAATTGACTTGTTTTTGAGTAGTTTCAGGTGGAGAACTTTTGTGAATTGCTGTGGTTTGTTAGCCTTGTTCCTCTAGGGGTAGGAACAACATGTTTAGGGACTTTGGATCCCTTAGATTATGGACATTTCATGCTCAATTCTGTAAGGCACAAAAAATTCTATAACAGATTTCACTAAATATCCATCGGCCGACTTACTGGGAAAACAATCAATGCATCTCACCAGCAAAACGGCCAACACAGCATTTTCTTACTTTGCATTCATTTCTCTCTATTCCCAAGAGCATTTACTCCTTCTGTAGAGTAGGTGAAAGAAGTTATTGCAAGATATTATCTCCTTTGAGATATTTTGTAAACATTTTTGTACAAATACCTCCTCAATCTAAGTATTAGGGGTTGGTGAATATCATTCTGGAACTACGCTGTAAATTTGAGAACTCTTCTAAATAAAGATTGCTAGAATGCTTTGCTGATGAACTCTTTGGTTATGGAATTGATTGCAGAAGCCCATGTTGTAGAATTCTTGAAACATGCGTGACTGGATCTATCCCCTCTCCCTGAGGATGCATAAGCAGGCTCGACTGTTAAGGAGAGGACTATTTGCGTATGATCCTCAAATGGTGAATCAACGTATGTAACGCTTCCTCATTGCTATTCACTATTTCCCCCCCATAGAGGTTAGATTCATGAGGGGTATGTGGGACCTCTCTCTTCTCTCAGTGGGTATCCATTGATGTGTTACTTCTCTTGTCCTCTAGGCCAGCGATGTGGTCTTTCATGGATCAATGAGTCTTTTTTAACTCTTGTTTTACTATTTCTATGTTTTATATATCATCTATATATCATGTTCTAAATTGCAGGAAGAAAGAATAGCCCAGAATTTACTTAACTGTACTCTATGTTCAATTCCTGTCATTTTTTATGTTTTCTTCAGGACTAGCATAGGTAGGAATTCTTGACTGCTCCTGTCTCCCTGGTTCTTACACCCTGAATATAATTAAGGAATTCTTAGCTGCTCCTTGGTAATATTTACCCACTTTCCCTCTGTTAGCATGATGAAAGATTCTTAATTGCCTTTCATCCCCTGACTCCATTTCACCTAATTCCAGCTTGAAAATTGTTCCATGTTTAATTATCTTGCTCTGTAGTTCCTCCTTTTGTCAGAGAAACCATACCCATAAGTTTATTTTCATTAACTCCATTAACCCAATGGTCTGAACTTCTCATACTTTGCACCCCTGTTCTATTGAAATATCACCATCCAAAAAATCAAACAAACACTTGTGCTTCATAACTAGCCTAACATATAGCAAAACAAAGCTAAATCATAAAGAGAGAGCCCTCTCTAGCTATAGATTGGCTAGAATTTGCATCTACAAGATTGGTTAGTGGTTACCTCGGCCATATACCCTTTTCTCACTGCTTTTGGGGAACAACCTGAGTTATAACAGGTCAAACGCAAATGTTTTACCAAAACATACTTGGGAACAAATGGGAAGACCTACACTGCAATGGTCTCCGATTCAGTTAAGGATGGAAAATCATCAAAATATCATCCCCATGGGATGTCGGGAAGGAATAACTATAGACATTGAAGGCATGAGCGCGTTGGCTGTCTTCGAAGTGATATAAATTTTGGATGACAGCAACCCCTACCCTGCGCTCCTTGGCATTGATTAGGCTACTAATATGAATGGTGTAATCAACCTAAAGAAGAGAAATATGATATTTGAAAATAAATCGCTTCGTTTAATAGTACCCCTAGATCCTGCTGAAGGATAGCACTATACTGAACCAGTTCACGATTACAAAAGTGATGACGACTTGGGCTACATATATGAAATAAAAACGTGAGACCAGGATTGTGTGAATCTGATGATAGATGGAAGAATTACATGGTATTGCGAGAGTTCATGCACCTCAGACTCTGATGAAGAATTAGAGCGCTGGAAGAATCGGCTACATGAAGTAACCACACTGAGCTGTAACATGATGACCCGAGCGCTGCTTTGTGTATTGTCAGACATAAGAAATCTGCCCACTTACGATGGCTTGAGTGATGTAGATGTAGTTTTGGATGCATTTGAGAGGGAGGTACTAGGAAAGTAGCACTTCCAGTCTTTGGACTGGGCACTGGGTGCTACACCCGCAAGATGGTGGGGTACCCACAAGGGTAGCTTTGATGAGTGGCGCGAGTGTAGGAAGATGATGAGAACATGCTTTTGAAGGTCGAAGGTATGAATGACAGACAAATATGATGGGAAGGATGATCCGCACAGACACTTGGCCAAATGGGCTAAGGCTTATGGAGCGAAGCCCCAATCTAAATGGGTGCACTTGTTTTGTCACACCTTGGATGTCATCCTGATGAACTGGTACTTAGAGACAGAGCTCCACCATGGCACAGCTGAATGGGATGTTCTGCGCGAAGGATTGATAATGACGTTCAGCTTTGAAGACAGGTTTAACTGTATTGACGAAGCGCTACAAGAAGTTAAAGCAGCAACCTTTAGGATACCGCATGATCCTTTGGATCTGATCCAACCCGATTGGAATACTCAGCTGAGCCACATGTTGGAATGCTATTATGTGACTACTGAAAAAGAAGATGAGGATCCACAAAATATTAATATCCTTGAAACAAAGGGTAACTGCAAGGTTGAGGGACCACAGATTGAGAATCCTAATATAACCACACCACTGAAAACAAAATAGGTAAATATTGGCATGGAGACAGAGCCAAAATTCATGAATATTGGAGATTATTGGGATGATGTGACGATAGATAAGGTCACTAAATTGCTCCGTGAATACCAGGATTTGTTCCCTACCAAGTTTATGGAGCTAAAGGGGATAATAGGAGACCTAGGCATTATGAATATCACATTTAAACATGACACAAAGCTGGTTAACGAAAGACCTTACCATCTTAATCCAAAGTATAAGGAGAAGGTTCACTTAGAGCTAGACAAGATGCTCGTGACAGGAATCATTGAGCTCATAGAAGAATCTGATTAGGTAAGCCCAATGGTGGTACAGGAAAAGAAGCAGAAGGATGAAATAAGGACATGCGTAGATCTCAGGAAGTTGAATGACGCTTGTGTACATGATCCTTTCCTGAGTTCATTCACTGATGAGGTATTGGATAATGTTGGTGGCCAGGAAGTGTACTCCTTCACTAATGGGTTCTCTGGGTACCATCAGATCAAAATCGTGCATGAGGATAGAAGCAAGACAACCTTAATGACTGAGTGGGGATGTTTTTAGTACACTGTAATGCCTTTCGAATTAAAGAATGCGCCTGCAATTTTTTCGCGCGTAGTCGTTGCTGCATTCAAAGAATTCATTCATAAGTTTCCAGAGGTGTACTTTGATGATTGGACTGTGTTTGGGCTGGTAAAATTCCATGTGGCAAGTTTGTGCCTAATGCTAGATGCTTCTCGAAGGTATGAGATTGCGCTCAATTTGAAGAAATGTATTTTTTGTGTTCCTTTTGGGACCCTGTTGGGTCATGTGATTTGTCTACAGGGACTAACGGTAGATCCTGTGAAGATCACAATGATACTTAACTTTGAGGTGCCAAGGAGTGTAAAATAGTTGTGTGCAACCTTAGGACTTACTGGGTATTACCAGAAGTTTATCAAGGGCTATGCCCAGACCACCTCGCCTATGGAGAAGTTGTTGAAAAAGGATGTCACATTCTGTTGGAATGAGGACTGTAAGAAAAGCTCAGATCTATTGAAAGAAAACATGGTCACCGCACCAATTTTAGTCTTCCTGGATTAGAGGAAGGAGTTTCATGGACAAGTAGACACAACATGTATAGCACTGGGAACAACACTAGCAAAAGCTGGAAGAGGAGAATTGGACCATCCTATAGCATTCACAAGCAGGGGGTTATCCAACACCTAGTATTCTTTTACTAGTGAAAGAAAGATTTAAAATTCTTTCAATACTGATTCACCCCGCCACCACCCCGCACCACCCCCATTATCAATATTGTCTTCATTTATAAGATGAGATGTAGAGGAAGAAGAATATAAAAATCCACAATCCCTGGTTACTAAATATCAGAAAAATCAATTTACATGCAATGCCAAAGTTATGAATGTTCTACTCACTAGCATAATCGTATCACAACGAGTCAATGTCATGGATTTCACTACTAAAAAATAAATATGGGACGAGATGATAAATTGTTATGAAGGTGATATCAAGGTAAAGAAATATAAAATTCAAGGTTTTAGAATGCAATTTTAGTCTTTGAAGATGCATGAATTTCAAAATAAGTTTTTAGAGTTTTTGAAACTATGAATACAATAAGAGGTATTAATGAAGAGTTAAACGAACTGGTAGACATAGTCCAAAAGGTTTGGAGAGATTTCCCTAAGATATTTAATCCGAGAGTTTTATCCATTGAGGAGATGACATATCTTAATTATCGCGCATTGGATAAATTACTTGAAACTCTTACTTCCTGTGAGATGAGGATTTCCAATGGAAAGTCTACAACAAAGGAGTCAACCTTCAAAGTAGATAAGAGACCCAAGGAAGAACATATTGACTCATGTTTTGAATACGATGAAGAGGAAGGTAAGTTCGTGAGAAATATCAAGAGAGGCTGACGCAAGCCTAGAGCTTGCCATACCCAGGATCATACAATAACCATGCTTCAAAGAATGCATACACAGCAAATTCCCAAACTTCAAACATCAATCACTAGAAAATTCATCTTTCTCCCATTTCAACATGCAGAAGCTTTCTTTCCTATTTATGGTTATAAAACTCTTCCACAATAATCATTTCTCAAACATCAAATTATTTATCAATCAAAATTTACCTGCTTCTTAACACAAGAACTATGCCTTAAGTCCCTCATTTATTTTATCTCCAACATTCCTCATGTGTTTATACATCATCACAAATTCTTCCTGCATGTGTCGGATTCAGTTAAATGCGCCCTTGAGTTATCATAACAAATTAACAAAGTTATTTAAACCCCAATTTAGAAGTCAACCGACTGAATTGCGCCCTTCAATTTGCCACAGTCCTCATTATTATCATAATGGAACTCATTCAAGATTCTATTATGAAGCCCACTCAAATCTTCATATAAAACTTTATACAAAAGTATAGCTCCATGTTTGCACACTTTCACACCATCATTCATATGATCATTCAATTCAAACCCATGTGCCTTTTCAAATTTCATTCACAATCAAACTTTAATCAAACAAATGCACCTATGGACAAGTGAGATTCGAACTTGACCATAATACCCAGCATTCTACTTCATATTCAAAATATCCAGAATTCAATTTCAATTCTTATTAAATTCAGTTCATACCTTGACCGAATCCATCTCTAAACTTCATATTAACTTCTGGGTAAGTTGAAGATCGCCCTTAGCAATTCCTAAATTTTTTTTACAATTCATCTTCTGTCATATCGATTTCAGGCTTTGTTTGAAATCAAATGTTATCCGGAATATACTTACCAGTTCTGCGTCCAACGCTTTTACCATATCATTTCGTTTACATATATATCAACTCTCTCTCTGCAAGCTGCATGGAAAATCAAATGTTAATCAGGATTCCCATCTGGAAATTTCATAAGACAATTTGCCCTCGAGCCAAAACTGTTTTTTAATACAACGCAGCAAGAAATCTTTAACTATTATGGCCTTGTCAGATTTCACTGAAACAATTCTGGCAATTCGATTTCTATCCTGAGAAGAGAGAATCTGACTCAATCATCATTTGCTCACAGGTTGTTTTCATAAATCACTTCCACTAATCGACCCACTGGTCTTCTGCACCTCCACAAAGAATAATCTTGCAACGTTCACCGCTTCTGCATCCAGTTATCAACATTCCGCTCCAATTCACCAATCGATTTCACCATAAAAACTTCTGGATGTAACCTCAAGCTCAAACACTGCAAAGTAGACCGAATTTCATTGGAGTCTCTGTTCCACCTGCAGATTAAACACTTAATCGATTTACCAGTTAGCGCCTCCAAACTCTGATAATATCGATCCTCCTACACATTGAATTCAGTTTTTATATAAGACTATTCCGGCAATCAATTCATTGCATCAACGCATTCACTGTCAATTGAACACACAGTTCTTGAAATCGAACTCCCTTTGATTGATTATAAGCTTATGATTTTATATTTACTGGGCGCTCTCAACGCACAACGAATAGCAATTCTGCTATCGACCCCTCAAGATTTCAAAAGCTTGACACTGCAGACTTGTAATGTATTAAAATGTTGGCGCCCTTTTCTTTTCATTTTCTATTAATCAAATACAGACCAATCCTAACTCATGCACAGATAACAACATAAATCGATCTCGCTTTTACTACAGGTTTCCTTCGGTCAACCTTCCCAACAATCGATACTTCAATCACATATATACAGTTAACCAGAAATAACTATAACTTTCACAGCTAATCACCAAATGTATATATATAATCTGAACCCAAAACAAGATTACTTACAAACTTTGTTTGGCCTGATATTCCAGATTGATGACCCTTACAATTTCTGAAGGCTTACAGCCTTGGTTGTTCCAAACCAGCTCTCTACTCCTCTCCTATTCTCAATCTCCTTTTCTCTCAAAACCCCTCCTATTTATACAATTTAAAAAATCATTTAATTAAATGCTCAATCCCTTCAATTCCTCAACAAACCCCTAAATCCCTCAACATCCCTAAAGGATAGCTCTTTATCCCTAAAATCCTTCAATTAATTAAATTCCCTCATATCCTTTTATTAATAAAAAGATATTTACAAAAATCCTCACCTTCTCCTATTTTATTCAAATTAATTAATAAAATATTAAAAATCATCACACCCCATATTTACAAATTAATATTATCATACCCCATATTTACAAATGGAGAAAAAGGGTCTTGATGCTCCTGCATCAGAGGCTCAGTAAAGTACAAGCATAAGCTGCCTCTTAAGTGCTTTAACTTTGGTAAAGTAGGCCACTATTCTTCTAAATGTATAGAAAAGATGAAGAATGAATATGACCAAGGAGAGAAGTTTAGAAAAATGAAAAAGGACAAAAAGGAGTCTAAGAAGAAATTTTTCTACGTCTAAGATTCTACCTCCTCTAAGAGTGAAGGAAACCAATCATCATATGAGGATAAAACTCATGAAATATCAAAAACTTTATGTTCATGGCCATAGAAAATATAGAAACAAAATTTGTTGACTTTGGTGGAGGAGAAGACAAAGTCAACTTAGAAGGAGAGTTGATAAGTTCTATTGAGAAAATTCAAAGGTGGAGAAAATAAAATAAAATAAAAAAGGAATTTCTTACCAAGGACAGAGCTAAAAGCTTCATGAATGATAACCTTACAAGTAAGATCATAACAGACTGAATAGTAAAAAATCATTCCTGTTCATTGAATTACCATAACTTCTTTATTTTAGAAGAAAAATAAAAAACAAACTAAACAAAACTAAATTTCTTTCTACTCTGACTCTTTTGAAGGAAACCAACTAAGTATAGTCATATTTCCAATATAACCAATAAGGTTATGTATTCCCTACATAAATTTGCATTGCATATGTTAGAAAAAGAAAAATATCAATTATTAAACCATGTACAAAAATTCTAGAGTTATTATGCATATTAATTTCTAAAAATGAAAATAGAAGAAATTTAAAATCAGAAAATTTTGCTAAAAGAATTTTCTAATTGAAAATAAAATCTATCGTAATATGTACAATCTAAAGAGTTAGAGATATTACCTTTAAGGATCCACCAAGGTCTTGTTTTTGAAAACTGTACAAGATGGGAAGTATTAACATCAATTGTTTCTAAGAATTTACAAAAACTATCTTTTTCCCTTGTGAGACATTGATTGTCATAATGAAGAGAAAAAGCAGGAAGATCCTTAAAGGCATTTATTATATGTACATTAAAATCAAGGCAACTAACCAACCCATGATTAACTGCAAGAGTAAGAGGGTTGTCATATGATTGCAACAAGCCTTCAACATAACAAGTATTGTATAAAAGATTGTCATAATTGATATCGAAAACTTGTAATGAGAGTTGATGATCCAAATCAAAACAGAAGGAAGAAGGTTTGTGCTTAGAAATTGAATCAAATGATTGAAACTCATGATTTTTAAAGATCACATCATTTTCCAATGATTTATGAGAATGTTGAATATTGTGAAAAGGATGAGTAGAGGTTTCTAAACTGATATCAATAAGTGATTGATCATTTAAAGATACCCCTTGCATTTCATGATATAATTCATTCTTAAGATTTGAACTAGTAAATATTCCAACAGGTTGACACATACAATAATTATGATACCCATAAATCAAATCATCAATTTGAATTTCACTTGATAATTCGTTAAACGGTTTTGGGTTTAATAATGTGTTATCTATTGACGAAATAGGATCTAGATCATTTTCAGAAGAAGAATTATCATTATGATTATTCATTAAATCTTGATATTCCATATAATTTGATTCTATTAAACATGACTCATTATCACAAACATTAGGAGGTACCATAGAAACACTTTCAGATGTAAGATTCTCTCCTAATGTTGATGGTTGAGGAGAATTAGAATTTTCATTTAAAGGTTCAATAGGATCAATTGTAGAATCAATATTTACTAATGGTGATTCCTCTTTATGTTCACTATAAGTTCTTATATTATGTTTTTGAACAACAAAGGTAAATTTCTCAGTTAAAACTTGCTTAGGGGGTAAATCATCATGACAAAATCTGTAGCATAATAACATAAATCTATTGGAAAATTCGCTAACAATTTCATCGTCATAGATTGTCAAGTTATCAAATTCTAGGCATAATTTCTCATAACTATAATTGTGTTGAGCATAAAAGAATACTTGCATGAAATGGTTCCAAGAGTGAATGCATTTCGTTGGTAGCATCTTGTACCACTCTCGAATCCTTCCTTGAAGCGTGAGAGTAAATAGCCTGCAAATTTCATTATCATTAGTGATGTTGAAACATTTTCATTTATGTATAAATTGATCAACATGATCTAAAGAAGAAATGGAACTCTCACCGTCATATTGCAATTCAAATATGGATTCAAGTTGTCTCTTGGGTATACCTCTGGTAGGCTTGCGTGAGCTAAAAGCGTGGCCCAAACTAGGAATGCATGTAGGAGCCATAGCTAGTTAAAAATGTTAAAACAAGAATTCACATGGAATAACTATCTCATGCCCTCCTTCTAGTGCCAAAATGTTGTAGGCTCTAATTATTTGCCTCAACATTATAAGGTAGACCACCCAGTCAGTAACTTAATGAAACTCCTTTTCCATTGAAATGGTGGTTCCGACTGGTTAAACTAGGTATAGTTGCCTTCTCTCTACCTTTACCAGCTTAAAGTATGGCCTTCACCTACCAATAAAGAAGAGACATCACATCAAACCTCTTGCTAATTTTAGGCAAGAAAGTGACCCTTAAGTTGATCTAAGGTTCAACCAAGCCAAAACTAAGTTATGTCTTAAAGTTAATCTAACCTACTCTAATCTAACTAACCTCTAGGATATTAAGTTAATATCAATGGTTAATCCTATAGTAAAACTATGTTAATGTTATGCTAATATTAAAGTTATTAATTAATCTAATTTGATATATATTATTTCTATGTTAACATAAGGTTATGTTAATTTATAAATTTAATGTAACCTATAATATCATACTAGCTATATTAGATCTATATTATTATGCTAATATAAATCCTATATTAAATCTAAGAAACAATATTAAACAAATGTAATACTAAACTATTCTATAACTAAACTACTTAATTATCTAAGATATAATTTAATGACACTAAATTCCTACTTTAATTCTATAAAGTAAATACAACTATCTACCTATTCTAAGTACTTTACCATAAATGTATTTAATAATACAACTAATTTTAATTTTAACACTACTATATACTAATACTATTCTATAATAAAATCACCATGTTATAATATATTCCTAAATGTTAATAATGTAATTCTAACTATATGAACAACTCAACTATATAAAACTATATTTTAATGTTTAATCTAGATTATTGTAAGATTATGATATACCTATGATAAAATAGAAAATAATTGTTGATTAAATAAAATAAAATGTTATTGTTATAATGTGTAAAAGTTAAAATTCTAAGGCAACATTAGTATTCTAACAAAACTATAAACTATCTAATTATATGTTAATTTATTTCTAATTTTATAACACCATTAATAAAAGAAAATGTTAATTCCAACTAGATTGTTAAAGTCAACTCTTTAGTTAAATATTACAAAGAAAATAAATTGCAAACTCTTACAAGGATCTAAGTTAAACAAATCGTAAAATAAAGGAAAGAAATCATATACAAAATATACAAAAAAAATTACATTACCTTTATATTGATCGGTTAATGATATAAATTAGGGTTTTAGACCAATACAAAGGTTTGATCAATTTAAAGGGTTGATCAAACCAAGGTGTTTGCCTCTAAGGAAGAGGACTTCATGCAGAGCAGTAATAGAGATGCATGTATGATTCTATCCTACAATGCAAATGTAACCTATCTTGGCCAAGATAAGAATTGTCTTATTCTTAACCAAGAGCAAAATAATTAATGAAGAAGGGAAGAGATTGTATTTTCATTTGGATCAAAGATATTCACAAGACACTAAAATAGTTCAATATCTTACAAATAGTGAAAACAAATATACAATGGAAAGGTTTTAACAAATAGTTATTAAAATCTCTCATGCATACACCCAAATTCAAATCTTAGCATGAATTCATTGTGAGATTTATATCGAGCAAAGGAAATAGTTCTCCACACTCAAAATATGTTAAGTTAAGACAAGTTTGCAAACAATTAATAAATAGTTATTTATTGTGACAAACAAGTCTCCATGAATTCTTCAAAAAATCTTATTGAACCAGCCAAATCCTACAAAGATAGCTTCACAAAGGCAAATAATTAGCATAAAACAAGGAAAATTGACAATAGTGTTAACATTACTTCTTTATACTAATTATGCTAATAAAACCAGATTGAAAAATAATAATAAATCTGCAAAAGAAATACAATAGTGTAAATGAAAAACACTTATCATTATTTCAAATTTCTTTCACATAAGTGTAGTCTTTGAAGTCCATAACTCCTTCAAGGCAATAATTCTACAATAGTGTAAAAACAGTTTCCTTTATAGAGTTTGGAATTCTCAACTATCTACGACATATTTCAATACATCACAGTAGTGTAATACATTAAAACTCTCTACAAACAGTCTCCCTTAGACTACAAAAAATACAGACTCTCCTCTCCTCAAAGGAATTAAATCTTGTGGTGTTTGGATCCCACCTCCCTTTAGTTCCTTGAAGAGAAGGGTATTTAAACAAGATTTACAAGGTTAACAATTTCCTCGTATCTATCAATAGCTAAGAAACACAAGGTTAATCAATTTTGAGGTTTTCTCTTTTGTTGGATCTCAAGTCGAATTTAGGAAATCGTTGCAACTAAGTGTTGTTCTTTAGTTGAAGGTTTCATTTCATGCTCACCATGATGGACTTTTTAGACTTTGTTTCAACCTCCTCTACCTAATTAGCGATGGGTTGTGCCACATGGTTGAGTGTCTTTGGAAGTCATGGATAGCGTTGATCCTTTCCACATCGACCCTGGGTTTATTCCCTGTTTCAACCAATAAGATATCATCAGTTTTATTATTAAACTAATGAAAAAATAAAATCGAAATCCAAACTTTAAACAAATACTCACAAAATCATTCAAAACATTGGCCCTATTAATAAGTGTCAACTAGAAAGAGCAGAGAGAATCAGAGGTTTGAAACCTTGGTGATTTTTAAGTGTGGCAACATATAGGTTATGATATCAGGAGGTTCTGATGAGGAGTGTTGGGCAATTTAATTGCTTAAATTGCTTTCATTAAATTATCAACCAGGGAAACTCATAAGCTTGTGATGATGCCAGCAAAATATATGCAGGAGCAGGCAACTAACTCTATGTCTAACTAAATGATTTATGATTCAATATAATATGCAAGGGAAGAGGCTCCTAATTGAGGAGGTCCTAGTTGTCCTTCCCTACAGTGTTATAGATTGAAAAGAAATAATTGATTACATAAAACTAGAAACTTGAAATAAAGATAAGAGAATGAATTTAATTATTGTTTAGATTCAAATAGAGAGAGAGACTAACTTATTCCCTTGATTGTACCCTCATATACTGATCCAAACTAAACTAAGATTCATTCATAAACATAAGAAATGAAATAACTTGAAACTTAAAAGTAAAAGAATGAATTTCAACTATCATGCAAATCAAATAGAGGGAGAGCCTAACTTAGACCCTTGGTTGTTCCCTCATATGCTGATAAGAATTTAATTTAAAACTAATTCACCAATCACAAACAAATCCTGAAACATCTAAGCAATGGAATAAGATCTATTATGAAATAAAATGGTTCTTTGATCCTTTTAGAGTGAGCTCAATTCTCTTAAGAACAAAGTGACAAACTATTCCATAAATTCATATACTACATTAAGACAATTTATATCTAAAACTATAGCATGGAAATTTATGTAAAATGAAGCTTTATTCTATTCCATCATAAGTTGGATACATGCTCCAAGAGTCCTCCCTTTTGGAATGGATGAGGTGCTCCTATTTATACAAAAACTATGATAACCACCTCATAAATGTAGACCCACTATTCCCTCCTTTGACCCACATATTTCTCAACCAATGGTGACACATAACCCTATCCTCCATGATCTCCTCCATGAGGTCCATGATCTTCTTCATGAGGTTCATGATCTTCTCAAATTCGAATTTCAACATAGAGTGCCACATAAGGATGCTTTGGAAGCTTCCTTTGTACCTACACATGTTAACAAACTCATTCTAATTGTTAGGTATAAGTATAAGCATATTATTTTCTAAAGTTTAACCACAAATCCACTTTAAAATGTTAAGAATTAATAAACTTTGGAAAAGCATAGTTATAACCCAATGATGAGGTAAATGTAATGATGTGGAGGTGGAATGGAGGTGACATGAAGGTAATATGGAAGTAATGTGAAGGTATTAGTGAATAATGGAGTGAGAATAAGGACTATTTTGAGGCCCAACATACCCCCAAACTGAAGATATTGCATGTCCTCATGCAATATATTACATTACTTTTTGATACTTGATCTTGGCTTAAACTCTGCATGATATCATTTACTTAACTTTTGCAAAGCAGTTTTGATGAACTGCAACTTGGTTGGTTCTTGTGTTTCAACCATATTTTCTTTGTTGCATTCAATTTTAATGTATGATCTTTGCATATTGATAATGTGATTTTTTTTTTTTTGCAGAGTATTTTTGTTGGAATGCATCATGGTTGGTTATTGTGTAACAATCACGATTGTTTTGGCATCCAATTAACTTATAAATCTTTTGACAAAGCCATTTGTATACTCATGTAATATATTTTGAATGTAAGTGGGTTTTAAAATGTGATATATTAATATTGATGTTATATGAATGTGACAAAGTATGTATGTAAATGTATCCTTCCCCTTAAATGGATGGTTTTGGCAGTTATGTGAAATGAGGAAAGGGAGTGAAGTTTTTCCAAAAATTATTATTCTAACTTTTCAAGGAATTTAATGGTTAAAAGTTAGAAAATATCATACCTTAACTTACCCTTCCAAAAATGGATGAAAGTTGTGCACGTGTGGCTGCAAAAATGTTGTTCATAGTCTTCTTTACTTGGTTGTGAAAATGGTGGATGAAATC
This sequence comes from Pinus tabuliformis, assembly GCA_031772625.1. Lineage (NCBI taxonomy): Eukaryota > Viridiplantae > Streptophyta > Pinopsida > Pinales > Pinaceae > Pinus > Pinus tabuliformis. The sequence continues at coordinate 345,292,834 of CM062812.1, forward strand.
GAAAAAGTGAATATTTTATTGTTGCTGCATCTGCTGCTGAATCTGCTATTGGATCTTCTGCTGAATGTTTGGAATCTACTGCTAAATGTGGCTGAAAATGTATAAGGCTTGGAAGGTATACAAAATATAGAAATTACATTCCCCCCCCAGCCTTATTTATTGACTTGTCCTTAAGTCAAACTGAAAAACAATGAAAGGAAATCGTCTTCATCTGCTACAAAATTTGGGTCTTCAAGTCTTCAACACTCGATGGCACAAATCTTTCCATGTGAATAAATGTGTCGATGTCGAACATGGAAAGAAGTCATTGGATTACCGACCATTGATGAATGTCGTTAACCAATGCGAGGCAAACTCACCATTAATGTCAATGAGTGCCAAGGTACCTAAGTACATCTTGTGAAGTGCGAATAGATGAGCCGATGTCGAGCCACTTGCAAGATCCAACGATCAAGGGACATTGGTGTATTCCCATGATTGCTAGCGAGAGATCCTGTCATTAAGGCATACAAGCCTCAAGGTACTAATAATGACTCTAGACTTTATCCCAGATAAGGTGCTGAGGTTGATGGGTCAAGAATTGTTAGAAGGGAGGCCTTAAGGAATCCTCCATCATCTAACATGAGTATGAAATAATGATTTTGAAGGACCGTAGATGGAAATTTGCATTGAATCAGGGTTTATTTGGAAGAAAAGGAAAATGGGGTGACTCAGCTTTGTAAGGGAGCTGAATGACTTTATTCATGGGCTACAGGTTAGTGAAAGAGACAGGAAAATGACTATGAAGGAAAATAGGATGGAAAATTTATCAAGGTTTTATTTGAAAACATGGAATGGAAAAGGAGTAGAAATATAATGGCAAATGTAAAGGGAAATGAGGTGAATGTTTATTAACTGAAGAATCATACTGGCATCTGAAAGGCTTGCATTGAGGACTCATTGGGATTTACAATTTTACAAAGGGAAGAAAATATTGGTTGTAATGAATATGGACTTATTCACATGATTCATCATAAAATTAATCTGTTGGAAGTCCAATTGTCGAAAAATTAGACTCCTTGAATGATCATTTGATTAATGCAAACCTGCAAAAACTTGGCATTCACAAAACATAAATATATCCAAGCAAAAGTGATCAATTTCTACTTGGTTTTTTATGCAAAAATTAAACACCATTGAAACAGATTTAAATAAATTCAAATGTATAAGTTTGCCCAATTCCATGATTTTTTACAAATCCATTTTCAAATATGAAATAAGTATAGTTAACTCTCTTCTTATGTAACTTTCATAAATAAAATTCAATTTTGTTGCAATTATGCAAATCCTGAACATAGTCGAAATTGTTTCATGATTTGCATCAAGGATATCGAATTTCACATGTCATCCTTGATCTTGTATTTGCCAAAATCTACATCATTGCAAGATGTTTAATACAGATGCATCAAATAAAAATAAAAATAAATTCAGAATGAAAACTAATTGTTACTCCTTGTCGAAAGTTTCGTCGTGTTGTGATTTTCTGTGCTTTGCCCATATTCCATAACATCACCAACCCACAACGTTACACATGAACAAATAAAAAATGCTTGAATGTCAAAGAGAGTTTGCGCAGTAGAAAAAGGAGCAATGTGTTGAAGGATGTGGCAGTGAATGTGCAATATTGGTCGATGTTGTGTTGCCATGTGGTGGCAAAATTGTTGTTTAATCTTGTGTCAAAATTGAATAATAATTAACAAATACCAATCCCTACAAGATTTGAACTCATGACCTCCATTATGTAATTTGAATGACTTACCAATAAATCACAAGTCACATTTATGAATTTAATGGAAATTTGGAGATTATTCTAAAATGAAAATTGAAAGAACAACTTGACAAGTGGCCAATCTAAATCCAAGATTTTTAGGAAATATGATTCAAAAATATTTGCCAAATCATTTTTCATATCTTTTGAATTCATCATTTCCAATATTCTTAGGAAAATGAAACTCCTAAATATTTGCCAAATTATTTTTCATATCTTTTGAATTTATCATTTCCAAGTTTTTTTACAAAATGGAATTCCAAAATGTTTGGCAAATTATTTTTCATATATTTTGAACTCATTCTTTTTGCCTAAAGTGGATTCTTTAACCAACTTTTATTCTATAAAAGCTTGGAAAATGTTTATGATTTTTTTATATATTTTTTTTGTTGCAGGTTGTAAGCATGGAGAAAATCTCATCTTTGTAGTAAGAATTTTTTTTTTTAATTAATTTTTTTTGTTATTTAATTATTAATTTTTTTTATCAATTTTTTTAAAATTTATTGATTGATTTTTTTCTCTGCAGCTTGGCAACACTACTGGGTGGCTGGCCATAGCTTTGTGGTTGAGCTGATGGATGGCCATGGCCTTGGCTGCTGGCTACATTTAATTGAAAAACCATTTTTTTCACGTAACCTCACAAATAACACTCCAGAGAACCCTGAAAATCTCTCAAATGGTTACGAATTTTGCGAAAATATTTCACGCTTAACATAATTCACCCTGTTCTCAGAAAAACCCATGTTTTAGATTTTTCAGATTCATTTTCATTTGGTCACAAAAATCATTTTAAAAATGACATTTTTAACCTCTACGAATTTGGCCTCTCTTCAGTTAACTACAGTGAAATTCGTTTTTTCCTTTTTAAATCACAACAATGCACAACTATCTTTTATTTTTTCAAAATCAGACATAACATTTGCAGTGATTTGTTTCCTTGGCTTCCATGAATTTTTGTTTGTTTACTTTATTCTCATTTTTGTTTTTGTGTTTTTATTTATTTTTATTATTTAGAAAAACAAATCCTGATTTTTTTCAATAAAAAATATACTAACATGAAATCCTTTTTCTGATCCTCCAGATCACACAAAGCATAGGAGGAGAGCATACTTATGGATTCTTTATGTAATTGAAATCTGAAATTTGAAAATAAATATAAGAAGAATTTGATTTCAAACCTCAAATTTTAACTTTCTAATCTCCACTTGTTTTCCTTCTTCACAAATATTCCTTTGATTGTAGATCTTCCTGCCAATGGTTAGTGAATTAGGTGGCTCTTACTACACCACCAAAATTTCCAAGAAATAAATGAAATCAAATTTTTAAAATCAAAAACTTTTAAAAAATCTTTCCAAGCTTGGTTTTATTTTCCTATTCTATCCCACTCCCTTTTGAGAAAGAGATTTTTATTTTTATTTTCAAGAGTATTTTTAATAAAGCCATTTACGGATCAAAGTATCTAATATGCTCACATCCAAATTTGAAAAATATACGTGAATGTTTGCAAGGATATGAGAGATCAATTGCACATTTGGATTAAATGTTAGGATTCATTGAAGAATGGAATAAAGTTGTGGCCTAGTCAACTTTTGAAACCAATCTTCAATGTAGTCCTCATTCTCTTGACTCTCCTCCAAATGCTTGAATATCATTCTAGATTTCCTGTCCATAAATGGATTGGTTTAACACTTTTATAATGAAAATATCGACTTAAATTTATGCATCCTATTTATCATGATTTATATATGCAGCTAAAAATGAGATTCAAAGCTACCCCCTATGTATACTTCCCCATGTTACTAAGATCTTGCTGTCACCAAGTTATCCTTTCAACATGAGTTAGCTTTTCCAAAGAAAAATACTAGAAATGAATTAAATTTCTAATGCCTAATCCCTTAGCACCATCCCCGGCAATGGTGCCAAAATGTTGGGCAACTTAATTGCTTAAATTGCTTTCATTAAATTATTAACCAGGGAAACTCGTAAGCTTGTGATGATGCCAGCAAAATATATGCAGGAGTAGGCAACTAACTCTATGTCTAACTAAATGATTTATGACTCAATATAATATGCAAGGGAAGAGGCTCCTAATTGAGGAGGTCCTAGTTGTCCTTCCCTACAATATTATAGATTGAAAAGAAATCATTGATTACATAAAACTAGAAACTTGAAATAAAGATAAGAGAATGAATTTAATTGTTGTTTAGATTCAAATAGAGAGAGAGACTAACTTAGTCCCTTGATTGTACCCTCATATACTGATCCAAACTAAACTAAGATTCATTCATAAACATAAGGAATGAAATAACTTGAAACTTAAACGTAAAAGAATGAATTTCAACTATCATGAAAAACAAATAGAGGGAGAGCCTAACTTAGACCCTTGGTTGTTCCCTCATATGCTGATAAGATTTTAATTTAAAACTCATTAACCAATCACAAACAAATCCTGAAACATCTAAGCAATGAAATAAGATCTATTATGAAATAAAATGTTTCTTTGATCCTTTTAGAGTGAGCTCAATTCTCTTAAGAACAAAGTGAAAAACTATTCCATAAATTCATATACTACATTAAGACAATTTATATCTAAATCTATAGTATGGAAATTTATGTAAAATGAAGCTTTATTCTATTCCATCATAAGTTGGATACATGCTCCAAGATTCCTCCCTTTTGGAATGGAGGAGGTGCTCCTATTTATACAAAAACTACGATAACCACCTCATAAATGTAGACCCACTATTCCCTCCTTTGACCCACATATTTCTCAACCAATGGTGACACATAACCCTATCCTCCATGATCTCCTCCATGAGGTCCATGATCTTCTCCATGAGGTTCATGATCTTCTCAAATTCGAATTTGAACATAGAGTGCCACATAAGGATTCTTTGGAAGCTTCCTTTGTACCTACACATGTCAACAAACTCATTCTAATTGTTAGGTATAAGTATAAGAATATTATTTTCTAAAGTTTAACCACAAATCCACTTTAAAATGTTAAGAATTAATAAACTTTGGAAAAGCATAGTTATAACCCAATGATGAGGTAAATGTAATGATGTGGAGGTGGAATGGAGGTGACATGAAGGTAATATGGAAGTAATGTGAAGGTATTGGTGAATAATGGAGTGAGAATAAGGACTATTTTGAGGCCCAACAAGGAGCAGAACTGAAATCATTTTTAAATCTCGTTCATAATCCCTATCGGGTCTGAAATATTGGAGGTCAATATATATCGGAGATTGGAGGAAAATGGTATTGGATATCGAAGGATCAGAAAAAATTACGTTGCGGGATATCAAAGTTGAGTGCCATATTGAGGATCAGAGTGGAAAGTCAATCGAAGATTGTAGAATAGGGCTATGAGAAGTCAGAGCGGTATGGATATGGTAGTATCAAGGGAAAAAGTCATCGGAGTTTTTAAAATGTGCTCTGAAATAAAACTAAAATAAACGTAACTTCTGATGTATGAGAAGTAGTGTTGTGTCATGTGGATCCTCCCGTGGGTATATTATAATATGGTCAGACTCAGGATATAAAATATGTTTGTTTAAATATAATACTTTGAAGTCTTAAAAAAAAGGTTGCCACTTATATGGTTTGGAGTTTATATGTTTACCATGCCACTATGAATTATATATGCCATATTCCACTTATGTGTATTACACCTCAGGCATCGGGGAATTCTATAGGGATTCCTCCGATGACCCGATGCAAAAACCAAAAATCTCTAATATATCATTTGTTAATAAAAGGAAGAACCACTTATTAAATGGTTTTGGCCTAACCTAAAGCCACTTTGTTTTTTCAATCTTGGTCTCGGGGGTTATTATTCACAAAAACTTAGAACTAAAGAGTAATTATTAGTTTTGTTTACAAAAATAAATATTTTATTAGATTTGAATGCTTAAATAACAAAACTAAGACTAAATTTGCAAACCGAGAGACAAAAGGAAACAAGCCTCAACCGAAAGAAGATTATGCTAAGATAAAGAAATGGCACTCAAAGATCTAAAATGGAAAGAAAAAGGGTCCCCATGGTATTATGATAATAATAAAATGGGGGTGTTGTGTTTTCACTACAACAAATGTCGAAGACACTTCGTAAAGGAGGCTAGTTAATGAATGGTTCCCTTAAAAGGAACTACTTGAAAGACGTTATGCAACAATAAGTTCCCATAAATAAAAGTCTCTAAAGGATGCCAAGTAAACAATTTCCCATAAAAGGCACTGCATGAAGAAGGTTAGTGAATAAAGGTTTATAATAAAATATTGTCCTTAAAGGAAGCTAGGGAATGATAAGTTCCTATAAAAGGAACTCCTTGAAGGAGGCTAGGAAATGATGGGTTCCCAGAATAGTCACTCCTCGAAGGAGTCCAAGGAATGAAATATTCCCATAAAAGGAACTCCTTAATGGAGGCAAGGAAATGATAGTCTCTTATAAAACATACTCCTTGAAGTAGACCAAAAGAACCATCTAAAGGAGGCTTTGAAACAAAGGGTTTACATGAACTTGAAGGAGTTTAGGGAACAATGAGTTCCCATGAAAGGAATTCCTTGAAGGAGGTTGGGGAAGGATGGGTTCCCCTAAAATGAACTCCTTGAAGGATGCCAAGGAATAAAGGATTCCAATAAAAGGAACCCCTAAAGGAGAATATGAAATGATGGATTCCCATAAAAGTAACTCTTTGAAAGAATCCAAACACACTCCCTAAAGAGGGCCATACAAACATAATGGGAGAGAGTAGAAGAGACCGAGGCCAAAGGGGCCACTTCATATGAATCAATGAATCTATCTTAGTGGATCATGTAGATTAGGCCATGTGGATTGTAATCAGATAATGTCAAGAGGTATGAAATGGCAGAACGTAGTTCGATGATATTTCCTACCAAGGGTACACTATGGGTTTGATTTATGCCACAACTGAGGTCTTATGGGAAGTCATTATGCCTCTAGTATCATTAGACAATGACTAGGGGTAGGGTTGGTTCCAAACACTAAGGATGATGGGATGACGGTATGAGAGAATTATGTTTACAATTGGACATCCACAAAACAACAATGAAATAATGTATCAAATCCACCAGGTCGCATAATATCCATTGGGGGTTTGGGACCTTAAAATTTATGAAAAAAACTCTATTATGTAACCATATAACAAAATAGATGAAATATAGATCAATGACTTAAAAATAAGCCTCTTCGAGGGGGAAACCTCCTTTTACATCACATAAATGAAAAATTCTTAGATGATTCAAATGACAAGACCTCCTTGGTATATATAGGAGTCTAAGGGGTCAAAATATAATTAGGACCTACGTAACAATAATAATGTAAGGGCACAACAATAGCAATAGTGGCCTTCTATGGGGCAACAAAATAAAAATGTGGTGGATGCACGAGTATTATAGGGAGCTAACATTCCCCTCTCATTTAAAAAAGTGTTTTCCTCAATTCTTGAGTAATTTTGGATGCTTCTGAATAAAATACTTATCCTCTCATGTAGAGTCTTCAATAGGTATGTTCTTCCACTTAATGAGATACTATGAAATAGATCAGTTTTGTAGCTACTGGATTCTTATTTATTTGATTTATTTAGGCTTCAATGTGATTTTTACTTCCTTGTCAAGTTCTGGAAATATAGTTTGAACTGGAAGCTTAACACCTATAACCTTATTTAAGAATGAAAAATAGAAAACTAGGTGTACTCACAACGATGTGGGCAACTCCAATTTGTATACCATAGTACCAATATTTTCCATCACATTGTAAGGGTCATAGTACTTGGGTGATAATTTATTATCCTTATCATCATGTTTGAGGGACATTTGTTTGCATGGTTTTAGTCATAAAAATACCTATTCACCCACATCAACACTTATTTGACTAAGATGTTTATATGGTTGTTGTTTAATTTTCTTTTTTGAGAGTGTTAGGTTATACTTTAAGAATTAGAAAACTTGTTGTTGATGCTTGATGTGATCTTCCACTCCTTGAACCCTATAATTCTCTCTTAAATACATTGTGATCGATTGTGGATGGTATTGATAAATCACCATAAATGGGGTCATATTTGTTGTGGTACGAGAGGAATTGTTATACCACCATTATACCAGGGGTAACTGCTTGTTCCATTATGTTTTTTTATCAGATACAAAGCAATGAAGATATCCTTCCAAACATTTATTCACTATTTATGTTCTCCGATCATATTGAGGATGATAAGATGAGCTATGAGCTAATTGCATACCAATACAAGGAAATAATTGTGTCCAAAATTTCCAGCGAAAATGGGATCTCTATCACTTACAATAATATTTAGTTTTGCATGTATCTTTTGAAGTATTTCCATAAATGCATCAACGACTGTACTGAATTTTAAAGGATGAGATAGCAAATAAAAATGTGCTTACCTGGTAAATCTATCAACTACCACCATCATGCCACTCTTTCCCTCATTCTTGGGTAAACTTGTGATAAAATCCATTGATACCTCTTCCCAACACTAACTTGGAATAACTAATGGTTTTAAAATACCTGGGGTCTTAATTGTCTCCACTTTATTTTCTTGGCAAAACAAACATTCCACCACAAACTTCTCACTATCATATTTAGTTCCATACTAAAAAAAAAAAACCTCCTTAATGCTATGGTACATTTTTAAAAATCTTAAATTCCCTCATATAGGAGAGTTGTGCAATTCAAAATGAACCTTTTGCTTAAGTTGGGATTTCTTACATAGATATAAGTGATCTTTGTACCACAGTGAATCATTTTTCCAAATAAATGAATCATATGCATTGGCATATTGTTGCAACCTTTGGATGAGTGCCCACACCTCTTCATAATTATTCCATTCATCGCTTGCTTTAGTTACCCAATCAGGTTGGATAATAGAAATGGCACATAGGGATGCTTCCACATCCTCATCCCTTCTTGAGAGTGCATCTGCAATAACATGTTTCTTCCATTTTTGGTAGATGATTTCAAAGTCATAACCCAACATATTTGTGACCCATTTTCGTTTCTCTTCTGAAGATAATATTTGTTCTAAGAAGTATTTATGACTTTCATCATTTGTTTTTACCTTGAAGTGTATTATGATTACGTAAAGGCACCATTTCTTTGTGAATGCAATATTTCCAACATCTCCTTCTCATAAATAGGTTTCTATAAATACTTTCCCTTAATTGGAAAACTTTGAAAAGCAATCATTAGAGGAATTTTGAGGTCTAAAATGGGCCTCCTAAGGAAATTATAAAATAATACTGGAAAGAATAAAATAATATTAGATTACATCATCAAATTTTAGAGGGAAAAAAGAAAAAACTATATTTTCAACTCGTAATTTAACCTTATCTCCCTATGCATTTACTCAAACTTCGAGAGGAAACACTCGTTGGACGAAAAATTTGATTCTTCATCCAAGGAGTACCCATGTTCTATACTTTTGATTGACAATACTACATGAAAAATAAGAAATACATGAAAAATGTAATTGCAATCACGTTTTTTCATGTATTTCCCATTTTTAGTGTACTAGGATCCATCAAAAGTATGAAACATGGGTACTCCTTGGATGAGAAATTAAATTTTTCATCCAACGAGTATGCCTCCTCAAGATTTGAGTAAAACTGTAGAGAGATAAGCTGAAAATACACGTTAACAAATTACTTTTATTATTTTATTATTTTTTAATCGTTTTACTCTTTTACTCCAAAAATGGTGAACTATCCCCCATGGTTGACATAATCATCTTGAATCCTATTGGTTCTTATAAATTTTATTTTGGTTGTACAATTTTCTTAGTAGGCCCATTTTAGACCTAAAAATTCTCCTAATGAGGTCTTCCTTCTTGCATTAAAACAACACTAATTCCATTTCTTGAGGCATTGCATTCTATAATAAATGTTTTTGTGAAGTATGGTGTAGCTAATAGCAAAGTTCGACAAATTTCTTCTTTAAGATATTCAAAGGCCTTAGTTGTATCTAGAGTCCAAAGAAATGCATATTTCTTCAGTAATATTGTTGGAGGTGTTGTTATATTCCCATAATTCTTAACAAATTTGTAATATTACACTGTCAAATCGAGAAATCCTCGGTGATGCCTTAAGGTTGTGGGGATTTTCCATTCCTTTATGGATATTATTTTGTTCATGTTTTCCTTAACAACCTCATGGGATACAATATGACCCAAATATTCCACTCCCTTTACTCCAAAGAAATATTTGGAGGATTTTGTTGTAACTGACCCACCGCACTTTTACCACATTTCACCAGTCTTCCAGGGTAAACATGATACTAATAGTTACTATGACGTGAATTGACCTCCAAGCTTCGGTTATGGAAGTGGGTTGATAACTAAAACTTACTGATGACAACTTGACTTCCTACAGGGCTAACAAGACACTCAAGGACCAAAGAACCACCCCAGGTGATCAAACCCTAAGCTAAACTACTTTTTTAATGACCTAACACCCCAACCGCATGCAAAATATTGCATGATTGTCATTGTGACCCTCAAAACACATGCACAAGCCTTACTAAGTGTAGTTGTTACCCATAATATTCAATTCAATGCCTGCTTTCCTGAGTTCTGAGCCACAATTCTAGGCCAGCCTCTAAGCCACTACCTAAAACTTCTTCAGACTTTCCAAAATGATAAAAGAATTGAATAGAATACTAATAATACAAAACTTGATCAAAGACTTAACCTAACCAGGCCTAGCCATGACAATCATTTGTTCAAACATATGGTGAACATGTAATCTATAGGTCATGAAAACATATTTGGACATAGGATTGTGAAACTTATTTAAGAGTGACCAAGAAGGTATAATGACCTCTCATGATAGTCGCAATAACATTTGTTAGCCCATTCATTCATTAACCATCAAATACTCATCAAATGTTGACCAAGACCTAGCTAGAGTACATTGTAAATTCATGCCTATAACCAACACATAACCAGATTATTAACCGTGACATAACAACCATGAAATCATCATAATAAAAAGTACAAGTTCTCATAGATTTCAATAAGAAAAATAACTCTTATTAACTTATGAAAATCCAACCAAGTTTGGGACTTCCATGTACCACCCAATCATAGATTAGGCCTAATCAAATATTTACATCAACCAATCATCCTCATGCCATATTCCAAGCATGAATATTGGATTTGAATACACAAACAACGAGGGATTTCTGTAGATTAAACTACCTCCACCCTCAGGTTATCTTGATCTCGCTAAAACCGATCAACAGATAACAATGCCCAAAATAACCATGGATACCTCAGTGTTTCTTCACCAATACCTATTATAGCACTATTTACCACCCTCGATAGATTTAATGCTCTATGATATGGCCTACGGCAACCCTTCCCTACCAGACTTGGTCCATTTTCTAAAACACAATGTTTTACATCCCATATGTGATTTTTCCCTATCTAAAGCGTGTGTATACGCAGGTCAGTCTATACCCAAACTATGTATATGTGTTAAAACATTAAGAAATATATAATCTTCCTTAATTCAAGTGGATTTTACATATTCGACTTCATTCTCACCTACTATAGCCCATGGCCAATCTGTTTCCCAACTAAAAAAAAAAAAAAAAAAAACTAATTTTGGAGAAGTATAAATAAACCTCCATGGGAAGGCCTAAGGGAGGAGAAAAGATTAGATACTGATATTGTCCTTGGTTACATCCTTGATTAAGTCTAAATATTTCCCTGGGCCTTCTATACTCCCAAGTCATAGGAAACCCCTGTTTCCTTCTTGAGATGTCCATCATCCCTTCATGACATCCTTATGTATACTTATGGAGGAGGATTTCTAAGGCCTGGGAAGGATGGATCCGGAGGAGGGTTTCAGTTGGAGCCGGTGGACGACTCAGGTTTTACTTCTTCATTATTCTCTTTATCGTACATTAATAAAGAGGCATTGTCTTGTTCCTGATGATCATGGTCTTTATGCATTAATTTATTTTATTATTTTCTTATAAAATCTCATATTAATGCTTAATTTCTTACATGCTTATATGACCTAACACTTATATCATGAACATGATTTCTATTACTACTATTGTATATGCTTTTCTTGAATGGGTTACAGGTTTTAAGGCATTAGATGAAGAAGAGGGTTTGGACCCTAGGGGAACCACCTCAAACATAGGACCTCTAGGTAATACCTCTTCTTCCTACTTTAGTAGTTTAAGTATTAGGACTTCTTGTTTGCGTGTCTCTTTATGTTGTATGCCCTCTGCTCTATTGGGGTTCTTAACCCAAGACCCTAGGGTGATTCTACCTGTAACAGAATTGGTGACTCCGTTGGGGAAACATTCTTGTTTTTCCTAGATTGGGTTGTTTCTTTTTCATCACAGCCTACTTGATTGACTTCTTTCTTTTAAAATGTCTATGACCTTTTGCTTCCTAGGCATCAAGTCTGACCTTTTCAATCAGGCCTAAACATTTTTTTTCTTTATTGAGATTTATATGTGTACTTTTAAAGGGATACAATAGCATATACACACTAGTTTCTCCAAATTAACTTGAATATGTGCGAGTTTCCTTTGTTTCAGTCGTGTATACACACTGCTTCGCATTTGTACAGTTGCGTATACCTTACTTTGAATAATTTTTTCAAATCTTGGACTTAGTTGATATTGTTGCCTAGTGGTTTTTGTCATTTTCTAGTCATTCACTGTTAGTAAAGCTCTGCTTTTATGCATGTTTTTAGTTTCTAATATTCTTCTTGTTGAAAAACCTAGTCAACCTAGGGTTTGATTTTTGAGTAAAGTTTCAGTTTGGGCTTTAGGTTCAAGGCTTCTGGTAGAAGTTTTTGGTTGTTCTAACTTTGTGGAACAAGAAACTAGTTTTAGTTTTGTTTATAACCCAACTTTTGGATTTTTTTTCTTTTCTTTCCTTTTTTTGTTGACCTATTTTGTTTTTTATGGTTTTTGAGTGCCTCTTTGGCGATCTTGAAAGTATTTCTTGACGTTCTTTTGGTTTGCTAAAGTCCTTTATACTGTTGTTTAGATCAATCTATGCAAGCTTGTAGTCCTTTGTCATTTCAAGTTTCATTATATTAATGATGTGCATAACTTGCGAATTTTGGGAATATTTATGTTTGTTTTTTGCAAGGATAATTTTAGGGGCGAATGTTCGCCCTTTGGCGAAATTAAGGGGTTTTAAATTTTTAGTGGGCGAATATTTTGTATCATAGTACATTTTTACAAATCACCTCAAATAGCCCACCTTATTTTAAGGGAGAGGGTAAAAAAGGTAAATTTAGCCCTTGAAATTAGGACTTACAACCTTCCATTCGCCCATTTTCAAGAATAGGTTTTATTTAAGTGAATCTATTCGCCCATTTTCAAGAATAGGTTTTATTTAAGTGAATCCTATGGGCCAAATACCATATTTATAAAAGAGGTATGGTAAATTAATAAAAATATAAATAAATGAGAGGTATGGTAAATAAATAAAACTTTTTTTATATTTACTCCATAAGTCACCTTATATACATGTAAGGGTGTAAACAAATAAAAATATAAGTAAAGTGGAGGTATGGTAAATAAATAAAAAATCTTTTTATACTTACTCAAAAGGTATGGTAAATAAATAAAAATATAAATAAACTATACGTATCGTAAATAAATAAAACCTGTTTTTATATTTAGTCCATAACCCTCATTCTATTTATGAAGGCTCAAGAAAGAGGTTTTATTTAAGTGAATCCTATGGGCCAAATACCATATTTGTAAAAGAGGTATGGTAAATTAATAAAAATATAAATAAACGAGAGGTATGGTAAACAAATAAAACATTTTTTTATATTTACTCCATAAGTCACCTTATATTTATGAACACTCAAAAAATGGGTTATATTTAGGTGAAACCTATGGCCAAAATACTATGGGACAAATACCATGGACTAGATTGTTATTAATACCATGCAAAAAACCATTATTAACCCTAATATTAGAATTAATAAAAATAAAAATGGCACATGGTATTGACCCATGGTATTCACCAAAATGGCACATGGTATTGACCCATGGTATTCACCAAAATGGCACCTATTTAAATGGGGGAATTAAACCAGCATGTAGCCTATGCTAAGATTCACTAGGACTTTACAAAGTTTTATTATTTAGTGAAAGACTCGCCAAGATCTTACAAGATTTTATAATTGAGTAAAATATTCACCATGCCTGGTGAGAGATTCGCCAAACAATTATATATACATATTATATTATTGATAAAATCGCCTTCCATTTTTCCTATATACCATGGAGATTTGCCCATTTATTATATTTATAAATTTAGGGGGACTTCTTAAAATTTTCCCTGGTTTTTTGTCTTTGAAGTTTAGTAGTCTTTGTTCTCTCAAAAACCTCTTTGGGTTATTTAAAAAGATAAAAGCCAAAAACATCATTCTTGCCTTTCTCTTTCTTTTCAGTTTTTTGTTTTTGGTTTCTTCATTACTTTTTAGCAACTTGGAACTTTTTTCAATTGGTTTTGCTTGTTTTTTAGGGAAGTTTGTCATTGAATTTGTGCCCTCCTTGTAGTCAAGTTGGCCTATTGATATTGTGCAGGAACACATTTTCTTATTGTATGACCATCCATAGAATGTTGCACCATCATTATAGTTTGCATTAAGTTAGTTTGCATTGTAGGAATTTTAGTTTCTTTGATAGATTTTGAGTGTGTGGAGCGTGTTTTCTTAAAAAGAAAATTTTCTATTTTTACAAGTTTATTCGTAGAACCTTATAGAAATGTCTTTTCATTGAAGAAAACTAGCTGCATTTTCATATAGCTAAGTTTCTATTGATTTATTTTACATCAAAACAACATAATTTTCACTCTCATCTTACTTGTGACCTAAAGAACAACCTTTTAAAATCAAGTGCCTAATTAAAAGGAACTAGAACATTTTTGGTTTGTCAATAATTACCTCAACAAGCCTAGCTCTTTAGGGCCTTGGAATAGCTGAGTGGAGAGCTACCTCCCCAAGGCCACTCAAATTGCTTAACATAGAACTTGAATAATGAGTGCAATCCAGCGTCACTAGAAAGATAGGGAAAGCTCTGTGACTAGGAGTCAAGCACGAGGGAGAGTGGAGACAAGGAAAGAAAGATACCCCCTCTCCTACTTGTTGGATCCCACCCCAATATTTTTTTGCCCAGATTTTGATATGAACTGGTGTCCATAGTTTCTATTTCTAGGGACCACATAGGTCACTGCGAAGGGGAATCCTGTGGCACCTAAGGCAAACATTGCATCACGTTCATTAGTACGTCTGGAGGGTACCCTTGCGAATCTTGGGTACTTGCACTAGAAAAGGCTTTTTCCTGGGGGTCAGTGTAATTGCTTATGTAACCTTCACTGGTAGGCCGATGCCATCATTATCCCACACTATCTTCATAAGGTCCTTGATTTCAATTTCTTGTATTTTGGTGTTTGGTCCTCATCACCTGAAACAGAAATACTTGGAATTTTCTTGATTGACTGTATCTTCTAGGGACTTTGTTAGAGAGTGCTCTTTTCTCCTATTTCACCATAGCTTTATAAAAATTTTGAGTCTTTAATTAGATCTCTTAAAATAATAAAAAGTGGTTGATTGACAAGTTCATTGGTTTAGGAGGTTTCATGGGCTTTCACCTACGAGTGTTGAGCCTTCTTCTAGAAGGCGCAAGAGAAATTCCGCTAGTGATTTCCAGTCAGTGCCAGGGGATGTAACAAATATTGATGCTTGAGTTCAAGCTATTGTTTCATAGAATAGATCTAGTGTAAGTTGAGATTTGGAGAGGAACACTCCAGTCCTTTCTAGAGTCCTCTTCCAATAGGAAGATGTTATAGAGGTTGAAGAACTCCCTGAGTCTTCTATGACTCCTTCTTCTCCTCTCCCTCTAGATTATCCAAACATTTTATTAGACGTCAGAACCCTGACCCACATGCCTTTGAGCCCTGTGCTAGCATTATGATACAGGTGTTGTCCTTGATGGCAACTCACTCAGATGACAGTTCACAGTGCAACAAGTTAACAACAAGGGATTACAGATCAGACTCCAAAGATTCAAGAAAGAAAGGTATACGCTGGTTCACTTTGTCCAAGTGGTATATACATGTGGGTTAACATAACAAAAGTAGCGTATAACGTATACAAACACTTTCATAAGAGGAAAATTGCATACATGTTGGAAAACTAAGTTTTTGGTCCGAGGTATTTGGTCCAAGGTATTTTGATCCAAGGTATTGGTCCGAGGTATTTGGTCTAAGGTATTGACCCTAGGCATTTAGTCCAAGGTATTGGTCCTAAGTGGTTTTGGTCCAAGGTATTGAGAAAGGCCTAAAACTATATAAGGAGGAGAAGATCATTAGGCCAAGGTGTGCAAGTATTGAATATCTGATGAAGTGTGAGATCTAGTATGCAGGTTATCGGCTTATGGTGCTTTGCTTGATCTGAACCAAGGATGAACCTTAGCGGTTGATGAGGGATAAGATCTAATGATGGATCAAGATCTTAAGGCTTGAAATGAATTATCATTATGTGGTTTGATCATGTATAGTCTAGATCTGAATACTGATGCATGTGTTATTCTGTAAATGTTATGATCTGGGTATGACTGAAGTTTGGAATAGCTGCAAAATTATGAATTAATATTTGCAGATATGTACGCTGGTTGGCTTTGATAAAAGAACATATACACACTGGTTCAACACATCTAAATAGTGTATACATTATGAAATATGATATCTGAAGTTGCAGTTGCTTCTAGTGGTTGTTGCAGAGTTCTGGGTTCTGCTCTGTGTTCTGGTGACTTTGTTTTGATGATAGTATTATGAATGTTCAGCTTGGTTGATTGTGATTTTCTTCAGTGATGATGGGCCTTCAGTGATTCAGTTATGGGTGATTCAGAGATTGATGATTGATTTTCAATGACTGGTTAATGGAGATTTATTTGATGGTTGTATTGCAGTGGTTATTGATTTCGAGCTTTAATGTTGTTGATAGGTCTAGTCTGAAAATTTATCAAACACGGTCCCTGGAGGAAGAAAGAATGTTGTAGCCTTCTGTAGGTCGGTGCCTACATACTATTAAACATATTGGCCAGTACAAGAGCTAGGGGGTGGTAGCTCCCTTCCAGTAGAAGCTGGAGAACGAGAGAAGGTTGTAGCCTTCTGCAGGTGGGTGCTTGCGTACTAGCGTGAGTCTACACCAATACAAGATTGTAAACAAGTTTTTCTTATATTAAAAGAAGACAGTAGCAGGTGGATTTTGTCCCACATTGGGTTTCCACCTTAAATCTTGCTGCTCATGTGTGTTTCTTATGTGTGATGGTTTGTTCTGATATTACTGCACATGGTTACAAGTTATATGGTTAATGAAGTACTGATGCATTGATTAAAGATCAACATATGATGAATTAATTGAATCATAAGTTTACTAGATATACGTTGGTTGCCTTAAATACAGTTGTGTGTACACGTGAGTTACCTTCATTGAAATAGCGTATATAAATTTGAGTATGAAAAGAAAAAGTTATTGATTTAACTAATACTGATTCACCCCGCCTATCAGTATTATTTCCAACAATTGGTATCAGAGTAGGTCCTTTAGAAGAGCTTGATCACTTGAAGGAAGATCCAAGATGAATAATCAAGAAAGCATGGGATCCATCAGACTGCCAATCCTTGATGGAAGCAAATTTATTTATTGGAAAATAAGAACCACAACCTATATACAATCTCTTGGAATAGATGTTTTGGAAATTGTGGAAGGAGGATATAACTTTCCAATAGCAATTCCTATAGACACAGTAGGTAAAAAGCAATATGAAACCAATGCCAAAGTTATCACTATTTTATTGGGAAGTTTGTCAAAATCAGAGTTTGTCAAAGTCATGCAGCTCAAATCAACCAAAGAAATATGTGACAAAATCATTCTGAGCTACAAAGGAGACTCTCAGGTAAAACATGCTAAGCTTCAAACTCTCAGAATTCAGTATTAAACTCTTAAGGTGCATAGTGATGAAAGCATGGCCAGTTACTTTCTACGTATAGATGAGGTTGTCAATTGTATGAAGAATATAGGTGAAGAAATTAAGGAAGTTACCTTAGTTGAGAAAGTTTTGAGATCCTTGTCTGCTAAATTTGAATCCAAAGTGTCTGCCATAGAAGAAAAATAGGATTTGCAGAATATCACTATGACGTAGCTTCACAGAATCTTAACTACCTTTGAGATGAGAAAAGGAGGACCATAAAATATGAGAGAAGCCACATTTAAAGCATAAGCAAAGGGAAAACAAAAAGAAAAACGCAATGAATCTGGACACATTTCAGAAGAAGAAGATGAGGTAAGTTTTGTCAAGAAGCTTCAATGGGGTTCTCGAAGGTTCAAAGGTAATCTACCTTTCAAATACTTTTCTTGTGGTAGAGTTGGTCATTACACTGCAAGATGCCCTCATGTCAAAGGAAAGATGTCTGAAGAAGGTAATAGAAGTTATTATACTCATGATGATTGTGATGGCTTGTCCAATAGTGATGAAGATTATCAAGAAATTAAACTACTCATGGCATATGAAAATAATGCCTTAGAAAAGGAAGATTTCTTTAAAGAAATCAGTCAACTTAAAATCCGTTTGGCAGAAAAGGATACAGTCTTAAACACAGTGACACATAAACTCACTGAAAAGGATAAACACAATGAAGTATTAGAATGTGAAGTAGTAAGTCTAAGAAAAGAACTTGAAAAGACAAAGACTATGAATCTTAGATTTTCTAAAGGATCATAAACGTTAGATGAAATCATCAAAGTTTAGTGTTCGCCCATTATAAAGACTGGTCTTGGTTTTCATGAAGGTGAATCTAGCTCATAAGATGAGGTAAGGAACTCCAATGAAAAATCTGAAATGATCAACAAGGAGATAAAAAGCCAACCCCATCAACAACCAAGGAAAGAAATTCTTCAAAGAAAATCTTTTACTCCTAACTATGGAAGTGATAGTCGGTTATTTCCTTCAATGAATGATGTTTAAAGTTTTATATGTCATAATTTTGGACATGTTGTAGCCAAATGAAGAGGTGGAATGGTTCAAGACCATCACACAGAAAGATCATCACATTCCAGGTACTTTATGGGATATTGTTTTGCTTGCAATATGTTTGGTCACAAATATATTGATTACAATAAAAGGAATATGAAACATGTAAGATTCTATGCATGTAACAAGTTTGGACATAAAGCAAAGTAATGCAGGAGAAAATTTCAGACACCAAACCAAAAGAAGCATACATCGTCACAATCTAAGGTACTGAAGAAGATAGAATTATTGTCAGAAAGATGTGGCATAGCTCAGTTTACAGACATAATAGACCGAGGGGGAGATGAAAGTGTAAAACTTCAATATTCCAATTTTCATACGCATCTATTATGAAAAGAAGTTGTGTATATACATGATTTAGAAGCTACACAATCGCATATATGGTATTTTGAGGAAAAAGCAGTGGGACAAACTCAGGAAAAGGAGACTAATATGGTTCAGTCACTTATCTGCTATGTTTGATGATGGTTACAATTCGCTGATGATATGTAGAAATGTATTGGTGATCATAAGGTGTTAAAAATTTGATTAATGATGATATCTTCATGACGATCACTGATATTTGCAATGATCAGATCTAACAATGAACAGTTGGCACAAGTTCAGGGGGAGCATATGCTTCTAATAATGCATTGTTGGAATTATCTTAGAAGATCTTGGTATAGATCCACCTAGTTGTTTTCATTTAGGAGACTCTTTTGATGATGGAAATATATAGGTTGTTGATCCTGATGCTGCTGATGGTGCAGATCATATATGGTGTATGATAGTTGTTGATGACTATCATGGTCTTGTTTAGATCAGTTGTTTGTGTTATAAATGTCATGTATATCATTTGATGTAAAGGTCATGAAAAGACCTAATTTGTAACCCCACTATGCATGAGAAGGATGATGTAATATTTTCTATGTCAGTCATGTATAAAAATTTGGTATATCCCCACTTGGTTGGGTGGATGAGTCAAAAGTGGTGTATCCCCACTTTGTTGGGAGATTGATGTATATATGAGTCATTGGTGATAGGAAGGTCATACTCACTTAGTTGACTTATAGAGTCATGTTATTCGTTTGAAAAATATTTTTGTAGACTGTACATGTTCTTAGGGGGAGCATGGACGGTTTAGTGCATCTCAGCATGTA
Organism: Pinus tabuliformis; assembly: GCA_031772625.1. Taxonomy (NCBI): domain Eukaryota; kingdom Viridiplantae; phylum Streptophyta; class Pinopsida; order Pinales; family Pinaceae; genus Pinus; species Pinus tabuliformis. The sequence continues at coordinate 345,312,899 of CM062812.1, forward strand.
CAAACGAGGAGGTCAATCAGAGAATTCAGCATGTACTTAGGGAGAGTATGGACAAAATAATGTATATCAAAGGGGGAGAATATCTTGGTCCACCCTTTGCCCTTTATGTCAAAGGGGGAGAGTGTTTTGGTGTTGTTGTTGCCATCAAGTCCAAAGGGGGAGATTGTTGGCATTACGATATAGGTGTTGTCCTTGATGGCAACTCACTCAAATGACATTTTATAGTGCAACACATTAATAGCAAAGGATTACAGATCAGACTCCAAAGATTGAAGAAGGAAAGGTATACACTGGTTCACTTTTTCCAAGTAGCGTATACATGCGAGTTAACAAAACAAAAGTAGCGTATAACGTATACATGCACTTTCACAAGAGGAAAAGAACGTACATGTTGGAAAACTATGTTTTTGGTCTAAGTTATTTGGTCCAAGGTATTTTGATCCAAGGTATTTGGTCCGAGGTATTGACCCTAGTCATTTGGTCCAAGGTATTGGTCCTAAGTGGTTTTGGTCCAAGGTATTGAGAAAGGCTCAAAAGTATATAAGGAGGAGAAGATCATTAGGCCAAGGTGTGCAAGTATTGAATATCTGATGAAATGTGAGATCTAGTATGTAGGTTATTGGCTTATGGTGCTTTCCTTGATCTTAACCAAGTATGAAGCTTAGCGGTTGATGAGGGATATGATCTTATGATGGATCAGAATATTTTTTTCTCGGTAAAAACTAAATCTATTAAGAGAAAATATGGTACAAAATGACATTACAGCCAAGAAAAGCAAGAGAACGGGCAGCCAGAAAGGAATGACGATCCACCTCGGCCCCTGAGAGAAACTAGGAAGAGAACATTGCTAAACAAGAAGTAACAAGAGGAACAGAGAAACAGGCTCAGAAACAGAGGATTCTACCCAACATGGGTAGGATCAACTATTCGGCATTTTTTCCCTTTATTTTTACTGACTTTGACCCAATCAAGATGACTCTGCTGAACTGGCATGATTTGCAAACTAAGCTGGGCTGACGGAGAGGACTCCTTGTCTGGATCCGAGGGAGAGGATTCATGAGTTCTTTTCTGTGAGTTTGGAGGGACCGAAGAATCCTCACAACCAGTCGAAGGCGGATCTTGTGCCTGCTTTGTTTCCATTCCTTCTGCATCCCCTGCCTCTTCATCTGAGCTGGAATCCAAATCATCCATAGGAGGAGGATCATGAGGCTTCCAACTTTTGGATTTCGGCTTAGGATTGGCTTTCTTCTTCTGGGCAGGCCGCGAGGGACAAGAGTTATGAAGGTGCCCTGTGTTATGGCAATTTCGGCAGCGAAAGGCTGTGTTCTCGTAGTCTAGGGACTGGGTCCAATGGAAGTCTCCAATTTTGAGATTAATCTGATCCGGTAGACCTTTGCTCATGTCTATTTCTGCACAAATTCTGGCGAAGGTGTATATGCCTTTTTCCCCCCTAGAGGTGTCTGTTGTTAGAAAGCGGCCTAGAGAGTCGCCGATTCCTTGGAATACAGCAAAGTGTCATAGATGCGCCGGGAGGTTAGGAAGTCTGACCCAGATGGGGAGCTTTGTGATGATCGCTAAAGACGGATCGAAATCTGGGAACCGAGGGGTGAGGAATAGTCCTGCTGAGCCCCAAAACCATGGGCCTTCAGTTAATGCATTTTGGTAATCTTCGTTGAAAGCAAAAACTACAATGAAGAAACCCTTTGAGCAAAGAAGAACCTTGCAGTTGTTGGTCCAGTGTGAGTGGATCCATTGGTAGAGATCCGCTATGCGAGGCCATAGTCCATTGAACCTGCAAATAATGCCATGCTCTGCATATTTTTGGATTTGATCATCCAGCGAAGGATGCGTTATTTCAATGGAGGGGGTTTCCTCCATCTTGTCCACCAAGAACGGTTTAGGAGCCTGAGCTGGTGGAGCAGATTTATTGGGCTTCTGAGCATGGACTGCATCCTTGTAAGAAAAAGTTGCAGCTGAAGATGACTGTCCCACAGCTCCCCCTCTCAAACGGAGGGTAAGAATGATGGAGGCATTTCTTCTGATGTTGTAAAAAGAAAGGGGATACAGATCCTCAAGATGTTTACCTTCGCAGAGGAGTCGTTGAGAAGCGGAGGGAATCCCCAGCCTAAATTCCAGAGATTGCTTGAGGTTCTGCACTAGATCTGAAGCGCTTACCCATTATAGCAGAGTTTTTCCAGAAAGGAGCCGGATCTGGATCTGGAACGAGGCTGAGAGATCCGACTGCTGCTTTCCATCGCTTATCTTCTCCATAGAAAAACAGGTTGTCTCGATTTCTTGCTCCGGAGCTGCTAAGTTGGCATAGGCCGGGAGCATACTGGGGTATGTCTTCGTGACTGGCTTCCTTCCAGCTGCCTGCATTTGGATAAAGATCTTCATTGCCTCCGCAGCTTGCCCAGTCTGTGCAGATCCTGAAATCACTGCCTCCTTGCCATGCCCATTCTGCATGAACCCCGAAATCATTGCGTTCCACGAAGCCATTTTCTTGACATCTCGTTCAGGCATTTCGTCAAGCAGTTCGCTTGCAATCTTAACCCTTCCACATTTTATGAACAAATCCAGAAGGGCATTCGCCACAGCCTCAATGCGACCTTTGGGGAAGGAAGCGAGGAGACGGGGTCCGTGGCCAAGCCTGGAAATGAAAACAAATGCCCGAATCTCATATTCCGGATCGAAAACCACATTCGCGCTTTCTTCTTCGTGGATTCGAGCGAGTGCCTTCCTGGGCTTCTCGTCCTCTCTGTTCTTCCAACTGTACCGGGAAATCTCATTCTTCATGCCCCCGCTGAGAGGCGCGGTTTCCATCTTGTTTGCGCCGAGGGATTGCAGAGCCATGTATTCTTTCCCCTGCAATCCGCAATGTTGCTTGAAGAGACATTGCCGTAAAAAACAGCCCGCCGTTTCCATCGTAACAGAAGCTCGCCATTGCCGCTGAATAATAAAAAAAATGCCGCCTTCGTAGTCTCTAGCCCGCCACAATAAAAGCCTGCCACTGCTTTTGTCTTCAAGCTGTCGCACAGAAACCAACGCTGCCATCGCCAAGCGCCAAGCTCGCACAGTCATGGATCGGGCTTTCCCAATCGAGGATGATGGATCAGAATATTAAGGCTTGAAATGAATTATCATTATGTGGTTTGATCATATATAGTCTAGATCTGAATACTGATGCATGTGTTATTCTATAAATGTTATGATCTGGGTATGATTGAACTTTAGAATAGCTGCAAAATTATGAATTAATATGTGCAGATATGTATGCTAGTTGGCTTTGATAAAAGCACGTATACACACTGGTTCGACACATCGAAATAGTGTATACATTATTAAATATGATATTTGAAGTTGCAGTTGGTTCTAGTAGTTGTTGTAGAGTTCTGGGTTTTGCTCTGTGTTCTTGTGACTGTGTTTTGATGACAGTATTCTGAACGTTCAGATTGGTTGATTGTGATTTTCTGAGGTGATGATGGGCCTTTAGTGATTCAGCTGTGGGTGATTCAGTGATTGATGATTGAGTTTCAATGATTAGTTAATGCATATGTATTTGATGGCTATATTGCAGTGGTGATTGATTTTGAGCTTCAATGTTGTTGATGGGTCCAGTATGAAAATTGGATGAAATGTGGCATTCAGTTTATGGTGTTGTGTTCCAGGAGTATCCAGTTTGAAAATTTATGAAACATGGTCCCTGGAGGAAGAAAGAAGGTCATAGCCTTCTTTAGGTCAGTGCTTATGTACTAGTAAACATATCGGCTAGTGCAAGAGTTAGGGGGTGGTAGCTCCCTTCTAGTAGAAGCTAGAGAATGGGAGAAGGTTGTAGCCTTCTACAGGTGGGTGCTTTATTATTGGCATGAGTCTGTACCAGTACAAGATTGTAAACAGGTTTTTCTTATATTAAAAGAAGACAGCAGCAGGTGGTTTTTGTCCCGTATTGGGTTTCCACCTTAAATCTTGGTGTTCATGTGTGTTTCTTATGTGTGATGGTTTTTTATGATATTACTACACATGGTTACTATTTATATGGTTAATGAAGTACCGATGCACTGATTAAAGATCAACATATGATGAATTAACTGAATCATAAGTTTGCTCGATATACGGTGGTTTCCTTAAATACAGTTTCGTGTACATGCAAGTGACCTTCATTGAAGTAGCGTATATAAATTTGAGTATAAAAAGAAAAATTTATTGATTTGACTAATGCTGATTCCCCCCCCCCTCTGAGTATTATTTCCAATGCCCTGGTATATATCAGCCTTTTCCTTTGATGGCCAGTGTTAGGAGCAAGGTTTCAACATGAGTGCTACTAGTGAACATACTCCTTTCTCGGTTTAAGGAGGAGGCAGAATTTCCATACCTTCAATCACTCCTAGCACTGCAATATTTGGCTCTACCTCCATTCTATCTTCGAGTAGGGGCACCCAATATTTTGTCTCCAACACTAGTTCTTTCCCCATTGGAATGCATACAGTGCAATTCCTTCATCTCCCTTAACTTTTCCATCTATTGCTTTCACGTTTATGGCTTCCATGGCGAGTGGGTCAGCTTCTTTTTAGGGTTTCCCTTTTTGGAGTGGTCATATACCACATTCTAACCCATTTTTGGGATTAATACCTTTTCCCTCCTAACGTTAAGGTCATAATCCTTTCCAAGGGTGGACTAATCTAGTTGTTCGTAGCTTGGGAGATGGGAATCAGTTCTCTTTCAGCCAACAAAGGAACATGTCATACTCCTTCGTGAGTTCATTTCAAATTTTTTCTCCCTTCACTAATGCATGGAACCCTTACCAAGGGCTCTCTACTACATTTAATACCTCACTAGGGGGAAATTTCACTAGATATGGAAATCTTTCAACAGAAGTTGGACAAACCCTGAACTTTTCTGGGACACAAGGTTTTCTTATGCTTTAGGAATTTCTACGAATCACCTTTGGAAACTTGGTGCCTTCAAAAATCTAGGATATTATTTCAGAAAATTGGGAATTCTACCCAAAGTGGGTGGAATTCTCAAAATCCTCCGCACTTACCTTTCCTGGCAACTTTAAAGTTGCCAAATCTATCAAATTTGACTAACGATCCTATCCAACACAACCCAGTTTGGCCTCCGGTTCGAACCAAACTTCCATGAGACATACCCAAATTCGAAGGGAATACCAGTGAAGTTTCGGGTGACCATATAACCGCTTTCAATTTATGGTAATCGTCGAACTCCCTGACTGATGATTCAATCATGTTGAGACTATTTCAACACAACCATAATTGGGAATGTGTCTAAATGGTATATTGAGCTTTGAGGGGGAAACGTCGCTTCGTTTGGTGACTTGGCCACAATATTTTTAAACCATTTTCAGTTTCCCATTGGTTATGATGCTGGAACTGAGCTCTTAGCTAATTTCCACCAAGACCAGGCAACCCACATTTCTAATCATATCCAGGAATGGAGGAGAAGGAAGAGGCTCATTAAAGTCGATATTCCACAAGAATCACTCCTTCAATTATTTCTCAAACCTTTACAGCCTGAAATATATAAGGATGTGTCACTCTTCGGTGTACTCACTGAAGAACATGCTATTTTTAGAGCCTAGTAGATAGAACTCATATATTCTCAATCTGGGATTCTTGAGAAAATTTTTCCTGATGCTCCTAGATCTAAGGTTGATATTGCAAAGCCGAAGTCAGGTCCCCATGCTAACAAGCTAGTCAGATCGATTTATCATAGCACAGCTAACCTACTCAACCAATTGCAGCAGTTGTCTTTGCAAACTGCTTCTTCTATTCAGGCATTGCCATCAGGGCCCATACCTTCTCAACCTTGTTCTATTAACGTTGTTCAAACTCCTATCCCTAGAGTAAATCAAAAATCCGATGGGAAGAAGAAATGAATTTGTAAGAAGAAGAATCGGGAGGGGAAGGGAATGCAAATAAGCCTAGAAGTGATGCTAGGGAGGTAAAAAAGAATCCAAGAAGAAAGTGAAGTTTCCATGCAAGTTATGAAATGGTGACCATTTGACTCTTATTTTCCCAAAGGTTGAGGATGCTCAACACTTGTTAGTTTAGCAAGTGACCTCTAGTTCCTACATTGTACTAACTAACGCTTTCCCCCAATGGCAGTAGTTTTTAGATGGTGTGAATACTAGTACAGGTACCCCAACCTGGGGCAGCAAAGAAGGGGAAAATCCATCAAATGTTTATATGATGATTTCACATATTGACGTTTCTACATGGTCACGTGATTATGGTGAACTAGAATTATATAAGGCAAAGAATACTCCCGATGTTTCAGAGCCTCTCCATATTGAGAGACCCGTAGCTGATTCTATACCACGGATGTCGAATGGCTCCGCAAAGCGTTTGACAATCAATCCCAATACAAAGGCAGCTCAGAACTACTCCATTGTAGAAGATCTGGCTAAAATTCCTTGTGCCATGTCAGCGTTAAAGGTATTCCAGTCATGCCTACCACAAAGGAATTTGTTTCTCACTCTGATCAGGGTGGTAAATCCAAAGAACTCTCTTGTCCTTACATTCGACATGTCGAATATCAAGAGGAGACTCCCACATCATATGGCTTCTCAATTCAAGTCTACATACCAAAAGACCAATCTCTTTCAAACCGTAGTTGATGAGGGAGCTTCCACATGTATAATGTCTATATCATGTTGGAAGGCTATTGGATCACCTCATGTTGTTCCATCACCTACTCTCTTAACAGCATTTGATGGTCATTCTCATAGGCTGCATGGGATTCTTTCAACATTTCCCATCTATGTGGGGGGCAAGGTTGTAAATATCAAAGTAGAAATAGTTGATACAAATTAGGATTATAATCTCCTTTTGGGAAGAAAATTGATATACGAGATGGATTTTATTGTATCATCCTTATTCTTCATACTTTTCTTTCCTCATGAAGGGAGAATTGTAACGGTTGATCAAATGGATTATTCTCCGGGTGAATCCAATGCATCTTCTGGATCTATTGTTCCCTTAGTGAACAATCCTAAACAACCTATCGCGAATCTAGGAGTTGGTATGTACTCTTCCTCAATCGGTACCTTTGATTTTCCTGCTCCTATTGCTCGAATTAATTCTATTTCATCTTCCAAGGCACCTTCTCGAAGAGAGTTCTTTAGAACTCATTATTTTTAGGATCCTTGGTCCTTACCCTCTTCTACCACCACATTAGATGAGGGGAAGTGGGTGGAATGGAATTTTCTATGTCTACAGCGGATATTTCTTATCAATCTATAGTTAACAGTGCAAACTCTGATCCTACTCCTTTTTCACCAAAGGAGATGGATGGAAATGTGGCTCCAGCCTAGACTCAAAATTCAACTTCTGCTATGGATTTTCTAGATACGCTTTTGCAATTCAAAGAAGCAATGACAAGTATTGAGAGGTTGTGGGATGATTTGCATCATCTGTCATATTTTCTCCCTGATTTGTGAGAAGTAGAATAAAGCTTTTCCAGTCCTTTATCAACTAGTGATGTTCATGTAGCTTTAAATCCTTTGGCTCCAGCACAGTTTGCAGATGAAGGTAACATGTTTGTCATTTCAAAAATTGTTCCAGAGAACATCTCTAGGAATCCCAATGTTATCGAGAATGTCTTCATTGGAGCTGATTGTTCCCCTAAAGAAATTTGAATTTACACTGATCTCTTTAAAGAGTTTCAAGACGTGTTTTCTTGGTCTTATGAGGAAATTCCTAGGATATATCCATCTATAGTCCAGCATGAGATAGCTATGTATGAAAATGAAAAACCTATTCCTCAAAATCTTCGATCGGTAAACCCTAGGAAAGAAGCAACTATCAAAGATGAGGTTGAAAAGTTTCTTAAGGCAAGTTTCATTTACCCTGTTCCTTTAACTGAGTGGGTCTCAAATCCAGTCTTGGTTGACAAAAATCAAGGAACGATCCAAGTGTGCATTGACTTTAGGGACTTGAAAAAGGCTTGCCCTAAAGATAATTACCCCACACCATTTACTGATCATATTATCGATGAGTGTGTGGATAATGATATTTTTTCTTTTATGGATGGATTTTCTAGTTGTAATCGAATCACTATTTGTCCGAAAGATCAACATAAGAAAAATTTTATTTACCCCTTGGGTACATTTGCATACAAGAAGACGCCTTTTGATCCTAAGAATGTTGGATCTACCTTTTAGCGAGCCATGCCATATGCTTTCCATGATATAAAGAATATTATCGAAGCCTACTTGGATGATTTAGCTACTCGTTCTCGAAAGAGAATTGATCATCCCAAGCATCTTCAATTAATTTTTGAATGATGTCATTTCTACAAAATCTGGTTGAATCTGAATAAGTGTGTTTTCACCATCACATCCAGTCGGTTGTTAGGATTCATTGTTTCTACTTAAGGGATTTATGTAGATCCCTTCAAGGTTGAGGAAATACTTCAGTTGCCTCCCCCATCTACTATTCATCAACTTCAGAGTCTTCAAGGAAAAACCAATTTCTTAAGGAGATTTATTGCTAATTATGCCGAGATTACTAAAGGATTTATGAGACTGTTTCATAAAGGAGTCCCATTTCAATGGGATGATTTTGCACAATGCTCATTTGATGCTTTGAAAAAAACATTAACCTCTACTCCTTTATTGAGTCCACCTGATTATAGTAGAGACTTCCTTTTATATCTCGCTATAGTAGAATCGACTATTGGTATGGTTTTGGTTTAGGAAGATGATGCTTTCACTAAGCACGTAATTTGTTATCTGAGTCGAGGCTTAGTGGTCCCTGAACTGTGATATTCTCCCATTGAGAAATTAGATTTGGCAACTGTACATGTTGTCCAGCAACTTAGACATTATATTCTGCTTCGAAAAAATTTCAACTTAGTAGTTGTCAATCTATTTCAATTTGTTCTAAGCAGGCGAGTGATTGGGGGGAAATACAATAGATGGATTGTCATTTTACACGAGTTCAATCTCAAATTCATGTCAGCCAAGTCTAAGAAATAGTTAGTATTTGCATAATTGATCTCAAAGTTTCCTTATGAGGAAGAAATACTCTATGAGGAACATTTTCCTGATGAACATATTTTCCTTATTTCCTCGCAAGATCCTTGGTATGGAGATATCATTATATATCTCCAAACTTCAAAGTTTCCCCTCACTTTGTTGAAGGATGAACCTTGAAAGTTACATCACTTGGCTAAAAGCTATATTATTATAGGTGACACTTTATATCGTCATGGAGTTGATTCAATCCTTAGACGTTGTTTAACATTAGAAGAAGATGAGTATGTGCTAAATGATTGCCACAATGGACCTTGTGGTGGTCATCTATTTGGGCTTGCAACACCCCAAATTTTTTTGCATGCAGACTACTTTTGGCCGTCAATCTTCAAGGATTATGTTGAAGCGGTCAAGAGGTGCCACCCTTGTCAAGTTTATACTCGTGAAATGCACGTGCATATAGCTCCGCTCTTTCTTGTGATTACCATTGGTCCATTCTAGAAGTGGGCTATTGCTTTTACTACTTGCAATTTGTCTTCGGCAGCAAATCATAAGTATATCATCGTAGTTGTCGACTACTTTACTAAGTGGGTTGAGGCTATGCCTACTTTCAAGAACAATGGTGAAACATCAGCCATGTTTCTCTTCAATCAAGTCATTTCCCAGTTTCTTATTCCCAAAGAGATTGTCACTGACCATGGCAGTCATTTCTAGAACCACATGATGTCTGAATTAGCTCTTAATTTGGGTTTCTGGAAGGAGCATTCGTCTCCTTATTATCCTCAGGACAATGGGAAACTTGAAGCTATGAATAAATCCCTAAAAATCATCCCGCAAAGGACGATTAAAAAAGCTCGATCTAATTAGCACATTATGTTATATCCGGTGCTTTGGGAATACCAAATGCAAGTCAAGGCTGCTACAGGTTTTACTCCTTTTCAACTAGTTTATAAGTTGGAATCGATTTTTCATGTGGAATGTGAAATTCCTTGCCTTAAATTAGTTGTTGAACTTCTTCCAGATACTTCTATTATTGAAGATCACCTTGTTCATTTGGAACATCTCGATGAGCAACGTCGAGATGCTACCATAATCAACGAAGCTCATAAAAGGGGAGTAAAAGCTCAATATGATAAGGTTGTCTATCCTAGGGTTTTCTCTAAAGGCGACCTTGTCTTGGTTTATGACCATGACAAAGATGCCTTCGGGGCAAGGAAGTTCAAATCTATGTGGTACAGTCCCTTCATTGTTAAAAAGGTTTTGAAAAATGGAGCTTATGAGTTGGTCGATTTTGAGGGAAATGAGTTGGTGGAGCCCAGAAATGGTCTTTATCTTAAAAATTGTTTTGCTTAAGCTTCGGCCTTTCATTTTTCTTGGTTGTAAATATTGTATATTTGTGTATATCTTTCTATCAATTTCGTAGTGATGTTGATATTTTTTATCTTCTTTGGCAAGTATTGATGGATGATTTGATATATATAGGATTCATCAATGGTGCTAGTAGACACACCCAAAACCTTGCTTCCACGACTTGGGTGATTTATTATCCATCCAGCGAGTTGTTGGTTTTAAGAGGTGTATGTATCATTCCGGCTTCAAACAATGTTTCTAAATATATTGCTATTATTGATTTACTATATGAGGCAATATCTCTTGGTATTGATCCATTAGTAGTATACTTGGATTCACAAGTTGTGGTATCTCAATTAAATAACATCTATTGTGTGAGAGATCCTTATTTATATCGCCAATTTCTAAGAGTGCATTTATTACATATATCATTTATTTATATCAAATTTATTCATATTCCACGATCAGAAAAATCATTTATGGATTATATCGCTAATCAAACATTAGATTGGCACATAAATCATTCATCACATTAAAAATAAAAAATAATCAAAGAGTCATTTGTATATATATATGATCATCAGAGCGAAACTGTCAGTACATAGATAGAAGCTTTATGTTCAAAATAATATACAAAATTGGGACAAAATCGTCCTACAAAATTATGTCTTATGCCCATAATCATCTCTAATAAAAATATCTGGTCATCCATCTATGGGTCCTACTCAGGGTGAGTGGCACGGAAGAAGACGATGGCATTTTCTGCCCGTTGAAAAAGTTACACCCAATCACGTGGCACTCCTACCATGCTTCTTTGCATCTCCTCTAGAAGGACTTCTATTGCTACAATAGGTACCTAGTGAGTCAGTCTCACCAAGTTTCTATGTACAACATGGAGGGTCCTTTCGGTATTAGTTAGGTCTCTTCTACGATCCTTGTGCCTAAGTAGACCCTCAGGTCTTACTGGTCCAACATCTGTGTGATGATCAAAACAATTTTGTAAGTATTTTTCTCATCAAAAATATTTTCAATTTATTTATACTTAAAATCCAAAAAATCTAAAAATCTAAAAAATTAAAAACATTTTTACCTATGGCTTCCCACACTGCATCTAGTGGCAACACCATATCTAGCTCTACTTTGAAATTGATGCCAGTGTAGGGGTAGTCCTCAACAATTATGACTTCTTGTTCCCACCACGTGAAGAAATTTTCATCAAAAGTGCTTCTAGAACCTCACTACCCCCTAGTCTCTTCATTAGATCATCCCATCTGCCTATTCGAGGATCCCTCGGGCTGCTCATGGTGTACAATACCTTGGGTCAAATCCCTGGTACTCTCTCAAAGAAAATGGAGCACATGATGGTTCCATATCTGAAGTTTTTTGTCTAGCCTTTTTGGATAGATGTAAGGTTCATTTTCATATTGGTCAAGTGGGTTGTGTAGAAGTCAAAAACTTTCGTGAGACACTATACTACTAGACTCATCAAAACTCGAGAATCCTGGTGCAGAGAGGCTAACCCATTCACCCTAGCAATGGTAAAGAGAAGGATTCTCAAAGCTAAGCTCTCTACATGTTCAATTGGAATTTGAGTTCCAATCTTCTTCATGTTCCCTAGGTAGTATATTTTTACATAGTCCTCTACACTGAGGCTCCCTCTCGTTCTTCCTATTCAATTGGCCTTCTCTCCTCTTCGGGCAAGACCGGTGATAAGATATATATCCTCTATTTATATACTTAGAGGCATTTGGTCAATGATAAAAGCATCTTCTTCTGGATCCCAATAATGGATCCAGAATGATGATAAGCTTCATGATTAGGTAAATATATCGACCTTAATACACCTCCAAGCTTACTAAAATCAACTATTCTCATAATTCCTTACATGTTTTAATTATATTTTGCTTAATGAGATGAGTAAAAGTAAGATGTTATGTCTAGTGGTCTAATGTGCATTGATTGCAGACTTTTGGGAGCAAATTATGGCAATTATGGATAATTAAGGTGCAGGAAATCGAATTAGACAAGAAGGAGAGATTATAGGAGATGGATATGCCTCATTAAATCCTCAATCATTCAATCAATTCACACTAGCTTAGAGTTGCAAGCAGCGGAGTCATGAAGATCATTGGCAGTTGAGCCAGTGATAGTTAAGAACCAGCTCATCTTGAGTTTGGGATCCAAGCCTCCCTAGATTTAAGGAAGTTGTTGGAAACTTCAGTTTTATAAATAAGGAGGCCTAGAGCCTCATTAAGATTCAATTTTTTTAGGAATATAACTAAGCACTTTCGAGTTGAAGGTGTTAGGTTCCTATACCAATAGGTTTCATTTTTCATGATTGACTATGGAAGTGCCAAATATGTTCATCCTTGCATGCTGCAATGGTTCCATATTTTGTAAACAAAAGAAGAAAATTAAAAAATGAAAAGAGGGTATGCCCTAAAAGAATAATCAAAGGGCAAGAAAATGAATTGGTCAGAAAGAATAATAGAAATGAACCCCAAACCAGAAGACCAGGAAAGTGGCCAGTCAAAATGCCACTGCTATCTTATTTGCAAGTTCACAATGTGCAAATACTGTTGCTTATCACACTTGATGGATGGCCCAACAGTTCAATCTGGACCACTCCATATTTAAATTTGTTGTTGTAGAATAGAGAATGAATATCTGTCCAAACAGTTTAAGCTTGGTAGATGAGTAGATAGGTAGAGAAATTAAGGAGCCCAACTGCTTAATCTGGGCCCTTGGAAGAGATAAGGGTAGAGTTAGATAGGAGGGCAGACAAAAGAAAAGAGGACAATCAGGGTTTGCTAGTCCAAGTGCACCCAATTGAAAGGAAGAAAAAATGTTAGGTGTATTAGGCTCGGTAGGCAATTTGAGGTTGAAAAAGCAAGTTTGTGGTCATTTTTTGTCTTATCAAGAAAGATTTATTTCATCAATGACACAAGGACCATGGCAGTTGCTTGGTTGAATAACAATGGAAGCATGACTAATTCCCCATCATTCCCCCAGAAATCTTTTACTAACATCCCCTTAGGGACCTTGGGATCTGCCCAATAGTCCAGTTTCACTTCATTTTGTGAGAAATGTTGAGTTGAACTCTGTGTTTACTTAGTGGAAAGAAGCCACATTTCTTGTGTAAAAATCATCATTCCATGTTCCTTTCATTTCCCTATGCCTGAGTTTTTACTCTATAAGCTTAGGACTCACTCATGCAGTTTCATCCCACAAAGTCATATTAACATCTAATTTTATTATTTAGCTCCCTTAAATCATTTTCCCATCCCTATTTTTACAAAAAACTATATAAAAACCAAAAAAAATGTAAATATCCCCACCCCTTGGCACTATAGCCATACAATACAAAGTTAGGGGAATACTAGGTCCATTTGTGGCCTTGTTATTAACCCTTCTGCGTATAAACCTTCAGAGTTTATTTAGCGCCAGGTTAAATAAATAACCGTGTTAACCCCCCTCCTAAACCATACTATAACCCCGCGTGCATATATATAACGGGTTTAGTTTAACATTTGGTTAAACTAATAACCATGTTTGCCCCGTATAAACCATATAACATGCCACAACCCAAAGTTTATTACCCCCCGGCGCATTGTTAAACATTTAAATAATAGGTGGGTCCCACGTCCAAAGCTTCTCACCATCCATCCTCGCCCGACCGCCGTCCGATCCAGAGCCCAGCATCCAACGGTGGGCGGCAATATCACATGCCCCGATCCACCGAAGATTAGCGTCAGGGGGATGGGCGGTATTGCTGCCGTACACTTGCCACGCGTCAACCTCCCGGCGTGATTGGATCCCCCCTCTGCAATACCACCCCGGGCTCAAAGCGGTGCGGGGAAAACCAAAAACCGCCCGCCACCTGCCCGATGACGTCAGGTCCTCATCACCATATGACGTTGTGTACACATTGGCCCGCTGCTGCTCTGTATCATTGCCACATCACCTGCTGACATCACCGCCCGCCACCGTGTCACATGCCACATCACTCCCCATACCCACTACGTGCCAAAAGTACTTCATGCTAACATCATCCCCGAAAAGCACCAAAAGCGTTAAAATGTCCAAAATTAAATAAAAAGTCGTGAAAATGACTATTTGGGATTATTTTCTATTGTTATGTTGGTGAAGAACTTGCATGCGATTTTACGTTCAAATCGGCCACCAACCTGCACAATCCATCACCTTGCGATCATTGCTCCGTAGCTCGACTCCATAGCTTGAGTCACCCCTGCTATATGTCCTCTGCGCCATAAAAATAGGTATTTACCCACATTTGACCCATAAACCCTACTTTTTAGAAATTTCACCATTAAAATTGACTGAGGAGCTCGAATTCAAACTAAAAGCACTCCGGCACATAAAATTCCACCTATAAACTCACTGGTTGACCCCCTGTTCAAGAGCAACCCGACAAATTCACTATTAAAATGCATTTTAAGGTCGTTTTTGCCGCCAGAGTTTGCAAACTGCCCATGCACTCACTCCCTTTGTCAAAATCCTCTATAGAATTTCACTCATTTGGCTAAAAAAACATTCCCATTCCCTCTGCAGTATACCCACAGAGCCTATCAATCCATTGAATTCATTTAAAAACCTGTCCCAATTCTGCAGAATTTTCTCTTTTACCATAAAAATTTACACAATGGGGCCTAATCTATATCAAAGTCTAGTCTGCTAGCTCCCTTACAAAGCTTCAGAGACAATTTTTACTATTCAGTTGTTACACCAATCCAAGTTCCAGATTACAGACACAGAGCATTCAACATGGCCACTCCAGCAGCCTTGAACATCACTCCTCTCAATGCACCTCATAAGGAACTTGAAGCATTACCTTTAGCTGATAGGGACCACCTAATTCAAGATTTGGTTGGTGACAGAAACCACTTGCAGACCTTCTGTCAGCTGAGAAACAGTTACCTGAACAACAGTGATATTTATGGCATTTGGGAATCAAACTTGCCCATCTACTTCCTCCCTTCTGTCAATATTTTCCCTGAAATTATTCGCCTCTGCTGTGAAAACTATGACCCATCTCAAAGAGCAGTCAAGTCTCCATCTGGGAGCACCCTCTTCCAAATAACTCCTGATTCAATCAACCAAATGCTAAACTTCAAGCAAACTCAGCTTCTGGTCCCTCTCTCTATGAAATTCCTGCTTGATGAAGGTCCTAAACTTTCCAGCTCTGAGATAGCCCGAATTGCCAAAGTATTCATGAGAGCAGACCGCCAGCCTACAGGGCCACCTCCTTTTCTTTATGTGTGCTTTAATGAAGTGGGCAAGTTACTGGTTGATATGATATCCTATGTACTAGGTTTCAAAACAAGTGAGCACATTGATGAAACTATACTAGTCATGTTTTCTGCATTTAGCCCAGGACAACCCCCTGTTGTCAAATACAACTATGCCAAATTCATCTCCAATAAGATACATGACCAATTGTTGAAGCTGGATAGGGAGGGAGTCTTCAAATATTCATCCTATATCTATCATTTGTTCATGTATTATCAGCCAGACTGCTTCCAATGCCCCATCAAAAGATTGGACTCTAAAGGGGAAAAGAGGTCTGTGATTTTCTGGACCTCAGTCTTTCATGAAGTCCACAATTCCCCCTACTCTTACTGTGAGTTCATTGACTTGTTTGTCTATCCAGTTTCTTGTCTCCTAAAGAGAACTCCTCCTGCTAGGTTATCCTATGACATGCAAAAAATATTGTAGCTTTCAAAGAACTACAAAATAGGTGACTGGTACTTTTACCAAAATCACATTGTCATTAGGATCTATGGCTATGAGCTCTGTCCCTACAGGCTCCCAAGATATGTGCCAATGAGACTGTTTGCCTTGGAGTATTACAGGCAACTCATCAATTCAGATTTAACTCATTTTCATAGTGCCAAGAAAAAGGCTCGCCTGAAATTCAAAGACCAACTAGGCCCCTTTGTCATGAACAAGAAAGAAGGTTGGCAAGATGCTGATCAAATATTGGGGGAGAAACTCAAGTTGAAAAGGAGTTTCTAGTGGGTCCCTTATGGCCGAGATGGCCTTATTAATGCCAGAAAAATAAAATATAGGCTATCAGCGTATGAGCATTGTAAAATCCCACAGATTGAACAATTTGCCAACCAAGATGAATGGGTGGCAGGGACATTAGTTGAGGAATTCACCCAAGAATAAATTATGGAGCAAAATGTAAAATATTTGGAAAAGACTCTTGACTTGGATTCTTTTGAGCAGGTAATATCTAGACTACCACAACAAGTCAGAGAAGGCACATCTACTGCTGCAGCTTCACAAGCTTCCCAAGAAAGATCTACACCAGCAATAGGTATAGCAAATAGCAAGGAGGTGATGGATGCAGAGAAGGAAACAGTGATAGAACAACCTACCACCTCAAAGGAGCAGAGTTAAGGACAGGCCCCTCCACAACAAACTGAAGCACTACAGGTGCCAGCTTTACAAACTCCTCTTAATGAGGAAAGAGGTAAAAAGAGGGATAGGGAAGAGACCACACCTCCAAGTGGGTCAATCCAGCAACCAAATGCCAAAAGATAGAGAGTTGATCCTCAAGTTGAGGAAGAAATTACTGAAGAAGTCATAGAGAGCCCGACGAGTGGAAGAGAAACTAGCCAGCAAACACCTACTAGCTCATTTCAACAAGAGCAAGAGAGGCAGCATGGCATGGAGGTCTCTTCCTCAAAGCAGCAAAGCAAGCAACCACCTGGCATCAAAGCAACTTTCATGGAAATCAAGGCTCAGAATGATTTGTTAAGGGTAGAGCTATATGATCAATTCCTCAAGGCAACACCCTCAAAACAGCAGAGATTAATGGAAGCCTATGAGTTTAAGGACGAAAATATGGTCCTGAGCCATTTCAAGCCTAAGATACTATAGCCCCAAACAGCTACATACTATATAAAGACAAGCTTAGAGGTCCTCTCCAAGGACATAGACGTGATGGACCAAATAGAGCTGCACAATCCAACAGGTGAGATGGTCTATGCCACCCTAGTATACAAGGCCATGTTGGCTCATCAACTGAAGGAATCATTGAAAAACAAAAACACTCAATTGGATTTGGAAAGAATGTCTTCCTCTGCCAAAGATAATAGAATAAAGACATTGGAGGAAATCATTGTCGAACTATGACATGATCCTAAGAAGGATGCTAAAGCCATCCAAGCCCTCATAAAGAAGAAAGAGGAAGATATTGCTGCACTGAGAAAGCAATTGAGGCTGCCTGCAACTATGCACCCTCAAACTACAGAACTTGTACAAGAAAAGGAAGGAGAAGATACTATGGATCTGCTAGTGAAGATGAACCAAAGAATAATTCAGATGGAGGAAGAACTGGAGAGAGCATTGCAAGGCAAGCAGGGAGAGTCGACATCCCAGCCACCTCAAACAGCTCCAACTGTTGTCACTATTGTTCCTCCCACACAAGCAGCAGCAATCCCTCCTGTTATCCCAGCATCCACCAAAACTACATCAACTACAGATGCTACAGCAGCAACAACAATAGCACCAGAATCTAGCATGAGCATGGAAGAAATGATGAAAGCAGTCAAAGAGCTAGAAGTTCAGGTGACAGAGGTGAAAGAGGCCAAAGAAAAGTTGGCCAAGCTGGAGGCAAGCTATGACAAGTCCAAGATGACAGTGGTTGAGAAAAAAAGAGAAATAAAAGCCTTGGACAACAAAATAAAAGCCTTAGAGAAGGAGCTTACTTTGGACAAAAATCTAGCTGAAATCAAGAAGATTTTGTGGGCCAAAATTGGCCAATCAATCACTGACCAATGGTGATCGATTCAGGCCATACATGAACAAATAGAATTGATAGGCCTAGCTCAGTTTGAGACTCAAAGGGCTAGAGTAGCATTGGGAAATATGCCTGAGCAGGCCAATAAAATGATTCACTTCCTGAACACTCATACCAAAGAGGAGTTGGTAGCATTAGACATCAGTAGTAGGACAGATACTATTCTGACAGCAAAAAAGGTGCTGACCCTAAGAAATTTTGTGCAAACTCTAGAAAGAAAGTGCCAGGAAATGCAGGCAGAAATAGATGATTTCAAGCTAAAGCTTGCAGCATTACAGAGCAGAGGATTGCCCAACCTATTAACCAGCGCTGGAAGACTACTGACCCGTGAACAGTATACTACCAGGATGAATAATTATGTTTCAAATCAGATTACAGCATCCTCAAGTACCTCAGAAGAAACAGGGCCTCCCTCTGGACAGACTCTTTATGACAAGCTAGAAAATCTGTTCTACATTGAACATGAGATAAATCACCTGTTTGAGGTTCAGCCCAACTTTTACAGATACACTGAAGCTGATGAAACACTCATAAAGATACAAAGACATCAGCTACCTACAGAGGATTGGTGGCAGGCAATGCTGGAAATTCTACCCAGGTAATTTTATTTTCGTTCCCTTTTTTATCAGCTTCAGATTTTTAACCAGCTACAGGTCAGCAAATTTGGATACACAGGCCACCTGTTAAAGAGTAAAAACAGTAGAAAGAAAGGGTCAAATTATGACTGCAGCTCATTAATAAAAGACCAAGTATGGATGCCAAGGCCAGGACAGCAAAGCACCAGGACAACAAACACATGAACCGCAGATTAAAGACGCGGCTTTAGCCGACTCAGTTAGTCCAAAAGGTCATATATCTCTGACAAAGTGGACAGCTAGCACACCAACAATTACTACAACATTTATTTCTTTCATTTACTTCTTTAAAGAGTTTGTAAAGAAAGTTATTGCATGAAGACTTATTTGCAAGATATTTTGTATCTCATTTTTGTATAAATACCTCCCCATAGAATGTATTTGGGGTTGGTGATTTTCTTTGTAGACTGCACTGTAATTTTTGAGACTTTCTAGTACAAATGGTTGTTGAAGTTCATGGTTTCTACACCGTCTGAAAGTGGAAATGATGTTCTGGGACCTGCTACAGAATTCCTGTGTCATTCAATGGAACAATAAGTTATTCTAAACTGTGTTTTATGTTTTCTGTGTTTGCAAATTTCATATATGTTCCATAATCTTGGTAACAGAGAAGAAAGAATAGCCCAGGATTTGTTTAAATGCACCCTGTGTTAAATCTCTGCTATTAACTATGTTTTCTTCAAAATTAGTCATAAATATGAATTCTTAACTGCTCATGTTTGCACTAATTCCTTCATTTTGAATAATGTTTAGGAATTCTTAATTGCTCCTAGTTAATATTCATCCCCTTTCCCTCTGCCAGCATAATGAAAGATTCTTGATTGCCTTTCATTCCCTGACTTCATTCCATCAATTTCCAAATTTGAAAATTGTTCCATAACTGCCTATCTTGCCCTGTAGTATTACCATTTACCCAGGAAACACATTCAGCAGTGCATCATCATTTACTCCATTGCCCAATTATATAGACTGTTTTGGACTTACATCCCAGCTTTGCCTGAAATCACCATCCAACAAACTTAAAACAAAACCCTATACATCATAACTAGCCTAAAATATTTCAAAACAAAGCTAAATTACAAAGAGAGAGCCCTCTCTAGTTGCAAGTAGGCTAGGACTTGCAGCTAAAAGATTGGTTAGTGGTTACCTCGGCCATATTCCCTTCAGGAGGCAAGGAACAACCTGAGTGATAACATCACTGGCGACTCCACTGGGGACTCCAAATGACTAATTGTAATTGTTGTGTACTTTCTAATGCTACAGATGGAGCTTGAAGTTAGCCAGGTAGCCTTTGAAAGTGTTTTTGCTTTGCATTTATAGGAGTAAATAAAAGCTGCTTCAGTCAATCTCCAATATAGTTTTAGGCCATAAACAACTATTCCAAAGATTTTGCTCAATTTCTCTGTTTCAACATATTCAAAGGAAAGCCCAAAGCCTCCTATATTTCAAAGAAATACTTGTAGAATATTGTGAAAAAACTGTGATCTTAAAACGTTCCTAGAAAATACCAAAAACAAGTTTAGAAGCTCACTCCAAAGAAGAAAACCCGGTACACTAGGTCAAACCCTGACCCAGATCCTTCAACTATTTTTCAAAATCAAAACTTGATCCATAAGACTCTAAGGAAACAAGAAGAACTAGAAAATTCTGCTGGTTTAGACCTTGAAACAGTTCAGCATAACTATATCCCAACTCCTGCTAAAATCTCAGTCCTTCCTCACAGTACTACTGCTTCTCCTAGCTCTTCATCCACCTCTCAAAGCACCTTCTCCACACCTCCATCCACCGCACATATTTCCACTGCAGTCCCTATTGTTTCAGCTATCCCATTTCTTCCTATTGCCCCATTTATCCCTGTAAATATGGCAAACCGTTATGCTCCTCTTCAGTTGCCTGGAAATCCAGGGGCTATGCCTCAGGATTATCAGAGAAAAATCACATATTTTGATGGTACTGGCTCTTATATAGCCCAGCAACACACTAATAAAATGCAAGACTATTTTAAGAATTATGAAATAGATGATGACAATGTGAGAATGAAGATCTTTTTCCAAAGTTTAACGGGTGATGTAAGGATTTGGTTTAGAGCACTTGCTACAAATTCTATAGCTGATTCAGAATCTCTTTATCAATCCTTCTTAAACAGATGGGAAAAGAAGAAGGACCCTTTACACATCCTGACAGAATATGATAATTTGAAAAGAGGCCAACAAGAAACTATCCAAGATTATTGTGCTAGGTTCAACAATGTTTATAATGCTATTCCTCAAAACCTTAGACCTCCACCTGATTTAGCTTTGATCAAATTCCCTGATAGATTTGATTCTATCATGGCATACAAACTGAGGGAAAGAGCCCCTCCAAGTTTAGCAGACATGCAGAATATAGCAGTTAGTGTGGAGGCAAACCTGATTGCTAAACGAAATAGGGCAAGAGCTGAAAGAAGGACAACTTTCAAAGAAGAACCTTCAGCATTTGAACAAAAATTGGATGCAATCATCAAAGGTATGGACAGACTTGGGGATAGGGTGGAACCTATTGAAAGAAAATTATCATGGGAAGGTCAACCGAGTAACACTGCAAGAAACCCAAACTTTAGAAAAAATCAAAACCCAAATGTTGGAAGGGCTGGCCCTGACCAGAATATTAGACCTCCATTTCAAGAGAACTATGCCGAAGCCTCAACATCAAGTGAGCCAATAGAGGACACCCAAATCAACCTAATGGGATTGAACAGTGAGCAACAAATTTTTCTAACACAAGATGACCAAGAATCCCACAACATCAATCAATTTCAAACCAAATCTGGAGAGTCATTTGATTTTAGGGAAGGCTATGATGCAGCAGTCTATGAGGTTCATAAATAGTACAAATTGAGAAGCAGAACCATAGATGTCCCTGAACCTACCAAGCTAAAGGATACCAAGCAGCCAAAGAAAACAAAGGATAAAGCTATCTTGATACAACCCTCTAGTAAAACAGACCCAAACCCAAAGGAAGTCACTGTGGAAGATATATCAGACTTACAACCCTCAAAAAATCAGCCATACACATCCCATTCTTCTAAAGAAAATCTAAACCACCCTCCTGAAAATAATTTCAAATCAGATGTACCTCAAAACAACACTCATATTCAAGAGAAGATAACTGAAAATCCGGCTGAAAAGGAAAAGATTGCTCTCCATAATGCAAAAATTCAGATAGAGAAACCTTTTAACTTAGAAACATAAATAGGTAAGCTGAAAATAGTTGTTCCTCTCTCTGAATTGGCTAAACATGAAGTGTATAGACAGCAAATCAATAGGTCACTACAGATACCAGAGAAAAGGGATGCAGTCAATGTTCTTGATGATCAACCAGAGTTAATTTTCGGTCCTGAAGTTAATGGTAAAATAGTAGATGGAGGTGTCCCCCCATTCTATGTGAGCTTAAACATTCATGACAAAGTGCTGCATAATGCAATGTTTGACTCAGGAGCTTCCCATAACCTAATGCCAAAATCTGTGATGGAGAGACTAGACCTAGATATCACCAGGCCCTACAAAAGACTTATTCTCATTTGATTCTAGCCAGGTCAGGTGTTTGGGCCTAATTAAAGACCTTTGTGTATCTTTAGTCCAATATCCATCTAAGACAATCTTGATGGATGTGGTGGTAGCTGATATTCCACCTAAGTATGGAATGCTTTTATCCAGATCATGGGGTGCAAAACTCCAAGGATCTTTGCAACTAGACATGTCCTATGCCACTATTTTAGTCTTTGGACAGCCAAATAGATTATACCAAGAAACACTAATGAAATATGTGGTTAGTAGTCAAGAAAAACCCCAAAACTTCCCCATTTATGCAATGCATTCCGACCTGGATTCATTCATTTTATATAATGCTGAGATGTGTCTCAAAACTGATGTCAAACTCCTAGAAGGAGCACAAACACAAAGCATAGAGGAACTATCTAGTGCCCAAGATCACAAAATTATTGATATAATCGATGTAACAAAGGAGAATGACATACCATATGAGTTACAAGAGCCAAATCTGCCCATTGAACAAGCTTCCAAAACTCTTAAGGCTAATCATAACCAAGAGATCTTATGGTACTTAGAGTTTGATGGCTCTGTGAACAAATTAGGAGCAGGGGCAGGGGTTTGGATACACAACATGCAAAATGACCATGCTGAAGGTCATGCATATAGGTTAAATTTCAGATGCACAAACAATATGGCCGAGTATGAAGCCCTGTTGTTAGGACTCAAACTGATCAGAGGTCTAGGGGCAACCAAGGTTTCAATTCTAGGGGATTCAGATTTGATTATACAGCAGATGAAGGGAAACTTTGTTACAAATGATCTTAGGTTAAGGGCTTACAGAGGGGCCGCCATTGAAATACTCAACACCTTCTCAGAATCTCAGCTCACCAAAATTCCTAGAAAGCACAATTTACATGCACATAGCTTGGCAACTTTTTCCAGCACTTGCAAGCTTCCATTTGAACCCAATCACCATTTCACTGCTGAAATCAAACACAGACCTGCTATCCTAGATAATGTCAAAAATTGGTAGGTCTTTGAAAATGATACACAAATAAATAACTTCCTGACTTTGAAAGAGGAATTCTCCAGCATAAACATTGATACAAGCACCATGGATGACCAATAACAGATAGACAAAATTGAACAAAATATATCAGCTGAAACAAAAAATCTGATTTTGCACCCAACCACTTTTGATGACAAGAATTTACAAGAGCTGAAGCAAACAAATTTTGATGAAATAGCTGAGGCAGAAGCTGAAGTAATTGAACTAAAGGATAATTTTCTGCGCACGGGCTTAGCTCCTTTAGAGGACATATTTGATTCAAATGACATTCCTAGAAAGCCAAAGATGCAACCTCTCAATGCAGAAATTGAGGACTACAATATTGGAACCACAGAAAATCCCAAAATGGTAAAACTCACCAAAGCATTGCTTGCTGATCAGAAGTTTAAATACATTGACTTGTTTAAAGAGTTCCAAGATGTTTTTGCCTGGAGTTATGAGGACCTGAAGTCCTATGATACTTCAGTCATCCAACACACTATACCTTTGAAAGAGAATCAAAAACCTTTTAAACAAAATCTTAGAAGGGTGAATCCCGTCCTTCTTTGCATGATTGAAAAGGAAGTTAAACGTATGTATGAAGCTGGAATCATTTCACCTATCAGGTTCTCAGAATGGATCTCAAATCTAGTCCCTACTAGGAAGAAAACCAGAGAGATAAGACTGCGTGCTGACTTGAGAAATTTGAACAAAGTCTCCCTCAAAGACCACTACCCTTTACCAAAAATGGACCATATCCTACAAAAGGTAGTGGGAGCTTCTAGGATCTCATTGCTATATGGATTCTCAGGATTTAATCAGATTTTAGTCCACCCAGATGATCAGGACAAAACTGACTTTACAACACCTTGCGGTACCTTCAAATATGTCAAAATGCCTTTTGGACTCAAAAATTCAGGGGCCACATTTCAAAGAGCAATGGATATAGCCTTTGCCAAAGAGATCCATGATTTCTTAGTCATATACCTTGGTGACCTCACTGCTTTTTCAGAATCAGACCAAGAACATCTAGAGCATTTGAGGCAAGTGTTCCTAATTTGCAGAAAATATGGCATATCATTAAACCCAAAGAAATCATTGTTTGGCATAGAAGAAGGCAAACTCCTAGGTCACATAATCTCAAAAGATGGCATTAGGATTGACCCGGACAGAATTCAAGCAATTCTTCAAGTGCCTCATCCAAGAAATATCAAAGAACTGCAAGCTTTTTTAGGAAAGATCAACTTCCTAAGAAGGTTCATTCCCAATTTGGCTGAGCTAATTAGACTGTTGAATAATATGTTGAAGAAAGATTCTAAAGTCAAATGGACGATGGAAGCTAAACAAGCCTTTGAGAACATCAAAACAGCTTTGACAAAGACACCAGTCCTCACAAGTCCCAAGTTTGATAGAGATTTCATGATCTTTTCCTTTCCATCTGAGCATACTATTGTTGTTGCCTTATTGCAAAAATATGACGAAGGATGTGAGAAGCCCATTGCTTTCTTTAGCAAAGCCCTTAGAGATGCTCCTTTGAAATACCAGATCATGGAAAAACAAGCTTATGCCCTTGTAAAGGCCATCAAAGATTTCAGAGTTTATATCTTATACTCACATGTGATAGCCTATGTTCCAAATGTTGTGGTTAAGGAAATTTTAACTCAAGAAGGAATTGAAGGTAAGATGGGCAAATGGATAGCCAACATCTTAGAGTATGACATTGAAATCAAGCCTACAAAACTCATAAAAGGACAAGGATTAGCCAAACTGATGACTGAAACCAATTTTCAACCCCTTGACATCAATGAACTGAACAAAGAACAGGAGATGGCGACTCCACAGATCAATCAAGTCTTTTTACAATCCCCTTGGTATGCTGATATATGTTTTATATTGTTAAACCTGCAAGCTCCTCCAGGGTTGTCCAAAACTAAAAAGAGATTCTTGAAAATGAAAGCATCAAAGTTTTGTATTATAGATAATGTGTTGTTTTGGAAAAATCATGAAGGTATTCTGCTTAATTGCCTAACATTGGATGAAACTGACAAAGTCCTCAAGGAATTTCATGCAGGGGACTGTGGAGGACACTTATACTTGAAATCAACAGCTGATAAGATTCTAAGAGCTGGATTTTATTGGCCCTCCCTGTTTGTTGATGTAAAAAAGTTTGTAACTACATGCCATAAATTCCAGATTTTGAAGGCAAGAAAAAGTTGCTCCCTTTACCCCTTAAACCTATTTCAACTGAAAGACCATTTCAACAATGGGGTTTAGACTTCATTGGTGAAATTCATCCTTCCTCTTCTGGCCAACACAAGTGGATTTTGACTGCCATAGACTATTTTACCAAATGGATAGAAGCCATCCCTTGTAGGCAAGCCAATGGCTCAGTCATCATGCAATTCTTAGAAACCAACATCTTGTCTAGATTTGGTTGTCCAGAAAAAATTATTACAGACAATGCTGTTGCTTTCAAATCCAAAAGAATGATCAACTTTTTCCACAAATACCACATTACCTTGGGCCATGCCACAGCCTATTACCCTCAAGGCAATGGCTTAGCTGAGTCATCCAACAAAAGCCTCATCAACATCATCAAAAAGGTCTTGGAGGAGAACAAAAAGAATTGGCATAAGAAGCTTGTAAATGCACTATGGGCAGACAGATTGACCACCAAAAGATCCATTGGTACAAGTCCATATGAATTGGTATATGGTCTGGAGGCAGTTTTCCCCTCCTCCTTGGGAATCCCAGTGATCAAGTTACTGCAAGAAATACAAGCAGAGCCTAATGATATTCAAAGAAGGATCAATCAAACTATTCACTTGCAGCAGACAAGAGAAGAAGTATATCACAGAACCCAGGTACTACAAGATAAACTCAAGAATATCTTTGATAAAAGAACAAAAGCTGAAGATTTCTTCATAGGAAACAAAGTGCTGAGATGGGACTCTAGGAGGGAAGATAAAGGGAAGCATGGCAAATTTGATTTCCTATGGAAGGGACCTTATGTTATTCATGCTATACAAGGTAACAACACCTATTTTTTGAAGAGTTTGGATGGCACAGATACTGAGGAAGGCCCAGTCAATGGGCGAATGCTCAAGCACTATTTTGATTCCCTGTAATCAACATAACACAACTATATATTGTACATTAATATTTGTATTTCCATCAGTTTTTATTTACAGCAATTAGATAAGGAACAAGATGCAACAGATTTTGAGGAAAAAGTCAAGGAATTACACCACTTTTGGTGTATATTTTGAAATTACAACAAAGGATCAAGAAGAAGACTTGGGAAGTATAAAGATGATGATAAGCACTCAGAAAAACCAGCAAAGACAGAGCTGTAATTTTGCACAGATCAGCTCATAAGGACTGCATACAGGCTACCAAGGTTCAGATCATAGGTTTCCAGAAGAAGGAAGTTTTGAATTACAGCAGCCAACTGAGAATAAGGCCATCTGACCTGTTGTTCTTGACTTTTCACCAGGAAAAGCCATCCCCAAGTGGAGCCACTGTTAGGTTCCTATACCAATAGGTTTCATTTTTCATGATTGACTATGGAAGTGCCAAATATGTTCATCCTTGCATGCTGCAATGGTTCCATATTTTGTAAACAAAAGAAGAAAATTAAAAAATGAAAAGAGGGTATGCCCTAAAAGAATAATCAAAGGGCAAGAAAATGAATTGGTCAGAAAGAATAATAGAAATGAACCCCAAACCAGAAGACCAGGAAAGTGGCCAATCAAAATGCCACTGCTATCTTATTTTCAAGATCACAAGGTGCAAATACTATTGTTTATCACACTTGATGGATGGCCCAATAGTTCAATCTGGACCACTACATATTTAAATTTGCTGTTGTAGAATAGTGAATGAATATCTCTCGAAACAGTTTAAGCTTGGCATATGAGTAAATAGGTAGAGAAATTAAGGAGCCCAACTGCTTAATCTGGGCCCTTGGAAGAGATAAGGGTAGAGTTAGATAGGAGGGCAGTCAAAAGAAAAGAGGACAATCAGGGTTTGCTAGTCCAAGTGCACCCAATCCAAAGGAAGAAAAAATGTTAGGTGTATTAGGCTGGGTAGGCAGTTTGAGGTTGCAGAAGCAAGTTTGTGGTCATTTTTTGTCTTATCAAGAAAGATTTATTTCATCAATGACACAAGGACCATGGCAGTTGTTTGGTTGCATAACAATGGAAGCATGACTAATTCCCCATCATTCCCCCAGAAATCTTTTACTAACATCCCCTCAGGGACCTTAGGATCTGCCCAATAGTCCAGTTTCACTTCATTTTGTGAGAAATGTTAAGTTGAACTCTGAGTTTACTTAGTGGAAACAAGCCACATTTCTTGTGTAAAAATCATCATTCCATGTTCCTTTCATTTCCCTATGCCTGAGTTTTTACTCTATAGGCTTAGGACTCACTCATGCAGTTTCATCCCACAAAGCCATATTAAAATCTAATTTTATTATTTAGCTCCCTTAAATCATTTTCCCATCCCTATTTTTACAAAAAACTATATAAAAACCCAAAAAATGTAAATATCCCCACCCCTTGGCACTATAGCCATACAATACAAAGTTAGGGGAATACTAGGTCCATTTGGGGCCTTGGTATTAACCCTTCCGCGTATAAACCTTCGGAGTTTATTTAGTGCCAGGTTAAATAAATAACCGTGTTAAACCCCCTCCTAAACCATACTATAACCCCACGCGCATATATATAACGGGTTTAGTTTAACATTTGGTTAAACTAATAACCATGTCTGCCCTGTATAAACCATATAACATGCCACAACCCAAAGTTTATTACCCCCGGGTGCGTTGTTAAACATTTAAATAATAGGCGGGTCCCGTGTCCAAAGCTGCTCGCCATCCATCCTCGCCCGACCGTCATCCGATCCAGAGCCCAGCATCCAACGGTGGGCGGCAATATCGCATGCCCCGATCCGCCGAAGATTAGCGTCCGGGGGATGGGCGGTATTGCTGCCATACCCCCGCCACACGTCAATCTCCCTGCGTGATCGGAGCCCCCCTCTGCAATACCACCCTGGGCCAAAAGCGGTGCGGGGAAAACCGGAAACCACCCGCCACCTGCCCGATGACATTAGGTCCTCATCACCATATGACGTTGTGTACACGTCGACCCACCACTGCTCTGTACCATTGCCACATCACCCGCTGACATCAGCGCCCGCCACCGTGTCACATGCCACGTCACTCCCCGCACCCACTACGCACCAAAAATACGTCATGCTGATGTCATCCCCGAAAAGCGCCAAAAGTGCTAAAATGTCCAAAATTAAATAAAAAGTCACGAAAACGACTATTTTGGCTTATTTTCTATTATTATACTGGCGAAGAACTTGCATGCGATTTTATGTTCAAATTGGCCACCAACCTGCACAATCCATCACCTTGCGATCCTAGCTCCGTAGCACGACTCCACAGCTCGAGGAACCCCTGCTATCTGTCCTCTGCACCATAAAAACAGGTATTTACCCACAGTTGACCCATAAACCCTGTTTTTTAGAAATTTCACCATTAAAATTGACTGAGGAGCTCGAATTCAAACTAAAAGCACTCCGGCACCTGAAATTCCACCTATAAACTCACTGGTTGACCCGCTGTTCAAGAGAAACCCGACAAATTCACTATTAAAACGCATTTTGAGGTCGTTTTTGCCAGCAGAGTTTGCAAATTGCCCATACACTCACTCGCTTTGTCAAAATCCTCCGCAGAATTTCACTCATTTGGCTAAAAAACATTCCCATTCCCTCTGCAGTATACCCACAGAGCCTATCAATCCATTGAATTCATTTAAAAACCTGTACCAATTCTGCAGAATTTTCTCTTTTACCATAAAAATTTACACAGTGGGGCCACATCTATATCAAAGCCTAGTCTGCTAGCTCCCTTACAAAGCTTCAGAGACAATTTGTACTATCCAAGTTCCAGATTACAGACACAGAGCATTCAACATGGCCACTCCAGCAGCCTTGAATATCACTCCTCTCAATGCACCTCATAAGGAACTTGAAGCATTACCTTTAGCTGATAGGAACCACCTAATTCAAGATTTGGTTGGTGACAGAAGCCACTTGCAGACCTTCTGTCAGCTAAGAAACAGTTACCTGAACAACAGTGATATTTATGGCATTTCGGAATCAAACTTGCCCATCTACTTCCTCCCTTCTGTCAATATTTTCCCTGAAATTATTCGCCTCTGCTGTGAAAACTATGACCCATCTCAAAGAGCAGTCAAGTCTCCATCTAGGAGCACCCTCTTCCAAATAACTCCTGATTCAATCAACCAAATGCTAAACTTCAAGTAGACTTAGCTTCTGGTCCCTCTGCCTATGAAATTCTTGCTCGATGAAGGTCCTAAACTTTCCAGCTATGAGATAGCCCGAATTGCCAAAGTATTTATGAGAGCAGACCGCTAGCTTACAGGGCCACCTCCTTTTCTTTATGTGTGCTTCAATGAAGTGGGAAAGTTACTGGTTGATATGATATCCTATGTACTAGGTTTCAAAACAAGTGAGCACATTGATGAAACTATACTAGTCATGATGTCTGCATTTAGCCCAGGACAGCCCCCTGCTGTCAAATACAACTATGCCAAATTCATCTCCAATAAGATACATGACCAACTGTTGAAGCTGGATAGGGAGGGAGTCTTCAAATATTCATCTTATATCTATCATTTGTTCATGTATTATCAGCCAGACTACTTCTAATGCCCCATCAAAATATTGGACTCTAAAGGGGAAAAGAGGTCTGTGATTTTCTAGACCTCAATATTTCATGAAGTCCACAATTCCCCCTACTCTTACTGTGAGTTCATTGACCTTTTTTTCTATCCAGTTTCTTGTCTCCTAAAGACAACTCCTCCTGCTAGGTTATCCCATGACATGCAGAAAATATTCCAACTTTCAAAGAACTACAAAATAGGTGACTGGTACTTTTACCAGAATCACACTGTCATTAGGATCTATGGCTGTGAGCTCTATCCCTACAGGCTCCCAAGATATGTGCCAATGAGACTGCTTTCCTTGGAGTATTACAGGAAACTCACCAATTCAGATTTAAATCATTTTCATAGTGCCAAGAAAAAGGCTCGCCTGAAATTCAAAGACCAACTAGGCCCCTTTGTCATGAACAAGAAAGAAGGTTAGCAAGATGCTTATCAAATATTGGGGGAGAAACTCAAGTTGAAAAGGAGTTTCTGGTGGGTCCCTTATGACCCAGATGGCTTTATTAATGCCAGAAAAATAAAATATAGGCTGTCAGCCTATGAGCATTGTAAAATCCCACAGATTGAACAATTTTCCAACCAAGATGAGTGGGTGGTAGGGACACTAGTTGAGGAATTCACCCAAGAAGAAATTATGGAGCAAAATGTAAAAGATTTGGAAAAGACTCTTGACTTGGATTCTTTTGAGCAGGTAATATTCAAACTACCACAACAAGTTGGAGAAGGCACATCTACTGCTACAGCTTCACAAGCTACCCAAGAAAGATCTACACCAGCAACAGGTACAGCAAAAGGCAAGGAGGTGATGGATGCAGAGCAGGAAACAGTGATAGAACAACCTACCACCTCAAAGGAGCAGAGTCAAGGGCAGGCCCCTCCACAGCAAACTGAAGCACTACAGGTGCCAGCTTTACAGACTCCTCTTAATGAGGAAAGAGGTAAAAAGAGGGATAGGGAAGAGACCACACCTCCAAGTGGGTCAATCCAGCAACCAGAAGCCAAAAGACAGAGAGTTGATCCTCAAGTTGAGGAAGAAATTACTGAAGAAGTCATAGAGAGCCCGAGGAGTGGAAGAGAAACTAGCCAACAAACACCTACTAGCTCATTCCAGCAAGAGCAAGAGAGGCAGCATGGTATGGAGGTCTCTTCCTCAAGGCAGCAAAGCAAGCAACCGCCTGGCATCAAAGCAACTTTCATGGAAATCAAGGCTCAACATGAATTGTTAAGGGTATAACTATATGATCAATTCCTCAAGGCAACACCCTCCAAACAGCAGAGATTAATGGCATCCTGTGACTTTAAGGAGGAAAAGATGATCCTGTGTCATTTCAAGCCTAAGATACCACAGCCCCATACAGCTGCAGACTATACAAAGACAAGCTTAGAGGTCCTCTCCAAGGACATACACCCGATGGACCAAATAGAGCTGCACAAGAAAACAGGTGAGATGGTCTATGCCACCCTAGTAGACAAGGCCATGCTGGCTTATCAACTAAAGGAATCATTGAAAAACACAAACACTCAATTGGATTTGGAAAGAATGTCTTCCTTTGCCAAAGATAATAGAATAAAGACATTGGAGTAAATCATTGTCGAACTAGGACATGATCCTCAGAATGATGCTAAAGCTATCCAGGCCCTCATAAAGAAAAAAGAGCAAGATATTTCTGCACTGAGAAAGCAATTGAGGCTGCCTGAAACTATGCACCCTAAAACTACAGAAGTTGTACAAGAAAAGGAAGGAGAAGATACTATGGATTTGCTAATGAAGATGAACCAAAGAATAATTCAGATGAAGGAAGAACTGGAGAGAGCATTGCAAGGCAAGCAGGGAGAGTCAACCTCCCAGCCACCTCAAACAGCTCCAACTGTTGTCACTATTGTTCCTCCCACACAAGCAGCAACAATCCCTCCTGTTATCCCAGCATCCACCACAACTACATCAACTACAGATGCTACAGCAGCAACAACAACAGCACCAGAATCTTGCATGAGCATGGAAGAAATGATGAAAGTAGTCAAAGAGCTAGAAGTTCAGGTGACAAAGGTAAAAGACGCCAAAGAAAAGTTGGCCAAGCTAGAGGCAAGCTATGACAAGTCCAAGATGACAGTGGTCGAGAAACAAAGAGAAATAAAAGCATTGGACAACAAAATAAAAGCCTTAGAGAAGGAGCTTACTTTGGACAAAACTCTAGCTGAAATCAAGAAGGTTTTGTGGGCCAAAATTGGCCAGTCAATCACTGACCAATGCCGATCGATTCAGGCCATACATAAACAGATAGAATTGATAGGCCTAGCTCAGTTTGAGACTCAAAGGGCTAGAGTAGCATTTGGAAATATGCTTGAGCAGGCCAATAAAATGATTCACTTCCTAAACACTCATACCAAAGAGGAGTTGGCAGCATTAGACATCAGTAGCAGGACAGATACTATTCTGACAGCAAAAAAGGTGCTGACCCTAAGAAATTTTGTGCAAACTCTAGAAAGAAAGTGCCAGGAAATGCAGGCAAAAATAGATGATTTCAAGCTAAAGCTTGTAGCATTGCAGAGCAGAGGATTGCCCAGCCTATTGACCAGCGCTGGAAGACTACTGACCCGTGAACAGTATACTACCAGGATGAATAATTATGTTTCAAATCAAATTACAGCATCCTCAAGTATCTTAGAAGAAACAGGGCCTCCCTCTGGACAGACACTTTATGACAAGCTAGAAAATCTATTCTACATTGAACACGAGATAAATCACCTGTTTGAGGTTCAACCCAACTTTTACAGATACACTAAAGCTGATGAAATACTCATAAAGATACAAAGACATCAGCTGCCTACAGAGGATTGGTGGCAGGCAATGCTGGAAATTCTACCCAGGTAATTTGATTTATGTTCCCTTTTTGATCAGCTTCAGATTTTTAACCAGCTACAGGTCAGCAAATTTGGATACACGGGCCACCTGTTAAAGAGTAAAAACAATAGAAAGAAAGGGTCAAATTATGACTGCAGCTCATTAATAAAAGACCAAGTATGGATGCCAAGGCCAGGACAGCAAAGCAGTGACACAGCAAAGCACCAGGACAGCAAACACAGGAACCGCAGATTAAAGACGCAGCTTCAGCCGACTCAGTTAGTCCAAAAAGTCAAATATCTCTGACAAAGTGGATAGCTAGCACACCAACAATTACTACAACATTTATTTCTTTCATTTACTTCTTTGAAGAGTTGGTAAAGAAAGTTATTGCATGAAGACTTATCTGCAAGATATTTTGTATCTCATTTTTGTATAAATACCTCCCCATAGAATGTATTTGGGGTTGGTGATTTTCTTTCTAGACTACGTTGTAATTTTTGAGACTTTCTAATACAAATGGCTGTTGAAGTTCATGGTTTCTTCACCGTCTGAAAGTGCAAATGATGGTCTGGGACCTGCTACAGAATTCCTGTGTCATTCAATGGAACAATAAGTTATTCTAAACTTTGTTTTATGTTTTCTGTGTTTGCAAATTTCATATATGTTTCATAATCTTGGTAACAGAGAAGAAAGAATAGCCCAGGATTTGTTTAAATGCACCCTGTGTTCAATCTCTACTATTAACTATGTTTTCTTCAGAATTAGTCATAAATATGAATTCTTAACTGCTCATGTTTGCACTAATTCCTTCATTTTGAATACTGTTTAGGAATTCTTAATTGCTCCTGGATAATATTCATACACTTTCCCTCTGCCAGCATAATGAAAGATTCTTGATTGCCTTTCATTCCCTGACTTCATTCCATCAATTTCCAGATTTGAAAATTGTTCCATAACTGCCTATCTTGCTCTGTAGTATTACCATTTACCCAGGAAACGCTTTCAACAATGCACCATCATTGACTCCATTTCCCAATTATATAGACTGTTTTGGACTTACATCCTAGCTCTGCCTGAAATCACCATCCAACAAACTTAAAACAAAACCCTATACATCATAACTAGCCTAAAATATTTCAAAACAAAGCTAAATTACAAAGAGAGAGCCCTCTCTGGTTGTAGGTAGGCTAGGACCTGCAGCTAAAAGATTGGTTAGTGGTTACCTTGGCCGTATTCCCTTCAGAAGGCAGGGAACAGCCTGAGTGATAACAGAAGGATGGTGGCAAAACATTGTTATGTATTTGTTTATATGTTAACGAAAATGAGAATTTCCTTGATCCGGCACTGAGTTGACTCAAACGATGAAAATCTTGGGTTAGGGCCCAATCCTAGAAGCAAAGGTTCCTCTTATTGTAGTTGTATGCTTAGGATCTTTCATAGATTACCCATTGAATTGATTTTGGCATTGTTTCATTGCAAGTATTGGTGAATTTGATTCGTTTACTTCCGTTTGTGCATAGCTTTGGCAGTAGCTTTAGACAGATAAAGGAATACCAAAAATGATGATAATAGGTGGATCTTGCCTCACTCCTCCCTCTAGGGACCATAATTTGAGGAAAATCTCTCATTGAGCCCCAAAAAAACAAAATTCTAATTTCTCATGAAATTTAGGGTTTTTTGCTAATTAGACCGGCATCTTTCAGTTTTCAAGGATAGATTACAGTAGTTATTTCTGATATCTCTAGCTTTGTATTAGATTTCGTGGTGTTTCACAACATTCTACAAGTATTTCCATGCATGAACTAGGAAAATGAATGATGAATTTCGTTTTTCTTACCTTCTTGGATATCTTTCTTTTCTTGACATGATTTATGGGTAAATGCCAATAATGTGTATTGAAGGAGTTTCAATACTAAAGGAAGACCTCATGTTAGCAGCCACAGCCTAACCTCATCCATCCATGATTGCCAAAAGGCACTGAGTCCATAAAATAAGTTATCATTTCATAAGAACAACTTCTCATGATTGTTGAGCAAATCCAACCATCCGAGCCACTCCCTTGCCTTATTCCTTCCATCAATCACGTTCCCTAAGCCCCATACAATTGTCCAAAGCACTCCTTATTATTTTGGCCTGATCTTGTAGGAATATAGGGGATCTTGTAGGTGCATTAGGACATCATGTAAGCATCCTGTAGGACGACCTATAGTGGCCTGTTTTGAGGCCAATTAGTGAGAAATGCATCATGAAAGATAGGAGAAGGCCCTGCTCTCCTCTCAGGCCATCTGACCCTTCAAAACCATCTCTATCTACACCTAACCCACCTACCATACAATCAAGAAGAATTAGCATTCATGTTTTCACGAAAATGACAAGAAGAAAAGGTTTGTTGTGTTCATTCATATGCACAACAATAAAGTGTTTGATTAGATCAGATTGCATGCTTAAGATAGGTAGGGTTCCAAATGTGTTAGCTTAGAATTATTCTAAAGCAAGATCTCTTAACAAATAGATAGATGAGTGGTGTGTTTTAAGCATTTATTTCAGTCTTTCATTACTACAGTGGATAATCTTTCAATTCTCTCAATTAGGGTAAAATCCCCCTTTCTCCATTGGTAATCAAACTTCTTCTAAATAAACAGAGGGTTGGTTTGAGAAAACCTAGTGGTCTATCGCCAGCTCAACAGTGACAAAGAGTGGACCCATTGCATATATTTGTGTATACAAAACTGTCACCTCCAAGTTTGTGTGAACCCCAAGTTGATAAAGTAAGGTTGGTAGCCGCAAGAGTTACTGCATTCTTGTTGCAATACTTGTGCTCATCACTTTTTGGCACCATTACTGGGGAGGTTTCTGAATAGATGTGATTTCTGCTTTCCTTCCATTCCTTATCCCTTTCATTCTACTATTAGTTTCATTTTCTCATGATAGCTGTAAGTTGGTTTGGTTTCCTTTCCATTCTGTAAGAGATTTCATTCAACAGTTAGTTTCCATTCAGTTTGTCT
This sequence comes from Pinus tabuliformis, assembly GCA_031772625.1. Classification (NCBI taxonomy): domain Eukaryota; kingdom Viridiplantae; phylum Streptophyta; class Pinopsida; order Pinales; family Pinaceae; genus Pinus; species Pinus tabuliformis. The sequence continues at coordinate 345,348,902 of CM062812.1, forward strand.
TTTCAATTCTACATTTAGACTTAAAGCTTGAAAAACAAAACAAAACAAAAACACTTCTTTCTTGCCTCGTAGGAATAGGGATAACTTAGGAAAATTTCTACTAAATACCGCCACATCTTAAAATATACAACCTTCCCTCTTCTTCGGTGGCTGTGAATTGGAGGACCCCTTAAGCCAACAACCATAGATTTTTGAAGAGCCTAGAGGGGAAGAAGAAAAAGAAGATTCCAAATAACCTAATGGCTGAAAATAGAAACAACAGAGGAGATAAAGAAATAATTTGGGGTGCTTTTCTAATCAGAGAAACCAATGGGGATGCCAAGATGAAAAACATAAGCCCATCTACTCTTCCTCACTTCCATGGCCTGACCTCAGAAGATATAGATACTTTCTTTTTTGAGTTCGTTGTCATATGTAGAACTTATGATTACACTATTGATGGCCAGAAGTTGAAATTATTCCCATCCACTCTCAAGGATGCAGCTCTGCACTGGTTCATGGGTTCAGTTGAGGATAGCATGCCACTTGGGCTCAGATGCAGCAAGCTTTCAACAAAAAGTATAGGGAATATTTTAGGTCCAAAGACACTAAAGAGGCAATTCTTAGAATGACCTTGGGGCATGATGAGTCCTTAGAGTATTATGAGGAAAGATTCCATCTTAGCTACAAAAAGGCTAGGTGCACACTTGATCCTGAGTCACTGAAGCTAGTACTACTCAGGGGTGTCACGGAAGATCTTCTGGATACCCTAAACCTGCTAACTGAAGGGGACATCTACCAACTACCCTTTGAGGAAATGAAGATTGTCTTTAAGAACCATTATACTGCATCTAGGAAAAAGGGTAAGGGTAGTCAAACAATGGCCAACTCATCCTCATCCAACACATCTATAAAAGGTGAAATTGGAAACATGCTACAAGATTTTAAGAGTGAAATGCTACAAACCCTTGCCCTACACATGGACACTATGCACATCAAGAGGAAGCAGGAGGAAGAAGAGAGAGAATTAGCCATCTTCTGCCCCAGATGTAGAAGGAGGCACCCTAGGAATGAATGTCCATTAAACCTTATATAAATCTTCTTGGTCTGTGTTGAAGTTCCTACAACCACCCTCCAAAGTTTTGGCCTACACCAATGTCGGAGCCTCCCTTGAGGAGTTTCACTTGATGACTGCACACACTCGGGTTCACTCCATGAGCTCATGTGAGTATTTATATTTGCCTTGCTTCTTTATTGCATTCATTTCCCTACATGTTGATGTCTAAGTCATGCTTGCAACTGTGTTTTGGTTATGCTCAAACTCTTTACTTAGTATGTGCTTTTTTTGTTTGCCATGAAAGCATCTGTCGCACTCACACATAGACTCACAATCAATATCATGCAAGCGTCGTCTCAATCATGCACGATCAACCAAGAGTGTTGCTATTGTCACTTGCACTATTGGTCACTCATGTTGAATATGTGTATCTGGATGGTTTGGTCATTTCATCGTCAAGTCATGCAAGTGTGTGTTTGTATGAACACCTATGCATCTTTCGACTGTTCACACACTTAGTCATTTTTGCTAACGTTTTGACGACCAAGCTCCTCACTCACAATCGAACCATCACCCTACTTTCAACTCAATCGACTGTCAAATAGAGCAACACAGAAGCACCAAGCCAATCCCTTCAAGCTACACTGCCCGCAAGCAACCCAATCAACTCTCATGCTAGCCACCCAGACAGTCGGACCCGACAGTCACCCAGGGACTTGCTCCCCTAAAAAATTGCGCAAAGGCCATTGAACTCACCCGTTCAATTGAATGAGAAAATTTCACAAATAGGTCGAATGGACACCAAGTTCCCATCCACATCTCCTTCATAAAATTGTGCAGTTTTCCCAGCTAGTCATCCGGACAGTCGACCAAATGTTCATCTCAAAAATTGCGTAGTACTCATGAGAAGGACTTCCATTGTCCATTAGTTAGCTCAACTCAAAAATTGCTTAGAGATGATTAGTGGGTCAACCTCTCAACCTTAGTGCAATCTTCCTAGCTAGCAGCTCCTAGTAGTAGACTGCCTGCCCTATAGGAATTGCACAGTTTCCGTTGCTAGTGACTGAGCAACCATCTGTAAGTTCCCTCTAGGAATTATGCAGTTTTGGTTGCCAGTGACCCCAGTAGCCAAATGGCAGTTCCCTATGGGAATTATGCAGTTTTGGCTACCAGTGACCCTAGTAGCCAACTAGCAGTTCCTTCTAGGAATTGCACAGTTCTGGCTGTGAGTCTCCCAAGCAGTTCCCCAGAAAAAGTGTGCAATCCATTCCTTCTGACACTTCATGTAGCCCGACCCATTCCTCTGGAAAATTGTGCACCTCTAGTTGTGCAGACCCTTGTGATTATTCGTTCTAGAAAATAAGTAGAGCATGCCTGCCTTGCCCTCCTGTAGCCTAAATTGTCCCTCCCAAAATTTGTGCAATTTTGCCTCCTAGTCGAACCAGACCTTGCAGACTATCATTGTTAAATCAGATTATTTGTCTCCATCCCTTAGTGACTCTTACATAGTTTTCATCAGTAGTCACCCAGAGCAATCATCCCGCATCACAACCCTACTACCTATCCCGGTCACTTGCATCTGAATGGTCATGTGTCATGGTAGACTGGGAGGTTTTGGATTTGATGTCGTCTTGTCATGAGTGATTGTAGGTACAAGTACACCAACAAACATGTCAAGACAATGAATGAAATGAACGAAGGGAGAACATGCATATGGATAGGCTTATCAATGGAAAAATTGGTGAAGCATGCAAAGCAGACGAATGCGAAGAACATGCACCTTCATGAACAACTAAGCCTGTCAAGGGTTCCATCATGAAAGAAAAGAACACCATGCTAAAGCTTTATCAAGCGAACCAAGGACCATCGAAAACTCCACAAACTTTGCCATGCAAAGGTGAAGCTATGATACACCGTGAAGACATCCACCACTCAACAGCATTATAGCTCGACATGCACTCCTGCAACAGCATGAATGTACCAGCATTGTCATGTCAAGTCATGTCGAGTCAATTCATGAGTCATGTTGCCAACATCTCCACTATGGTCTTGTTGTCAATCAATGTGATGTAACATGGAAGTCCAAGAGACCTACTTGTTGAACATAGAGTCATGTAAGTCAAAAATTCATGGAAGTTGAATGGTCATGAGGGTAGATGAATAGCCACAAGGGTCAGTTTCACCCTTGGCTATAAATACCCCCCTCATTTGTACATGGAAGGACTTTTCACCTCAGCTCCTCCCACATAGCCAAGAGAGTTTGTAATCTCTTATTTGAGGAGTAAGTAGTGGCTCCAACACCCATCTGATTGGGTTTTTGATGTATGGTGTAATGATGTGTCTTGGAACTTTCACTTAATTTAGAAGCTTGTTAACAAACCAGCATGGTTTCATACATGTATTGTATTTGTTGTAAGAATGATCTTTAACACTTGCAATGCATGTTTCTTTAACCTGTGTTCTACATTTGAACTGATTCATTTGTTGTAATGCATAATCTATTAATGGAAGTGTGTTGTATATGCTATTAATGTTGTCCCACCCATGTCGACTGCTCTATCGAACATCAGACAAGACTTTTACATGAACCTTGCTGTAACAACCATTGCACTTGTTCGAACTGATCCCTGAGTGTTGGACGTGTTCTCTTACCTTGTATGTTGTCGTTGTTGCATATGATTGGACTGCTCTGCCAAAATTTGTGTATGTCCTTCTGTGTTGTTGTTCCTACCCGAGTTGGGACTGATCCCTTTCAACCTTGAACTTAGCTTCACCTTCTTCCCCTCACAGTGAAGGAACCATTGACACAAGTACACTTACACCCACCAGGCATGCGAACCTCACTTCTCCAATACAAAGAAAACCACTCTCTTGTGTTGATAAGCAAAGGTTTAGGAAAATCCTTAAGACAATGGCAATTGGGCCATCATACCGGATGGTACTCCCACACCAAACTATGTGAGTTCTAGTTGGTACTTCATACCAGGGTGATTTGTTGAATGTTGGTGGGTCTAGCACCATTAACATTTCTGGCACTAGAAGGAGGGCAGCCAGTTGTACATGGATGAAATTCCCCTCACACTCACTCATCAATCATTTGGTCAAGGTAGTAACTCACACTCCCTCTCTCATGACTCACGAGCTGGTTACTCCTCACTTCCCAGTATTGAGCATGAGATTTCATATCAACACCTTTGCTCCATCTGTCCCATCACTCGCCAGTTCACGAAAGCAGTCAGACTGATCCCATGCATACAATATCTTCCACACACATCTAAGAAGCCAAAAGCCACTCCCACAGGGGTTTTTGTATCATCGGTGGAAGAAGCAATCCTTGCTACTCTTGAAGGTTTGGAAGAAGCTAATGAAGATAGAGAGGAACCTCCAATCTTCTTTGAATACGAATAAAGCACTCTTGTGGTCTTAGGATCGAGCTCTGGTATAAGAGGTGGAGGCGAAGGTAGTAGAGGAGATGGAGGTGGAGGGGAAGGCAGTAGAGGAGGTGGTGGCAGAGACGAACCCACAGACTTAGATCCGAAACCATTAGATTCTGAAGGAGAGGAAGAAGACGAAGAGGATGAAGAGGATGAAGAGATGGTTGACCCAAATCTTGAATGGATGAATCAAGGACCATTGGATCTCCTAGCTATTCTGCACAAGATCTCGAAGTGAGAAGAGAGAATGAACATCAAGTTCAACCCTAACAGTGCGACGAAGGCAAAATACCACTTGGAAAACTTCTACCTATAGCTGCAGACCCTTGAGGTATGTTATGACGACATAGCATGTAGATTGTTCCCATGTACCTTGGATGGTCACGTAGCTACTTAGTATCACAGCCTTCCTCCAAATACCATACAGAATTGGGGTTCTTTCAAATGTATGTTCCTTGAAAAGTTTGCTAATGACAAGACCCCAGCCAGGTTACTCAAAGAATTGGGGAGCCTCAAGATGGAGGGAAAAGAGAAAGTGAAACATTTCAATCAGAGGTTTATGTGTATTTTGAACATGTTTGCAGTAGACACCAAACCTCATGACTCCATCATTGTCAACTATTACATGTCTGCACTACCAACCACCATTGTGTAGTTCATGAAGTGATCTGCGAAGAAAACACTTTTAGAAATCTGCAAAGAGGCTATTTCTGTTGAGAAATACTTGCACTCCATTGGAGTCATCAAGGATGACAAATCAACGAAAGACTCCAAGGATATGAGAATAAAACCCCAAGCGATGACGAGCATGGGTAGAGACAAGGAAGCAACTAATATTGAGACCCTCACTTGCCTCATAAAGAGCTTAACCACCGAAATGTCCAAACTCAAGCAACGGAAGACAGACACATTCGTGAGTAGCCATCTGCCCAGATTGTTATGAAACCAGCTCAAGAAAAGATAGAAAAGATAGATCAACGCCTTAGAATTCAGCCTCTTCGAGGGGGCAACCTCCTTTACATTACAAAATGAACAATTCTTGGATGATACAAATGAAAAAACCTCCTTTCTATATATAGGAGTCTAAGGAGTCACAATATAATCCAGCCGACCTAACAATAATAATATAAAGCCACAAAAATAACAATAGAGGGATTCTATGGGGCACAGAAATAACAATATGGGGGTAATAGGGGCACAACAATATAAATAAGGGGTATAACTACAATAGTAATGGGGTAATCACTAGTATTATAGGGACCCAACATGCCCCTCTCCTTCAAAAAAGTGTTGTCCTCAACGCTTGAGTAGTTCTGGATACTTCTGCATAAAATTCTCATCCTCCCATGTGGAATCTTCAGCGGATAAGTTCTTCCACTTGATAAGATACTCTGAAATTGATCGATTTCGTAGCTGTCGAGTTCTTGTTTCTGTGACTGCTTCCGGTTCCAATATAATTTTTCCTTCCTCGTCAAGTTCTGGCAATATTGTTTGAATTGGGAGCTTGTCACCTATAACCTTCTTTAAACATGAAACATGGAAAACTGGGTGCAATCGAGAAGCTGCAGGAAGCTCCAATTTGTATGCCATAGTACCAATCTTTTGCAACACCTTGTACGGACCATAATACTTTGGTGATAATTTATTATCCTTCTTAGCTTGCTTTAGGGACATTTGCTTATATGGTTGTAGCCGTAGGAATACCCAATCACCTACATCAAAACTTCTTTCACTGCGATGTTGATCTGCCTGTTGTTTCATTCTATTTTGTGCCAACACGAGGTTATCCTTTAAGAGTTGGAGGACTTGTTGTTGATGTTCGATGTGATGTTCCACTGCCTGAACCTTAGAATTTTCTCTTAAATATGATGTGATGGATGGTGGTTGATACCCATAAAGTGCCATAAATGGGGTCATTTTTGTTGCTGTATGGAAGGAAGTGTTATACCACCATTCAGCCAGAGGCAACCATTTGACCCATTGTGTCTGTTTATCAGATACAAAGCAACGAAGATATCCTTCCAAACATTTGTTTACTATCTCAGTTTGCCCATCAGATTGAGGATGATAAGATGAGCTATGAGCTAACTGAGTACCAAGACAAGAAAATAATTCTGTCCAAAAATTTCCAGTGAAAATGGGATCTCTGTCACTTACAATAATCTTTGGGTTTCCATGTAGCTTTTGAATTGTTTCCATAAATGCAGTAGAAACTGTACTGGCTTTAAATGGATGTGATAATGCACAAAAGTGTGCATACTTGGTAAGTCTGTCAACTACCACCATGATGACACTCTTTCCCTCAGACTTGGGTAAACCTGTGATAAAATCCATTGAAACCTCCTCCCAACGTTGGCTTGGAATGGATAAAGGTTGTAATAGACCCGGTGTCTTAATTGTTTCAACTTTATTTTGTTGGCAAACCAAACATTCCGCCACAAACTTTTGAATATCTGATTTAAGGCCATCCCAAAAAAATTCCTTCTTAACCCTGTGGTAAGTTTTTAAAAATCCTGAGTGCCCTCCTAAGGGAGAAGTGTGCAATTCCATAAGAATCTTTTGTTTTAGCTGGGAATTCTTACAGAGGTATAAGCGATCTTTGTACCATAACGAATCATTTTGCCAGCTAAATGTATCAGAAGTACTGGAATCTTGTTGTAGCTTTCGAATAAGTGCCCACACTTCTTCGTCATTCTTCCATTCCTCCCTTGCTTCGTTTATCCAATCTGGTTGGATAATAGAAATGGCACACAACAATGCTTCCACATCCTCATCCTTTCTTGAGAGTGCATCTGCCACCACATTTTGCTTCCCTTTTTTGTAGATGATTTCAAAGTCATAACCCAACATCTTTGTGACCCACTTTTGTTGCTCTTCAGAGGATAATCTTTGTTCTAAAAAGTATTTAAGGCTATCATGATCCGTTTTTACCTTGAAGTGTCTTCCCATTAGGTAGGGTCGCCATTTCTTAAGTGCATGGAGTATTGCCAACATTTCCTTCTCATAAATAGCTTTGCTTAAAAACTTTCCCTTGATTGGACGACTTTCAAAAGCAATGGGTCTTTCATCTTGCATTAGAACAACACCAATTCCATTTCCTGAAGCATCACATTCCACAATAAAGGTTTTTGTGAAGTCCGGTGTAGCTAAGACCGGTGCTTGGCACATTGCCTCTTTAAGATGTTCAAAGGCCTTTGTTGCTTCCGGAGTCCATGAAAATGAATCTTTCTTCAATAATGTTGTTAGAGGTGCTGCTATTCTCCCATAATTCTTAACAAACTTGCGATAATACCCTGTCAACCCAAGAAATCCTCGCAGATGCTTTATGGATGTGGGGATTTTCCATTCCTTAATGGCTTTAATTTTGCTAGGGTCTACCTTAACTCCTTCATGAGATACAATATGACCCAAATATTCCACCTCCTGGACTCCAAAGAAACATTTGGATCTTTTTGCATATAATTGTTTCTCCTCCAATAGTTGTAGCACCCTGTCAACATGTTCAACATGATCCTTCCAAGACTTGCTGTAGATTAGTATATCATCAAAAAATACTAACACAAATTTTCTAAGGAATGGTTTGAAAATTGAATTCATCAAACCTTGAAATGTTGAAGGTGCATTGGTAAGGCCAAAAGGCATGACCAAAAATTCATAATGACCCTCATGAGTTCTAAATGTTGTTTTCGGAATGTCTTCAATCTTCATTCTGATTTGATGATATCCCGAACGAAGATCCAACTTGGTGAAGTAAATTGATCCATGCAATTCATCCAGTAATTCATCAATGACAGGAATGGGGAACTTATCTTTAATAGTGAGCTTGTTGAGCTCCCTATAATCTGGACACATGCGCCATGATCCATCCTTCTTGTGCACCAATACTACTGGAGCTGAGAAAGAACTTTGACTCGGTTGAATTATACCAGCCTCTAGCATTTCTGCAACCATACGTTCAATTTCACTTTTTTGGACATAGGGATATCTGTACGGCCTGATGTTTGGAGGAACACTTCCTGGAATCAGATGAATAGCATGATCATGATCACGCATAGGTGGGAGACCTTTGGGAGTCTCAAATACCTTGGAATGATTGTCCAGGACTTTTTGGAGATCTGGAGAAATAGATGATTCCAATGTGGAAACATCTAGCGAACATAATTGTGCAATTACACCTCTTTGCTCCTTTTTTAGAAGCTTTGTCATGCCATTAGAGCTGATTATCTTTCCTGGTTTCCCTGCAATACCCCTTAATTCAACTTCCTTTCCTTCCACAGAAAATTTCATGAAAAGTTCTTGAAAATTAAAAGCTATTGTACCCAAGGATTGTAGCCATTGGACTCCTAGTACAACATCAGCACCTCCCATTGGAATGGAAAGCATTGGGCTAGTCAATACATATTCTCCCATGGATAGCTTGATATTATGGCACTTTCCAGAACAATTTATTGTTCCTCCATTTGCAATCATCACTTGACACTCTGGTGCTGGATATAGGAAGCAATTCAATTCTTTTGCTACCCTACAATGAATAAAATTGTGGGTGCTTCCTGAATCAATCAACACTATTACCTTTTTCTTCTTGATTTGTCCTTCTATCTTGATGGTTTGAGGAGTGGTAATTCCCGCCAATGCATTACAAGATATGGTCGGATTTATTTGTTCTTCATCTAGGCTTTGTTCCTGGAATATATCCTCTTCTTTTGACCTTTCTTGCTCCTTTTCTTCTTCCTCTTCACAATCTATGTAGAATAATTTCTTCTCAGCACACTTATGACCTTTTGTGTATTTGCTATCACAATTGTAACAAAGCCCTTTTGCTCTTTTTTCTTCCAATTGTTGTGGTGTCAACCTTGTAGGTTGTGGAAGACTATGGGCAACAACACTTCCGTCTTTATAGTTGTGAATGGTATGCTTCCTAGTTGCCATAATTTTGCTTTCCATTTTTCTTGCTAACCTGAATGCCTTCTCTAATGAATCAGGTTCCCAAAGGCGCACATCATGTTGGATATTATCCTTTAAAGACCCTATGAACACATCAATCCTATGCTCCTCTGGAATATCTTTTACCCTTATGTTCAATTTTTGGAACTCCTCAATGTGCTCCATTATTGAACCCTTTTGTTTGAGACTTATCAATTGGCTAAAAAAAGTGTTGCTTTTTGTATCCTCATAATGTGCTATCAATTCTTCCGTAAAAATTGCCCAAGTGATAAATTGTTTACGAGAACAAAGCCATTGATACCATACAAACTGATTTGGTTCCAAATATAAAGTTGCCATACGTACCTTTTGTGTGTTTTGCACATTATTGAGATCGAAGAATTGCTCCATCTGTAATATCCATGTGGCGGGATCCTTGCCATCAAACTTCCTCATATCGATTTTTGGAATATGGTGATTCTTCGATCCAACATTAGCATCTATGGAATCATGATTAACATTTCTTTTGTTCTCATCATGAGTTTCCTTTACTACCTTTTCACCATTAGTAAGTATTTCTTGTAGAAAATTAGTCAAATCTGTCTTCAAATCTGCCATGCCTGTCTTCAAATTTGTGTTCAAATCTATCTTCAAATTGTCCACCTTAGCTTCCATGCCATTCATCTTAGCTTCCACGCCATTTATCTTAGCTTCCACGCCATTTATCTTAGCATCCACACCATTTATCTTAGCATCTGTTAACTTTTGTGAGCGTGACATTTGTTGCACTTGTTCTTGTAATTTTGATATATCATGTAGCATTTCTTCCTCTTCTTCATGAGTCATGCTAGAGCTTTCAGGTTCCTTACTAGGTGTTTGCATTTTCTTTCCTCGGGGCATCAGTTACCGATAATAATGCTCTACTATGCCCTTTGAATTCCTTCAAAATAAATTTTCAAACCAAGCTTAAGCAAAAATTTAAAAAATCTACACACCTTTTTTCACTTTGTAGGAGCTCGATATTGTCTCTGATGTATCTCTGTACTTTCCAGTCATCTAGTTCTGAACTTGTGACCTGTAGTAGCTCTCTCTGTCCTCTTTCCAATGCCACAAGTCTGACCCAAATTGGATTCTCCAAGGAAGAGTTATGCGAAATCTCCCACAGTGACTTGATTATAGACTAGTTCAGTAGAGCTAACTTGTACGATGTGCCGAGAGTCACTGTTTCGACCTTTGGATCTAAAAACCACCCACAAGAAACTACAGTCTGTCCTCTTTTTGTACCTTTTTATGAAATTTCAATCCGATCCTCAGAGAGAAAGTTATGACGATTTTCCCCAGGTCACCTGTTTTGAATGTAATTCAGGAGTCTGCAAAAAGACCAACTTCCTCAGATCATATCTCTGAAAATATTGCGCGAAAATCTCTGAAATTCGGACCCAAGGTTCAGCGCCAATTCTTCTCAAATGGGTTTTTTTTTGCGACTTCTGAAACGTCACAGAAAAAAATTTATAGCGAAAATACCACGATGACCTGTTTGGAGCAGCGAAACCCTAGAATCCAAAGCTCTGATACCAAATGTTATGAAACCAGCTCAAGAAAAGATAGAAAAGATAGATCAACACCTTAGAATTCAGCCTCTTCGAGGGGGAAACCTCCTTTACATTACAAAATGGACAATTCTTGGATGATACAAATGAAAAAACCTCCTTTCTATATATAGGAGTCTAAGGAGTCACAATATAATCCAGCCGACCTAACAATAATAATATAAAGCCACAAAAATAACAATAGGGGGATTCTATGGGGCACAGAAATAAAAATATGAGGGTAATAGGGGCACAACAATATAAATAAGGGGTATAACTACAATAGTAATGGGGTAATCACTAGTATTATAGGGACCCAACACAGATAGAGACAAGCAAGTAGTTCATCAACCAGCTCATCAAACAACAACCGATTCGATTCCAAATTTGCACAAAAGCATATGTTCTAACTCTATCAATGTACTAACCCTAAGTTATGTTCCTTCCATGAAGAATTTCATCCCAAGAACTCTTGTTTGGATTGGAAGCGAGTTGTTACCTCTATCTGTAGTCATACACTCAATGCGGATGGTGATATACATGAGCAATTGGATGACACTGATGATAATGATGAGGTTGCACCTGATGAAGCACGAAGTTCTAGGCATGTCATGAATGCATACTAGTGCTTGCAAGTAGTCTCGAAGACGAACACCGAGAAGCAGCCCCAAAAGAAAAATGATCGTTACAATATTAGGAGTAAAGGAGCTCCCTCTACACTTGAGGATATGTAAGAGAAAGTGAGATAGATGATAAAGAAGGATGATTCACCGACTGCCTCAAAGAAAAAAAAACAAATAAATTCTAGGAAGACAATGGCGGATAAGAGTACGTCCATAGGAAGCAAGTTGAAAAACACTCTGTCGGACAATACGAACATCTGTTCGACCCTGGACACCTCGATGAGTCTACCACCTCTGGATTAAAACATAGTCGATGACATGAAGAAAACTCAAGCGAACATCAATTTTTTTTAGTTAGCCAAGGTTGAGAGTCAGCGAGATATCCTACTACATGCATTGGGACAAACAATAATAGACAACATAGCCTCTACCAGCAAGTGAGCATGCACACCTCCTGGATCGCTATCCACTATGCTCAATACACTCTGGATGGAAGAAGTAAACTCAGGTTGCCCCCCATTCCTGCTTTCATTTGAAGTTTTCAACTACAATGTCCACAACTGCCTGGTTGATTCTAGTGTGACAGCCAATGTCATGCCACTCTCCATTGCTAAGAAGATCAATGCACGATGGAGCGAAACATTTGCGAGAATCATCCAACTTGACAGAACATCAGTACCAACCATTGGTCAACGACGAGACTTGATCATCTGACTATCCCATGAGTGTCGAGCCCACCAGTGCATCAACATAGTTGTTGTGGACATACTAGAAGCATATGGTTTGCTCCTGAGTAGAGACTAGTCCAACAAGCTAGATGGATATTTTTCCACAGACTGTTCTCACATGTGGCTTCCGTACAAGGATAGATGCAACCAAATATGGGTGTTATCCAAGAGGTATATGAAACACAATGTCACTCTCCTTAACAGCAAGAATGAACCATTAGCTTTCATGGAACTCATGTTTGGAAACTGCCTCCTAGAAAAGACATTGGAGTGTTATCCTGCAAGGCCTACTCCAACCTCATCAGACAAGTAGTTGGGACTCCCTCTTTGCCCAACTGATGATAACGAAACTTGGACAGTTTGTTTTTCTAATAATAGTAGTAGTAGTAGCAGTAGCAGCACACCAAACGGTCCATGCACAGACATGTTGTGGGCCATGAGTCTTGACAAATGAGGAACACATGATGGCTCAAGGACTAAGTGTATCTCATTCATCCAAAACGATGAACCATGTGTGATTTCAAGTTTTTTGAAGTCAAAAGTCACAAACTATGATTCTAAGGCACACGTGATGAACACACGAAGGACCAAATTATGAATGAACAGAGAAACCTGGGAATCCACCTTGATACAATGATGGCCAATCTTGGTACTAGTTACAGACTATAGTAGGGACCAGTCATTGACCGCATGATCAGACAATACCAAGATGGGTCTGCACGAGTAGATGATGACCTGAGTACCCAGTACATGTGAAGAATCTAACATGAGTTTCCAAGTAATGGAGAAGACAAGCCATTACAGGAAAGAAAAGGTAACACATACATGTTGTTTGTCTTCCTTTTGCCGAAAATATTGACTAAAATTTTAAGTGTTTGGATTACTTGCAAAGTTTGTCATCGTAATTGTTTTTCTGATTTAAATCCCACACGTAATAAATCTGGGAAGATCTGCTTACACATTGAATTCAGAAACTTGAACCCCTCCTAGAGTAAAAACAACTACCCTGTGCCATCATCCAAACCCATGTTGCACACAGTACCTGAAATAGTGGTGTTGTCCTCACTTGAAGGTTTTTTGGAATTCCACCAAGTTCTAGTAGCAGAGCCCAGTGGACTGGCACTCGTCCATGAGAAACTTGGCTCACACATGTATAATTTGCAATCACTTGATGGGAGGATTGATAATTTTGTTGTCAATGGCCAAGTCCTCAGACAATAGTTTCAATAGGTGGGGCCGTGCCCATGCCATGTACATAGTCTCCTTGCTACTCGTTGTTTCATTTGGTTTTCTTTGCTTATTATTTATGCTTTCACTTTGTTTGATCTTATTACTATTTTTGTTCATGTTCATTTTGTTTGTTTGATATATTACTATTTTTGTTTCTGGAAATAAGTGCTGCCAACTACTACGTTTTGGCTTTTGAATAGAGTACGTGGCTAAAATTTGAAGAGACTTGTGACACTACAGCTCTTGGCCATTCTTGTATCCATTTTCCCTATGCTTGCTTACAACCTTCGGTCGATGAAGTCATGATGGAAAATATGAACCGTCTATAAAGGAATCTTTGGTCCAACTGTGAACTTGTGTCCACACTAAGAAGCTCCATGCATGTACTCAGCATTCTACACTATGTTTTTAAGCTAATCCAACTAGTAGAAATGGTGAAGGGGAAAAATCTAAATGAGAAAACCTATCTCAGAGGTCTTTCATGCTTCTCTGAAGGAACAATATCTTCTACTCTCAATAAATCAGGATCCCTCTTCCACCCCAAAAATAAATAAGTGCCTACGGAAAGTTCTTTTAAAAAAATACAAAGGTGAAAGAAGAGAAAGGCTTCCTACGTAGAGAGGAGAAGCATGCAACTCGACTGGGGTACTAACCAGACTCGCTAGCAGTGGAGCAATGTGTGTGTTCCTGTTTGACTTCATTGGGGTACTTTCCAGGCCTACTAATAGCGGAGGAACACTAGAGATGAAAACTTATACTTTGAAAATATTCAACTTGCGAACTAAACTACCCTTCTCGGCTTCAAAATAAGAAGATCTAAGCTGAACTTTAATTGTGTTTGACTGAGTTGGAAAAGGGTGAACCATGTATGTCCATGGGGTAAGTGGGGAAACTGAAGTAACCTATAGAGCGATTCAATACTTCCTGAAAGACCAAGGCCATGTGCTAGCTATGAACTGAAATAGACAAGCTAGAGTTCTACTAGTGTGTCGCCAAGCGGTGTAGTGGCTACAACCACCCTCTAAAATTTTGGCTTGCACCAATTTCATAGCCTCCATTGAAGAGTTTCACTTTATGACTACCCACACTCGGGTTCACTCGATGAGCTCATGTGAGTATTTACATTCTCCTTGCTTGTTTATTGCATTCAAGTCCCTGCATGTTGATGTTTAAGTCATGCTTACGACCGTGTTCTGGTTATGCTCAAAGTCTTTGCTTTGTATGTGTTTGTTGTGTTCTCCATGGAAGCATTTGTCACACTCACACATGGATTCACATTCGTTGTCACACAAGCATCGTCTCAATCATGAATGATTAACAAAGAGTGTCGTGCTTGTCACTTGCACCATCGGTCAGTCATGTTGAATATGTGTATCTGGATGGTTTGGTCGTTTCTTTGTCAATTCATGTGAGTGTGTGTTCGTATGATCACCTATGCATCTTTCGACTGTTCACATACTTAGTCATTTTCTTCTAAATTTCTAATTACTAGTCTCCTCACTGATAGTCAGACCATCACCCTACTTTCGACTTAATTGACTATCAACCAGAATAGTGCAGAAGCACCAAGCCGGTCCCTTCAAGTTGTGCTACGCACGAGCAACCCAATCAACTCTCATGCTGGCCACCTAGGCAGTCAACTCGACAGTCACCCCGAGACTGACTCCCCTCAAAAATTATGTAGAGGCCATTGACCACACCCATTCAACTAAATGATAAAATTGTGTAGACAGACCGAATGGACACCAAATGCTTATCCCCGTCTCCTTCAGAAAATTGCGTAGTTTTCCTATCCAGTCATCCGGGCAGTCCACCGGTTGTTCATCTCAGAAATTTTGTAGTGCTCATGAGAAGGCATTTTGTTTCCCATCAGTTACCTCAGCTCATAAATTACGTAGAGATGATTGTTGGGCCAACCTCCCGGTCTTAATGCAGTTTTCCTAGCCATCAGCTCCTACTAGCAGACTACTTGTTCCCTCTAGGAATTGAGTTGTTCACGCTGCCAGTAACTAAGCAACCAACTACCAGTTCCCTCTAGGAATTGTGTAGTTTTAGGTGCCAGTGATCCTACTAGCCAACTGGAAGTTCCCTCTAGGAATTGCACTTTTGGCTGCTAGTGACCCTAACAGCCAACTGGCAGTTCCCCATGGGAATTGCGCAGTTCTGGCTACCAGTCTCCCACGAAGTGCCCTAGAAAAGCTGCACAATCCATGCCTGCTCACACTTCATGCAGCCTGTCTTCTTCCTCTAGAAAATTGCACAAATACAACTTTCGAGACAATGCTTACTGTTCTTTCTGAAAAATGCACAGAGTGTGCTTGCCTTTCCCTACTACAAGTTGGACTGTCCCTCCCAGAATTTGTGCAATTTTGCCTCCCAGTCAAGCCAGACCTTACAAGCTATCACTGTCGACTCAGACTGTCTGTCTCCATCCCTTAGTCACTCTTGCATAGTTTTCATTAGCAGTCACTCGGAGCCATCATCCCGCATCACAACCCTTCTGCCTCTCCTGGTCACCTACATATGAATGGTCATGTGTCATGGTAGACTAGGAGGTTTTGGATTTGATGTCATCTCGTCATGAGTGATTGCAAGTACATGTACACCAACAAACATGTCAAGACAACAAACAGGATGAATGAATGGAGCACATGTAGATGGACAATTTCACAAACGGAAAACAAACAAGCATGCAAAGCGGACAAACACGATGAACATGCACCTTTGTGAACAAGTGAGCTTGTCAAGCCTTCAAGCATGAAAGCAAGTAACACCATTCTAATGCTTCATCAAGCGAACCAAGGACCATCAAAGACTTTGCACACTTTGCCATGTGAAGGTGAAGCTATGATCCACCATGTGGACATCCATCACTCAGTAGCAATGTAGCTCAACATGCACTCCAGCAGCAACATGAATGTACCAACATTGTCATGTCAAGTCATGTCAAGTCATGTTGAGTCAAGTAATGAGTCATGTTGCCCAAATCTCCACTATGGGCTTGTTGTCAATAAATGTGATGTAACGTGGAATTCCAGGAGACCTCCTTGTTGAACATAGAGTCATGTAAGTCGAAAACTCATGGAAGTTGAATGGTCATGAGAGTAGTTGAACAACCACAAGGGTCAGTTTCACCCTTGGCTATAAATACCCCCCTCATTTGTACATGAAAGGACTTTTCACCTCAACTCCTCCCACATAGCCAAGAGAGTCTGTAATATTTTCTTTGAGGAGTAGGTAGTGGCTCTAAAGCCTCGCTAACGAGGTTAGTGATGTATGGTGTAACGATGTTTCTTGGAACTTTCGCTTAATTGAGGAGCCTTTTAATAGGCCAACACACTTTCAAACATGTATTGTATTTCTTGCAAGACTTATCTTTAGCACTTGTAATGCATGTTCTTTAACTTGTGTTCTACATCTAAATTGATTCATTTGTTGTAATGCATAATCTATTAATAGAAGTTTGTTGTATGTCTTTTTAATGTTGTCCCATCCATGTCGATTGCTCTGTTGGACATCAAATAAACCTTTCACTTGAACCTTTTTGTAACAAACATTACACTCATTTGAATTGATCTGTGAGTGTTTTACATGTTATCTTACCTTGTCTGTTGTGACTGCTGCATCCGAGTGGACATCTGCACCGGAAGCTATGTATGTCCTTTTGTGTTGTGTGTTCCTATCTGAGTTGGGACTGATCGCTTTCAACCTTGAAATCACCTTCAACTTCTTCCCCTCACAGTGAAAGAACCATTGACACAATTACAATTACAGTCACTAGGCACACGAGCCTCATTTCTCGAAGACAAAGCAAACCACTCTCTTGTGCTGACAAGCAAGGGTTGAGGAAAATACTTAAGAGAATGGAAACAGAGCCATCATACTAGATGGGACTCCCACACTAAATGGTGTGAGGCCTAGTTGGGACTTCATACCATGGTGATCCTCTGAATGTTCGTGGGTATAGCACCGTCAACATTCTGTGAAGAAAACTACTCCACAGGCAAGTGCCCTTCTCTACCTGGACTAAAAGTTGTGTATGAGAGAATTGATGGGGTGACTGAACATCTCTTCTACATAAATCAAATAAGGCCTCATGGGACTCAACCATACCAACAGGGCATGCAAGGGTCATCCTATTCATATTACAACCCTAACTAAAACACATCCATTCCCTCTTGGGGACACCCTACTTATCCCTCATGGTCTAGACCTTCTCCCTGGTCTTTTGCACCTCAATACCATTCCCAGCTGACTGACCAGCCATCTCAACCATATACACCTCCACAACCTCAGTGGAATGCACCACCCCAGGGGTGGAGGCCCCATAAAACAATGATCTAGCTTTATTACCTTAACCTCCTACTCAACCACAACTCTTACACCTTGCTCCACCCAGAAAACCTTAAATGTTTGTTGAACCAAATCCGAACCCAAACAATAGATAGGCATAGAAGGTCTACAGTGGAGAGACATACTATCCTCCTTATGCTGTGGAAATTCAAGAAATCAACCTGAGGTCTGGGAGAGTACTCCTGGAAAACTAATCTCGATCGCCACCTAGGGAGAGTGAGGATGAAAGAGAGGAAAGTATGCTTAGAGTCAATCCACCACCCTTTCCTGAAAGGTTAACTCATCCAATCCAACCTACCCTAGAAGAGAATGAACTTCTGGGTGAATTGAAAAATTTGTGTCAAAATTCCACTTCTCCAAGCCATTAAGGATGTACTTATTTACAACAAATTGATTAAAGAGAAGTGTTTCAAACATCCAGGGAGGTGAAAAAGAGACAGCCCTACCATTAATGTCATTGGACAACTATCTGACTTAATGTTAGTTAGGTAATTTGCACAAAGTATTTATACCCTAGAAGCCTTGTAGTAGATGTTCACATCAATGGCACCATTGTCCCACATTACTTGATTGATCTTGGGGCTGCCATTAATGTAATTACTAAGGACACCATGCTCAATCTGAATCTCCAGGGTTCATTAAGAAAGACCACGATAGTCTTGCATCTTGCAGACTGGTCCACAAGTAGCCCCTGAGGGGATTGTTGAGGATGTTATGGTCTCCACTGACTCCTGGGAGTACCCTACATAATTCCTAGTTCTCCAAACTAAGGCCAACTTTAATGGTTATCCTCTCATACTTGGGAGGCCTTGTTTAGCCACTGTTGACGCCTACCTTAGTTGTAGGGCTAGAAACGTGACTATAAAATGGGCATCTATCCAGGTAGTTCGTCTTGTACCCTCCTACTCATCCATCTTTAGAACATGATTTACCTTTGTGGCTAGAAGAGGAGGAATAAGATGAAGTTTACTCCACCCTACTCTATACCCTAGAAATT
Organism: Pinus tabuliformis; assembly: GCA_031772625.1. Classification (NCBI taxonomy): domain Eukaryota; kingdom Viridiplantae; phylum Streptophyta; class Pinopsida; order Pinales; family Pinaceae; genus Pinus; species Pinus tabuliformis. Next base: position 345,367,815 of record CM062812.1, read on the forward strand.
GCCATGGGAGGAGGACACCCTAATGAAGATGATTTGATTGAACACATCCTCCAAAATCCAACTCCCAACACCTTGTCTCTAAAGGAAGTAGTGAAGGAAACCTAGAGAAACCATTGGATTGATATATGCTTAGTTGAGTCAAACCCTGCTTGTGTCAAGAAAATATAATTTGGCTCTGAAAGAAATATGAAAATCAACCCCTCTCTTTCTATACACCAAGAAGAAGAGTTATGTAACATGCTATGTGAGCATTTGAATTCCTTTTCTTGGAATTACAAAGAGATGAAGGGAGTGCACCCCTCGATGTGTACTCACCACATTTATGTCAAAGAAAGTTTCAAACCAGTTCGACAAACCCAAAGGAGAATGAATCCATCTCTCAAGGATATAGTCAAATGAGAATTGAAAAAGCTATTGGATGCAGGACTCATTTACCCTATGTCGGATAGTGAGTGGGTAACTCCTTTGGTGTTGGTCCCAAAGAAAAATGGGAAGTGGAGGATTTTTGTTGATTACAGAGAGTTAAACAAAGCAACGAATAAGCACCACTTCCCTCTACCTTTCATTAACCAAGTGTTAGATGGCTTGATAAGGAAAAAAATATATATCTCTTAGATGGTTTCAATGGGCACAATCAAATCCAGATTAGCCCAGAGGATCTGGATAAAACCACCTTCACCTATCCTTGGGGTACTTTCACTTATAGGGTCCTTCCTTTTAGTCTATGAAATGCCCCTGTCACTTTCCAGAGGGCAGTCTTGAGTATCTTTGACGAGCTAGTCCATGACGCAGTAGAAATTTATATGCATGACTTTACACCCTATGGGTGTGATTGCCAGGGGGCTCTCTCTAACCTGGGTAAGGTGTTGAATAAATGAATTTAAATGAAATTATCCCTTAGTCCCACAAAATGTGGGTTCTTGATGACTATAGGGACTATTCTAGGTCACTCAATATCCTAGGAAGGACTATAGGTAGACCCAAATAATATAGCCATCATCAAAAGGGTCTTGACTCTACAAAAACATAGGGATGACATAAGATTTTTAGGTTTATTCGGATACTATAGGAGGTTTATAGAAGATTTCAGCAAGTTAGCTTGTCCTTTATTTGGGTTATTGGCCAAATAATTCAAATTTTTATGGTCAGAATTTTTTCAAGAAGCCTTGGACACCCTAAAGGATAAGTTGACTATTGCCCCTATTCTTCGAGGCCCAAATTTGGCTCTACCTTTCTATATACATGTTGATGCCTCTCACAAACCCATAGGAGAAGCTCTAGGATATATAGATGACAAGCCACCTTATGCCATTTACTTCATCAGTAAGAATCTGTCAAAAGCCGAGATGAACTACACAGTGACTGAAAAAGAACTCCTACTTCTTGTGCATTCATTGGTTGTGAATAAAAAAGGAATTACATTATTGGTTACCAAACATTTGTACATACTGACCATGCTACAATTAAATACTTGATGAATAAACCTGATGTAAATGCTCAGATTCTTAGATGGTCACTTTAATTATAGTAGTTTGATTTAACTATTATCGATAAGCATGGCAAGGAGAATGTTGTTGCAATTTTTTTTTATCGAGATTGACTTTGCATGTACGGGAGGAAGGGATGGTTGATGATCAGTTACCAGATGAACACTTATTGACCATTTTAGTTCTCTCTCCATTATTTTCTAACATAGAAAATTACTTGGTGTCTACACAGTTTCCACCAAACTTGTCCTCCAAGGAAAAGAGGAAGATTGTAAGAAAGAGTGGCCGATTCACTTGGATTAGGGGCAATCTCTTCAAACTAGGTTCGAATCAAATTCTGAGAAGATGTTTCAGGGAGGAGGAATTCTTTGACATCCTTCTAACCTCTCATGATGGGCCTTGTGGGGGTGAATTTATGGCCAAAATAACTTGCATTCGAGGTAGTACAAGTTGGTTATTACTGGCCCACTCGTCACCAAGATGTGAGGAGGTATACAAGTCAGTGTAATTGGTACCAAATGATGGGGATACCTACCCCAATGGATGAAATTCCTCTGGAACCTCAAGTGACTTTCAAGCCATGCGACAAGTAGGGCATGGATTTCATTAGGCTCATTGAACCTCCATCCAGATAGAAACAGTGCATCATTGTGTGCGTTGACTATTTAACCAAGTGGGCTGAAGCCAAGGCCATCAAAGTAGCAACAGAGGAAAATTAGTTGAATTCTTAAGGGAAAATGTGTTTTATAAGTTTGGGTACCCTATAAAATTGGTCACTGATCAAGGAAGTGAATTTGCATCTCACATGATTGAGAATTTGTTAAGCCAGCACAAGATCAAGCGTAGAACATGCACTCCTTACCACCTATTAGCCCCTACAATGTCCTATGATGAAGAGGAGATCGAAACAGGTAACTTCAAACCACTTGTAGTTCAACAGCTAACCCTACTAAACCAGAGAGGGATCTCTCTAAGGATTTCTGAGTTAATGACTATAAGAGAAATAGATTTTAGGCTAGATTTATAGGTTTTTCTTAGAGTGTTTAGATATTTGGGGTTTTTAGGTTGTTGGACTAGGGATGAGAGCAAGCAATTAGGTCAAGGTGTTAAAGGTTTGTAGTGGTAGGCATAAAAAGGAGCAAGATAACAATGTTTTTTGGTGGATTGAACATTTTGGTCAATGTAGTGTAGGGTCTGAAATCTTAAGAAATCATAATGAGGAGGTATTAGCATGAATTCATTAATATAGAAGAAAAGATACATAAACAGAGCTTTAAACCTAAAAAAATCTACCTATATGACTGTAAGTAAAATCACATGAAGAAAGCAAACCATGTTAAGAGAGATGAACTCATCAATGAGAAACTCATATAGAAGGGAAACAACACCACAAACTCAATGAACAAGCATTCCTAAAAAGTAGCTACAACTACTCCTTTATTATTTGTATGAAAGCATAAAGATACAAGTCTTCTCCTCTGGAGTCCAGCCCTTCTCTTTGAATGAGAAATGATACATATAGACTAAGGTAAACCTTCTCCAACTTCAGGGGTTGAATCCCTAAGTGGTGGAACAGTTCCCAAGAATCTCTCAACCAACAAGAGAGAGTGAGAACGTAAAAAACAAACTCTTCTCTTTAGACTTTGAATTGAGTTTTGCTTCATTTATGAGGCCTAATTAAGCACAAAAACAAGCTATCATGCCAATTTATTCCATAATTACATCATCAAGACTTTAAAATATCGAAATGACATCACAAAACCAAGATCTAGTGAAAATAAGTTGAGAAAGACTACTACAGGTATAAGCGTAGTGCATTTAGCCATAAGCACATCGCACTGAGTCACTAGCACAGTGCCATCTTGCAGGAGGAGTTTGGAAGACTTTATAAAGTCAAATTTGAAAAATGAGAGAATGGTCAACTAGCATTTTCTCTCCAGTTTCCACAACGAAGTGAGTTTTTGAAAATTATCCATGGTAAGGCCTTCAAAAATTGATTCTCCCAAGGTGACTCTATAAGTGCAATGCTTGCTTCAGAAGAGTGGCAGAAAGTGACTTTTTTACCTGTTTTTTGGCTTTTTCTCCTAACCAGTTTGTTTACATGCTTCAAAAAGTAGATATCTGATATCCTTAGGAAACTATCTATCTAGGGATATAGAGTTTTAGGCATTTGGAGCTCTATAGTGAAAGTGTAGTGGCAAGGTGTTGCGCTTATAGCCTTCACTGTGTTTTTAAAACAGTCAAAAATCACCAAAATTTTGAAAATGACAAAACTTTCCCCAAATATTCTCAAGATTGTTGAGTGAAGCAACAATATGATATTCTATGCCATGAGGGAGACCTCAACATGTAAATCAATCTTCTCCTTGTCCTTTTGACCTGTTAGGGTTTCCTTGAGCTTCTCTGTCAAATGATTGATTCTGACTTGGGATACTTTGTTTCTTGTGTAGTAATGCATAGCCATATTCCTTTACATGTTATTGTCCTTGTTTTCCTTCTTGAGGAGATTCTCTAGGTATCCATTCACCTTATCAAGCCAATATATCCTATCTTCATTGATTTCTCTAGTGATTAGGTTGTCTACCATAATATGTTATTTTGGTGGAGAAACCTCCTTTTGTATCTCAAAGGCTCTCTTAAATGCTCCTGTTCTTGGTCTCCTTGATGTACTTTTATTTTCCTTACCTTTTGACACTTTCATTTCAACCACTGCTTTTCCCTTTGCATCTTCTTTCTTGGGAATAACTACTTGTTTATCTTGGATCATTTGGTTCACTTTCAATTGAATATTCTCTTGTTGCAAGCATGCTATTACAGAATTTGCATCTATCAACTTGCCTTCCAATCTCTTGATCTCAGTCTCCTTATCCCTTATGATCTGATCTTGAATTCTTCCCTCATATCCTTTCTCCATATCTAACACATTTATACCTAGATGGGAGAATTCCTCATGCTATGAGGAAGCTCTCGATTCACCTGTTGTAGGCTTAGCCCTTTCAACAATCCTTTGAGAAAACACAAGCCTACCACCTCTGGAGTATGTCTAAGACACTTCTGCCATATATTTCCTCTTGGTAAGTCTACTTAAAGAAGAAACCTCCTGCTGCAATGGTGAGCTTGAAGGTGTTGTTTCATCACTAGACCTAGCTGAAGAAGATGGAGGAAAATTTGAACTTGAAAAGTGATCCCAAGACAGATTTTCTTGTGATAACTGATGACAAACTAGCACTTTCACTAAGCCATGATGAAACAAACTAGTATGGTGATTCTCTCCCAGCGTTTCCACCTTCTTTGTCATTTTAATCATATTTTTGTACAAATAATGAGACAAATTGATTTGTTGAACACTGGTGAAATGCATCAAAAGCTTCATGTGGTACTTATACAACCTTGAATATTTTCCCTCACATGTGAAGTACTTCATGATCACATTCATGAGAGGGTTGTATCTTTCTAATAAATTTCTGAATGGAAAAACTATACTTTGGAGCTGCCTTGTATGGTGCCTTTTGGTATATCTTGTAATTTTGAAGGTGAAGGTCTTCTCTCTTGAACCAAATCTCTCTAGTATTTGGAATCCCTGTAGCTACGGAGATAAGTTTCCTTGAAACAGTGAATTGAACTCCTGCTATGGTGTTGGGCAGTGGATCCCCCCCACAGCATGTTTTTGGGGCTTAAATCCCAAGTTTTTGTCAATGTCATGTAAAGAATTCACGAAGTACGGGTGCAGAGTGTGAAATTCTAGGATGAGTCATAGGGTTGTCCACCCTAAAATAATGTAATTTAATGTAAAGTTGTGTCATCCTACCCATGGTCCGCGAACCATGGGATTGTATAAATAGAGCGAGGCTCTAAGTGTAAAGGAAGTTTTTGGGGAAGAAGTAAGTAGATAGATGCAAAGGCATGGTTAGAGAATAAAAGTGGATCTGAAGCATATTGGTTCGTAGTAGTAGGAAGAGGCTCTCCAACTGAGTGCGTAGAGGCCTAGTAGAGTTCACAGCTGAGCGTGCAGACACCTATAGCTGAGTGCGCAGGGCAGAGTCGGGTCTGTACTTGAACTAAACTTGAAAAGATCATTAATAAAGATAAGTTGGATTCAGAATATTGTGCATCTGGTCGTGAATCGATATTTTTGATATTATGCATTAAGTGTTATTTGTTTATTTATATGTGGACACTTGATAAAAACTTGTATGAATGTTTATGTATGAAAATATTCTAAGTAATTAGTGAATAGAACCTAATTAAGGAAGACTTGGGTAAGCAACACAGGTCACACTATGGTTAGAGCTACACGAAGGTAGTAGCATAGGACGTAACATGCACATAGGTGTGCATAGCCCAGTAAGCGCTAAGGTTGGATAACGTCCCTATCACAACATATCAGAAATCCCCAGGGTGCAGAAACCTGGTTTTAGAACCCTCCCATACTACTTCGAGTGAGACCTCAGTCTGTGCTCCGCGGACTATTGCCAAAAGGACCAATAGTACCGGGATTTGCTTGGCTAAATCACTTCTAAACCTAGGTCAGGCCCCACTAAGCCAACAAATGGTTCCATTACCGGGACCAAGATCTGCCTAAGGGATGTCTGATGTTGTGCCACTGGAACCCAACAAAGAAGGAAATTGAAGAGTGGTTGGACAAGAAGATTCACGAGTTTGCGAAACAAGAAAACGGAACTCCGCAAGTATCTAAGAAAAAGTGGTTGGATCACTATATGTATACGGAAATCCACGAGATTTTCTTTGCATCCTTTCCTTCTGAACTATATGAGTGGATCGCGAGGTTAGCCAATGACCAGGGAAGGTGTAAGCTCAACAAACCAATAGTGTGGACTCCGAAATTAGTGTGCAGACTAGAGGCATTAGAAGATAAGATCGCGTGGGCTGTGGACCATTGGCTCGATTGGATAATAGGGATATTTATCACTGATTTTGTGGTAGACACGATCGTAAACTACACCGAAGTAGAACAATGCTTTCTCAAAGGACCGCGAGGTAAGTAAATTAAGTCTTTAAATACTTGGATTAAGATGCTATTGTGTAAAAAGAGGGTCATGAGAATACATTAATGTTTGGGACAACGCAGAGTGGAAAGATCTTCAAAAGTAGTGAATAATTAGGAAACAGTCCCTTAAATTCACCTTTGCGAGAGAGCAAGGAAGAGCTTGCTAAGGTCTCTCCAAGAAGTGTAGTCAGTTTGATAAGGAAACGTATTCCATAGTTACCACCTCCACCCATGCCACCACCCGCTTCACCTCCCTCACCTCCATCTCCACCCACTCCACCTCCACCACCTCCACAAATTAGTATGGCAAACGTGATCAAACTACTAGTATTCAGAGGGGTAGGGAATGAAAATTTGGATCAATTCTAGTTCGTGGTAAGAACAGTATGGGAAGTGCAAGGTGTCATGGATGACAATATTAAGAAGGCTACATTGGTGAGTGTGCTACAGGATCGCACATTGACATGGTATATCAAGCACTCTAACAACCACCCAAATGCAGGGATAGCAGAAATCTAGAATGCACTCAATAGAGAATTTAGCCGGCCAAAATCAGAGACATAGTCAATCATCAGGTTTAAAGAGATCACAATGCTTCCAGGAGAGACCCCCTGGGATCTCAACCAAATACTGAAGAGTATGATCCGCAAGGCCAATATGATGCTAACAGATGCACAGCATCACGCATGGTTTGTGGTATCTCTAACACCGCACTTGAGGATGGCGCTGTCACAACAGAAACTTTCCACCCAGGCTGAAGCATTTGAAATGACCATGAGGTTGCATGAGACCCCTATACAAAACCCTAGGTTGGGAGTTCAACAAATGCACGTGCAACTATAGAATCTATGCCTGGAAATGCAAAGCTTGAAGCAGGATAGGGCACCATGGCCAGTGCCATGTGAGGAGGTATGCTGCATAAAATGCAAAAGCCAGGGTCATGACAAGGATCACTGTCTAGTGTTCGTAAACTATTTGGCAGAAGGAGGGCCAATGCCGTTGAGATCAGAGGCACAGGCAGGGCCAAGTGCGACACCCATGTTATGGTGCACGATCTATCATATAGGAGGAAAGCACATGACGGATAATTGTCATTTGTCTCAGAAGTATACACAAACTCCCCAACAACTGTTTTGTAATTTTTGCAGGTCGATAGGTCACGATGAGTGCACTTGTTGTAGCTACGAGCTAATGATGGATCAAACCCTAGCCTATAGGATACAGATATAAATGCGAGCCCTCAACCCAGCTATGGGGATAGCGCACACTAGATTTCAAGGGTAAGGTCGTGGAAGAGGAGGAATGGGACCAAGAAGGGGCCGCGGATAGTTAATTTGTTACAATTATGGAGGACCATGACATTATGCCCGTGATTGCACCAACCCGATGAGGGTATCCTGTTCGTAATGTGCCCATTTTGATCATGAAACAATAGATTGTCCTACATTGATCACACAGAAGAGCGAAAAATGGGTATTCCAGTCTCCTCCGACTTAGAATATATAAATGATGAGGTCTAAACCACACAAAGAAGACCCTAATATAAACATGATGTTCAAAAGCGGTGCAACCACCGGGGAGGATAAGGGGAAGCAGCCAGAGGAAGATACATGGGTTCGCAAGGCTCCTGCAAAGGAACCTGAGTTTGACTTAGAACGCACAAAGGAGATGTTCATGGAAGCTAAGAAGAGCTTCATGGAGGCCTCCACCTCAGGTAGTAAGGATCAACCAGAGCTAGGAATGGATCCTTCAATTCTTAATACCTTTCTAGAGACATGCATGAAACTGTTGCATGAAAACAAGGCAGTTAAGGGACTACAGGAGCTTATCACCAGGTGTGCGGGGTCAGGAGAACTGTGCGTAGTCCGGAAATTAGGGAAGCATGCATTGTGCACCGAGAGGGAAATGAGATTGACTGCGCAGATTGGTGAGTGTGAAATGTATTAGGTAATGCTAGATTTGGGTTCGAACGTGAATTTGTTAGTAAAGTAAATATGGGAATGCATGGGTAGGCCCATGCTATAGTGGTCCCCTATTCAATTACAAATGGAAAACCAACAGAGGATTTGCCTATGGGGAGGTTGTAAGGAGTAACAGTTGATATTGAAGGTGCGACCACACAGACGAATTTTGAAGTGATAGAGATTGTCAATGACAGCAATCCCTATCCTGCATTGTTAGACATAGACTGGGCCACCGATATGAATGGAGTCATTAATCTAAAGAAGCACAAAATTATCTTCGAGAAAAAGTCGCTACACATAGTAGTCCCACTGGACCCATCCGAAGAAGCGTGCTACACTAAACTAGTGCACGACAATGAAGGAGACGATGAGCTAGATTATATTTACAATATAACTGTGAGAGACCAGGATTGCGTAAATCCAACTGCAGATGGGAGAATCTCGTGGGAGCGTGAAATCTCCTACACTTCAGATTCAAACGAAGAAGTAGAGCGCTGGAAGAATCAGTTGCACAAAGTGACAACACTGAATTGAAACATGATGATTAGATCACTGCGTTGCATGACAACAGAGGCATGAGAGTTGCTGACATATGATGGATTGACAGCGATGGATGAATTCTTGATCAAATTTGGAAGCACAGTACCGTAACAACAATAGTTCGATGCGTTGACATGGGCATTGCGCACAACACCCACACGATAGTGGAGTACACATCAAGGAAAGTTTGAGGACTGGTGCGAATGTAGAAGGATGATACACCTATGGTTTGCAGACCCACAGTCTCGAACATGAGTCAGTCAGCCAGGGTGGAGCATCTTGTGCGCTCACCTGCCTCGATGGGTGGAGACATGCACACACACACAACCCGAACTCAGGATCAAAAATCAAAATACGACGCAATAGCAGGAAAGGTGATGCACACCACAAATGTTCCATGCAGAAGCATTCCATAAGGTGTGCAGGATCCTGAACAAAGTTCACCAGGTGTGACAAGATGATTGGGACCTATGCATACCAACGGTTCGATGGGCCTATAGGGCCATGTACAAAAACCTCAGTGTGGAGACGATTCCGAAGCTGAAGAGCAGAGTCGAGACCATAGTTTTGGAAGGAAGGAACCCTCCCATAGTAGCTCCCACAGTTGAGACAGTACACGAGGCCCAGGATGAAGGAATTATGCAGCTGCACGGGGAAAATCATCTATAGAGTCAGAAACCCATCTGGTGAGGGGATCTTAAACTTCACAAACTCGAAGAAGATCGGGTATGGTAGAGGAGGAAAAGCATGTTAATGGATGAAGAAATCAATAAACTAGAAACTGAAATCACGCCAGCAGGTTGCTCCGTGAAACTAAGAATGACAGGACAAGATATGGTCAGCCATACTACTACATTACAAAATTTCTATCGAGAATTTGTGGCTCTGCTACCATGGCTACGACCACACCTTACTAGGCAAAGTAACCAGGGGAGCACACTGCACAAGGAAGAACACAAGGCACTGACTACTGTGAGGGTGATTGAGGAGTGCCCACGGACCGGGCTGAAAGGTAAATTGAAGCTTTTCATAGGTGGTGTGACCACCTAACTAGCCATAGGAAGCACAGTCTCAATGCTCCAAGTAGTTGAAAGAAAGCATGAGACTATAAAAGAGTCTATCGGGGAGTTGCGCGATAAGGAGGTTGCGTGTCGAATCAGTATGCGACAAGGGATGGGACCGCGCATAGGGGCCTTGTCGGCTGGATAAATCATTCTTGTGGACAAAACCGATCTCCCTAGTATCAATAGATATCTAGCGACAAGCAGGATAATCAAATCTACCTTTCTCTAAATAAATTGCGATTTATTAATAAAAACTAAGAGGTGTTTTAGACCCTACCTTAAATCCAATGACAGTTTGTGGCAGCCACGCTTTGACCGTCCGAACAAGTTTCCTTTTGAGAACCTGCAATCACAAACAAGCACAAATCAAATAACACCTGCACAGCTAATATAATAAATCATATTCATCATGGTGATCAAGGAATCCATGAAATAAACCATAAAACACAGCTTATTGAGAAAAATAAACTTGATTGTATTAACTTTGAAAATAGAAAAAATTTACAACCTTTGGTGCCTTGATGTTGTACAACCTCCTCCTAGGGTCCAAGCAGGAATCTCCTCTACTTTGACAAGCCTCACACTCTTCCCAATGAGATCAAAAAGGTATGTAATCTCTCCTCTCAAGCTCAATTAGGAAGACTAAATTCCAACAACATTTCACCTCAAAAATATTCATCTTTCAACATCCTCAGTAACTAGCCCAATGCTTGATTTTATAATGCAAAGGAAGGAGGTTACAGGTCCACCTATGAAGGGATAGAGTCCTCCTTCAAAGGGATAATCTCCTCACATCAAAGGGTTAGCTCCTTGAGGTATGGGATGCATGAACCTTAAATGAGCGAACTTGCCACCTCAAGATTCCCTCTAGAAGCTTCCAGAAATGACTCAAAGTGAGTTTTTAAGAATGTACTTGCGCCTTTTTGACTTTTACAGGGGTCTGCACCCATTACACAGAGACAGAGCGGTCAGGTACGCAGGGGACATGACCAGTAGGTGCGGGACCGCAGGTAATGCTAAGAGAAAGTGCGAAACCAAAGTTTTAGAGACTTTTAAGGGCTTTCTCTTATTTTTCAAGGTTTGACATGAAGAACTGAGGTTTAAGACTTGCAACGGAGGAAAGTATGAGTGGTGATAGACTCACACTTATTGCAGAATGTCATGGTGACAATATTTTGTGCAACAGATTGGCCCCTAAAGTGCGAAGTCTGTAATAGATGAGGATAGCATTTGTCATCTAAGAAGAGTGAAGTACTTTATCATTTCAAAGATCATCTTGTGGACACCCTGGTTGGAACCTGTAAAAACATTCAGTACAAAATATATATATATATGAAAATATCATCGCTGAGGTAGGCATTCCCATACTCAGATCAAAACTGACTAGAAAACTAACTCTCTGATATAGGAATGATTTTGTAATACATCACAAGTATAGAAATATGTAGACACAATATGGGCGCAACCATTTGTTTATGAATAGTCCACTGTATAATGAATAACAAAATTCCTTGCAGCTTAGATGGTGGAAACTAGATCCACGGTCTTGATTTCTGCTTCCCGAACTAGTACGATTCTATCCATTTGAATGAATGTGTCGAAGTTGAACATGGTAGAAACCACTTGATTACTAGTCAAAGATGTGAACTATTAACAAGTGTGAGAGAAACCACCCATAATGTCAATGGCTCTCAAAGTACTCAGTACAATCCCTTAAATGTGAATAAATGAGTTGATGTCGAACATGTCATAGAATCCTTTGATCGAAGGTAAATGATGCAACCTATCGTTGAAGGTAAGAAACCTGCCATTGAGGGATGCAGATTCCAAGGTACTGACGATTTCTAGATCATCTTTCTAGATAATGAGCTAAAGTCGATAGAAAGTGATCCATCATAGGCAAGCCCACAACATGAAATCATAGATCAAGTTTGAAGAAATATATTTGGCAAGGACTAACTCAGGGATGGTCAAGATGGATGATAGATATTTTGCAGATGAATGGTTTATTCGAACTGACCACTTGAACACATAACAACACTGCAGATGTTTGGTGACAATTGACCTAAAGCTAATACCCAGAAACCGGCTGAAGACTTTCAATATGGTTTGATTAACTGTTAGGCAAAGAATTTCCCAAGCCAGGTGAACAAAAAGTGTCATGTTCAAGAGTGGTTAAATTCTTTTCTAAAACACAAAGTATAACAAATAGGTTCATTTTTCTCTCTTTTCCCGCACCATTTCTGGCAAGTACCTCTTTATTTTTGACAAGCTTGAGGAGGATAACATTTTCTTGGGTATAAGCTCATCCTTCAGATGAGTCCAACTTAGTTTAAAATTCGACCCTAAGAAGGAGTGGTTCGTTCCTATTTAAAATTGAATAGGTCCTTTATTGTTAAATTTTAATGAGTCCAGTATAAGAGAAACTCGGCGTTTTTCAATTTTAGGGAGTCAAAAGAAAAACTTAAGAAAACTCCATGGGTGTCCTTTCTTGTAAATTTGTGTCTCCCAAGCCCAAAAAAGTATAAAATAATATTTTGGATTTAAGACTTTTGTGGTTTATATCTTTTTAAATTAACGGAGAATCCATAGTAAAAACCATTTTTCCGTCAACGTTTCAAATCCCAACTGGAATCCATCATCAGGACTACTTGAATGCTTGAGAGAACCGCTTGACCATTACGATCAAGGAGTACTTTTCATAATTAGTGTCTCTGATTCAAAAAAGTAAAAATGCGATCAACGACACGTCATTTTATAACCAATATTGAACTTGAAACGACAAAAGCCCGGCAATATTTTCATGTTTATATGGTCAGAAAAGAGTTGTAAGTGGTCCGTCCTTCTAATTCCATTTTAACGAGCTTAAAAAGAAAAACTCGGCAATCTTTTCATATTTTACGAGTCAAAAAAGAGCTTAAAGAGGACTCCAATGTTTTTTGTTGAAAATGATCAATTTCTCCTGAAAAGTCCAATATTATGCACAAAAACTCAAGCATTACTCATACCTGTTTAAAATAAATAAAAATGCATCAAAAAGTTACCTTTTCAAAGTGAAAAATAAACAAATTAAAAATTCATTTATTCAAAAAAGATTATAAAAAGGGCTTTTGTAAATTCATTTTCACCGTTTGACTTCAGAGTGAGAAGAAAGAGCTTTTGGGTAAGAAACTTCCTGTGAAGATTGCCGAAAATCCGTCCATTGGAATTGAAAACTGTCAGCTCCAAGTAAGCCACATCATATTTTTCTTGCATTTCAACCATTTGCATTTTGTTTTTAGGCTTCCATTTTGATTTTTTAGGGAAAAATTAGTTTAAAAAACCACTCGCAAGGGTCCGCAGGCATAACATGCGAAACTTGTGGACCCTGACTTTTTCTACAAAGGAAAGAGTCAGAGTCCCACACCTGTTTCTCAGGAAGAGTGCAGACCTACGCATTGTCCCTAACTGGCAGGTGCTGACCCCGTGAAATAGGTTTTAAAACTGCAATTTTTCAATTTCCGCCCAAATTTTTTTTGAACTAAAATGTTCTAATCCGCTGTTTTTGCAATGTAGGATATACAAAATGCTCATTTGGTGGGAATGGGAGCACGAAGATGTGGAACTTGCCGCAATAAATCATCAACCCTCATTGGATGCATTGAGAGCATGCAGACTATTTAAATTCTGGGGCATACCTGGCATGAGGGCCCAAGTAGACTTTTTGCAATGATTGGTAGATAGGTGGAATATACAGGACCATTGTTTCATTATTGGTGGCCACCAGCTCGAAATCGAGCTAGAGGACATTTACTTCTTGACTGGTTTGCCCAGGAGAGGTGAACGATTATCTCTATTCAAGACTAGGCCAGGTGGCCAGTCTATCGATAGTCTCCGACTAGAGTTTTGTAATGACCAAACAAAGGACAAAGGGATTGATATCAAAACTATCTCCCATCTTGAACTTAAAGTGATTTCATTTGCTGTCACTAGACTCTGCGGAAGCACAACACTACATGTAGCTACTAGATCCCAAATGCGTATGGCAATAGACTGTTATCGAGGCACCACCTTCAACTGGTGCGAAGCTGTGTTGGCAAATGTAAAAGGCCAGCTAACTAGAGCAAAGAACGGACAACTAAAAAACTTTTGATATGGTTTCCTAGTTGTGAGATTTGGTCTAGAGAGGGTTCTGATGTTGGTCCCATAGCATCTTTCCGTTGGAGTTGGACTTCCTCGAGAACCTAAGCTAATGCGCTGGGTTACAGTTATGGCCCGTCATCTTGAGGAGGGTTCAGAGGTTGTCTGATTTCCTTCTAAGTGTTTTCGTTGGTTGGAGAACCAACTTTTCGTGATTTAGGATTTTCCATATGCTAGGATGGACTATCTTGGTGACCCAGACATGACTCTTCCACCAGGAGAGTAGTGGGATGATTTCGGTAAAATCATTCTCAACATTTTCTAAGTTTTAACTAATTTTTATTTTGTTTTTAAAATCGTCCAAAACTGATAATACAAGTTTCAAATGCAGATGTGAGTCCACGGTGACCATCCACTCTCCAGCCCTATGAGAAGAGACATGCAACTGTAGCAGTACTGGCCCCACGAGATGAATCTACAGAGACCCTGAGAAAATCATCTAGAGCGTTTGACAACAGATATTCCAGAGACTAGCATAGATGATATTCCACTTAGGTTACAGCGCTATGTGATTGGGTTCCCAAGACCTTTCAGGAGGTTCCTTTGTAGGGTGGCCTGAGCAGTGGTTTCTTATCATCATCATCACCAGTGATAGGATGATTGCCTTTGTAGACTCATACAACATTTTTTCTTTTTGTACTATCATTTTTTGCCGATCATAAGGTGTTTTTCAACCTATGATCAAAGACGATGTATATTTGACACACTTCTATGCTATGCTATATCACTATTACTGGCTATCTTGTATAAAATGTTATGGAATGTTTCTAAATTTACTATTTGATTATTGAAAATGTCTATTTAACATTCGAGAAGCAATTGCATCTGCTAATGTATTTAAATATCTTGGAATATGCTGATATTCAATATAGTCAAATTCATGTTCCAAGAGATGAACTCTCAAACATAATCTTAATAACACTGGATTTTTAATGGCATAAACTCTATTAAGCTGCAATACAATGAGTTCAGAATCTAACCTAACAATCAAACTCCGAATCCTGAATGAGATGGATTTAGATAATAACTCAATCACTGCACTATACTCTACAATCTTGTTCATTGTTTAACCGATGCTTACCCCATGCATAGATACCAACTCATCAGAGCGTGAATAGATAACTCAAGCTGCGGAAGAAATGTTCTGTGTATTATGACAAGCACCATTAACGAAACCAATGTATGTTTGAAGAGACGTTGACATCTGCAATATCAAGAGTAAAATCGAGATAAGCAGAAATAATGATAAAAACATTCTCTAAACTAGGCACACTTTTCTAATCTAAAACACACTAGCTAGAAAGAAACTAATCTAACTAAAATCTCCACACCTAGATTTAAGCATAATATCTCTTCAGATAAAGACCATTTCTGGGTTTACCCAAAGAGACACTGTCAAAATTTACCAATTCATAGGCCCCTTTTGCCAGCTTTCACTTAACAACATAAGGAACATGCCACATAGGTACAAATTTTCCAGCCCCTAGCTTATCGTTTGCTTGATCGTATAGTAAGACTAGGTCTCCTTCCGAAAAATTACGAGGTGTAACATTTCGATCGTACTTAACTTTAATTTGTTTGGCATGAATTTCGATTGCTAATGCAGCATCACGTCGATTCTCATCTAGCTGAGCTAAGTACAACAAATGTTTCTCCTCTTCGGAAGTGGCTGGGAGTAATTTTATGGCTATTTGCAATGACGGAATTTCACATTCAATTGGTAACACATCTTCCAAACCGTAAACCAGTTGATGTTTTCACTGAGTTTCGATACGCCCAAAGTGCTGAAAATAACATGTTATGCCAATTCGACCTATGAATGCCAATGATTCGTCGGATCATAATGACTAGAAATTTGTTGATAGCTTCAACCAGACCATTAGCCTGTGGGTAATATGGAGTAGAACTATCGTGATGCAAGGCAAGTTGATCTGTTAGTTCAGTCATCATGATGTTTCGAAAATGACTCCCATGATCGGTAATAATCACTTGAGGAACACCAAATCTAATAATAGTATGATTGAAAACAAAAATTGCAGTAGTTTTTCCATCTGCTGAAAATGTAGGCATCGCCTTGGCCCACTTAGTAAAATAATCTACCGCAAGGATGATATATGCATGCCGCCCTGGCCGAGTGAGGGTTACATGTAATAAAGTCGATACCCCACTTTGAAAAAGGATCGACGACAATTATAGGGTGGAGAGGAGCAAGTGGAGCATGCATCTTTCGATCAAAAATTTGACAATTGTGGCATTTTCGGACCACATAGATACAATATTTAAATAAAAACGACAAGAAATAACTAGCACGCAATATCTTTTGGGTTGTGGCATACCCAGACATATGACCGCCACATGCTCTAGAGTGACAGTCATTTAGAACCTTTTCAGCTTCTTCATGAGTTAAACAACGTCAGAAAACAGAATCCACCCCACGACGATAGAGTGTATCTCCAATGATTTTGTATTGTTGGGATTGGAAACGTATTTTTTGTCACTGAGATCGTGAAATTTCAGGCCGAAAAGATTGGGTTTGGAGATAAACAATGATATCTCCATACCATGGATCAAGAGTACTGATAAGAAACAAGGATTCGTCCGCAATGGGCTCTTCTGCCACAATTTCAGTATCAACGTGCAGGAAATCACACATCAATTCCACAAAAAACAAAGATTTATTTGCCTTGGATTTTTCAAATTCCTGCAGGATAACAATCCATTTGGATTACTTGCCCCCTAGGAATTGTTTGGTCAAAATATAGATCATAGGGTTACAGTCAGAAATTATGGTAGTTTTGCGTAATAAGATGTAATGACGAAATCTTTGGACAACTTGAACAGCTACCAAGGCCAATTTCTCCACATGCGAATATTTAAGCTCAGTCAGATTCAAAGTTCGACTAAGATAGTAAATCACATGTTCACTATTGAATTCATCTTCCTGAGCTAAAACCATCCCAATGGTCGAATGAGAAGCGACGAGGTACAAGAAGTAATCCTGGTTGTAGTTGGGAGGATGCAATAACAGTGCATGGGTCAATGCATGTTTAAGTGCATCAAAAGATTTTTCAGCTATCTCATCCCAAGTGAATGGAGTATTCTGTTTCAACAACCTAGTAAAACCCTTTTTTATCTCAGCATAGTTAGGAATGAAACGACGTAAAAAGTTTTCCTTCCCCTGCAAACTTTGGAGTTGGTGAAGATTCGAAGGGGGAGGCAATTTGACAATAGTTTCAACCTTCGAGGGATCAACATGAATGCCAACTTTTGAAACAACAAATCCCAGTAAACGACTCGTTTCTATACAGAAAACACATTTGTGTGGATCCAGCCAAATTCGATAATGCCTACATCTCATAAATATTGCTCATAAATGAGTGAGATGATCATCCCTACGTAATGAATGGGTAGGTAAATTATCGAGATATGGCTGCACAATGTGCAAGATGTCATGAAACGCGTAAGATATATCTCTTTGAAAAGTTGCTCCGGCGTTCCTCAATCCAAAAGGAAATTTGTAGTAAGCAAGCATCCCCCATGGACAAATGAAATCCATTTTTCGTTGATCAGTAGGGAGTATGTTGATTTAATTGTAACCGGAAGAACCATCCATGAAGGAGAATATTTCACTGCCAGCACAATCATCAATGATTTGATTGATATAGGGGGTTGGATAATTGTCTTTAGGACAAGCTCGATTAATATCCCTATAATCGATACATATTCTTATCGTTCCTTTCTTTTTGTTAACAGGAACAATATTCAATACCCAATCTGTTAAGGGAATCGGATAAATGAAACCTACTAGAAGTAATTTCTCAACTTCTGCTTTAATAGCAGCAGCTTTTCGCAGATGTATTTGATGCAAACGTTGCCAGACAGGTTTAGCATCTGGGTAAGTTTTAATTTCATGAAAAACAATTGATGGATCGATTCCTGGCATTTCTTCATATGACCAGGCAAACACGTCACAGAATTCTTGAAATAGGGCTTTATAAGTTTGGAGTTCATTATCCGTACAGGAAGCACCTATATGAATGTTTTCAACAATTCCTGGTTTAATTGAAATGTCAATAGGAACCGTTCGAGAAATATTTCCAAAATTTAACTCAGAATTAGGATGTTGCAATGGATTATGTGGTTCTTTGACATAATCAGTAGTAAAAATAGATGAAAAATCATTTTCAAAATGATCAAGCTCAGGTAAAAACGAAGATCAATGATGAAGATCTTCCCATGGTAAATCATCAACAGACAAAATTTCACGAATCTGCTCATCAGTATGAACAAGCTCGGAAAAAGTTGTTGAATCTAAGTTTGATATTGAAAGTGATTCTCCATGGATCACATTCATTAGATCAATTTCAGTTGAACAAGATTTAGAAAATGATTGTACAGCCTGATATGCAGTTTCATAGGGACTAAAAGGCATCACATCACCAAATGAATCCACCTCAGACTCGGATGGTACAATCCAAGGATCATCAAAGTCAATAGTGTTTGATGAAATCATATGAATAGTTGCAGTAGAAAGCGATACGTTAGGAGGAGGAAAGGAAAAAGTTCCTAGTAAACCAGAATCTTTAACCAATCCTACCCCAACATCCTTGTAAGGGATAGTTGTTTTACTGACATGCTGGATACTTTCAGAAGAGGCTGGGTCGGATGAAAAATAAGTCAGCTAGTCTATGGTTACAATCTTTCCATTATGAGGAAAATTTATAAGCCGAAAGACCGATGAAACAACAACAGTCATAGCATAAGACCAACTGCGACCCAAGAGAAGGTTGTAATCCAGAGGGGCATCAACCACTTCCACATCTAGATTAATAGTTTTGCCTTCAACCCCTATAGTTAAATATGGTAGAATGCTAAAAGGATGGAACCCATGGCCATAAAAAGCCTTTAGAATCGTCGGGGATTGATTGAGTGTAGGAGAACCAAGCGATCTCCAACACTGGATCGACATAATACATGTAGAAGCTCCCTCATCAATTACAGTCCTAAAGCAAGGTTTGTTTTTTACTAACACTGGAATCTAGAAAGCCATTTGATGAGCTAGGCGAGGTGTAATATTTTCGAAATCGAAGATTATAAGGTTTGAATCCTGAATATCGACAGCTCCTATAGCCGGCAATAGTAATTTACGATGTGCTGTGCATGATTGCAGCACCTCCAAAGCCGACATTGCTAAAGGGGAAATAGCTAAGTCTTCAACAATGTTATAATTTTGAGCAGCTCTCGCATGTGGATTGAAATCTGACTTCTGAAGTATACCTTTATCAGGCAGTTTGATTACTAAGTCTGGGTTAGGTTTCTCGATTTGTAGCGAATCATAACTAGGAGTTGAAGTTGATGGGTTTGAATTAGAATATTCTGCTTCCTTACCACCAATAGGACTTTTACTACCATAATCTTGTGATCACGTCACAATCCTAACATGAGACATCATCATTATGGGTTCTTCTGAAGCATTTGAGGAAGAACCAATCATTTTACTATCTTGACTAGGAAAATGGTCCTTCAAGACAGCAGGTGTTTGAGAACCTTTGACGATTTTCGCAACCTCAACGCGATGTGGGCAATCCCTTGTAAAATGCTACCCGTAAAAAATGAGACAAGGATACCGAGGTTTACATTTCTCGTCAGTAAATTCAGTTTTATCTGATTTCTCTTTTGAGTTTTGTTTATTTTTCTTCTTCCCTTTCTTTTTACCGCCGGATTTTGATTTGGACGTAGATGATTCTACGACATGAATATCGGCAATAATTTTAGTGGAAGAGTCCCCTATCGAGGAATCTGGTAAAGTTATAATAGGAGAAGAATTCTTTGAAGATTTCTTCTTGCTTTTGGTGCTAACTGAACCAATCATACCATCAGTGGCATGAGACCCTGAAGGAACTATAGTTATTTGATTTTGTTTCGGAAGGTTGAGGATTTTTTCGTGTAAAGTACCTGACTGTGTATAAAAGAGGTCAAGGTACTAATCTTGAGCAATTATTTGCTCTTCAGTAACAACTCCTGCCTTAGCTACATCCTTAGTGATTTTAGGTAATAATGATTTAACAAACCATTCTGCTAAAATTTGATCCGGAATAAAAACTTTCACTAAACGTCGTCAACGTCGCCATTCATGAATATGGTCTGAAATATATGTGGATGTTGATTGTTTTAATGAAGTTAATAATTCCGTGCCATTGTCATATCTGACAGGAAATTGAAAATGAGTTAAGAATGAGGTGGCTAACTAACTAAAATTATAAAAAGAGGCTCACAGTAACTCAATGTACCACTTGACCGCAAGACCAATCAAAGTGCGTTGAAAAAGACGTAAGCGAATTGAATCATTTATAATGGAATTAGATGCACACCAGAGGTGATAAGTCATCACATGGTTTGACGGATCCTCTCCTGATTTACCTTTAAACTTTGGGATATCACTGGGCAACTTATTCGGCATTGGCGGCCAAAACGGAAGATAATTAATTGGATCATTCGTAAGGCGTGACAAATCAGGTAAGTCCAAAGTTGCAATAAATGGTAACTAACGGTTAGGGTCACGAAAACCCTAGGTCATAAGACCAGCCCCAGGAGGAGGATATCGAGGATAACTTGGAATTGGAATCGCATTTGGAATATTGTATCGTCCTGGAAAACCAGGATTAATCAGACCAAACTGGGGTTGTTGAGGTTGCTGATAAGTATATCCAAGGTACGGTTGATACTGGTAAACTGGGCATTGCATAGCAGGACCGAATTGGTACTGTCCCTGGTACAGTTGATAAGTGAATTGCGGCTGACTTGTGGCAACCGTACTTGGACCAGGTTTTCCTACAAGCATCTAAACCGAAGTCTGAATTGTAGGTCCCAACTGAGGTAAAGAGGCTTGAGGAGTTGATGCAAGAAAAGTAGAAACCAGAGCTGCCGATACTCCAGAAGTAGATGGGGTAGATTGAACAGAAGCTACAGTAGTTGCAACAGTCGTTTGAGGCAGAGTTCGAGGCGAACTAGGCCCAGACTGATGAGCTACATCAGGTGCAGAAGTTTGAATGGTAGACTGGACAGGTTGCTAGGTTGAACCATAAACCAAAGGTTGTACAGATTGAGATGACAACTGCACATTAGGTTGCAAAATCTGTTGAGATTGAGATGGATCCCACACCATGTTCATTCAGGGGTATGGAACCATAGAGGGTTGAGTATATTGAGGACCATAACCGGGTTGAGCATAGGGTTGATAACTAAAAAATACATTTCCAGCTCCCTGTACAAATGATTGACCAGAAGGTGGTTGGAAACCTTGGGTCGGGTACTGACCTTGAGGTTGATAACATTGAGGCACGTACTAAAACTGGGGTTGACTTTGAGGTAAATATTGATACTGGGGTTGACCTTGAGGTATGTACTGAGTCTGGGGTTAGCCTTGAGGTATGTACTGTCCCGAAGGTATGTACTATCCTTGAGGTTGGCCCCCAGGCGGTAACTGACTACCTTGAGGTTGCCCCTCAAGCGGTAATTGAGTACCTTGAGGTTGCCCCCCAGGCGGTAACTAACTACCTTGAGGTTGCGGATTTGGAATAGTACCAGACATCATAAGAATTCCTTCTACGCTCAGTGGTTGAGTTTCGTTATTACCAGTTGATCCCCCATGTTCAATGGGTTGAGGAGATGCTCCTGAAAAAGTACCAGTGAATGACTAATACCCAGAAGGAACAGAAGGACCACCATATAAAAATGTTTCCGATGATTGGGAAAACATGGATGACTGTTTCGACATATTCAAAGGAGGATAATAACCTCTAGGTGTTGGATGAAAAGGAATTCGAGGTGGTGAAAAAATAAGACCCGTATTTTCTAAAAAGTTGGTCAATGAGACGTACTAAGCGTCCCTCCTAGGTGGACTGTAGAAAATTGATTCACGCTCCCTAAGTTCTAAAGTTGGTTGATTTTTAGGGAGATTTATATCTTCTTCCGGACTAACAAGTTCTTCAATAGAAATGAGTCCCAAAGGAATATTTTGGGTAATGATCCTTCCTACCCTGGGTGAACTAGGACCACTAGAAGTTGGAGAAGCAAATCCTGAGGATGGAGTAGCAATAGGCTCAGTTTCAGGCTCAGAAATTTTAGGTGCTTCAGCTAATTCACTAGTAGAAGAAATACTACCAATAACTTTGGAAAATGAAATTAGTTCAGAAATATACTCTGTTGCTTGAACTTGATAATCAGGATGAACAATTAAAGAAGATTCTCTATCTTCCGGTGACCCAACTCTACTGTCACTAGGTTTTACAAGAGCTTGTAGCCCTTCAAGATGGCTTGGTGTATACTCGGGAGGTTGCCCCTGAAGTCTACGGGATTGTCTCGGTAATTCAGCCACGATTAAATATTTTAATTACTTCACACACAAACAAAGAAAATCTCAATAAAACCACCTAAAGTCTCTAAAGAAACAAACAATTGAATCGCACACCTAAAAAAAATCTAAGAGTTCAAACCACACACAAACAGTAACTTTCCGTACCAAAAACACTAGTTGGTGATGAAATCCAATGTCATAGAATTCAATACAGAAAGGGCAGCTGGAACAGTTACCCTGACAACCTGCTTAATGAAACAGACTGGCACAAGTTTCTTCACAAAACCGTCTCGAGTGAAGAGAACCCCCCAGAAAGTCCAAGTGAGTCTATTCGATGTCTGCTCTAGGTACAGTGGGATCTTCCCTCCACCGTCACCTTAGGAAACAATCCTATAGATTATGGCCACTAAGGTTAGCGACATAAACAAATATACCTGGGGGAACAATGTACGATCCGATACACACGCAAGGGCAGAGTAACAAATCTCAATCCCCTTGAAGGATCCTTGACATAATCCAAGGTTTACCAACAAGTGACCCCAGGCTCCTCGACAATGGTCAATCCGAGGTTTACTGTTTTTAATACGTGTATATCTGTTATCGTTCCCAATGAGGAAGGATTGATTACCTCACTGGTTCAGATATGACCTCGCGCTTGACTCCTTTAAGAGGAGCTTCCCAGAGCATACATGAAATAATTGGAATTTATTTCCTACCACAAGATATAGCTACTTGTTTGTTTTAACTATCTTGGAGAGTTAATTACTCCCTACTCCAAGGTACTAGCCTAAGCTATGTTGGTGATAAGAGCCCTAGAAATAAAAAGATTGCTAGATCAATTTTTAATTTAAGCGTTATTTTTATGGGTTGTTGCTTAAGTCAATAGGAATGGAGATGAAACTTTATGGTGTGAAGACTCGACTCCAAAAACACTAAAAATGCACCTAAGATGATAAACTATTCTTTTTCTTCAATGAATTTTTAGCTAAAAGAAAGAGTTGAGAATGCAATTCTTTGAAGAACAAATCTTTCCTTCAACATATAAATGAAAAGAAAAATATTTTTGTCTTTTTCAATAAACTCAAAACGAGACTACTAATTATGCTCACGAAAAAATCCTTTTCTTTTTCAACACTCAAAAACTACAGAAAAAAACTTCTTTCAAAAGAGATTCTATAATTTCTAGAAAACACTCAAAACTATAAAAAACTATCTTGAGATCTAAAAACTTCTAAAAACCTAATGGAAATAAAAGATTCAAATATTTTTGAGGATGTTTTACTTAGTTATTCAAAAACTAAGGATTAATTCATTCAGAATAACAAATTAATAAAAAAACAACCAGCTATGTTTTCTTTTATAAAAATGAAATTCAAAACAATCAAACAAGTTCGTTCAAAGCTTTGCAAAGAGAAAACAAGATCTACTTCTCAGCAAGGGTAGATTTCACAAATTAGTCAGAGTCATCAAGAAAGCCAAAAAGACTAGGGTAATCTAAGATTTCTTAGGCTTCTAATCTCTGAGTCACTAAAAATACCAAGCAAAAATCAATCCAGGCACGCAAAACTTCTAGAAAATCACCTAAAACCAAAATGCCAATGGAACTTACTTACAAGAAATGTTTGACAGGACACATGCAGATCTGGGTAGAGACTAAAAAGCGTAAATAAATCCTAAGCTTAAGTGGACGAAAACAATTTAGGTTTTTCAAGAAGTTTGACAGGGTCCGCAGGCTTCCAGTATAACCAGATGCGGTACCGCTCTGTGTAGTAAAGTAACAGTGCAGGGATGTCCGCACTGTGTTACAAATAGAATGTGTGGTCCTCTTCAAAATTTTGGAAAAAACAAAATATACTCCAGATCCTTAAAAACTACCCAATCCCACACACATCAAGAAAAAACCAAAAATTTCTCAAGTCAAAGAAAAAGGAAAAGCAAAATCCAAATTCCAGTCCCGAGTATGGTCCCTAGTGGAGTCGCCAATTTGTCGACCGAATAAATCATTCTTGAGGACAAGACCAATCTCCCTAGTATCAACAGATATCTGGCGACAAGTAGGACACGCAAATCTACCTTTCTCTAAATATATTGTGATTTATTAATAAAAACTAAGAGGTGTTTTAGACCCTACCTTAAGTCCAATGCTAGTTTGTGGCAGCCACGCTTCGACCGTCCGAACAAGTTTCCTTTTGAGAACCTGCAATCGCAAACAAGCACACATCAAATAACACTCGCATAGCTAATATAATAAATCATATTCATCATGGTGATCAAGGAATCCATGAAATAAACCATAAAGCACAGCTTATTGAGAAAAATAAACTTGATTGTATTAACTTTGAAAATAGAAGAAGTTTACAACCTTTGGTGCCTTGATGTTGTACAAGATCCTCCCAGGGTCCAAGCAGGAATCTCCTCTACTTTGACAAGCCTCACAGTCTTCCCAATGAGATCAAAAAGATATGTAATCTCTCCTCCCAAGCTCAATTAGGAAGACTAAATTCCAACAACATTTCACCTCAAAAATATTCAGCTTTCAACCTCCTCAGTAACCAGCCCAATGCCTCATTTTATAGTGCAAAGGAAGGAGGTTACAGGTCCACCTATGAAGGGATAGAGTCCTCCTTCAAAGGGATAAGCTCCTCACATCAAGGGGTTAGCTCCTTAAGGCATGGGATGCATGAACCTTAAAGGAGCGAACTTGCCACCTCAAGATTCCCTCTAGAAGCTTCCAGAAATGACTCAAAGTGAGTTTTTAAGAATGTACTTGAGCCTTTTTGACTTTCACAGGGGTTCGCACCCATTGCACAGAGATAGAGCAGTCAGGTACGCAGGGGACATGACTAGTAGGTGCGGGACCGCAGGTAATGCTAAGAGAAAGTGTGAAACTAGAGTTTTAGAGACTTTTAAGGGCTTTCTCTTATTTTTCAAGGTTTGACATGAAGAACTAAGGTTTAAGACTTGCAAAGGAGGAAAGTATGAGTGGTGATAGACTCACACTGATTGTAGAATGTCATGGTGACAACATTTAGTGCAACAGGGCTATGCTGCCATGCGGGTATGCTGGGAGGTGACCATTGGTGTCACTGTTTATGACAAGATGTCCAATTTAAGGCAACAAGGAGTGGGAAGTGGGTAATTAAGACACGAAATCAGAGCTAGATTTAGGATGATCTGCAGCCAATATTTCATTAATAAGCTAAATAAGGGGGGAATGGTCGAATTTGAATTCAAAAGGGCCTATAAATCACCGGTGGTTATCCACCGGACAACCCTTGGCGTTTTGAGAATTCAGTTATTGCGTTATCAATTGAGTATGGACCCTACAAATTTAGAGGTTCTGAGAGCAAGTTCAGTGTTTCAAACATTGTCGAAGGTGACGCAAGACTTCCTAAATAGAATGATGTCGACAACCAAGGGATCCGTGTAGAGCCCTATACCACCGGTGGGGGATGCACTCGAAATTCCAAAATCACCCCAGACACCGAGGCCCAAAAAGTATTCATAGGCAGTAGGACCGGTCCATATGTCTCCATGGAATCCACGGTTTGGTAAATTGTCTATGGAAGACAAGGCCAAGGTTGTTAATCTTGAGACAGATGACGAGGAGGAGGATCTCCAACCGTTGTAGAAGAGACCAAGGCAGGTGAAGAAATGGAGGAAGACATTCAGCCCATGCGCACTGCAGCAAAACTGCCCAAGTATGTCCCTCCATGGAAAGGAAGAGTAAAAGTGCCCAAAGATTTGGATGTCATTAAGAGAGCACCCCAAACCCCACTCCTCCCAGAGGTAATTCTATTTGAAAGTTCAGTTCTGGGTTGTGTGCCCACAATGAAATTTGAAGATTGGGACCTCACAAACAATGAAAATTTCCCACATTTGGAGACTACCCAACTCATGAAACAGAGAAATGAGGGGTCGGTTACAACACTAGAGCTGTGGAAATGGCTGCGCAGTGTGGAAGAGGCCAGGCTAGTCCACCCTCAATGGATTCCACACTTTCACCGAGAACCAATCACGATCTTTGTCATTAGGCAACTGCTTTGCCTGGTGCACGATGGGTACTTGCAGTTGGAGGAGCCTATTCCCATCACGACAGAGCTTATTCATAGGATTTCTCAGCTTCCTTGTACAGGAAGCGACCGCACAGAAATAGATGGAAAAATTGGATATTTGGCGCTCGTAGAGGCCATGAAAAAGAAATACAAGTTGGAGAAAAATCAAAGGGGCTACGAAATTAATAGCATTAAAGATAAAGGGATGTGCATAACCACCCATCTGCTGGTAGAAAAAGTGATGAGAAAATTCCGCGAGAACGAGGTACCAGTGACAGTCATCACGCTGGCCGAACAATGCGTAGAAGGGGTACAGTTCAACTGGGCACAGTTCCTCTGTGAAGAATTTCTAACGAACTGCAAGGAGGCCCAGAGTAGGGTAAGACTTTCCACTATGCGTGGTTGCTCTTATCCATATTTTTGGTTGCAGAGAAATTTCCTGAGGGTAGTCAGTTTCCTCCTTTTGATCAGGACTTACCAAAGGTGGAAAAATACATGTTTCTCTAGGCAGCAAAGATCTTTTGGATACTCATGGAGACAAGTGTTCGGATGTGGATCAACAAAAGGCCTCGCCTATCCCCCATGGTGTAAGATAGTCTGTGGAGGTTTGCAGACTTTAAGGTGGATATGCACAATGTGTATATCAAAGCGCAGAAGGATCCGGGGAAAAACTAAACCAAAATCCCTTTCATCGCGATCAATGACGTTGTGCTCGACTCATGGCCACCTGAGTGGCATGCCCCGGATTTGGCAGTTTGCGAAGAGAGAGTGATACAAAAATAGAAGGATGCCACCAAGCTGTTGGCATAATAGAAGTGCAATGAGCAGTTCGCCGAGGAGGTAAGGGCTTCCCACGAGGGAGCGAAGGGCACCGCAGAATAGACCAAGGCCGTTGAAAAAACAACAGCAGCACTAGTAACTGGGGCCACCACATCATAGGAGGAAAGAAGCCCAGACTTGACCTCATGATAGGGGACAGATGACACGATGAAAGGTGCGGACCCAAGCATGACATCTACACAACTAAAATGGCCACACCGTACGGAACGAACAGGGCCTAGAAAAAAGATCAAGTCTTCCAAATTGGATGGAGAGCCTATTACACTGATGAAGGGTGACCTATACGATATCAATGACACAATTCATGAGGTCACTAGGGAAGCACTCTAGGAAGCAATGACGGAGTAGCAGACTATTTTGGGGACCCTCAGGGCACAACTGCAGGGACTTCAGGTGCGGCCCCACAAGAAGGAACGGTCGTTACCTACAGTGCCACAGGTACATTAGCAATAGAGCAGTTGTTGTGGGCCAAAATGGCTAACACCATCATGCTGCCAGAAGGAGCACTAACTGTAGACAGCATGGAGGACAGAGCCGCAGTGGGTCAGATCAAGGGACTTGGCCTAAACTTGGCTGCCCTTCCATGGGATATATTATACCAGCTGCAGGACGGAGTGACAGCAGAACTCTACGCTAGGGAAGGATGCACAGTGCAAATGCTTAGTGAACAATGAATCAACATCGAGTAGCTTAGCCTACAACGTGATGAAGTGCTGGCGTAGAATCAACAGTTGGAGCAAATAGTAGAGGAAGCATGTCACCACGCCCTAGAGCTAGAAATTACGATAGACCTACCAATAGGAATGCGGATTCACAAATTGGGCAACGGATTCTACGAGGAAAAGGAGGAAGCAACAAGGATCTAGCTGGACCTCAACCTTCAGATTACTAAACTACGATTAAAGATGTAGTCATCCGCGCCCCTAGAATTTAGGAACAGTGCGCTGGCACTATCCAAAAGAGGCTGGAGGAAATAGGACAGGCAGTGCAGACCTGTACCACTATGCTTGTTATAGACATATTTGGGCACTGCAACCCCAAACTCATATGTCCATAAACTAAGGGCTCCTTAAGTCCCTAAAAGTGTTGCTTCACACCCTAAAGGATCATGGTCAACTGATTACATCATTTCCTAGAAGTTCCACCTGAAAAACTACTAAGAACTAGCCAAAACTGGACCATACAAACTGCTCCATGGGCAAGGTGTGATGCATACTGACTGCCTAACTATCTAGGTGTGATGCATACTCAAATGGCCTTATATGGGGTGTGATGAGTGAGAATAGAAAAATGGAAAAGACAGTTTGCAAGGTGGATGATCATGGAATCTTCCAGAAACTTCTCCTGTGACACTTACCTCTCTAAGTTCACCCAGGGATGAGTAAGAGATCATGCAATCTCCAAGTGGAATCAAGAACTATCAGTGGAATGACACTAATCAAAATCCCAGAGCTGACTCACACCCTTGCAAGACATCTATAAATGGATCCCTCATCTAAGAGATCTACAAGGCTGGAATTTTGTATTTTGTAAGGAAGTGTTGTTGGTTTGCTGAGAAGAGACATTACACTGTTGGGTGATTTGCTTGTTCATGAGGTGAAGAGGGCTTCTACAACTGGAAGCATGATGTTGGATCAGATAGCTGGGTTGTAATCCTCTCTTGCATTACTATTAATAAAGGTCTTTGAGTTTTCCTCCATATGATCTTATACTTCTGAATCTTGTTGTTTATGAATGCAATTGTATGGTCAATGTGTTTCTGATTCCGCATTGTTTATGATGTTTTAGATAGAGATGCTTTGATAGTTTGTTGTTACATTGACTCTACAGGTACTCTTTGAAGTGGACAAGTAGGAGAGGAGTCACAAATTCTATCAAGTAAAGGATAAATCAAGCTAGGATCAAAGCAAGATATCCACGTTGGTCCTCTTTTCTTCTCTTCCATCTATCACACTTAAAGGAACTCTTGAAAAGCTTTTATTGTTTGTTTCTAAGATAGCTACCCGTCTTAGTGGGACTAGCAGTTTGAATCGACACTAGTTTTCCCTGAAGCAATGTTGGAAGAATCCTTCAAGGTCCTCACTTCCTTACAGGAGGACCCCACCATACAACATTTGGCAACAGAGGCTCAGTAGCTTTAGATACAATATGATAGTGTGCGTGGGATGGTGCAGATAGTAGTCCTGAACCAGCGGCTCGTGAAGCTACAACAGGCGAAGGCATTGAAGGAGAAAATGGATGTAGCGTGCCAAAAAGAGGAAGTACTTAAATCATGGGTCCAAACTTGCATTGATGAGGCCTTCCTCATCACCGCGAACATTGAAAGAAAGCTCGTACAGAAGAAAGTAATGCATGCATTAAGATAGGGATTTGCACCTAACAACAAGTATTCAACTGAGCGAGTAGAGCAGATCCAGCAGACGACAGAGAAATGCGTTGTGGACCTTCATGCAGCCCAGATATAGTTGGAAGGGCTCCGTGCTAGGATCACCACACAGTGACTTGGGATGAGTCACGATGATTTTGTGGGGGGCTTGTTGGGTAGTGGATCCCCCCACAACATGTTTTTGGGGCTTAAGGCCCGAGTTTTGGTCAATGTCATGTAAAGGCTCCATGAAGTACGGGTGTGAAGCATGAAAGTCTAGGATGATTCATAGGGTTGTCCACCCTACAATAATGTAATTTAATGTAAGGTTGTGTTGGCCTACCCATGGTCCACAGGCCATGGGATTGTATAAATAGAGTGAGGCTCTAAGTGTAAAGGAAGTTTTTGGGGAACAAGTACATAGATAGATGCAAAGGCATGGTTAGAGAATAGAAGTGGATCTGAAGCATATTGGGTCATAGTAGTAGGAAGAGGCTTTGCAGATAAGTGCGTATATGCGTAGTAGAGTCTGCAGCTGAGTGCGCAGGGCGGAGTCAGGTCTGTACTTGAATTGAACTTTAAAATATCATTAATAAAGATAAGATTGGATTTAGAATATTGTGCATCTGGTCGTGAATGTATATTTTTGATATTATGCATTAAGTGTTATCTATTTATTTATATGCATGCACTTGATAAACACGTGTCTGAATGTTTATGTATGAAAATATTCTAAGTAATTAGCAAACAAAACCTAATTAAGGAATACTTGGGTAAGCAACATGGGTCGCGCTGTGGTTAGATCTATGTGAAGTTAGTAACACAGGACGTAACGCACCCACAGGTGCGCGTAGCCCAATAATCACTAAGGTTGGATCACATCCCTATCATCGCATATTAGACATCCCTAGGGTGTGGAAACTTGGTTCTAGCACCCTCCCATACTACGGTTGAGACCTCAGTCCGCGCTCCGCAAACTGTTGCTGAAAGGGCTAGTAGCACTGGGATTTTCTTGGCTAAATCACGTCTGAACCTGGTTCAAGCCCCACTAAGTCAACATATGGTCACTTTATTCTTTCTAAGTTTGGTGGAAAAAGCACTAGTCAATTGATCATGATATTTCAATTCCTCAATTATCTGGAAAAATGTAAGAAAACCTGCACTTTCAAATGATTTTCTTATGAAGGGAGATGATAATATCTCATGGTTTGAGGTAGGTTCATGTCTAATGACATGTCCTCCCCTATGATTCCTTTGTTAATAGGTTTCAAATCCCATGTCAACACTTAGCTGTTAGGATAGAAACTAGGGTTTTGAGTGTAGGAAAATAGGGGATTTTCAGTAGCTGTGAGGGTGTTTACGGAAATGAGGGGGATAGGGAAATGGAAAAAATCTAGGAAAATTGGAGGGATAGTGAAGAAGCTTAGGAAGCTAGGGAAAGTGGAATTTTGGGATTTGGGTGAGTGGAAGGGTTCCAAACAAAGAAAACATAGTCTTGTAGCTTAGAAGGTGTAGTTTATCTAATGTTTAGGTAGACTTGATGAGTTTTGAAAGTGGGTTTGATGGAGGGTGTCTAGGAGGGTGTTTTTAGGATAGATGATGATGTACAAGCAAATGGATACAAGTTTTAGTAGGAATTTGACATAAACGTGATGAAAACCTTGCTAACTATATTCAAAAACCCTAGGAGGTGGACATGAGATATAGCAAGCATAGTTGAGAGAATGAGAGAGAGTTGAGCCTTAAGATAGACCACCGACCTATATTATAAGTAGCACATTGTTAAAATTATGAAGGAAATCACTGCAAGGAGCTCACAACCTTGGGGAGATGATGGAGCAGTTGCCTGGTATATATGTAGTAGAATAGAGTTATTTCTACAACACTAGTTTGAGAACTCGATTTATGGATGCAAAAAACTCTCCTTGTATGACAATCGTGCCTTGTTTATATGAGATGGAGTGTTGGAAAGTGCAATGGTAAGATGGAGAGTGACTGAGAGTGAGTGATGATCCTTTATAAGTTGAGAAAATCTATTTTCCTTTGCAAAATGATAGTGGACCCACCATACCAATTATAAATTGGACTTGACACTTCAGCTTCATGATCTTATGATTACATTTCATTTAAGAAAATGAAATAAAAAAAATAAATTTAAAAACCTTGGTTATCAAGTTTATCGCTGCTATTCCTCATAAAATGAAATTTAATGGTAAAAAAGACCAATTTTCAGAAATTAAACATAGTGACGTAGTGGTGACCTAACATAGGCTTATTAGTTGAATTATGGACAAAATTATTATGGGAATCTACTAACAATGATTTGACTTGACCAAGATGGTATCTTCTGACCATAAGACTAAAAGGAATAGTAGAGATCGGCGTTCCTAATCGGGGATCAGTTTTTTATTAAAAAACTCTTTGAAACTATAAAAATTTCACCTGAAACCTTAAAAATAACTATGTTAAAGAACATTTGATCACTGGTGACTGATGTTATCACTCAAGAAAAAATTCATAAATTTTGAACATCAGTTGGATTCCAAAGGATTGATGTTAGTATTGGTCTAGTCTTTCCATGGTTTGACTTAGAGTCTAAGACCTAGAAGGGAGCCTTTTTGGTATTGTCAAATAGGGTCAACACTTTGGTTTTGCCTATCACTGGTCCAACATCACACATAAATTTCCATGTGTCAAACTTGTGTCAAGGTTCTCATGCACTACGAAACTACCTCAGAGCTTTCTTAGCACAAAACCTAGAATTTTCACTGAACAAGGAGTTTTCGTAGCACGCTACGAAACCCCTGAAAAAGCCTGTTTCTGCATAGAAGACTATGTTTTCTTCTTTTACTAGTCAACTTCCAGAAGGGTTCCTAAGAAGCTGAGAACTCAATTCTGAAAACTGAAAGAGGCTTTTCTTCCTAACATACTGGACTACAAAAACCCTCTTTCAGTTTCTTCAAATTCATTTTGAGGTGGGAGGAATTTATGGCTAAACTTGTGCTATGAAACTGCTGTAGGTGCAGTTTTTCACAAACAGACTTTTACACTTTTACACGTTTTTTTCAAGGATAGATTCTGGACAGCTGGAGTATTGTTTTAAAAAACAAAGAGAGGTTTTTGTTCTAGACATCATGGACTAAAAAAACCTCCTTCAGTTTCATAAAATATGTCATGGATGAGAAGATAAAGGCTCTGTCCCACGTGCTAATTTTCAAAGATCCTGAACCTAAAAACAGGGAAACATGTTCCCTAATTCCTAGGGTTTATCATCAGCAGCAAGGTGACAACGTGGGAGGCTTCATCAAATTCGAATTCATGGAGTTATAGGTGTCAAAAGGAATGTTTAATTCCTAGATAAGGTTGTTGTAATCATAATGAGGAGTTACACTCCTAATTGTTTTAGGTCTCTAGAACTGCCAGTTGGCAGTCAGTTACATTTAATAGTTAGTTTTAAGTGTCAATAGGTGTCATAGTAGGAAGAATTTGAATTCCCATCATGCTGGAGGAGGAATCTGATATATTTAAAGAGCTCTATATATAGGAGAAGATCTAATGTACAAAAGGTTGGCAATTTTCAAAGAAACAAGCACATTGTGTTATGAAAATCATACTTATGAAAACAAGAAAGAGCATACTTATGAAAATCATATTACAACCTCCGAGAATGATGTAGAGATGTAGCACACTTGTCAGTCTTTGGATCATAATGAAGATGAAAATAATTGCAAACACCAAGAAGAAACACTGGAAGAAATTTTTTATAACCCTCAGGCGGAGGAAAACGTTGATCATTTATGTAATTCCTTGTAGCAGATTACTTCAAAGAATGATTATAATAATGAGGAAAATTACATTGTTTGTGGAAATCATGCACAAAGGTAGTTGAATAACTTAACAAATAAATTTTGTGTGGCTGAGAATCAGTTGTCTGAAGATATAGAATGTTATGAGAATCATCAATCTGATCATGTATTCTGGGATCCTATAGCTAGATACATGGAAGTGTTTTACTCTCCAGTGTTTCAGTTTTTCTATGGAGATCAAAGGCATTTCTAGTGGTAGTGGTCATCACAATATCATATTTGCGCTAAACTCCGATGCAGTCAAAAAACTCAAATATCAGATAAGACAAATGATTGGCTACATTGGAAATTTCACATTGATTGAGCTGAAAGAAGTTTGCAATTGATAGGGTAGGTAGGTAGGAAAATGCAAATAAGCTCAAGGTTGACTGAGCATTTTTTATTAGATATAGATTTCTTTCTCCTACAGTGATCATCAAGCTTAAGGCTGAGGTGAAGGCCCAAGTAGCTTAAAGGGGATGTTTGTCAAATAAATTTTTGTTTATCATAAGAGGATGAAGTAATGGACCTGCAAGTTCTTAGTGTACCACAAGGGCACGCTATCCCAAGTGGAGCCACTATTATCACTCAAGAAAAAATTCCTAAATTTTGAACATCAGTTGGATTCCAAAGGATTGATGTTAGTCTTGGTCTAGTCTTTCCTTGGTTTGACTTAGAGTCTAAGGCCCAGAAGGGAGCCTTGTTGGTATTGTCAAATAGGGTCAACACCTTGGTTTTGCCTATCACTGGTCCCACATCACACATAAATTTCCATGTGTCAAACTTGTGTCAAGGTTTTCATGCACTACGAAACTGCCTAGGATTTTTCGTAGTGAAAAACCTAGAATTTGCACTGAACTAGGAGTTTTTGTAGCGCGCTACAAAACCCCTGAAAAACCATGTTTCTACATAAAAGACTTTGTTTTCTACTTTTACTAGTCAACTTCCGGAAGGGTTCTTGAGCAGCTGAGAACTCAATTTTGAAAATTGAAAGAGGTTTTCTTCCTAACATACTAAAATACAAAAAATCTCTTTCAGTTTCTTCAAATTCGTTTTGAGGTGGGAGGAATTTATGATTAAACTTGCACTACGAAACTGTTGTAGGTGCAGTTTTTCACAAACAGACTTTTCCTTTTTTACACATGTTTTTCAAGGACAGATTCGGGACATCTGGAGAAGTGTTTTAAAAAACCAAGAGAGGTTTTTGTTCTAGAAATCATGGACTAAAAAACCTCCTTCAATTTTGTAAAATACGTCACGGATGGGAAGATAAATGCTCTATCCCACGTGCTAATTTTCAAAGATCCTGAACCTAAAAACAGGGAAACATGTTCCCAAATTCCCAGGGTTTATCATCAGCAACAAGGTGACAATGTGGGAGGCTTAATAAAATTCGAATTCATGGAGTTATAGGTGTCAAAATGAATGTTTAATTCCTAGATAAGGTTTTTGTAACCATAATGAGGAGTTACACTCCTAATTGTTTTAGGTATCTAGAACTGCCAGTTGGCAATCAGTTACATTTAATAGTTAGTTTTAAGTGTCAATAGGCATCATAGTAGGAAGAATTTGAATTCCCCTCATGCTAGAGGAGGAATCTCAGTTATGTAAAGAGCTCTATATACAGGAGAAAATCTAATGTACAAACGGTTGGCAATTTTCAAAGAAACAAGCACATTGTGTTATTGTATGTGACTGTATGTTTTCAGGGGAATACAAAGAATTGCTTTCACTACTCAGGATTCAGAAAGGGTTTTTATATTTGATTTTCCTCATGGATTCCTTCATATAATTACTTGCAGTGGTATAGACACATGTTACCTAGAATTCATTGATGATGCTCTAACTTTCTTCATGTGTTTGTAGGCTGTGTTCTTTACATTATATCGTTGTTTTGCTTTTATGTTAAAACCCTCTATGCCCTGACTTCCATGTGAAATTGATCTTGCTGTTGTACTGAAACACACTTTGAATCCATAGCCCAATGGAAGTTTGTTAATTGGTATTTCAACCATTTATACATTGTTGTTCGAATTTTCAATGGAGTTAGCCATCTAATCTTCAAAGTAAAATCTTTAACCCAGTGAGAGAGCCCTCTCAGGTTGAGGAGGCTAAGCCTCATCCAAAAGTTGGTTTGAAAGAGTTACTCAAAGTCTTCCTGATCAACAACCTATTAGGGGTTGATTTTTTGATAACATTTTGCTGCGTCTACCGGGAGCCTAAAGTCTATTCATTACCAAAATAAAGAAGCTGAACTTCTGAAGGTAGCAGGAGCTCAGACATCTTTTCGAGGTTGCAAAACTACCTTGGTGACTCCACTGTTAGAAGGTTAGTACGTTGATGAAATTTCAAGATGAGTTCCATTGCAAGAATGAATACCAGGTATGCTCCTATGAATCAGTCGCATATCCTTGGTTTTCCAAATTCTATGCCAAAGGTTGATTGGTTAGATGATCTTCCAATATTCAAAGATGAAAAGAAAGACAATGTTTCTCTTCATTTGGTTAGGTTCCATATGCATGTACGCAGTCTTAAGGTTCATTTCCCTGAAGATTGTCTCATGAAGATGTTTATGACAACTTTATAAGGAAAAGCATGGTCTTGGTATAAAAGCTTGGAAAGTGGTTCATTATATTCTCTTGCTGATTTCCATGATGTATTCTATGACATGTATAAAGAATGTCATCCTTCCTTATTGCTGGTAAAAAATTGTTGTAAACATTCTTTGAGTCTTATTCAGTATTTGGGGGATTTTTATGATGATGATGAATTTATGGATGAATAAATTTTAGAGGCTCTTCATAATAATACATTTCAACAACTAAAAGAAAGGATAATATCCCAAGACATGCAACATAGAAATCAGCGAGAGCATACTGATGAAAATCATATTACATCCTCCGAGAATGATGTAGAGATGCAGCAGACTTGTCAGTCTTCGGATCATAATGAAGATGAAAATAATTGTAAACACCAAAAAGAAACACTGGAAGAAATTTTTTATAACCCTCAGGCAGAGGAAAAGGTTCATCATTTATGTAATTCCTTGCAGCAGATTACTTCAAAGAATGGTTATAATAATGAGGAAAATTACATTGTTTGTGGAAATCATGCAAAAAGGCAGTTGGATAACTTATCAAATAAATTTTGTGTTGTTGAGAATCAGTTGTCTGAAGATATAGAATGTTATGAGAATCATCAATTTGATCATGTATTCTGGGATCCTATAGCTAGATACATGGAAGAGTTATACTCTCCAATGTTTCAGTTTTTTTATGAAGATCAGAGGAATTTCCAGTGGCAGTGGTCATCACAATATCATAGTTGCTTTGAACTCTGATCCATTCAAAAAACTCAAATATCAGATAAGACAAATGATTGGCTACATTGGAAATTTCATATTGATTGAGCTGAAAGAAGTTTGCAATTGATAGGGTAGGTAGGTAGGAAAATGCAAATAAGCTCAAGGTTGACTGGGCATTTTTTAGTAGATATAGATTTCTTTCTCCTATAGTGATCGTCAAGCTTAAGCCTAAGGTGAAGGCCCAAGTAGCTTAAAGGGGATGTTTTCCAAATAAATTTTTGTTTATCATAAGAGGATGAAGCACTGGACCTGCGAGTTCTTAGTGTACCACAAGGGCACACTACCCCAAGTGGATCCGCTGTTATCACTCAAGAAAAAATTCCTAAATTTTGAACATCAGTTGGATTCCAAAGGATTGATGTTAGTCTTGGTCTAGTCTTTCCATGGTTTGACGTAGAGTCTAAGACCTAGAAGGGAGCCTTGTTGGTATTGTCAAATAGGGTCAACACTTTGGTTTTGCCTATCATTGGTCCCACATCACACATATATTTCCATGTGTCAAACTTGTGTTAAGGTTTTCATGCACTATGAAACTGACTAGGATTTTTCGTAGCGCAAAATCCAGAATTTGCATTGAACTAGGAGTTTTTGTAGCGCACTACGAAACCCTTGAAATCACCTATTTCTGCATAAAAGACTCTGTTTTCTGCTTTTACTACTCAACTTCAAGAAGGGTTTCTGATCAGCCGAGAACTCAATTTTGAAAACTGAAAGAGGCTTTTCATACTAACATACTTAACTACAAAAAACCTCTTTCAGTTTCTTCAAATTCGTTTTGAGGTGGGAGGAGTTTATGGTTAAACTTGCGCTACGAAAAAGTTGTAGGTGCATTTTTTCACAAACAGACTTTTCCTTTTTTACACGTGTTGCTTGACAGATTCTGGATAGCTGGAGAAGTTTTTTAAGAAAACAAGAGAAGTTTTTGTTCTAGAAATCATGGACTAAAAAAACCTCCTTCAATTTCGTAAAATATGTCACGGATGACAAGATAAAGGCTCTGCCCCACGTGCTAATTTTCAAAGATCGTGAACCTAAAAATAGGGAAACATGTACCCTAATTCCTAGGGTTTATCATCAGTAGCAAAGTGACAACGTGGGAGGCTTCATCAAATTCGAATTCATGGAGTTATAGGTGTCAAAAGAAATGTTTAATTCCTAGATAAGGTTGTTGTAATCATAATGAGGAGTTACACTCCTAATTGTTTTAGGTCTCTAGAACTGCCAGTTGGTAGTCAGTTACATTTAATAGTTAGTTTTAAGTGTCAATAGGTGTCATAGTAGGAAGAATTCGAATTCCCCTCATGCTAGAGGAGGAATCTCAGTTATGTAAATATATCTATATATAGGAGAAAATCTAATGTACAAAAGGTTTGCAATTTTCAAAGAAATAAGCACATTGTGTTATTGTATGTGATTATATGTTTTCAGGGGAATACAAAGAATTACTTTCACTACTCAGGATTCAGAAAGGGTTTTTATGTTTGAGTTTCCCCATGGCTTCCTTCATATACTTACTTGCAATGGTATAGACACATGTTACTTAGAATTCATTGATGATGCTCTAACTTCCTTCATGTGTTTGTAGGCTATGTTCTTTACATTATATCTCTGTTTTGCTTTTATGTTAAAACCCTCGGTGCCCTGACTTCCATGTGAAATTGATCTTGCTGTTGTAGTGAAACACACTTTGACTCCATAGCCCAATGGAAGTTTGTTAATTGTTATTTCAACCATTTATACATTGTTGTTCGAATTTTCCATAGAGTTAGCCATCTAATCATCAAAGTAAAATCTTTAACCTAGTGAGAGAGCCCTCTCAGGTTGAGGAGGCTAAGCCTCAGCCAAAAGTTGGTTTGAAAGAGTTACACAAAGTCTTCCTGATCAGGAGCCTATTAGGGGCTGATTTTGTGATAACATTTTGATGCGTCTGCTGGGAGCCTAAAGTCTATGCATTCCCGAGATAAAGAAGTTGAACCTCTGAAGGTAGTAGGAGCTCAGACATCTTTTCGATGCTGCAAAACTACCTTGGTGACTCCACACATCAAGTAACAAATTAGAAGGTTACTCCACTGCTAGAAGATCAGTATCTTGATAAGGTTTCGAGTTCCATTGCAAGAATGAATACTAGGTATGCTCCTATGAATCGGTCTCATATCCCTGGTTTTCTAAATCCTATGCCAAATGTTGATTGGTTAGATGATCTCCCAATATTCAAAGATGAAAAGAAAGAAAATGTTGCTCTTCATTTGGTTAGGTTCCATATCCATCTATGGAGTCTTAAGGTTCATTTCCCTGGAGATTGTCTCATGAAGATGTTTATTACCATTTTAAAAGGAAAAGCATGGTATTGGTATAAATGCTTGGAAAGTGGTTCATTATATTCTCTTGCTGATTTCCATGATGTATTCTATGAGATGTATAAAGAATGTCGTCCTTCCTTATTGCTGGTAAAAAATTGTTGTAAACATTATTTGAGTCTTATTGGGTATTTGGAGGATTGTTATGATGATGATGAATTTATGGATGAAGAAATTTTAGAGGCTCTTCATAGCAATACATCTCAACAAATAGAGGAAAGGATAATATCCCAAGACATGCAACATAGAAATCAACAAGAGCATACTTATGAAAATCATATTACATCCTCC
Source organism: Pinus tabuliformis (assembly GCA_031772625.1). NCBI lineage: Eukaryota > Viridiplantae > Streptophyta > Pinopsida > Pinales > Pinaceae > Pinus > Pinus tabuliformis. The sequence continues at coordinate 345,407,530 of CM062812.1, forward strand.
GAGAATGATGTAGAGATGCAGCAGACTTGTCAGTCTTCAGAACAAAATGAAGATGAAAATAATTGCAAACACCAAGAAGAAACACTAGAAGAAATTTTTTATAACCCTCAAGCAGAGGAAAAGGTTCATCATTTATGTAATTCCTTGCAGCAGATTACTTCAAAGAATGATTATAATAATGAGGAAAATTACATTGTTTGTGGAAATCATGCAGAAAGGCAGTTGGATAACTTATCAAATAAATTTTGTGTTGCTGAGAATCAGTTGTCTGAAGATATAGAATGTTATGAGAATCATCAATCTGATCATGTATTCTGGGATCCTATAGCTAGATACATGGAAGTGTTTTACTCTCCAGTGTTTCAGTTTTTCTATGAAGATCAAAGGCATTTCCAGTGGCAATGGTCATCACAATATCGTAGTTTCTCTAAACTCCGATGCAGTCAAAAAACTCAAATATCAGATAAGACAAATGATTGGCTACATTGGAAATTTCATATTGATTGAGCTGAAAGAAGTTTGCAATTGATAGGGTAGGTAGGTAGGAAAATGAAAATAAGGTCAAGGTTGACTGAGCATTTTTTAGTAGATATAGATTTCTTTCTCCTACAATGATCATCAAGCTTGACCCTGAGGTGAAGGCCTAAGTAGCTTAAAGGGGATATTTGTAAAATAAAAATTTTTTTATCATAAGAGGATGAAGCACTGGACGTACGAGTTCTTAGTGTACCACAAGGGCACACTATCCCAAGTGGAGCCACTGTTATCTCTCAAGAAAATATTCCTAAATTTTGAACATTAGTTGGATTCCAAAGGATTGATGTTAGTCTTGGTCTAGTCTTTCCATGGTTTGACTTAGTTTCTAAGACCTAGAAGGGAGCCTTGTTGGTATTGTCAAATAGGGTCAACACTTTGTTTTTTCCTATCACTGGTCTCACATCACACATAAATTTCCATGTGTCAAACTTGTGTCAAGGTTTTCATGCACTACGAAACTGCCTAGGATTTTTTGTAGCGCAAAACCCAGAATTTGCACTAAACTAGGAGTTTTCGTAGCACGCTACGAAACCCCTGAAAAAGCCTGTTTCTGCATAAAAGACTCCGTTTTTTGCTTTTACTAGTCAACTTCTAGAAGGGTTCCTAAGAAGTTGAGAACTCAATTTTGAAAACTGAAAGAGGCTTTTCATCCTAACATATTGAAATACAAAAAACCTCTTTTAGTTTCTTCAAATTCGTTTTGAGGTGGGAGGAATTTATGGTTAAACTTGCACTACGAAACTGTTGTATGTGCAGTTTTTCACAAACAAACTTTTCCTTTTTTACACGTGTTTTTCAAGGATAGATTCTCGACAGCTGGAGTAGTGTTTAAAAAAAAAAACGAGAGAGGTTTTTGTTCTAGACATCATGTACCAAAAAAACCTCCTTCAGTTTCGTAAAATATGTCATGGATGAGAAGATAAAGGCTCTGTCCCACGTGCTAATTTTTGAAGATCCTAAACCTAAAAACAAGGAAACATGTTCCCTAATTCCTAGGGTTTATCATCAGCAGCAAGGTGACAACGTGGGAGGCTTCATCAAATTCGAATTCATGGAGTTATGGCTATCAAAAGGAATGTTTAATTCCTGGATAAGGTTGTTGTAATCATAATGCGGAGTTACACTCCTAATTGTTTTAGGTCTCTAGAACTTCTTGTTGGCAGTCAGTTATATTTAATAGTTAGTTTTAAGTGTCAATAGGTGTCATAGTAGGAAGAATTTGAATTCCCCTCGTGCGGGAGGAGGAATCTCAGCTATGTAAAGATCTCTATATATAGGAGAAAATCTAATGTACAAAAGGCTGGCAATTTTCAAAGAAACAAGCACATTGTGTTATTGTATGTAACTGTATGTTTTCAGGGGAATACAAAGAATTGCTTTCACTACTCAGGATTCAGAAAGGGTTCTTATGTTTGATTTTCCTCATGGCTTCCTTCATATACTTACTTGGAGTGGTATAGACACATGTTACTTAGAATTCATTGATGATGCTCTAACTTCCTTCATGTGTTTGTACACTGTGTTCTTTACATTATATCTCTGTTTTGCTTTTACGTTAAAACCCTCTATGCCCTGACTTCCACGTGAAATTGATCTTGCTATTGTACTGAAACACACTTTGACTCCATAGCCCAATGAAAGTTTGTTAATTGGTATTTCAACCATTTATACATTGTTGTTCGAATTTTCCATAGAATTAGCCATCTAATCCTCAAAGTAAAATCTTTAACCCACTGAGAGAGCCCTCTCAGGTTGAGGAGGCTAAGCCTCAGCCAAAAGTTGGTTTGAAAGAGTTACTCAAAGTCTTCCTAATCAGCAGCCTATTAGGGGTTGATTTTGTGATAAAATTTTGGTGCGTCTGCCGGGAGCCTGAAGTCTATTCATTCCCGAAATAAAGAAGCTGAACTTCTGAAGGTAGTGTTAGATACCTATACCAATAGGTTTCATACTTCATGATTGGCAAAGAAAGGTCCAAATATGCTCTGCTTTGATGATGCAAAGATCCCATATTTCCAAGAGAAGACAAGGTGTGTATATAGCTTGATATGGACTCAATTTTGATGGATGGTCCAACAGCCTAATCTGGATCATGCCATGTTTTAAATTTTCAGTTGTAGAATAGAGAAAGAATTCTGTCCAAACTGTTTAATCTTGGCAGACAAGTAGCTTAGGTAGAGAAGTAAGGCTCCCAACTGCTTAATATGGGACCTTGGAAGCAATAAGGGTAGCATTAGATAGAAAATCAAAAGGAAAAAGCCAGAGAAAAGAAAAGGCAAATAAGGGTCTGCAAGTCTAAATGCACCCTCCAAGAAGAAACAAAAAATGCTAGGCAAATAGATGGGTAGGCAGATGGGGTTGAAGAACTGTCCTTCGTTACAATTGGAGGTGTGCTAACCTATTTCACAAAGCAAAATCAATGGATTGAGAAGATCTTCTTCTCCATCAGGTTGCAGCAAAACAAAGAAGCATGTCTAACTTCCCAATTTTCCCCTTTCCCATTCATTACTAACATCCCCTCATCAGTTGAGATTCATGGAAGAATTGGTGGTTTTATGGTGGTTCTTAGTCCTTTAAAAGCCACATTTCTTGTCTAAAATTCTTTTCATTTTGATCTACTCCCTAAGCTAAGTTATTTTCAAATAAACTTAGTAATATCACCCCTCATCCACTCTTTCATCCACATTAATCCCTAACTTCTATTATATAATTCCCCTATGTTGCCCTTTCCCTACTATTATAACACCATGGTGTATAAACCCCCAAGCATTGTATAAATATCCCTCCCCTTGGCATTATAGCCATATGTCCTCTGTCAGGGATCAAATGGACATCTGGTCAGTTTGAGAAACCTAAGCCTTACCCCCCTTCCCCCTTCTGAATCCATTTGACCCATTAAACCTTCATTTGCTAAGAAAAACTTATGAAAAACCCTTTTTACCCATAACCCGCTTCATTTGCAAAAAGCGCACAAATACCCACTTTTCCATTTTATCCAAAGTATCGGCGCGGTAATATTTTTATTTCTATTTTACATTGAAAAACCATATAAACCCGCCGAAACCCAAAGTCCCGCTGGGCACGCCGTTCAAAAGAAAATAATATTTTATTACTTCCCCGCTGCCGTATCGTCCGCACTATTCAGCGACCCGTCAACCGTCCGATCGGGTGCCTTTGATCGGACGGCCATTATGCATATCGGGTTGGGCCCGACGTCCGAAGATTAGCGCCCGAGAAACTGTCAGAGGGTGACGTCAGGCCTTTGCCACGCGTCGCCCTCACAATTTCTCGGGTCGCCCTCTGACAAAACCCTGACCGTATCTAAGGCAGTCCGAGAAAAAACCATTACCGCTTATCATTTACCGCCGGTTCTGCTATGCCTGCGTCATCACCACGTCGGACCCACGTCAGTGCCACCCCGCCGTCGCGTCAGCACTCTTGTCCGCCCCTACGCTGATATGTCTGCCACCTCATTATCCCCGTGGACCAATCACAGCTTGCCACATTACCCGGTGACATCATGCTGACGTCATCCCAAAAACGCGCCAATATGCCAAAAATCCATATTTTAGCCAAAAAATGCGTGTTTTCCCACTTTTGCCAAAGCAACTATTGTCATTCCTGCATGCATTTTACGACCAAATCAGCGCCAACCTGCACAACTCGACTCTGAAACCGTGGGCGCCTCCGTCGTACCTGCATTTACAACTGTTATTGACAATTCGCAAGGTATTTCTCAAAATTGTTCCCTGCACCTGGTTTTATCCATATTTCTGCAAGCAAACTGTTTAAGAGAGTGTAAAGCACTGAAATCACCATTAAGCATCCAGTAACCTGCACTCATTTCCAACTAGCGAGGCAATAAACCTTCTGCCAAGCCTGCATTTGACAAAATTGACCTGAATTCACAGGTAGTTCGCGCAGTCGTGAACTAGAAACCTCCATTACATAAATTCACCATAGAAACACTCTAGTCAGTCCTACTACTGTTTTAATCAGTCCTATAAACGGTATTTCAATTGCTGTTTGCTCAATTCGCCCTCTGTTCCCTACAATTCACATTTACATTGTAAAGAAACTCCTCTGCGTTGTTTTGCTCACTCAAAACAGTTTACATACAATTCAGAAGCCTTACTAGCCATGGAAACACCAATAGCCCTGAATATCCAGCCTCTGAATGCCCCTCAAAGGGAGTTAGAATGGAAAGCCCTGGGAGATGTAGATTATCAGATGATAGACTGGTTCCCAATGGGTTCTAAGTTTAATATTCACATGCTAAATGAATTGAAAGCCCAACACCTTGGCGGAGCAGATATTTTAGGGATTTGGGACTCAAATTTGCCCATTTGCAACCTCCCTCAAATCAATGCCCTTCCAGACTTGATCCACAGATGCCAGGAATGCTATGATACATGCCAAAGAGCTGTTCTCAGTCCTACAGGCTCAATCTTGTTCCATATCACCCCAGAAACCATAAATGAGATGCTGCATTTCCACTCGGCAAGGCCATTGACCCCTCTCTCCATGCTGGACTTAGTAAAGAAGGGGAGTAATTTGTCAAGTGCCCAGATCATCAAAATTAATCAGTTATTCATACAGCCAAGCTCTGAAACTATGAGAACTCCTCCTATTGGATATCACTACCTGAATGGCTTGGGCAGAATGCTGGTGGATTTGATCAGCTACGTCCTGGGGTACAGGGGAATTGAGGATGTTGATGACACTATAATGGCAATGCTGTCCATATTTTCTCCTAGAAAGCCTCCAGCTGTACACTATGACTATGCCACATATATTGCAGAAACGATCCATGAACAGCTAATGAATCTACAAAGGGAAAGGGTGTTCAGATACACCTCATACATCTACCACTTGTTCTTGTATTATCAACCAGACAGTTTCTCCATTCCCCTCAAGAAACTTAATGCCCAGGGGAATCCAAGGTCAGTTGTGTTTTGGACTTCAGTTTTTCATGATGTTTCTAAATCACCATACACATACTGTGAATTCATAGACCTATTCATTCACCCAGCTATGACATTGTTGTATGGTGTCCCTCCTCCAAGGTTGACTGATGACATGCAAAGAGTTCTCCATCTCTCCAAAGCCTACAGCATTGGTGATTGGTATTTTTACCAACACCACACAGTAATCAGAATATATGGCTGTGAGTTGGACCCTTACAGGCTGCCAAGGTATGTCCCTATGAGACTTTTTGCCCTAGAATACTTCAGGCAGTTTGGAAATGCAGATTGCTTCCATTTCCAAAGTAGGAATAAGAAGGTGCAGCTGAAGGTAAGGAACCAGCTAGGCCCTTTTCTATACAATAAAAGAGAGGAGGGATGGAAAGAGGCAGATATGATCTTAGAGGGCTTCAAATTGCAAACCAGTTTCAAATGGACACCTTATGACCCTAATCATTTTATCTCCCTTAGAAGGATAAAATACAAATTGGGTAACTATTCACATGTTAGGCTACCTCATGTTGAAAAGTATGCCAATTCTTTGAGCTGGAAAGAGGGCACCCTAGAAGAGCCAATCTCTAGAGAGCAGATGCTAGAGAGAGAGGCTAGGAATATTCAAAAAGAGGCTGACTTGGAAACTTGTGGACAGGTTTCCTTATCATATCAAAGGCAACTTGGAGTAGCCACCTCATCTTCAACAACACATCAGCAAGCTGCCATGGACACTCAACAGACATCCAGCAAAGGCAAAGAAAAGCAACTGGAACAAGAGCAACCACCTTCCATGACTGAAGAGCAAATAGAAAAAGAGGTGGAACAGCAAGAAGGAGTGCAACAGCAGAAAGTACATCAACAACACTAGCAACAACAAGAAGAACAAAGACAGGAGCAGCCTGTGCAGCAAGAGCAGACAGTGGAAGCCCCAAAATCCACTGAGCAACAGCCACAACAAACTGTGCCTCCAAGGCAAGAAACATCAGCTGAAGCATCAATCCTCCAAACTCCACAAAAGGAGGATACAAGCAGGAAAAGGGACAGAGAGACTCCCCTTACAACATCGACAACTTATGGGGAGAAAAGACAGAGAATGAATCCTTTCTCAGAGGAGGAAATGCCAATGGGACAGTCTCTGGGCATGGGCCCACCTAGCAGGGAAGCATCCGCAAGTTCCTTCCAAGAGGAACAGAACAGAACAGTGGGAGGAGAAGTCAGCTCCTCAAGCCAGCAGAGAGAAGGTGAACTGAGCATCAAACAGCAGTTCATTGACATAAAGAGGAGGAATGAGCCAATAAAGATACAACTATACAATCATTTGTTGAAAATGGCTCCCACTAACCAGCAAAGACTAATGTCTGTGTATGATGTTAGTGAAGGCAAAATGATCATGAGTCATTTTTTGCTAGCTGTAGCACAGCCCCAGTCCCCTGCAGATTATATAAGGACCAATCTTGAGGTCCTTGCCAAGGACATCCACCCAATGGACAAAATTGAGTTGCACAAACAAACAGGTGAGATGGTGTATGCCTCCTTGGCAGACCAAAAATTGGATAATTATAGGCTAGAAAATAGCCTTAATAATACAGCTGCCCAACTTGAGTTGGAGAGGGCATCCTCTCAAGCAAAGGACAACAGAATTAGGTCCTTAGAAGATATAATCATAGAAATTGGGCATGATCCCAAGGATATCAAGGGCATACAAGAGATATTGAAGTTGAGGGATGCAGACATGGAAGCTTTGAGGAGAAAGATCAAAATTCCAGCCACAATTCACCCTCAAACAGATGAAGTTTCCCAACAGAGGCATGATCAAGATGCCACAGCTTTGCTGGTGTCTCTATATAAGCAGCTAATCCAGACTCAAGAAAAGCTGGGAGAATCAGAGGCTGCACAGGCAGCATTGCAGGCAGCTTTGAAGCAAAAAGAAGAAGGTCAGACCTCCCAGCCTCCTCCTGAAATAATTAATCTTGAGGAAGCTGCTCCAACTATTGTTCCTCCTCCTCAACAAACAGGACAGGCAGCACCATCCACCTCAGCACCACCACCAACAACAGAACAGGCCCCAAGCCTGGACATGCAAAAGCTGAGAAATGAGATCCAGGCCTTGGAAGCACAAATGACAGAATTAAATGAGGCCAAGGAGAAACTAACCAAGGTAAATGAAAGATATGACAAATCCAAGCAGACTGTGGCAGAAAAGGGCAGGGAAATAAAAGCCCTCAAAGATAGGATAAAGGAGCTAGAGAAGGAGCTCCAACTGGATAAAGTAGTGGCTGAGATCAAGACAGTGCTATGGGCCAATATTGGCCAGTCAATTACTGACCAATGGTAGTATATTGAGACAATTCATGAGCAGCTGGAGCTCATTGCAAAAGCACAGAAGGAGATTCAGAGATCAAGGGCAGCTCTAAGCAATATGCCTGAAGTTGCCACCAGGATGATCAATGTGCTCAATAATAGAACAAGTGCTCAGTTAGCAACTATGGAAATTTCTAACAGGACTGAGACTATTTTTTTGATAAAGAGGGTCCTTACACTGAGAAACTTAGTGCAGACATTAGAGAGAAGGACCCAAGACATGCAGACCGAGGTGAACAGATTTATGGACAAATTTGTGGTATTACAGAACAGAGGTCTCCCTGGCTTACTGAACAGTGCAGGAAGACTGCTTACCCATGAGAAGTATACCAAGAGGGTCAATACATTCGCCACAAGTCAGATTACTGAAAGGCCCAGCACCTCAGAGGAAACAGGGCCAGCTACAGGACAAAGTCTCTACAACAGGGTAGAGAATCTATTCTTTATAATGAATGAAATTACACACCTGTTTGAAGTGCCTCCTAACTTCTATAAATACACAGAGGCAGATGAGACTATGGATGCAATTCTTAGGCATCAACTGCCCACTTAGGAATGGTGGACTAAGGCAATACAGATGATCTTATAGATCAGGAAGCCATTCACTAAGTTTTTTTTATCAAAAATACAAGGTGGCATGCACAGGAAAAGTTAATAAAATCAGCATGCATAAAAGGTGAAAGCTGAGCCAACTCAGCAGAACTTTCGGCCAGCAGGTCAAGATGGACAGCTACAGGTGACAGGGCTGAAAAGTTACAGCAGAGCATCCACGAAAGTGCATTTTCCAGCATTTAAAGCAGATCGTTCCAACCGACTCAGTGGCCCCCAAAGGCCAAAATATCTTCTGACTGATAGAAATGAACATTTATGTTGTATTAAAGGCAGCAATAACTTTTTATCTGCTGTTCTGTACAAAGTTGGTGAAATATTTATTTCTCAGATGACTCAACGCCTTAGATATTTTGTATTACCGTTTGTATATATTTGCCCCTCGCATAAGCTTGCAGGGGTTGTTGTTGATTTCTTTTGAAGAAGTTCCTATGCTGTAATCTTTGCAGAGGTTTATAATAGAAGTAATGGAATTTCTGAAGTTCTGAGTTGTTTGAATGCGTTCATGGTGTTTGTTGAAGTTGGCAGGATCCCTGTGCATCTCATATACAATAAGTTTTCTGTAACTCTCTTCGTTTTGTGTTTCAGTCTTTTGCAATCCATAAATATTTCTAAGTTCTAAGTATTTAGCAGCAAAGAAAAAGAATAGCCTTCAGGATTTATTCATGCAATACCCTGAGCTCAATCTATGTTGTTAATGAATGTTTTCCTCAGTTATAATCTTGATAAGTGTAATTCTTAATTGCTACACTTTCAGAATATATCTTTCACAGTGATCCTTTGTTCAGGAATTCAAGTTTGCTCTTGAGCAAAATATTTCACTTTCACAGCATTAGTTTAATGGAGAATTCTTAATTGCTTTCCATTGGCTAAACATGCATCATCATACATCATCACTTAAGCTTTAAATTTTTTTTATTGGGATACCCAATAGGCCCTGCAGTCTGAACATTCCCACTGAAGCATTTCAAGCATTTCACAGCTCTAGACTCCATTGCCCAAAGAAATACAACTGTCTAGACATTACATCTTAGGTATTGAAAGACATCCTTCAGCCAAAACATAAACAAAAACCTGAGCATAATAGCTAGCCTAAAATACTATCATAACAGAGCCAAATCATAAAGAGAGAGCCCTCTCTGATTACAGTTTGGCTAGAAACTGTAATCCAAAGATTGGTTAGTGGTTACCCCGGCCGTATTCCCTTGGGAGTCATAGGGAACAACCTGGGAGATAACATAATTGGCAACTCCACTGGGGATCAAGCATAATTTTCAAACCATTGTCTATCCATAGACAGTGGTTCCAAAAAAGCTTAAACAGTCCCTTAATCAATCCTAAAATATCTTAAAAAATACCAAAAACAAATTCAGAAGCTGGCTCCTAAAAGGGAAAACAGGCACACTAGGTCAAACCCTGACCCAAATCCACCAGCTGTGTTTGAGAATCCTAATATAATCCCTAGAATCATTAGGAAGCAGCAAAGGCAGGAAAATCCTACTGATTTCACTCCTGAGACAGCCCACCCTGAACCAGTTCCAACCCCAATCAAGGTTCTATTTAGGTCTACCCCTGTCTCCCCCAGTTCACCATCTACATCTCAAAGCCCTCCTTCCACATCTCCACCCACTGCACATATCCCCTTGAACAACACTCTAGGTGCTGCTACACCTGTTACCCCTGTGGTGCACACCGTTCCTTTTATTCCAGTTGCTCTTGTAAATCCCCCAAACCTTGTGAATATGGCTAACAGATATGCACCCTTGCAGTTACCTGCTAATGCTCCAGCTTTACCTCAAGACTATCAATCCAAGATCTCGTATTTTGACTCCACTGGCCCTTTCACAGCTATTCAGCACGCCAAAAGAATGCAAGACCATTTTGAGAACTATGAAATCGATGATGACAGTGTGAGAATGAGGATTTTTGTCCAAAGCTTGACTGGGGATGTAAGAACTTGGTTTAGATCCCTGACTGTAAATACCATCACAACTCCTGATGAGCTTTATCAAGCCTTTACTAGTAGATGGGAGAAGAAGAAGGATGCTCTGCACATACTTGGTGAATATGACACTATCAAAAGGGGTCCCCAAGAGACTGTTTTGGAGTATTGTGCAAGATTCAACAATGTATATAACGCAATCCCACAAAATTTAAGACCCCCTCCTGATTTAGCCTTGTACAAATTCCCTGATGGTTTTGACCCTGACATGGCATATCAATTGAAGGAAAGATCCCCTGAAACCCTTGAAGAGGCTCAAAAAGTTACTGTCACAGTAGAGGCTAACCTGATTACCAAAAGAAAGAGGGCAAGATTGGAAAAAAGAACCACTTTTAAAGAGGAACCCTCAGCTTTTGATCAAAAATTGGATGCGATACTCACTGGTATGAAGAGACTGGGTGACAGAGTAGAATCAGTTGAGAGAAAGTCATCATGGGAAGAACCACAAAACAACCCTCCTAGGAATCCAAATTTTAGGAGAACTCAAAACCCAAATGTTGGCAAGGCCAGTGCTGACCAAGACATAAGACCCCCTTTCCAAGAAAACTATGCTGAAACTTCCACATCAAGTGAACCCAATGAAGATTCTCAGATTAATTTAATGGGTCTAGATGGTGAAAGTCAAGTCTTTTTGACACAAGAAGACCATGAGGATGAGGTAATCAAGCTATTCCCAATCAAACCAGGTGAGTCATTTGACTTCAAACAAGGCTATGACACAGCTGTTTATGAAGTCCATAAGAAATACAAGCTAAGGAGCAGAACTGTAAATGTAACACAGCCTGAAAGGATAAAAGATAATCAGCAGCCCAAAAGAGCCATAGTTACAGAGCCAAATGACCCAACAGATGCACTTGCAAAAGAAGTAACCATTGAAGAGATCACTGAACTAGCTCCTTCAAAACAGCAGCCCAGGGCTGCATCATCCTTGCACCCTAACCCAAGTGTCACTCCTCAAGAGATGAGCAAGGAGGGCAACCCTCAAAATCAGGATAAGAATCAAGAAGAAGAGTTAGTGAACAAGGAAAGAAGTTTCGTCCACAGCCAAAAGACCCAATCCGAAAAACCCTTTGACCTAGAAACTGAAATTAGTAAATTAAAGATAGCAATTCCTCTCTCAGAATTGGCCAAACACAGCATCTACAAACAACAAATCAGGAAATCCCTCCAACTTACTAGCAACAAAGATGATGTTAATGTGTTGGATGATACCCCAGAGCTACTTTTTGGCCCAGAGGTGGATGAAAAGACAGCAGGTGCAGGCATTTTACCTTTCTATGTCAGCTTGCATGTTCATGACAAGATATTACACAATGCAATGTTTGACTCGGGTGCCTCTCACAACCTGATGCCCAAATCAGTCATGGAAAGACTAAACCTAGATATTACCAGACCATACAAGGACCTGTTCTCCTTTGATTCCAGCCAAGTCAAGTGCTTAGACCTAGTAAAATATCTATGTGTTTCTCTTGTTCAGTACCCAAACAAAACAATTATAATGGATGTGGTAGTTGCTGACATCCCACCCAAGTATGGGATGCTGTTATCAAGGTCATGGGGGGCTAAACTTCAAGGTTCCCTACAATTAGATATGTCATATGCTACCATCACTATTTTTGGGCAACCAAAGAGATTGTACAGAGAAACATTAATGAAATACATGGTCAGCAGTGAAGAAAAGCCTCAAAACTTTCCCATATATGTTGTCCATTCAGACATAGACTCATACATTCTCTTCAATGATAATACAACTCTCTCAGATAATGAGGTTGAACCCAAGACACTCATACAAGAGGAAGACACTAATGAGCAAACTGCTACCCAAGAAACAATGATTAAGCAAACATTAAACACAACTGCTGCTCAAGAAAGCGAACAGGTTCCATCAAGTGAGGAGACTGCCCTAGAAAACAAACAAGATGGAAAACCAGAGCTTCGACTCACAATTCCAACACATAAGGAGGTCATTAAGTTCTCCCTGGAACAAGAGATCCTATGGTTCCTTGAATTTGATGGGTCAGTCAACAAATTAGGGGCAGGAGCTGGAGTTTGGATACATAATAAACAAGACAGTCATGCATAAGGCCGAGCCTATAGACTGAATTTCAAGTGTACTAATAATATGGCAGAATATGAAGCTCTTTTACTAGGCCTTAAGCTAGTAAAGTTCTTACAAGCCACAAAAGTCTCAATTATGGGAGATTCGGATTTAGTCATCCAACAAGTGAAGGGAAATTTTGTCACCAATGACAAGAGACTGAGGTCTTATAGGTCTGTTGTGGCTGAAATATTAAGCTTCTTCTCTGAATTCCAAATCACCAAAATTTCTAGGACCCATAATCTTCATGCTCATAGTTTAGCCACATTTGCAAGTACTTGCAAGCTGCCTTTTGAGCCCCAGCATCGCTTTACAGCTGAGGTAAAGCACAGACCTTCTGTCCCAAACAATGTCAAAGACTGGCAGGTATTTGAAGATGATGCACAAATAAACAACTTCTTGACCTTGCAACAAGAATTTGCAGGACTAAATATTGACACTGAAAGAGCAAGTCAATCACAAATACCTGAAAGAGCAAGTCAATCACAAATACTTGAAAGAGCAAGTCAATCACAAATACAGTTTGAACAGACTCACCACCCAATATCACCCAAAACAGCAAAACAAATGCTAAATCCAACTATTTTCAACAAAGAGAACATACAACAAATTCAACAAACCAATCATGAGGAAATAGCTGTGGTAGAGGCTGAAATCATAGAGTTGAAAGACAATTTTCTCCCAACAGGCCTAACTCCATTAGAAGACATCTTTGACTCAAATGGCATCCCTAGAAAACCAAAAATGCAGCCCCTAAATATAGCCATTGAATAATGCAACATTGGCACTATTGATAAGCCCAAGATAATAAAGCTATCTGCATCTCTGCGTCCTGACCAAAAACCCAAATACATTGACCTTTTCAAAGAGTTTCAGGATGTCTTTGCATGGGGTTATGAGGATTTAAAATCCTATGACACCTCCGTTATCCAGCATACTATCCCTCTCAAGCCTAATCAGAAGCCATTTAAACAAAAATTGAGAAGGATTAATCCCATGCTCCTCCCTTCAATTGAAAAGGAATTGCAAAAAATGTTTAAAGCAGGCATCATAGCACCAATCAGGTTTTCTGATTGGATTTCAAATTTGGTCCCTACAAGAAAGAAAATTGGTGAAATAAGGCTTTGTGTGGATCTTAGGAATTTGAATCAAGTATCCCTCAAGGACAATTATCCCTTACCCAAGATGGATCACATTCTCCAAAGAGTGGTAGGGGGCTCAAGGATTTCATTACTTGATGGATTCTTAGGCTTTAATCAAATCTTAGTACACCCTGATGATCAAGACAAAACTGCATTTACAACCCCATGGGGAACTTTCAAATATGTAAAAATGCCTTTTGGATTGAAAAATGCAGGGGCAACGTTTCAAAGAGCAGTGGATATTGCTTTTGCCAAAGAGATTCATGACTTCCTTGTCATTTATTTGGATGACCTCACACCCTTCTCAAAATCTGACCAAGAACATTTGAAACACTTGAGACAGATCTTCTTAACATGCAGGAAATATGGAATTCCCTTAAATCCCAAGAAGTCTCTGTTTGGCCTGGAAGAAGGCAAATTGTTAGGACATATCATTTCAAAGGATGGCATAAGAATCGACCCAGATAGGATACAATCTATCTTACAAATGCCCCACCCAAGAAATATCAAAGAATTGCAAGCATTCTTGGGAAAGATCAACTTCTTGAGAAGGTTTATCCCAAACCTAGCAGAACTGATCAGATTACTGAATAATATGCTAAAGAAGGATTCAAAAGTGAAATGGACAGTTGAAGCAAATCAAGCCTTTGAAGGTATAAAATTGACCCTTACCCAAACCCCAGTCCTAACCAATCCTCAATTTGACAGGGAATTTATCATATTTTCTTTTGCTTCCCAACACACAATTGCTACTGTCTTGTTACAGAAAGATGACCAAGGAAATGAGAAACCCATTGCTTTCTTTAGTAGAGTTCTTAGAGATGCTCCCCTAAAATACCAAATCATGGAGAAACAAGCTTATGCTTTGGTCAAGGCCATCAAAGAATTTAGGATTTACATCCTCTATTCACATGTTATAGCTTATGTACCAAGTCCCATTGTCAAAGACATTCTCACCCAAGAAAATTTAGAGGGCAAAAGAGGAAAGTGGATTGCCAACATTTTGGAATTTGATATTGAGATAAAACCTACAAAACTAATAAAAGGGCAAGGTTTGGCCAAACTAATGACAGAAGCAAACTTCCAAGCCTTAGACATCAACCAGCTGGACAGTGAACCGGAGCTGGCGACTCCAAAGATCAATGTAGCCTTTGAACAATCCCCTTGGTACTCTGATATATGTTATGTATTGCAAAACCTGTGTGCTCCACCAGGATTGTCCAGAACTAAGTGTAGGTTCCTAAAAATGAAAGCTTCAAGATTTTGTGTCATGGAAGGAAATTTACTTTGGAAAAACCATGAAGGGATATTGCTAAACTGCTTAATTGAGGATGAGACTAACAATATCATGAAAGAATTTCATGCAGGTGACTGTGGTGGACACTTGTATTGGAAGTCCACTGTGGATAAAATACTGAGGGTTGGTTACTATTGGCCTACCCTGTTCTCTGATGTTAAAAAGTTTACTACATCATGCCATAAATGTCAAGTGTTTGAGGGAAAGAGAAAGTTACTACCACTTCCCTTAAGGCCTATTGCAACAGAGAGACCTTTTCAACAATGGGGCTTGGATTTCATTGGGGAAATTCATCCCTCATCCTTAGGCCAGCACAGATGGATTCTAACAGCTACAGACTATTTCACTAAGTGGATTGAAGCTGCTCCATGCAGACAAGCAAATGATTCAATAATCATTCAGTTTTTGGAGAATAACATATTGGCTAGATTTGGCTGCCCTGACAAAATAATAACAGACAATGCTGCTGCTTTCAGATCTAAGAAGATGGTGAATTTCTGCCACAAATTTCACATTACCTTGGGCCATTCTACTGCATACTATCCCCAAGGAAATGGCCTTGCTGAATCATCAAATAAAAGCCTGGTGAACATCATAAAAAAGGTGCTGGAAGAAAATAAAAAGAACTGGCACAAAAAGCTTGTGAATGCCTTATGGGCAGATAGACTAACAACCAAGAGATCAATTGGGGTCAGCCCATATGAGTTGGTTTATGGATTAGAAGCCAAATTCCCTTCATCACTAGGAGTTCCTATTATGAAACTTCTTCAAGAAAGCCAAGCTGAACCAAATGATATGCAAAGAAGGATCAATCAAATAATATGCTTGCAGCAAACTAGAGATCAAGTCTACAACAGAGTTCAAGTTTTACAAGAAAAATTAAAGAAGGCCTTTGACAGAAGGACTAAGGCAGAAGATTTCAACATTGGTGACAAAGTCCTCAAGTGGGATTCAAGAAGGGAAGATAAAGGAAAACATGGAAAATTTGATTCCCTTTGGAGAGGACCGTTTGATGTCCAAGCAGTACAAGGAAACAATACTTATTTCCTTAAAAGTCTTAATGAAACTGATTTGGATAAAGGTCCTATGAATGGCAGGATGCTGAAGCACTATTTTGACTACTACCCATAAGTGCAGTCTAAGTCTCCATTGTACATATTCAAGAGTATATATTACTCTCTGTAGGGTGTAAAAATGCGGTTTCTCAAGTTCTATTAACTATCAGCAAAAGGCAAATAGGATCAGAGATCTACCAAGATGGGAAGAGCACAATTTTGGCATTTTAAAGCAGCATACTGCAAGTATTGGTGAAAGCAGTCAAAGGCCAAGGCATTCTGACCTGCTGTTCTTGGTCTTTCTAATGAAAAACCATCCCCATGTGGAGCCACTGTTAGATACCTATACCAATAGGTTTCATATTTCATGATTGGCAAAGAAAGGTCCAAATATGCTCTACTTTGATGATGCAAAGATCCCATATTTCCAAGAGAAGACAAGGTGTGTATATAGCTTGATATGGACTCAATTTTGATGGATGGTCCAACAGCCTAATCTGGATCATGCCATGTTTTAAATTTTCAGTTGTAGAATAGAGAAAGAAGTCTGTCCAAACTGTTTAATCTTGGCAGACAAGTAGCTTAGGTAGAGAAGTAAGGCTCCCAACTGCTTAATCTGGGACCTTGGAAGCAATAAGGGTAGCATTAGATAGAAAATCAAAAGGAAAAAGCCAGAGAAAAGAAAAGGAAAATAAGGGTCTGCAAGTCTAAATGCACCCTCCAAGAAGAAACAAAAAATGCTAGGCAAATAGATGGGTAGGCAGATGGGGTTGCAGAACTGTCCTTCGTTACAATTGGAGGTGTGCTAACCTATTTCACAAAGCAAAATCAATGGATTGAGAAGATCTTCTTCTCCATCAGGTTGCAGCAAAACAAAGAAGCATGTCTAACTTCCCAATTTTCCCCTTTCCCATTCATTACTAACATCCCCTCATCAGTTGAGATTCATGGAAGAATTGGTGGTTTTATGGTGGTTCTTAGTCCTTTAAAAGCCACATTTCTTTTCTAAAATTCTTTTCATTTTGATCTACTCCCTAAGCTAAGTTATTTTCAAATGAACTTAGTAATATCACCCCTCATCCACTCTTTCATCCACATTAATCCCTAACTTCTATTATATAAATCCCCTATGTTGCCCTTTCCCTACTATTATAACACCATGGACTGTATAAACCCCCAAGCATTGTATAAATATCCCTCCCCTTGGCATTATAGCCATATGTCCTCTGTCAGGGATCAAATGGACATCTGGTCAGTTTGAGAAACCTAAGCCTTACCCCCCTTCCCCCTTCTGAATCCATTTGACCCATTAAACCTTCATTTGCTAAGAAAAACTTATGAAAAACCCTTTTTACCCATAACCCGCTTCATTTGCAAAAAGCGCACAAATACCCACTTTTCCATTTTATCCAAAGTATCGGCGCGGTAATATTTTTATTTCTATTTTACATTGAAAAACCATATAAACCCACCGAAACCCAAAGTCCCGCTGGGCACGCCGTTCAAAAGAAAATAATATTTTATTACTTCCCCGCTGCCGTATCGTCCGCACTATTCAGCGACCCATCAACCGTCCGATCGGGTACCTTTGATTGGACGGCCATTATGCATATCGGGTTGGGCCCGACGTCCGAAGATTAGCACCCGAGAAACTGTCAGAGGGTGACGTCAGGCCTTTTCCACGCGTCGCCCTCACAATTTCTCGGGTCGCCCTCTGACAAAACCCTGACCGTATCTAAGGCGGTCCGAGAAAAAACCATTACCGCTTATCATTTACCGCCAGTTCTGCGTCATCACGACGTCGGACCCACGTCAGTGCCACCCTGCCGTCACGTCAGCACTCTTGTCTGCCCCTACGCTGATATGTTTGCCACCTCATTATCCCTGTGGACCAATCACAGCTTGCCACATCACCCAGTGACGTCATGTTGACGTCATCCGACCTTGACCCCACCTAATGACGTCATACTGACGTCATCCCAAAAACGCGCCAATACGCCAAAAATCCATATTTTAGCCAAAAAATGCGTGTTTTTCCCACTTTTGCCAAAGCAACTATTGTCATCGCTGCATGCATTTTACGACCAAATCAGCACTAACCTACACAACTCGACTCTGAAACCGTGGGCGCCTCCGTCGTACCTGCATTTGCAACTGTTATCGACAATTCGCAAGGTATTTCTCAAAATTGTTCCCTGCACCTGGTTTTATCCATATTTCTGCAAGCAAACTGTTTAAGAGAGTGTAAAGCACCGAAATCACCATTAAGCATCCAGTAACCTGCACTCATTTCCAACTAGCGAGGCAATAAACCTTCTGCCAAGCCTGCATTTGACAAAATTGACCTGAATTCACAGGTAGTTCGCGCAGTCGTGAACTAGAAACCTCCATTACATAAATTCACCATAGAAACACTCTAGTCAGTCCTACTACTATTTTAATCAGTCCTATAAACGGTATTTCAATTGTTGTTTGCTCAATTCGCCCTCTGTTCCCTACAATTCACATTTACATTGTAAAGAAACTCCTCTGCGTGGTTATGCTCACTCAAAACAGTTCACATACAATTCAGAAGCCTTACTAGCCATGGAAACACCAATAGCCCTGAATATCCAGCCTCTGAATGCCCGTCAAAGGGAGTTAGAATGGAAAGCCCTGGGAGATGTAGATTATCAGATGATAGACTGGTTCCCAATGGGTTCTAAGTTTAATATTCACATGCTAAATGAATTGAAAGCCCAACACCTTGGCGGAGCAGATATTTTAGGGATTTGGGACTCAAATTTGCCCATTTACAACCTCCCTCAAGTCAATGCCCTTCCAGACTTGATCCACAGATGCCAGGATTGCTATGATCCATGCCAAAGAGCTGTTCTCGGTCCTACAGGGTCAATCTTGTTCCATATCACCCCAAAAACCATAAATGAGATGCTGCATTTCCACTCGGCAAGGCCATTGACCCCTCTCTCCATGCTGGACTTAGTAAAGAAGGGGAGTAATTTGTCAAGTGCCCAGATCATCAAAATTAATCAATTATTCATACAGCCAAGCTCTGAAACTATGAGAACTCCTCCTATTGGATATCACTACCTGAATGACTTGGGCAGGACGCTGGTGGATTTGATCAGCTACGTCCTGGGGTACAGGGGAATTGAGGATGTTGATGACACTATAATGGCAATGCTGTCCATATTTTCTCCTGGAAAGCCTCCAGCTGTACACTATGACTATGCCACATATATTGCAAAAAAGATCCATGAACAGCTAATGAATCTACAAAGGGAAAGGGTGTTCAGATACACCTCATACATCTACCACCTGTTCTTGTTTTATCAACCAGACAGTTTCTCCATTCCCCTCAAGAAACTTAATGCCTAGGGGAATCCAAGGTCAGTTGTGTTTTGGACTTCAGTTTTTCATGATGTTTCTAAATCACCATACACATACTGTGAATTCATAGACCTATTCATTCACCCAGCTATGACATTGCTGTATGGTGTCCCTCCTCCAAGGTTGACTGATGACATGCAAAGAGTTCTCCATCTCTCCAAAGCCTACAGCATTGGTGATTGGTATTTTTACCAACACCACACAGTAATCAGAATATATGGCTGTGAGTTGGACCCTTACAGGCTGCCAAGGTATGTCCCTATGAGACTTTTGGCCCTAGAATACTTCAGGCAGTTTGGAAATGTAGACTGCTTCCATTTCCAAAGTAGGAATAAGAAGGTGCAGCTGAAGGTAAGGAACCAGCTAGGCCCTTTTCTATACAATAAAAGAGAGGAGGGATGGAAGGAGGCAGATATGATCTTAGAGGGCTTCAAATTGCAAACCAGTTTCAAATGGACACCTTATGAACCTAATCATTTTATCTCCCTCAGAAGGATAAAATACAAATTGGGTAACTATTCACATGTTAGGCTGCCTCATGTTGAAAAGTATGCCAATTCTTTGAGCTGGAAAGAGGGCACCCTAGAAGAGCCAATCTCTAGAGAGCAGATGCTAGAGAGAGAGGCTAGGAATATTCAAAAAGAGGCTGACTTGGAAACTTGTGGACAGGTTTCCTTATCATATCAAAGGCAACTTGGAGCAGCCGCCTCATCTTCAACAACACATCAGCAAGCTGCCATGGACACTCAATAGACATCCAACAAAGGCAAAAAAAAGCAGCTGGAACAAGAGCAAACACCTCCCATGACTGAAGAGCAAACAGAAAAAGAGGTGGAACAGCAAGAAGGAGTGCAACAGTAGAAAGTACATCAACAACACCAACAACAACAAGAAGAACAAAGACAGGAGCAGCCTGTGCAGCAAGAGCAGATAGTGGAAGCCCCAAAATCCACTAAGCAATAGCCACAACAAACTGTGCCTCCAAGGCAAGAAACATCAGCTGAAGCATCAATCCTCCAAACTCCACAAAAGGAGGATACAAGCAGGAAAAGGGACAGAGAGACTCCCCTTACAACATCGACAACTTATGGGGAGAAAAGACAGAGAATGAATCCTTTCTCAGAGGAGGAAATGCCAATGGGATAGTCTCTGGGCATGGGCACACCTAGCAGGGAAGCATTGGCAAGTTCCTTCCAAGAGGAACAGAACAGAACAGTGGGAGGAGAAGTCAGCTCCTCAAGCCAGCAGAGAGAAGGTGAACTGAGCATCAAACATCAGTTCATTGACATAAAGAGGAGGAATGAGCCAATAAAGATACAACTATACAATCATTTGTTGAAAATGGCTCCCACTAACCAGCAAATACTGATGTCTGCGTATGATGTTAGTGAAGGCAAAACGATCATGAGTCATTTTTTGCCAGCTGTAGCACAGCCCCAGTCCCCCGCAGATTATATAAGGACCAATCTTGAGGTCCTTGCCAAGGACATCCACCCAATCGACAAAATTGAGTTGCACAAACAAACAGGTGAGATGGTGTATGCCTCCTTGGCAGACAAAACATTGGATAATTATAGGCTAGAAAATAGCCTTAATAATACAGCTGCCCAACTTGAGTTGGAGAGGGCATCCTCTCAAGCAAAGGACAACAGAATTAGGTCCTTAGAAGATATAATCATAGAAATTGGGCATGATCCCAAGGATATCAAGGGCATACAAGAGATATTGAAGTTGAGGGATGCAGACATGGCAGCTTTGAGGAGAAAGATCAAAATTCCAGCCACAATTCACCCTCAAACAGATGAAGTTTCCCAACAGAGGCATGATCAAGATGCCACAGCTTTGCTGGTGTCTCTATATAAGCAACTAATACAGACTCAAGAAAAGCTGGGAGAATCAGAGGCTGCACAGGCAGCATTGCAGGCAGCTTTGAAGCAAAAAGAAGAAGGTCAGACCTCCCAGCCTCCTCCTGAAATAATTAACCTTGAGGAAGTTGCTCCAACTATTGTTCCTCCTCCTCAACAAACAGGACAGGCAACACCATCCACCTCAGCACCACCACCAACAACAGAACAGGCCCCAAGCCTGGACATGCAAAAGCTGAGAAATGAGATCCAGGCCTTGGAAGCACAAATGACAAAATTAAATGAGGCCAGGGAGAAACTAGCCAAGGTAAATGAAAGATATGACAAATCCAAGCAGACTGTGGCAGAAAAGGGCAGGGAAATAAAAGCCCTCAAAGACAGGATAAAGGAGCTATAGAAGGAGCTCCAACTGGATAAAGTAGTGGCTGAGATCAAGACAGTGCTATGGGCCAATATTGGCCAGTCAATTACTGACCAATGGCAGTATATTGAGACAATTCATGAGCAGCTGGAGCTCATTGCAAAATCACAGAAGGAGATTCAGAGATCAAGGGCAGCTCTAAGCAATATGCCTGAAGTTGCCACCAGGATGATCAATGTGCTCAATAATAGAACAAGTGCTCAGTTAGCAACTATGGGAATTTCTAACAGGACTGAGACTATTTTGTTGATAAAGAGGGTCCTTACACTGAGAAACTTAGTGCAGACATTAGAGAGAAGGACCCAAGACATGCAGACCGAGGTGAACAGATTTATGGACAAATTTGTGGTATTACAGAACAGAGGTCTCCCTGGCTTACTGAACAGTGCAGGAAGACTGCTTACCCATGAGCAGTATGCCAAGAGGGTCAATACATTTGCCACAAGTCAGATCACTGAAAGGCCCAGCACCTCAGAGGAAACAGGGCCAGCTACAGGACAAAGTCTCTACAACAGGGTAGAGAATCTATTCTTTATAATGAATGAAATTACACACCTGTTTGAAGTGCCTCCTAACTTCTATAAATACACAGAGGCAGATGAGACTATGGATGCAATTCTTAGGCATCAACTGCCCACTCAGGAATGGTGGACTAAGGCAATACAGATGATCTTATAGATCAGGAAGCCATTCACTAAGTTTTTTTTATAAAAAATACAAGGTGGCATGCACAGGAAAAGTTAATAAAATCAGCATGCATAAAAGGTGAAAGCTGAGCCAACTCAGCAGAACTTTCGGCCAGCAGGTCAAGATGGATAGCTACAGGTGACAGGGCCGAAAAGTTACAGCAGAGCGTCCACGAAAGCGCATTTTCCAGCATTTAAAGCAGATTGTTCCAACCGACTCAGTGGCCTCCAAAGGCCAAAATATCTTCTGACTGATAGAAATGAACATTTATGTTGTATTAAAGGCAGCAATAACTTTTTATCTGCTGTTCTGTACAAAGTTGGTGAAATGTTTATTTCTCAGATGACTCAACGCCTTAGATATTTTGAATTACCATTTGTATATATTTTCCCCTCGCATAAGCTTGCAGGGGTTGTTGTTGATTTCTTTTGAAGAAGTTCCTATGCTGTAATCTTTGCAGAGGTTTATAACAGAAGTAATGGAATTTCTGAAGTTCTGAGTTGTTTGAATGCGTTCATGGTGTTTGTTGAAGTTGGTAGGATCCCTGTGCATCTCATATACAATACGTTTTCTGTAACTCTCTTCGTTTTGTGTTTCAGTCTTTTGCAATCCATAAATATTTCTAAGTTCTAAGTATTTAGCAGCAAAGAAAAAGTATAGCCTTCAGGATTTATTCATGCAATACCCTGAGCTCAATCTATGTTGTTAATGAATGTTTTCCTCAGTTATAATCTTGACAAGTGTAATTCTTAATTGCTACACTTTCAGAATATATCTTTCACAGTGATCCTTTGTTCAGGAATTCAAGTTTGCTCCTGAGCAAAATATTTCACTTTCACAGCATTAGTTTAATGGAGAATTCTTAATTGCTTTCCATTGGCTAAACATGCATCATCATACATCATCACTTAAGCTTTAAATTTTGTTTATTGGGATACCCAATAGGCCCTGCAGTCTGAACATTCCCACTGAAGCATTTCAAGCATTTCATAGCTCTAGACTCCATTGCCCAATGAAATACAACTGTCTAAACATTACATCTTAGGTATTGAAAGACATCCTTCAGCCAAAACATAAACAAAAACCTGAGCATAATAGCTAGCCTAAAATACTATCATAACAGAGCCAAATCATAAAGAGAGAGCCCTCTCTGATTACAGTTTGGCTAGAAACTGTAATCCAAAGATTGGTTAGTGGTTACCCTGGCCGTATTCCCTTGGGAGTCATAGGGAACAACCTGGGAGATAACAGGTAGCAGGAGCTCAGACATCTTTTCGAGGATGAAAAACTACCTTGGTGAATCCACACATCAAATAACAAATTAGAAGGTGACTCCACTGCTAGAAGATCAGTAGCTTGATGAAGTTTCAAGATGAGTTCCATTGCAATAATGAATACCAGGTATGCTCCTATGAATCGGTCTCATATCCCTAGTTTTCCAAATCCTATGCGAAAGGTTGATTGGTTAGACGATCTTCCAATATTCAAAGATGAAAAGAAAGACAATGCTGCTCTTCATTTGGTTAGGTTCCATATGCATGTACACATTCTTAAGGTTCATTTTTGAAGATTGTCTCATGAAGATGTTTTTGACCACTTTAGAAGGAAAGGCATGGTCTTGGTATAAAAGCTTGGAAAGTGGTTCATTATATTGTCTTGCTGATTTCCATGATGTATTCTATGAGATGTATAAAGAATGTCACCCTTCCTTATTGTTGGTAAAAAATTGTTGTCAACATTCTTTGAGTCTTATTCAGTATTTGGAGGATTGTTATGATGATGATGAATTTATGGATGACGAAATTTTAGAGGTTCTTCATAACAATACATTTCAACAACTAGAAGAAAGGATAATATCCCAAGACATGCAACATAGAAATCAGCAAGAGCATACTTATGAAAATCATATTACGTCCTTCGAGAATGATGTAGAGATGCAGCAGACTTGACAGTCTTCAGATCATGATGAAGATGAAAATAATTGCAAACACCAAGAAGAAACACTGGAAGAAATTTTTTATAACCCGCAGGAAGAGGAAAAGTTTAATCATTTATGTAATTCCTTGCAGCAGATTACTTCAAAGAATGATTATAATAATGAGGAAAATTTCATTGTCTGTGGAAATCATGCAGAAAGGCAGTTGGATAACTTATCAAATAAATTTTGTGTGGCTGATAATCACTTGTCTAAAGATATATAATGTTATGAGAATCATCAATCCGATCATGTATTCTGGGATCCTATAGCTAGATAGATGGAAGAGTTTTACTCTCCAGTGTTTCAGTTTTTCCATGAAGATCGGAGGCATTTCCAGTGGCAGTGGTCATCACAATATCATAATTGCTCTGAACTCTGATGCAGTCAAAAAAATCAAATATCAGATAAGACAAATGATTGGCTACATTGGAAATTTCACATCGATTGATCTGAAAGAAGTTTGCAATTGATAGGGTAGGTAGGTAGGAAAATGAAAATAAGCTCAAGTTTGACTGAGCATTTTTTAGTTGATACAAATTTCTTTCTCCTACAGTGATCATCAAGCTTAAGCCCAAGGTGAACTCCCAAGTAGCTTAAAGGGGATGTTTGTAAAATAAATTTTTGTTTATCATAAGTGGATGAAGCACTGGACCTGCGAGTTGTTAGTGTACCACAAGGGCACACTATCCCAAGTGGAGCCACTATTATCACTCAAGAAAAAATTCCTAAATTTTGAACATCAATTGGATTCCAAAGGATTGATGTTAGTCTTGGTGGTGTCTTTCCATGGTTTGACTTAGAGTCTAAGACCTAGAAGGGAGCCTTGTTGGTATTGTCAAATAGGGTCAACACTTTGGTTTTGCCTATCACTGGTCCCACATCACACATAAATTTCCATGTGTCAAACTTTTGTCAAGTTTTTCATGCACTACGAAACTGCCTAGGATTTTTTGTTGTGCAAAACCCAGAATTTGTACTGAACTAGGAGTTTTCGTAGTGCACTACGAAACCCATAAAAAATCCTGTTTCTGCATAAAAGACTTTGTTTTCTACTTTTACTAGTCAATTTCCAGAAGGGTTCCTGAGTAGCTGAGAACTCAATTTTGAAAACTATAAGAGGCTTTTCTTCCTGACATACCAAACTACAAAAAACCTCTTTCAGTTTCTTCAAATTCATTTTGAGGTGGGAGGAATTTAGGATTAAACGTGCGCTACGAAACTGATGTAGGTGTAGTTTTTCACAAACAGAATTTTCCTTTTTTACATGTGTTTTTCAAGGACAAATTTTGGACAGATGGAGCAGTGCTTTAAAAAACCAAGAGATTTTTTTGTTCTAGACATCATGGAATAAAAAAACCTCCTTCAGTTTCGTAAAATATGTCACGGATGAGAAGATAAAGGCTCTGTCCCACGTGCTAATTTTCAAAGATCCTGAACCTAAAAACAGGGAAACATGTTCCCTAATTCCTATGGTTTATCATTAGCAGCAAGGTGACAACGTGGGGGGCTTCATCAAATTCGAATTCATGGAGTTATAAGTGTCAAAAGGAATGTTTAATTCCTAGATAAGGTTGTTGTAGTCATAATGAGGTGTTACACTCCTAATTGTCTTAGGTATCTAGAACTACCAGTTGGCAGTCAGTTACATTTAATAGTTAGTTTTAAGTGTCAATAGGTGTGATAGTAGGAATAATTCGAATCCCCTCATGCTAGAGGAGGATTCTCAGGTATGTAAAGAGCTCTATATATAGGAGAAAATCTAATGTACAAAAGGTTTGCAATTTTCAAAGAAACAAGCACATTGTGTTATTGTATGTGACTGTATGTTTTTAGGGGAATAGAAAGAATTAATTTAACTACTCAGGATTCAGAAAGGGTTTTTATGTTTGATTTTCCTCATGGATTCCTTCATATACTTACTTGGAGTGGTATAGACACATGTTACTTAGAATTCATTGATGATGCTCTAACTTCCTTCATGTGTTTGTAGGCTGTGTTCTTTACATTATATCTTTGTTTCCTTTTATGTTAAAACCCTCTATGCCCTGACTTCCACGTGAAATTGATCTTTCTATTGTACTAAAACACAATTTGACTCCATAGCCCAATGGAAGTTTGTTAATTGGTATTTCAACCATTTATACATTGTTGTTCGAATTTTGCATAGAATTAGCCATCTAATCCTCAAAGTAAAATCTTTAACCCACTGAGAGAGCCCTCTCAGGTTGAGGAGGCTAAGCCTCAGCCAAAAGTTGGTTTGAAAGAGTTACTCAAAGTCTTCCTAATCAGCAGCCTATTAGGGGTTGATTTTGTGATAACATTTTGGTGCGTCTGCCGGGAGCCTGAAGTCTATTCATTCCCGAAATAAAGAAGCTGAACTTCTGAAGGTAGCAGGAGCTCAGACATCTTTTCGAGGCTGAAAAACTACCTTGGTGACTCCACACATCAAATAACAAATTAGAAGGTGACTCCACTGCTAGAAGATCAGTAGCTTGATGAAGTTTCAAGATGAGTTCCATTGCAATAATGAATACCAGGTATGCTCCTATGAATCGGTCTCATATCCCCAGTTTTCCAAATCCTATGGGAAAGGTTGATTAGTTAGATGATCTTCCAATATTCAAAGATGAAAAGAAAGACAATGCTGCTCTTCATTTGGTTAGGTTCCATATGCATGTACGCAGTCTTAAGGTTCATTTTTGAAGATTGTCTCATGAAGATGTTTATGACCACTTTAAAAGGAAAAGCATGGTCTTGGTATAAAAGCTTGGAAAGTGGTTCATTATATTGTCTTGCTGATTTCCATGATGTATTCTATGAGATGTATAAAGAATGTCATCCTTCCTTATTGCTGGTAAAAAATTGTTGTCAACATTCTTTGAGTCTTGTTCAGTATTTGGAGGATTGTTATGATGATGATGAATTTATGGATGAAGAAATTTTAGAGGCTCTTCATAACAATACATTTCAACAACTAGAAGAAAGGATAATATCCCAAGACATGCAACATAGAAATCAGCAAGAGCATACTTATGAAAATCATATTACATCCTCCGAGAATGATGTAGAGATGCAGCAGACTTGACAGTCTTCAGATCATGATGAAGATGAAAATAATTGCAAACACCAAGAAGAAACACTGGAAGAAATTTTTTATAACCCGCAGGCAGAGGAAAAGGTTAATCATTTATGTAATTCCTTGCAGCAGATTACTTCAAAGAATGATTATAATAATGAGGAAAATTACATTGTTTGTGGAAATCATGTAGAAAGGCAGTTGGATAACTTATCAAATAAATTTTGTGTGGCTGATAATCAGTTGTCTGAAGATATAGAATGTTATGAGAATCATCAATCCGATCATGTATTCTGGGATCCTATAGCTAGATACATGAATGAGTTTTACTCTCCAGTGTTTCAGTTTTTCTATGAAGATTAGAGGCATTTGTAGTGGCAGTGGTCATCACAATATCATAGTTGCTCTGAACTCCGATGCAGTCAAAAAACTCAAATATCAGATAAGACAAATGATTGGCTACATTGGAAATTTCACATTGATTGAGCTGAAAGAAGTTTGCAATTGATAGGGTAGGTAGGTAGGAAAATGAAAATAAGCTCAAGGTTTACTGAGCATTTTTTAGTAGATACAGATTTCTTTCTCCTACAGTGATCATCAAGCTTAAACCCAAGGTGAACGCACAAGTAGCTTAAAGGGGATGTTTGTAAAATAAATTTTTGTTTATCATAAGTGGATGAAGCACTAGACCTGCGAGTTGTTAGTGTACCACAAGGGCACACTATCCCAAGTGGAGCCACTGTTATCACTCAAGAAAAAATTCCTAAATTTTGAACATCAATTAGATTCCAAAGGATTGATGTTAGTCTTGGTCTAGTCTTTCCATGGTTTGACTTAGAGTCTAAGACCTAGAAGGGAGCCTTGTTGGTATTGTCAAATAGGGTCAACACTTTGGTTTTGCCTATCACTGGTCCCACATCACACACAAATTTCCATGTGTCAAACTTTTGTCAAGTTTTTCATGCACTACGAAATTGCCTAGGATTTTTTGTAGCGCAAAACCCAGAATTTCTATTGAACTAGGAGTTTTCGTAGTGTGCTACGAAACCCCTAAAAAATCATGTTTCTGCATAAAAGACTCTGTTTTCTACTTTTACTAGTCAACTTCCAGAAGGGTTCCTGAGCAGCTGAGAACTCAATTTTGAAAACTGAAAGAGGCTTTTCTTCCTAACATACCAAACTACAAAAAAACTCTTTCAGTTTCTTCAAATTCGTTTTGAGGTGGGAGGAATTTATGATTAAAAATGCGCTACGAAACTACTGTAGGTGTAGTTTTTAACAAACAGACTTTTCCTTTTTTACACGTGTTTTCCAAGGACTGATTTTGGACAGATGGAGCAGTGTTTTAAAAAACCAAGAGATGTTTTTGTTCTAGACATCATGGAATAAAAAAAACTCCTTCAATTTCGTAAAATATGTCACGGATGAGAAGATAAAGGCTCTGTCCCACGTGCTAATTTTCAAAGATCCTGAACCTAAAAACAGGGAAACATGTTCCCTAATTCCTATGGTTTATCATTAGCAGCAAGGTGACAATGTGGGGGGCTTCATCAAATTCGAATTCATGGAGTTATAGGTGTCAAAAGGAATGTTTAATTCCTAGATAAGGTTGTTGTACTCATAATGAGGAGTTACACTCCTAATTGTTTTAGGTATTTAGAACTACCAGTTGGCAGTCAGTTACATTTAATAGTTAGTTTTAAGTGTCAATAGGTGTGATAGTAGGAATAATTCGAACTCCCCTCATGCTAGAGGAGGATTCTCAGGTATGTAAAGAGCTCTATATATAGGATAAAATCTAATGTACAAAAGGTTGGAAATTTTCAAAGAAACAAGCACATTGTGTTATTGTATGTGACTGTATGTTTTCAGGGGAATACAAAGAATTACATTCACTACTCAGGATTCAGAAAGGGTTTTTATGTTTGATTTTCCTCATGGCTTCCTTCATATACTTACTTGCAGTGGTATAGACACATGTTACTTAGAATTCATTGATGATGCTCTAACTTCCTTCATGTGGTTGTAGGTTGTGTTCTTTACATTATATCTCTGTTTTGCTTTTATGTTAAAACCCTCTATGCGCTAACTTCCATGTGAAATTGATCTTGCTGTTGTACTGAAACACACTTTGACTCCATAGCCCAATGGAAGTCTGTTAATCGGTATTTCAACCATTTATACATTGTTGTTCGAATTTTCCATAGAGTTAGCCATCTAATCTTCAAAGTAAAATCTTTAACCAAGTGAGAGAGCCCTCTCAGGTTGAGAAGGCTAAGCCTCAGCCAAAAGTTGGTTTGAAAGAATTACTCAAAGTCTTCCTGATCAACAGCCTATCAAGGGTTGATTTTGTAATAACATTTTGGTGCATCTGCCGGGAGCCTAAAGTCTATTCATTCCCGAAATAAAGAAGCTGAACTTCTGAAGGTAGCAGGAGCTCAGACATCTTTTCAAGGCTGCAAAACTACCTTGGTGACTCCACACATCAAATAACAAATTACAAGGTGAATCCACTACTATAAGATCAGTAGCTTGATGAAGTTTCAAGATGATTTCCATTGCAAGAATGAATACCAGGTATGCTCCTATGAATCGCTGTCATATCCCTAGTTTTCGAAATCCTATGCCAAAGGTTGATTGGTTAGATGATCTTCCAATATTCAAAGAAGAAAAGAAAGACAATGCTGCTCTTCATTTCGTTAGGTTCCATATGCCTGTATGCAGTCTTAAGGTTCATTTCCCTGAAGATTGTCTCATGAATACGTTTATGACCACTTTAGAAGGAAAAGCATGGTCTTGGTATAAAAGCTTGGAAAGTGGTTCATTATATTCTCTTGCTAATTTCCATGATGTATTCTATGACATGTATAAAGAATGTCGTCCTTCCTTCTTGCTGGTAAAAAATTGTTGTAAACATTCTTTGAGTCTTATTGGGTATTTGGAGGATTGTTATGATGATGATGAATTTATGGATGAAGAAATTTTAGAGGTTCTTCATAACAATACATTTCAACAAATAGAAGAAAGGATAATATCCCAAGACATGCAACATAGAAATCAGCAAGAGCATACTTATGAAAATCATATTACATCCTCCGAGAATGATGTAGAGATGTAGTAGACTTGTCAGTCTTCGGATCATAATGAAGATGAAAATAATTGCAAACACCAAGAAGAAACACTGGAAGAAATTTTTTATAACCCTCAGGGAGAGGAAAATGTTGATCATTTATGTAATTCCTTGCAGCAGATTACTTCAAAGAATGATTATAATAATGAGGAAAATTACATTGTTTTTGGAAATCATGCAGAAAGGCAGTTGGCTAACTTATCAAATAAATTTTGTGTGGCTGAGAATCATTGTCTGAAGATATAGAATGTTCTAAGAATCATCAACCTGATCATGTATTCTGGGATCCTATAGCTAGATACATGGAAGAGTTTTACTCTCCAGTGTTTCAGTTTCTATGAAGATCAGAGGCATTTCCAATGGCAGTGCTCATCACAATATCATAGTTTCTCTGAACTCCGATGCAGTCAAAAAACTCAAATATCAGATAAGACAAATGATTGCTACATTGGAAATTTCACTTTGATTGAGTTGAAAGAAGTTTGTAATTGATAGGGTAGGTAGGTAGGAAAATGAAAATAAGCTCAAGGTTGACTGAGCATTTTTTAGTAGATATAGATTTCTTTCTCCTACAGTGATCATCAAGCTTAAGCCCGAGCTGAAGGCCCAAGTAGCTTAAAGGGGATGTTTGTCAAATAAATTTTTGTTTATCATAAGAGGATGAAGCATTGGACCTGTGAGTGCTTAGTGTATCACAAGGGCACACTATCCCAAGTGGAGCCACTGTTATCACTCAAGAAAAAATTCCTAAATTTTGAACATCAGTTGGATTCCAAAGGATTGATGTTAGTCTTGGTCTAGTCTTTCCATGGTTTTACTTAGAGTCTAAGACCTAGAAGGGAGCCTTGTTGGTATTGTCAAATAAGGTCAACACTTTGGTTTTTCCTATCACTGGTCCCACATCACACATAAATTTCCATGTGTCAAACTTGTGTCAAGGTTTTCATGCACTACGAAACTACCTAGGATTTTTCGTAGTGCAAAACCGAGAATTTGCACTGAACTAGGAGTTTTCGTAGCACGCTACGAAACCCCTAAAAAATCCTGTTTCTGCATAAAAGACTCTGTTTTCGGCTTTTACTAGTCAACTTCCAGAAGGGTTCCTAGGCAGCTGAGAACTCAATTTTCAAAACTGAAAGAGGGTTTTCCTCCTAACATACTAAACTACAAAAAACCTCTTTTATTTTATTCAAATTCGCTTTGAGGTGGGAGGAATTTATGGTTAAACTTGCGCTACGTAACTGCTGTAGGTGCAGTTTTTCAAAAACAGAGTTTTCCTCTTTTACACGTGTTTTTCAAGGATAGATTCTGGACAGCTGGAGCAGTGTTTTAAGAAACCAAGAGACCATTTTGTTATAGACATCATGGAATAAAAAAACCTCCTTCGGTTTTGTAAAACATGTCACAGATGAGAAGATAAAGGCTCTGTCCCACGTGCTAATTTTCAAATATCCTGAACCTAAAAATAGGGAAATGTGTTCCCTAATTCCTAGGATTTATCATCAGCAGCAAGGTGACAACATGGGAGGCTTCATCAAATTCGAATTCATGGAGTTATAGGTTTCAAAAGGAATGTTTAATTCCTAGATAAGGTTCTTGTAATCATAATGAGGAGTTACACTCCTAATTGTTTTAGGTCTCTAGAACTGACAGTTGGCAGTCAGTGACATTTAATAGTTAGTTTTAAGTGTCAATAGGTGTCATAGTAGGAAGAATTCGAATTCCCCTAATGCTGGAGGAGGAATATCAGTTATCTAAAGATCTATATATATAGGAGAAAATCTAATGTACAAAAGGTTGGCAATTTTCCAAGAAACAAGCACATTGTGTTATTTTATCTGACTGTATGTTTTCAGGGGAATACAAAGAATTTCTTTCACTACTCAGGATTCAAAAAGGCTTTTTATGTCTGATTTTCCTCATGGCTTCCTTCATATACTTACTTGCAGTGTATAGACACATGTTACTTAGAATTCATTAATGATGCTCTAACTTCCTTCATGTGTTTGTAGGCTGTGTTCTTTACATTATATCTCTCTTTTGCTTTTATGTTAAAACCCTCTATGCCCTAACTTCCATGTGAAATTGATCTTGCTATTGTACTGAAACACACTTTGACTCCATAGCCCAATGGAAGTTTGTTAATTGGTATTTCAACCATTTATACATTGTTGTTCGAATTTTCCATAGAGTTAGCCATCTAATCTTCAAAGTAAAATCTTTAACCAAGTGAGAGAGCCCTCTCATGTTGAGGAGGATAAGCCTCAGCCAAAATGTGGTTTGAAAGAGTTACTCAAAGTCTTCCTGATCAACAGCCTATTAGGGGTTGATTTTGTGATAACAACTAACATGACTGACATGCACTAACACCACCCACATGATAATGGTCTAGTGGAGGTAACCAACAGAGCACTGGAAGTCATCTTGACCAAAGTGATTAGTAGTAGCAGAAAGGATTGGGTAGATAGATTAGTTGAGGCTGCTTGGGCCTACAATACCACCTGGAAGACCACCACTGGGTTCACTCCTTATGAGTTGGTGTATGGGAATAAAACCTTGTTGTCCATTGAATTTGAATAAAACACCTTAAGAATGGTAGCACAAATGGATCTAGATCTCACCAGGGCACAACAAGAAAGATTGGTCCAGCTGAATGGGTTAGATGAATTTACGATGAAGACCCTCCTACACACAGAGGTGACTCAAGTTAAAAGGAAAATTAGGCATGAGTAGAATATAAGGAACAAACAGTTTCAATAAGGTGATTAGGATTTGTTGTATGATTCCTGGTACGGGGTTTTCAAAGGTAAGTTAAGGACTAGATTGTTAGGGCCTTATGTCATAAAAAAAATGTCATGATAATGGTGTTGTTCAAATAATAACCATTGAAGCAAAGTGTATCCCTTTCCTTATCAATGGGTATAGATTAAAGATATACAAGCAGCCCTTTTCAAAGCAATAATTCATCAATAGCATCAGCAAGATAGTGATGGTGGTGGAGCAAGCCTCAGCGTCCACCCCACCAAGTTGCTAAAAAAAAAGAAGACTCCAATGAAAACCTCCATGAGGCACCTAAGTTCCACTGTTGGGTTGAAAACCTCTTAAGGCGAACCAAGGGTTTTTTTAAAAAATAGAAAAAAATAAAAATATCTCTAGGTGAAAACATCTTCTGAGGCACCTAGGGAAGTCAATTAGGATGAAAACTTCCTTGGAGGTAGACTAGTTGTTTTACAAAAGAAAAAAGAAAAAATAAAAAGATACAAAAAACTGGAAATTTTGTTTTGCAAGCCAGCAAGGGGAGGATATCACATCACGAGAGGGACAAAAGGACTTACAAGAGCCATGTTTCCATCCACCCATCTCATATATATCCACCCATATCATATATTCCACTATTCGCCTATTATTCCACTTATGAACCCCTCTAGCTCATCTTACACAAGCTCTGTGTTTTCTACAAGATTCCTTGTAGACCTACAGGAGTTTCCTGTATGAATTACAGTGGCCTTGAAAAACCCAAGAAAGGTAGTTTGAGAGAAATGGGATGGAAAGCCTGTGTCTGGATTAGAAAAAAAAAAGCCATTCACTCCACCACATCATAGCCATTCCTTTCATCACCATGTTACTGTTGCATCCATCAAAGAAATCAATTCAAAAAAAAAATACATATTACGAAAGAGAAAAGACAAATAGAAGAGAAGGAGAAGAGGGATAGAGTAACAATACCTAGAGACAACATCCCTCACCTACCATTCCCTACCACCCTTCTCCACTCATTCCAACATCCATCATGCTCTAGAGTTGAGAAAAAGTATGAAAGTTTAGGGGAGAGGTGGCTAAAGGACACCCTGTAGGTTTCCTGTAAAAAATCCTGTAGCAGCTTATCGCACAAAAGGAACCTCATAGTTTGCATCCATCTTCAGCACCAAGATTCCAAGGATGAGGAAGCTCCTCCAGAGCTCAGAAGAAACAACAAGATCACCAGCATCACTCTTTAGCACCTACACATCAAAATAAAGAAGTATCAAAAGATGAAAATACACAGAAGAATATGCATCCAAAACATAGCAAAGAAGCATCAATCTCCAGCATGCATCATCATCAAAGCATCTTACACACAGGTATTTCATCTTACTCATGCTCTCTCATGAGTATGATATGATCAAAACTATAGGATTATGTAAGAGTTGATTTTATAATTAAAGGTGGTGAGTTAACTTGGCCACCTTCGGGCAGTCTACAAGAAGAAAACAGTTAGACCACTCCACACGTTGCAAAATTCAAATCAGAAGAAAAAGGGAATAAAGCCAAAAATGGTTAAGTTACGAAAGAAAGGAGTGGGTTATGATTACGAGGTGAGGTGGAATGATGGATTGATAGTGGGACCAACAGTCCAAAAGGAGGTTCTCATATTTAGACAGCTAACACACCAGCCCACATGATTAGCCACATATCGTAATAAAACATTGATTCCCATACAAAGAGAGAATTAGAAATTTCAATAATTCATTGAATGAAGAGGTAGCTCTCGGCCTTCCTGAAGTAGCACCTACAGGAGATAATCAGCATCTACAGGAAACCTATAGGAAGCCTACAGGATATATAGAAATCAATCTATAGGACTATCAGTAAGCACTAATGGAGGTGAAATCAAAGGTTATCCTCACTTGAATGTAACAAAGTGAGGTAGAGCTATATCCTCCATGTTTTCCATTTGAACAAAGAAAAAAATACTCAGTTTGATTAAGAAAACTGCAGTATAGGAGATTTGTATTGCATGTCATTAAAAGTTGATGTTCGTACCTCCCTCACCTACTAGAATTCTTAAATTGTATCCTCACAAGCCTCCACAATTAACAGGGAAAGATGATAGGAGGTTTCAACAATAGAGAACCCACAAACACAACAAGGATCCACCAGCATCCTCCTGTAGTGGAAATTTTCACAAGCCATCAATGGATGGGGTTCTTTGAGAGGATGAGAGGATATGACGATGATGTGGCCAGAGAATTTTCCCTCTCACTCATACCTATCACTAGGACCAATGCCACTACTATGGTTAAAGGCTTATTAGTAGTAATTACCCCTAAATTTATAAGAAAAATCACTACATTGCCTTTAGGATTACCATGGAGAAAAGAAGACAAGGGTAACAACACCCTTGCAAAGAAAAGATTATTTTTTAAAGGAGAAGAGCCACTGGAGGACAAAAATGGGGTTATAAGGGAAAGAATTCCATACCCTTGGAATGAAGTCAGTTACCACATCATTAAATACGTATCATGGGAAGGGAGATATAGTGTGGTTTATGGATACCACTTCAGAATCCTCCAAGAATTGAGATTTGGAGAGAACACACCTCAAAATAGATTAAGTATACCATGTTGCCTTCTACAATCAATGATATACATGAGCATCAAAGTGTAGTACGATAAATGACAACAACTAACCCATCATGGGTTGATCAAACTCATCCTTGAATATTCTATACCAAACCTAAGACTCCCTATTACATGGACAACCTTCAGAGACATGTAGGCAGGAGGAGCAATTAAAGCTCTTGAATATGACAAAATCCCCACTCTTAGTGAGAAGGGAGAAGAAACAAAGGAGGAAGATGAAGACAAAATAGAGCTGGAAAAAGAAGAAGAAATAGTGGAGGAGAATGAAGAAGAGATAGAACAAGAAACAAAAGAAGAGATAGATGGGCAGAGTGAGGAAATAGAGGAAGAAGAAGAAGAGGAAGGTGGAGACAAAGAAAAGAATGAGAAGGAAAATGGAAAAGAGGAAATAGGATAGAAGGATGAGTAGAGGTCTACAGCTCAAGGAAAAGAAGGGGAAGAATCACCAAGGGTATCTCCAAAACACACAGAGAAAGAGGCAACATTTGCTCTTACTGCCCTAAGTACACCTATCAAATCAAAAGGGAAGAGGCAAAGACAAACCCTATGGTACTTTAGGACAAGAAAGAGCACTAGGATTAGACAAGGGAGACCTAAAACACTCACAAAAACTCAAATTTTCATTGAGGATTCACCAAAGCAGCAAGAAAAGGCAGCCCCTTTAGAGAAAAATCAAGGAGAATGATCATCAAAACAAACCTCTCCCAAATTTCCCATCACTTATGTTAGGAGGCCTGTCATAAGGTCAACCTCATCAAAGGGAAAAGGTCTCCTATAGGAGACATAGATATACCTATACGAAGTAGAGGCCATCCTACAAGAAACTCTGTCAAACCTAGAGGAAACGCAGAAAAGGGACCAAGAAGGTATCACTCAACAATAAACAAAGGAAGAGGACCAAGAACTGAGAGGACCTGTCCACAGCCCAACCTTAACTCCTACTACAAGTTCATTGAAGGAGGTAGGGTAATCCCATAAAATTTTTCTATTCCCCTATTCTTTGAACTTGAAAATGAAAGGGCAAGGACACACAGGTGGATGCAAATTGCCAAATAAAAAGGGGTGGATGATGTAGGCCACATGGAGGAGAAATTAAAGGAGATGGGCAGAGAATTGAGCAACATAAGGGGTAGAGAAGCAATGATGAAATATCAGTTAGAAGTAGAGAATGCATGGCTAAGGGGATAGCTACAAGAAAGGTAAATCTAGTTGGCAACTATGGCTATTTTATCCTTGTAGGAAATCCAGTACAAGATGCCAACAAATTCTTATGCCTTCTATCTCAAGGAACAATGACTACAATTCCAAATCAAGAATCTATCAAAAATAGGAACTATGCCCTTCCAGGAATATAGATAATTCATTGATCTATGTGATCAAAGAACCTTGGAAGATAGAGCAAAAATATTTGAGTTTTACCTACACAACTTGGCCTTGAGAGATTTTAATGTGTGGGACCCAAATTCAAAACTAGGAGACTTGCAATTGATGGCCTTAACATCATGGATGAATCATGAGGATGCAAGAGCTACAGAGATGAAAAAGGTAATGGAAAGAGAAGAGATATAACCCATCATGATTAGAGATGAGCAATCTAACCCAATGGCTACCATCAACACCCACAACCTCATTGAAAATGATCCTAAGTTTTCACCTAGGTACCTTGTTGCACAAGAAAAAGCAGTCACACACTTTGAAGAGGTGTTCAGATTGCTAGGAGATGACAACATGCAAGCTTGCCAAAGGAGATGGAGCACATTTCCTTATAACCTAAAAATTATAGATTACCATTCTCCTGACAAAATGAGAGAATCACTAAACAAAACCCCCGTGTATAAGCAGGCCCTACTGATCCGAATTGGATCCATAGAACACTGTCAAAGAACCATGATTGTATCAGGTCAAACAAATCTCTAAATAATTTTGGAACAGCGATAAAAAATACCTTGAACTAGTGGCAATGGCATCCAACGTGGAATGGCGAGGACCTTGATCAAAGTGCGTTGACCGAGGCCCACGGAGACTATGCGGGAGGCCAAAGTAGCCCCTCGGAGCCTCGGAATGGGAAAAAGAGGTGATTTTTGATGTGCGATTAACACCATCGCTGGGCAAATAGGGCCAAAATGGGAAAGCCTGAGCACTCGGTTGCGTGGGGGAACCGGACGACCGCGGGCTAAAAAGGGAAGAAGCGTTAATCATATAATGCGGGACTTGCGCTCTGGAAACTGGTGGTTTTGATCGGGGCGCCCTTAAACAGTAAGAGGTTTTGGACGAAAGCGGAGCGATTCCATACAATGATTGATGCATGGCAGGCAGAGGTGAGAGAAAACCATCGTTTATCATGCGCTATCGGTCAAGCAAGTCAACCACATGAAACCTGCATATGGCATCGGATCTAGAGGGCCCAATTCAGACGGTTGAGATCGTGCCCGATGGGAGGAAGTGGAATTGACAGGGAATTAAGCCACATTTTAAAGGGATTTGGAATCTGTTTGACCGCCACAGTGGAGGAAGAACGCATCCACAATGTAACTAAAGAAAAGAATCTACAAAGTATGCTGGCGCCGTTGAGAGGAAGACAAGTGGCAACTCCCTGAGTGCTGATGATGACGCCGAACAAGGAACTCCCAGCACAGCTGCGAAAGGTGAATTGACAAAGGTGGAAGAGGAACGTAACAAGCATAGGGATCGAATGGCTAAAGCCATGAATAGAGGTAGTTGAATGAGAGGGGAGTTAGACACAGAGAGACAGAAGTCAAGAGACGAAGAAGTGGAGCAGTGAACCTTGAGAGGAAGACTGAACACAGAGAACAGTAAAGCAGAGCAGAGGAGACAGAGGGCCAAGCTGATTAGCAGCAGTATCGAGCACCAGAAAGCTTGAAGATTCAAGCCATCCCCTAGAGGATCTGTCTAGGCTGAGCACCACATTGGGTTCTTACCATTATAGACTAGAAGGTTATAGAGCTGGTAGGAAGAAGAAGAGTCTGTGTACCTTAGTGGCTTGGGGAATCCAAGACCACCCTGCCAAGCAAAACCTGCTTTAGGTGAACTCACATTGAGTCCCTGTATTGTAAATTCTCTGCCTAAAGGCACAATAAACAAGGCCACCACTAAAAATTGGACCAGAGACATAGCCCTAGAGCATAGGGTGAACTCCTTATTAAAAATGCTTGTGTCTTTGTGTTTTCTTACTGTATCTCTCTACTGTCTTTCCATTTTATTTTTTGTGTATTGGCAATATTATCGATCCGTTGCTTCAATAGCACAGAACGCACACCGGCAAATGAGTCTGTAATACCTTAGTTTAATAAATCTTTAACTGATGTCATTCATAGGGTGAATATCAGATCAAGTGGTATCAGAGCTCTAAGCTGTAAGGTTAGACAAGCTTGTGTTGGTTAGCTATGAATGCTCACAAGATCAAAGCTCAAATTAGGAGAAGGAGAGTTGGTGGAAACTAATCCTGAAATTGGGAGAGTCTATTCTCGAAAGACAATGTCAGAAGAAGGTTCTGTAGTGCCAGACCCTCAATTCACAGAGACTTTCCTAGCTATAAAGTCTATGGTTGAAGAAATGTACAGAGACTTTAGAAATCAAAAGGTGGAAGATGCATCAGCTTCTAAACAAGATAAATAAGAAGATGAGTCTCACTTCCATGACAACTCCAAAGGAAAGGGGAAAGAGGAAAGCTTTCTCACACCTCCTAATAGCCTTGTGCATAATAAGAAAGCATCTTTGATTAAGTTAGATGTTAAATTTTATTTTCTTATATATGATGGAGAGTTGAATACTGAAAACTTGGACAATTGGATTAGACAGATTGATGTGTATTGTAGGGTACAGAACATAAACTCAGACAAGAGTAAGATTCACCTAGAAAGCCTGTGCCTAAGAGGCACTGCCTTGGTTTGGTGGGAAGGCAGAACCCAAGCTGATATGAAAAGACATGGTAAGACCATCTCTGTCTAGGTTGACTTTGTTTCTGTAATCAAAAAGCAGTTCTATCCATTGGCCTACATGCAAAAGCCATGATGAGCTGGAAAACTCTTCGGTAGCTAAAAGGGAAAAGTGTGTAAGGGTATACTCAAGATTTCACAAAGAGAGAATTGATATTGGGTATCTCACTAGATTCACCAGAGACTCTTTTAAAGCACATTGGTGGTCTACACAGCTACATGAAGCATACCATCCTCATGTTTAATCCCACTAGTATAGAAGAGGTATGTATACAAGCTACTCATGTAGAAGCTAGAGGAAATAGTGGAAATCCAGAAGTTGGGGGACCATCCCAACCCACTGTAAGCAAGAGCAAGGAGAAAAGAAAACAAAAGTGGAAGGCAAGGAAGGCTAACACTGCACAGAAAGTGAAAGCTTCATGCACTCACTGTAAAAAGGAGGGGCATGATGATGAGCATTGTTGTATTCTGCATCAAGAGCTAAGACCTAAGAAGTCCGAGGACAAGAAGAAAAAGACAGCTGTAGCTATTCAGAAAGATTTGGGGTCAGACTCGGGAGATGAAACAACCATAGCAGCCACAGGTATAAAAGGTAAAAATTCTAAAGCATCTACTATTAATTATGCTCAGTCTATTATTGATGAAGAAAATGAGAGAAAAAGACATGAGCCTTTCCATATTCGAGTTATTTCCAAAAATCAAAAGATTGATACTTTGTTTGATAGTGGCTCACAAGTAAATTTAATTTCTGAAGCAATTGTAAAGAAATTGGGATTAGCAACTACACCTCACAATAAACCATACCCATTAGGATGGTTGAATGATAAAGCACAACTACAAGTGACTAGACAATGCAAACTCAAGTTTTCTTTTGGGTCAGCATTTTCCATTGCCTAACATTGGGATGTACAGGTTGTCTACTTTAGAGAATGCTGGAATCAAGAAGTAGTTGAAAGATTTGCTCGAGAAGGGCTTCATCAGGCCTAGCACATCACCATGTGGGTCACCAATTGTTTTGGTGAGAAAGAAAGATGGCTCTTGGAGAATGTTCATAGATTACCGAGCACTGAATAAGATAACAATCAAGAATCGTTATCCCCTTCCTCGCATAGATGATCTTTTATATCAATTGAAGGAAGCTGTTTATTTCACCAAGCTGGATTTGCACAGTGGATACCATCAGGTCAGAGTTGCAGAGAAAGATGCATGGAAGACTTCTTTCAAAACAAAGCAAGGATTGTATGAATGGATAGTTATGCCTTTTGGCTTGACCAATGCTCCTACTACTTTCATGAGATTAATGAATGATGTACTTAGACCTTTTCTTGATGATTTTGTTATCGTGTATCTAGATGACATTCTGGTTTTTAGTAAAACGTGGGAAGAACATTTAAAGCATGTTAAGCAGACATTGGATGTTTTGAAATGAGAATAACTTTATGTTAAACTCTCAAAATGTGAATTTGGCAAAACATATCTAAACTACTTGGGTCATATAGTAGGGGGAGGTGAATTGAAAATAGATCCCTCTAAAGTGGTAGTCATTGTGAACTGGACTAAACCCAGGTCTGCTACAGAACTGAGAAGCTTCTTAGGAGCAACACAATATTGGAGGAAGTTCATTTCTAGCTTCTCCTTGATTGCAACTCCCTTACATGCTTTAACAGGATTGAATAAAGTGTTTCAGTGGGGAGGAAAACATCAGAAAGCCTTCGACACCTTGAAAGAGAAAATTAATACAACACCTGTACTAGCACTGCCTGATTTACAAAGAACATTTGAGATCCAAACTGATGCCATTGACTATGCCATGGGAGCAATGTTGACACAACACGGTAAACCCATATGTTATCATTCTGAGACTTTTAATCCTGTAGTAGTTAACTATCCTACATATGATAAAGAATTGTATGCATTAGTTCAGAGTGTGAAAAAGTGGAAACATTATTTAATGGGAAAAGAGACGGTAATACATACTGATTATCAACCACTTCAATATCTACACTCCCAAACTAAGTTGTAGCAATCAAGACATTACAGATGGATGGGGTTTCTACAACAGTTTCATTTAGTCATGAGATATAAAAAGGGCATACATAACAAGGTTGCAGACATGTTATCTAGACCCATTATAAATGCATCTACCATACTTAAGCGTAATTCTGTGCTACATTAAAGCTACATTGAACAATATGCTCAGGATATGGACTTTAAAGATGTATATGCAACTTTGAGTCAAGGCAAAAGAGTAGAAGAATTGGACTATCATATAAAGGACCGACTCTTATGCCATTGTGGGAAACACTGAATTCCACAAACTGAAAGAGTAAAGATAATTAGGGAAGCTCACACTTCTCTAATATTAGGTCACTTTGGAGTAGGTAAAAGAGTTGCACAGCTGCAAAGATTCTACTATTGGCCAAAAATGAATGAGACAGTTTCTAGTTATGTAAAAGGGTGTGCCAGGTGTGCTAAAAGCAAGCCCAGCAATAGAAAACTAGGCTTGTACACTCCATTGCTAGTTCCTTCTCACCCTTGGGAAAGTGTTTCCATGGATTTTGTTGGAGGACTACCTAAATCTAGGAAAGGTAATGATTATCTATATGTTGCTGTGGATAGGTTCAGCAAAATGTGTATTTTGATACATTGTAGTAAACAGATCATTACTAAATAGACTGCAAAATTGTTCTTTA
The DNA here is from genome assembly GCA_031772625.1 of Pinus tabuliformis. Taxonomy (NCBI): domain Eukaryota; kingdom Viridiplantae; phylum Streptophyta; class Pinopsida; order Pinales; family Pinaceae; genus Pinus; species Pinus tabuliformis. The sequence goes on from CM062812.1 coordinate 345,450,184, forward strand.
AACATGTATGGGTTCATTTTGGATTACCCACTTCCATTATATCTATTAGCCTCCTATTGCAATAGGTTTCATATTTCATGATTGACTTTTTTACATGCCAAATATGTCATTCTTTCCATGCTGCAAAGGTTCCATATTTCCTAGAAATTCCATTTTTTAAGAGTTTTTCAGTTAAGGGAAGGCCAAACAGTTTAATCTTGGCTTCCCTAGGTTTAAATTGCTTGTTTTAAAAGACAGAGAATGAATATCTATCCAAACTGTTTAATCTTGGCAGATTTTTAGCTAGGTAGAGAAACAAGGGCGCTCAACAGCTTAATCTGAGCCCCGGAAGGCATAAGGATCGATTTAGATAGGAGGATAGCGAAAAGGAAACTTGAAAAAGCTGCGTTTGCTAATTCAAGTGCACCCAAACCAAAATGAAGAGAAAATGCTAGGTAAGTAGGTCGGGTAGGTAGTTCTGAGGTGGCAGAATGATGATTTGTGATCCATTTCATGTTTTCAAGTGTTATATCTATTCAAATCACAATTGTAAGGCAAAAATCCATTTGGAGCAGCTCAAGCGAGGCATGTCTAACTTCCCCTTCTTCCTTTTCCCAAATCATTCACTAACTTCCCCTAAAAGAGGTCAAGATCTACTTGATATCTCTTAAATTCATCATTTTTCATGACTTTTGCCTAAGTAAAGATTTGTTTTGCTTACGAGTGCTCATATCTCTTCTACAAGTCCTTTTTCCCCTTTGTAGCCTAAGATTTCTACCCTTAGAACTTTTCTGATCAAAACTCATATTAACCTCTAACTTATTATGTAAATCCCTATTTATTTCCCCTTCCCCTATTAAAAAATATATAAAAATCCCCTTTTTATACATATCCCCTCCCTCTGGTTGAAAAATAACCATAAGTATGCTTGGGAATTACTAAGTTTGCCTGAAACTTAGTAAGAACGCTCATCTTGCTCATTTTGCCATCTTCCAATGTATGGGACTCCTTCCTATGAATAAAATCTCTCCTCCGATGTATAAAAACCCTCCATCTAACCTTGTTTTCACCTTTCAAAGGCATAAAACCCTCTTCAAATTCTATCGGACCCCTTCCGATGCATTAAGGACCCTTCCTAAGCTTAAAAACCTTCCTCCGATGCACTAAAACCCATCTCCGATTGCAAAAAGCCTTTGCCAATTTCATTATCCCTTGGCTGATTTATAATGCATACCTCTGATTCAATTCCCCCCCCCCTTCGACGCGATATTGCTGTCGGAGGTCGCAGCGGTCAGTGTTACCCCTTTATGGTTCTCCCCGATGCATGCTCCGCCGATAGCCATTTCGCAATCGGCATATCGCAAGGTTTCGTGCCCATATAACATGCCTCCTCTCCATTTCTACGATGCGATATCGCTATCGCACCCGACGGCGATATCGCATTTGCAATCTATTATTACCGCATACTCCGCTTTTATCATTTCACAATGTTTTAAAGCATTTCTCCATTTTTCGATGAATATCGGTTTTATCGCAAAAGCCCACATTTTCCATATATTGCAAGACATATTATCGAATTTCGCTATCGGCATTCTCATATATATAAAGGCCGCCACCCCACGTCGCTGCCGATTGCGATTTGGCAATTTAATCGCGACCGTCCAATCTAACCGCTCATCCGATGGTCCATATTAAGTCGCAGCCCCCATATCGCATCGCTCATATACAATATCGCAGTGCCCATTCCACCCCCGATCACCGATGCAATATCGGCGATCGCTTATCGCAAGCCAATATATATATAAGGCCCCGTTCCCCGCTCCCCGCCGATAGCGATATTGCAAGTAGATCTCAGTCGTTGCATTTGCCCGCGCTAGATCCAACGGCCCAGATCTTTTCTGAGCTACAGTAAATTGCTCCCTCCCAGTCAATTTTTCTATGTAAAGTGATCTTTCGCTTTATATAAGGAAAATAGCCATTTTCACAGGATTTCTATCCAGCGCCTGCGCGCGACTCCAAAGCAAAGGGAAACAAGGTATTCTTCATCAATCTTGGATTGCTCCTCCGCAAATTGGCTCCAAAATGCATGGTTTTTGCCTCAGCAGGCTATTAGTGCCCATTCTTCCTCCTTTTTACAAGTTTTCTTCAAATTTAGCATTATTTCAATCGGCCAACGCCGATACTCATAAAGCCACAGAAAGCATTCACAGCAGCTATTTTTGCATTAAAATAGCAGAAAATGGGCGATTTGACAGATTAAAGAGTATCAAATAGAAGAAAATTAGTGGAGGACTTAATATCAAAGCAGGAAAACATTAAAGATCCCTCCATCAAAGTCAAAGAAAGCGGTAAAAGCCATTTAAGGCTCTCAGATCACAATTAATGATATTTTAAGCCACCCAAGGGCAGCGTTGCAGAGACCAATGCGCAGTTATGATAAATGGCCAGCGCATAATAGCAAAGGACACATATCAACTCATTTTTGAGGCAGCTACCCCAGCACAGCAGTTAGATAGATCTTTTATGCATTTATTTCAGGATAAGATTAGATTAAAGGCACTTATTCCCTCAGATCTATTTAAGATCTGCTGTAATAGATATTTTTTGGATATTTTCTCTATATAAACCACCCTCAGCAATGTATTAAGGGTTGGTTGGTTGATAATCCTCATTTTAGACTTGCGTTGTATACTTTGAGAGCATCTATAATCAAAGATTGCTGGAATGCTTGGATGATGAACTGTCTGTTGTGATTTAATGGCTGAAGAGTGACTATGGAATTCTTGTGCTTCTACATGGCTCAATAAGTGTTTCTTACCTCTGTTTATAGTTTATATATGTTTATGCCACCATTTTGTCACCATCTAAATAGCAGGAAGGAAGAATAGCTTAGACTTTGCTTAGCAGCACTCTATGCTCAATTTCTATTATTTCTACATGTTTTTCTTCAGAAATAGTTATGAATATGCATACTTAAATGATCATGTTTACACTATTTCTTTCATATATGACTATTATTTAGGAATTCTTGACTGCTCCTAGATAAACGTTCATTCACCTTCCTTCTCTGTTAGCTGATGAAAGATTCTTAGTTGCCTTTCATCTCTGACCTTCATTCCATCTTTATTCTAGCTTGATATTGTTCTATGTGTAGCTATCCTTCTCTGTATTCCTCTTGTGACCAAGAAAACTCACCAGCATCCCTAATCCATGACTCCATGCCCAATGGTTTGAACTTCTCACACTATGTAACCCAACTCTGCTTGAAAGAATCATCCTTCCCACAAAAACTTAAAAAAAACCCAAGAGCATCATATCTAGCCTAAAATCACGCCAAAACAAAGCTAAATTTTAAAGAGAGAGCCCTCTCTGATTGCAGGTAGGCTAGGACCTGCAATCCAAATATTGGTTTGTGGTTACCTTGGTCATATCCCTTAAGGAGCCAAGGGACAACCTGAGTGATAACATCATTGGCGACTCCGCTGGGGACTTATTCAGAAAATTCCAAAAAACAAGTTAGAAGCTAGCTCCCAAGAAGAAATCACGCAATACTAGGTCAAATCCAGACCCAAATCGACCAGCTCTTTTTGGAAATCCTAATATAATTCCAAAGATCTCTAAAAAAGAAAAACAAGAAGATCTTGCTGATTCTAGTCCTGAAACAGTTCGGCCAAGCTGTTTTCCAACCCCTGTTAAAGTTTTATTTCGTTCGGCCCCTACTTCCCCTTGTTCATCATCCACCTCTCCAAGCACCTTTTCCACACCTCCATTCACTGCACATACTACACCTACTACTTCTATTATCCCAGTTGTTCCATTTATCCCTGTTGTTCCACTTATCCCTATAAATATCGCTAACAGGTATGCACCTTTACAGTTACCTGCAAATCCAGGGGCTATGCCTCAGGATTATCAGACCAAAATCACATATTTTGATGGTACTGGTTCCTGCACCGCCCTGCAACATACCAAGAAAATGCAGGACTATTTTGAGAATTATGAAATAGATGATGATGGTGTGAAAATGAAGATTTTTGTCCAAAGTTTGACTGGAGATGTAAGGCCTTGGTTTAGAGCTCTTCTTGCGAATTCCATAGCTGACCTAGAGGCCCTTTACCAAACATTTCTTAACAGATGGGAGAAAAGGAAAGATCCACTGCACATTCTAGCTGAATATGACACTATCAAAAGAGGCCCTCAAGAGGTTGTCTTAGACTATTGTGCTAGGTTCAACAATGTTTACAGTGCTATTCCACAAAACCTTAGACCTCCACCTGATCTAGCTTTATACAAATTCCCTGATGGATTTGATTCAGACATGGCATATCAATTAAGGGAAAGAGCCCCTCAAACCTTAGCAGAGATGCAGAATATAGCTGTTAGTGTGGAGGCAAATCTGATTGCCAAACGAAATAGAGCAAGAGCTGAGAGAAGAACTACTTTTAAAGATGAACCTTCAGCTTTTGAGAAGAAACTTGATGCAATAATGAAAGGCATGGACAGTATTGGAGATAGAGTGGGAACCATTGAAAGAAAAGCCTCATGGGAAGGACAGCAAAACAATGCTGTCAGAAACCCAAATTTTAGGAAAAATCAGAACCCAAACGTTGGAAGGGCTAGCCCTGACCATGATATAAGACCTCCTTTTCATGAAAACTATGCTGAAGCATCCACATCTAGTGAGCCAACCAAGGATTCTCATATCAACTTGATGGGTTTAAAGGGTGATCAACAAGTTTTTCTAACCCAAGAAGACCAAGATGACCATGATATAAATCAATTTCAGACTAGATCCGGAGAGTCATTTGACTTCAAAGAAGGCTATGATTCAACAGTTTATGAGGTGCACAAACAATACAAATTGAGGACCAGAACCATAGATGTGCCTGAAACTACCAAAACGAATGATAGTAGACAGCCTAAGAAGATAAAGGACAAAGTTGTTCTCACAAAACCTGCTGATAAAACAAACCCAAAAGAAGTAACTGTAGAGGATATAACAGATATATCAGATGTTCAAGCCTCTAATAACCAGCCTTTTGTATCCTCTTCCTCAAAAGAGAATGTAAATAGCACTCCGAAAATCCTTCCCAAAACAGAAAAATCTCAAGAAATCACTGATAACCAAGAGAAAATCGCTGAAAGTGCAATTGAAAAGGCAAAATCTGCCAGTCACAACACAAAGACCCAGTCAGACAAACCTTTTGATTTAGAAGCAGAAATTGGTAAATTAAAGATATCTATTCCTCTCTCTGAGCTTGCTAAACATGATGTGTATAGGCAGCAAATCAAAAGATCGATGCAAATGCCAGAGAATAGAGATGATGTATTGGTTTTATATGATCAAACTGAGCTGCTTTTTCGTCTTGAAGTCGATGGAAAAACAACACATGGAGCTGTTCTACCCTTTTATGTCAGTCTACACATTCATGATAAAGTGTTGCACAATGCAATGTTTGATTCAGGTGCTTCACACAATCTAATGCCCAAAGTTGTAATGGAGAAGCTAAACCTTGATGTCACTAGACCATACAAAGATTTTTTTTCATTTTATTCTAGTCAAGTCAAGTGTTTAGGCTTAATCAAAGATTTATGTGTGTCTTTAGTCCAATATCCCAACAAAACAGTCCTAATGGACGTGGTGGTTGCTGACATTCCACCAAAGTATGGCATGCTCTTATCAAGATCTTGGGGAGCAAAACTCCAAGGATCTCTCCAATTAGACCTCTCTTATGCCACTATATCAGTCTTTGGGCAACCAAAGAGACTGTATAGAGAAACACTTATGAAATATGGGGTAAGTAGTGAGGAAAAACCCCAAAACTTTCCAATTTACTCAATCCATTCTGATATGGATTTATTTATCTTGTTTAATGATGATATGTCTCCTCCCACTCATGATAAGCCTTTGGATTTAGAGCAAGAACTCTGCATAAATGAAGAATCGGTTGCCTATACCCAAGAAACTGTCAAAACAATCAATGCAACTAGCACACAAGAGGAACTCAATAAAATAGAAAACTCAAGTCTTCCCACTCCTAAAATGGTTGAAACTCTCAATACTAGTCAAGAGCAAGAAATCCTATGGTATTTGGAGTTTGATGGTTCAGTCAATAAGCTAGGAGCAGGGGTAGGAGTATGGATCCATAATACACAAAACAATCATGTAGAGGGTCATGCTTATAGACTAAGCTTCAGATGTACTAATAACATGGCAGAGTATGAAGGCCTCCTTTTAGGCCTTAAGCTAATCAAATCTCTAGGAGCTGCAAAAGTTTCCATTCTAGTTGACTCCGACCTGATTATTCAACAGATGAAAGCCAAATTTGTTACAAATGACAATAGGCTAAGAGCTTATAGGACTGCTGCCACATAAATACTTGATACCTTCACCGAATGCAAGCTTGCCAAAATTCCAAGAAGCCATAATATACATGCACACAGCCTAGCTACTTTTGCTAGCACATGCAAGCTGCCTTTTGAGCCCAATCATCATTTCTCAGCTGAAATCAAACACAAGCCTGCTATCCCTAATAATGTCAAAGATTGGCAAGTTTTTGAAAATGATGCACAGATCCACAATTTCCTCACTTTACAACAAGAATTTTCAAGCTTAAAAATTGATGAAGATTCCATGGATGACCCGCAACAACAAATGAGCCAATATCAGCAGACTATAACAGCTGAAACAACAAAACAAATGTTGCACCCAACCATTTTTGATGAGAAGAATATACAAGAGCTGAAACAAATGAATTTGGATGAAATAGTTGAAGCAGAAGCTGAAGTTATTGAGCTAAAAGACAACTTTCTGCCCACAGGCTAGACTTCCTTAGAAGACATTTTTTATTTAAATGATATCCCCAAAAATCCAAAGATGCAACCATTAAATGCTGCTATCGAAGACTGCAATATTGGGACAGCTGAAAACCCCAAAATGATAAAACTATCCAAGTCTTTGCCTGCTGATCAAAAGCCAAAATATGTTGACCTGTTTAAAGAGTTCCAATATGTCTTTGCCTGGAGTTATGAGGACCTCAAGTCCTATGACACCTCCATGATTCAACATACCATTCCCTTAAATCCAAATCAAAAGACCTTCAAACAGAAACTAAGGAGAATCAATGCTATGCTTCTCCCCTTGATTGAGAAAGAAGTAAAGAGAATGTTTGAGGCTGGTATCATAGCACCCATTAGATTTTTCGAATGGGTATCCAATCTTGTTCCCACAAGGAAGAAAACAGGTGAGATTAGACTATGTGTGAACTTAAGAAATCTGAACCAAGTCTCCCTTAAAGATCACTACCCATTGCCAAGAATGGACCACATTCTACAAAGAGTAGTGGGGTCATCTAGAATCTCTTTGCTAGATGGCTTTTCAGGTTTTAATCAAATACTTGTTCACCTGGATGACCAAGACAAGACAGCCTTTACAACAACATGGGGAACCTTTAAATATGTGAAAATGCCTTTTGGGCTAAAGAATGCAGGTGCTACCTTTCAAAGGGTCATGGACATTGCATTTGCCAAAGAAATCCATGATTTCTTGGTGGTCTACCTTGATGACCTTACTCCTTTCTCAAAATCTGATTAAGAGCACCTTAAACACCTAAGGCAAGTATTCCTAACGTGTAGGAAATATGGCATTTCCTTAAATCCTAAGAAGTCTCTCTTCGGCCTAGAAGAAGGCAAATTGTTGGGCCATATTATTTCAAAAGATGGAATTAGAATTGATCCGGAAAGGATCCAAGCCATTTTGCAAATCCCTTATCCAAGAAACATCAAATAACTGCAAGCATTACTAGGAAAGATCAATTTCCTAAGAAGATTTATCCCTAACTTGGCTGAGCTGATAAGAATGCTAAATAACATGCTAAAGAAGGATTCCAATGTAAAATGGACTTTGGAAGCCAAGCAAGCCTTTGAGGGCATAAAATCTGCCTTAACCCAAGCTCCAGTCCTCACAAGTCCTCAATTTGATAAGGATTTCATCATTTTTCATTTGCATCTGAACATTCCATAGCTGTTGTCCTTTTGCAAAAGGATGATCAAGGAAATGAAAAGCCAATTGCATTTTTCAACCGAGCCCTTAGAGATTCTCCCTTGAAGTACCAAATCATGGAGAAGCAGTCCTATGCCCTTGTTAAAGCAATCAAAGATTTCAAAGTTTACATTTTATATTCACATGTGATTGCTTATGTGCCAAATGCTGTTATAAAAGACATATTAACTCAAGAGGGCGTAGAAGGCAAAAGAGGCAAGTGGATTGCCAATATCCTTGAGTATGACATTGAGATAAAACCCACCAAGCTCATAAAGGGACAAGGTTTAGCCAAACTGATGTCCGAAACCAATTTTCAAGCCTTAGACATTAATCAACTGGACAATGAACAGGAGTTGGCGACTCCACAGATCAGTGAAGCTTTTTTGCAATCCCCATGGTATGCTGATATTTGTTTTATATTGTTAAACCTGTTTGCTCCCCCAGGGTTGTCCAGAACCAAAAAGAGATTTTTAAAGATGAAAGCATCAAAGTTTTGTGTCTTAGATAGTGCCCTGTTTTGGAAGAATCATGAAGGAATTTTGCTGAACTGTTTAACTTTAAATGAAACTGACAGTGTTATGAAAGAATTCCATGTAGGGGACTGTGGAGGGCACTTATATTGGAAGTCCACTGCTGACAAGATTTTAAGGGCTGGTTTCTATTGGCCCTCTTTGTTTGCAGATGTTAAAAAGTTTGTTGTTTCATGCCATAAATGCCAAACCTTTGAAGGCAAAATAAAGCTGCTGCCCTTGCCCCTTAAGCCCATTTAAACTAAAAAACCATTCCAGCAGTGGGGTTTAGACTTCATTGGAGAAATCCATCCATCCTCTTCCAGCTAGCATAAGTGGATTCTAACAGCCATAGATTACTTCACCAAGTGGATTGAAGCCATCCCATGTAGGCAAGCCAATGACTCCACCATCATCCAATTCCTTGAAACCAACATTTTATCCAGAATTGGCTATCCTGAAAAAATCATCACAGACAACGCTGCTGCCTTCAAATCCAAGAAAATGATCAGTTTTTGCCATAAATTTCACATTACCTTAGGCCACTCCACAACCTATTACCGTCAAGGTAATGGCTTGGCCGAATCATCCAACAAGAGCTTGATTAACATCATTAAGAAAGTGTTGGAAGAAAACAAGAAGAACTGGCACAAAAAGCTTGTAAATGCCCTCTGGGCAGACAGATTGTCAACCAAGAGATCCATTGGGATGAGCCCGTATGAGTTAGTCTATGGCATGGAGGCCAAGTTCCCTTCTTCTTTGGTAATCCCTGTTATCAAATTGCTGCAAGAGATTCAGGTTGAGCCCAATGATATCCAAAGAAGAATAAACAAAACCATCCATTTGTAGCAAACAAGAGAGCAAGTGTACGACAGAGCTCAGACTTTACAAGAGAAGCTCAAGAAAATGTTTGACAAAAGAACCAAGGCTGAAGATTTCTATATAGGCAACAAAGTGCTAAGATGGGATTCAAGAAGAGAGGACAAAGGAAAGCATGGCAAGTTTGATTTCCTGTGGAAAGGCCGCTTTGTTATTCATGTTGTGCAAGGCAACAACACATATTTTCTGAAAAGTTTGGATGGCACAGAAGCTGAAGAAGGCCCTGTCAATGGCCGAATGCTAAAGAATTATCGTGATCCCTTTTGTTGAACGCAACACAGCTCTGTATATTATCTGTACATTAATATTTTATATTATTAGCGCTTTTTTTTTTATTGTATAGCAGGCCGATAAGAGGGAACAGAGCAGCAATTTTTTGAAGAAAACAACCAAAAGAAAGCTCCATTTCAGATCTCTGTTTTTGAAATAATTCCAAAGAGGTGCTCAACGCAGATTTGTATATGTTTAAAGCACACAAACAAAAAAAAGAAGCAAACAACGTTGTTATTTGCAGCAAATTCAGTTAAAAAGAGTGTTGTGCGCAGGCTCCAAAAATTCAGTTAAAGCCATCAAAGAGAAGGAGGATTTTCAGTCCTACAGTAGCAGTTTATCAAGGCAATCTGACCTGCTTTTCTTGGCTTTTCATCTGGAAAAGCCATCCCCAAGTGGAGCCACTGTTAGCCTCCTATTGCAATAGGTTTCATATTTCATGATTGACTGTTTTACATGCCAAATATGTCATTCTTTCCATGCTGCAAAGGTTCCATATTTCCAAGAAATTCCATTTTTGAAGAGTTTTTCAGTTAAGGGAAGGCCAAACAATTTAATCTTGGCTTCCCTAGGTTTAAGTTGCTTTTTTTAGAAGATAGAGAATGAATATCTGTCCAAACTGTTTAATCTTGGTAGATTTTTAGCTAGGTAGAGAAACAAGGGTGCTCAACAGCTTAATCTGAGCCCCAGAAGGCATAAGGATCGATTTAGATAGGAGGATAGCAAAAAGAAAAGTTGAAAAAACTAGGTTTGCTAGTTCAAGTGCACCCAAACCAAAAAGAAGAGAAAATGCTAGGTAAGTAGTTCGGGTAGGTAGTTATGAGGTGGCAGAATGATGATTTGTGATCCATTTCATGCTTTCAAGTGTTATATCTATTCAAATCACAAATGCAAGGCAAAAATCCATTTGGAGCAGCTCAAGTGAGGCATGTCTAACTTCCCCTTCTTCCTTTTCCTAAATCATTCACTAACTTCCCCTAAAAGAGGTCAAGATCTGCTTGATATCTCTTAAATTCATCATTTTTCATGACTTGCCTAAGAAAGATTTGCTTTCCTTAGGAGTGATCATATCTCTTCTGCAAGTCATTTTTCCCCTTTGTAGCCTAAGATTTCTATCCTTAGCGCTTTTCTGATCAAAACTCATATTAACCTCTAACTTATTATGTAAATCCCTATATATTTCCCCTTCCCGTATTAAAAAATATATAAAAATCCCCTTTTTATACATATCCCCTCCCTCTGGTTGAAAATAACCATAAGTATGCTTGGGAATTACTAAGTTTGCCTGAAACTTAGTAAGAACCCTCATCTTGCTCATTTTGCCATCTTCCAATGCATGGGACTCCTTCCTATGCATAAAATCTCTCCTCCGATGTATAAAATCCCTCCAGCTAACCTTGTTTTCACCTTTTAAAGGCATAAAACCCCCTTCAAATGCTATCGGACCCCTTCCGATGCATTAAGGACCCTTCCTAAAGCTTAAAAACCTTCCTCCGATGCATTAAAACCCATCTATGATTGCAAAAAGCCTTTGCCGATTGCATTATCCCTTGGCTGATTTATAATGCATACCTCCAATTCAATTCCCCCCCCCTCTGATGCAATATCACTGTCGGAGGTCGTAGCGATCAGTGTTGCCCCTTTATGGTTCTCCCCGATGGATGCTCCGCCGATAGCCATTTCACAATCGGCATATCGCAAGGTTTTGTGCCCATATAACATGCCTCCTCTCCATTTCTGCAATGCGATATCGCTATCTCACCCGACGACGATATCGCATTCGTAATGTATTATTACCGCATACTCCGCTTTTATCGTTTCACCATGTTTTAAATCATTTCTCCATTTTTCCATGAATATCGGTTTTATCGCAAAAAACCGCATTTTCCATATATCGCAAGACATATTATCGCATTTCGGTATCGGCATTCTCATATATATAAAGGCCGCAACCGCGCGTCCCCGCCGATTGCGATTTGGTGATTTAATCACGACCGTCCAATCTAACCGCTCATCCGACGGTCCATATTAAGTCGCAGCCCCCATATCACATTGCTCATATACAATATCGCAATGCCCATTCCACCCCCGATCGTCGATGTAATATCGGCAATTGCTTATCGCAAGCTAATATATATATAACGCCTCGTTCCCCACTCCCCGCCGATAGCGATATTGCGAGTAGATCTCAGCCGTTGGATCTGCCCGCGCTAGATCCAATGGCCCAGATCTTTTCTGAGCTACAGTAAATCACTCCCGCCCGGTTTTCGTCAATTTTTCTATGTAAAGTGTTGTTTCTCTTTATATAAGGAAAATAGCCATTTTCACAGGATTTCTATCCAGCGCCCATGCACGACTCCAAAGAAAAGGGAAACAACGTATTCTTCATTAATCCTGGATCACTCCTCTGCAAATTGGCTCCAAAATGCATGGTTTTTGCCTCAGCAGGCTATCAGTGCCCATTCTTCCTCCTTTTCACAAGTTTTCTTCAGATTTAGCATTATTTCAATCGGCCAGCACCGATACTCATCCAAAGCCACAGAAAGCATTCAGAGCAGCTATTTTTGCATTAAAATAGCAGAAAAGGAACGATTTGACAAATTAAAGAGTATCAGATAGAAGAAAATCAGTGGAGGACTTAATATCAAAGCAGGAAAACATTAAAGAGCCCTCCATCAAAGTCAAAGAAAGTGGTAAAATCCATTTAAGGCTCTCAGATCACAATTAATGATATTTTAAGCCACCCAAGAGCAGTGCTGTAGAGACCAATGCGCAGTTATGATAAATGGCCAGTGCATAACAGCAAAGGACACATATCAACTCATTTTTGAGGCAGTTGCCCCAGCGCAGCAGTTAGATAGATCTTTTATGCATTTATTTCAGGATAAGATTAGATTAAAGGCACTTATTCCCTCAGATCTGTTTAAGATCTGCTGTAATAGATATTGTTTGGATATTTTCTCTATATAAACCACCCTCAGCAATGTGTTGGTTGATAATCCTCATTTTAAGACTTGCGCTGTATACTTTGAGAGCATCTATAATCAAATATTGCTGGAATGCTTGGATGATGAACTGTCTGTTGTGATTTAATGGCTGATGAGTGACTATGGAATTCTTGTGCTTCTACATGGCTCAATAAGTGTTTCTTACCTTTGTTTACAGTTTATATATGTTTATGCCACCATTGTGTCACCATCTAAATAGTAGGAAGGAAGAATAGCTTAGACTTTGCTTAGCAGCACTCTATGCTCAATTTCTGTTATTTATACATGCTTTTCTTCAGAAATAGTTATGAATATGCATACTTAAATGATCATGTTTACACTATTTCTTTCATATATGACTGTTATTTAGGAATTCTTGATTGCTCCTAGATAAACGTTCATTCACCTTCCTTCTCTGTTAGCTGATCAAATATTCTTAGTTGCCTTTCATCTCTGACCTTCATTCCATCTTTATTCTAGCTTGATATTGTTCTATGTGTAGCTATCCTGCTCTGTATTCCTCTTGTGACCAAGAAAACGCACCAGCAGCCCTAATCCATGACTCCATGCCCAATGGTTTGAACTTCTCACACTATGCATCCCAACTCTGCTTGAAAGCATCATCCTTCCCACCAAAACTTAAACAAAACCCAAGAGCATCATATCTAGCCTAAAATCACCCCAAAACAAAGCTAAATTTTAAAGAGAGAGCCCTCTCTGATTGCAAGTAGGCTAGGACTTGCAATCCAAAAATTGGTTAGTGCTTACCTTGGCCGTATCCCTTAAGGAGCCAAGGGACAACCTGAGTGATAATATCATTGGCGACTCCGCTGGGGACTTATTCAGAAAATTCCAAAAAACAAGTTAGAAGCTGGCTCCCAAGAAGAAATCACGCAATACTAGGTCAAATCCAGACCCAAATCCACCAGCTCTTTTTGAAAATCCTAATATAATTCCAAAGATCTCTAAAAAATAAAAACAAGAAGATCTTGCTGATTCTAGTCCTGAAACAATTCAGCCAAGCTGTTTTCCAACCCCTGTTAAAGTTTTATTTCGCTCGACCCCTACTTCCCCTTGTTCATCATCCACCTCTCCAAGCACCTTTTCCACACCTCCATTCACTGTACATACTACACCTACTACTTCTATTATCCCAGTTGTTCCAGCTGTTCCATTTATCCCTGCTGTTCCACTTATCCCTGTAAATATGGCTAACAGGTATGCACCTTTGCAGTTACCTGCAAATCCAGAGGCTATGCCTCAGGTTTATTAGACTAAAATCACATATTTTGATGGTACTGGTTCTTGCACAACCCTGCAACATACTAAGAAAATGCAGGACTATTTTGAGAATTATGAAATAGATGATGATGGTGTGAGAATGAAGATTTTTGTCCAAAGTTTGACTGGAGATGTAAGGCCTTGGTTTAGAGCTCTTCCTGCCAATTCCATGGCTGACCCAGAGGCCCTTTAACAAACATTTCTTAACAGATGGGAGAAAAGGAAAGATCCACTGCACATTCTAGCTGAATATGACACTATCAAAAGAGGCCCTCAAGAGGCTGTCTTAGACTATTGTGCTAGGTTCAACAATGTTTACAATGCTATTCCACAAAACCTTAGACCTCCACCTGATTTAGCTTTATACAAATTCCCTGATGGATTTGATTCAGACATGACATATCAACTAAGGGAAAGAGCCCCTCAAACCTTAGCAAAGATGCAGAATATAGCGGTTAGTGTGGAGGCAAATCTGATTGCCAAACGAAATAGAGCAAGAGCTGAGAGAAGAACTACTTTTAAAGATGAACCTTTAGCTTTTGAGCAGAAACTTGATGCAATAATGAAAGGCATGGACAGTATTGGAGATATAGTGGGAACCATTGAAAGAAACGCCTCATGGGAAGGACAGCAAAACAATGCTGTCAGAAACCCAAATTTTAGGAAAAATCAAAACCCAAACGTTGGAAGGGCTAGCCCTAACCATGATTTAAGACCTCCTTTTCATGAAAACTATGCTGAAGCATCCACATCTACTGATCCAACCGAGGATTCTCATATCAACTTGATGGGTTTAAATAGTGATCAACAAGTTTTTCTAACCCAAGAAGACCAAGATGACCACGATATAAATCAATTTCAGACTAGATCTGGAAAGTCATTTGACTTCAAACAAGGCTATGATTCAGCAGTTTATGAGGTGCACAAACAATACAAATTGAGAACCAGAACCATAGATATGCCTGAAACTATCAAAACGAATGATAGTAGACAGCCTCAAAAGATAAAGGACAAAGTTGTTCTCACAAAAACTGTTGATAAAACAAACCCAAAAGAAGTAACTGTAGAGGATATAACAGATATATTAGATGTTCAAGCTTCTAATAACCAGCCTTTTGTATCCTCTTCCTCAAAAGAGAATGTAAATAACACTCCTGAAAGCCTTCCCAAAACAGAAAAATCTCAAGAAATCACTGATAACCAAGAGAAAATTGCTGAAAGTGCAATTGAAAAGGCAAAATATGCCAATCACAACACAAAGACCCAGTCAGACAAACCTTTTGATTTAGAAGCAGAAATTGGTAAATTAAAGATATTTATTCCTCTCTCTGAGCTTGCTAAACAGGATGTTTATAGGAAGCAAATCAAAAGATCGCTGCAAATGCCAGAGAATAGGGATGATGTAAATGTTTTAGATGATCAACCTGAGCTGCTTTTTGGTCCTGAAGTTGATGGCAAAACAACACATGGAGCTATTCTACCCTTTTATGTCAGTCTACACATTCATGATAAAGTGTTGCACAATGCAATGTTTGATTCAGGCGCTTCACACAATCTAATGCCCAAAGCTGTAATGGAGAAGCTAAACCTTGATGTCACTAGACCATACAAAGATTTGTTTTCATTTGATTCTAGTCAAGTCAAGTGTTTAGGCTTAATCAAAGATTTATGTGTGTCTTTAGTCCAATATCCCAACAAAACAATCCTAATGGACGTGGTGGTTGTTGACATTCCACCAAAGCATGGCAGGCTCTTATCAAGATCTTGGGGAGCAAAACTCCAAGGATCTCTCCAACTAGACCTTTCTTATGCCACTATATCAGTCTTTGGGCAACCAAAGAGACTGTATAGAGAAACACTTATGAAATATGTGGTAAGTAGTGAAGAAAAGCCCAAAAACCTTCCAATTTACTCAATCCATTCTGATATGGATTCATTTATCTTGTTTAATGATGATATGTCTCCTCCCACTTATGATAAGCCTTTGGCTTTAGAGCAAGAAATCTACATAAATGAAGAATCGGTTACCTATACCCAAGAAACTGTCAAAACAATCAATGCAACCAGCACACAAGAGGAACTCAATAAAACAGAAAACTCAAATCTGCCCACTCCTAAAATGGTTGAAACTCTCAATACTAGTCAAGAGCAAGAAATCCTATGGTATTTGGAGTTTGATGGTTCAGTCAATAAGCTAGGAGCAGGGGCAGGAGTATGGATCCATAATACACAAAACAATCATGCAGAGGGTCATGCTTATAGACTAAACTTCAGATGTACTAACAACATGGCAGAGTATGAAGGCCTCCTTTTAGGCCTTAAGCTAATCAAATCTCTAGGAGCTGCAAAAGTTTCCATTCTAGGTAACTCCGACCTGATTATTCAATAGATGAAAGCCAACTTTGTTACAAATTACAATAGGCTAAAAGCTTATAGGACTGCTGCCACAGAAATACTTGATACGTTCACCGAATGCAAGCTTGCCAAAATTCCAAGAAGCCATAATCTACATGCACATAGCCTTGCTACTTTTGCTAGCACATGCAAGCTGCCTTTTGAGCCCAATCACCATTTCTCAGCTGAAATCAAGCACAGGCCTGCTATCCCTAATAATGTCAAAGATTGGCAAGTTTTTGAAAATGATGCACAGATCAACAATTTCCTCACTTTACAACAAGAATTTTCAAGCTTAAACATTGATGAAGATGCCATGGATGACCCGCAACAGCAAATGAGCCAAAATGGGCAGACTATAATAGTTGAAATAGCAAAACAAATGCTGCACCCAACCGTTTTTGATGAGAAGAATATAGAAGAACTGAAACAAACGAATTTGGATGAAATAGCTGAAGCAGAAGCTGAAGTTATTGAGCTGAAAGACAACTTTCTTCCCACAGGCTTGACTCCCTTAGAATACATTTTTGATTCAAATGATATCCCCAAAAAGCCAAAGATGGAACCATTAAACGCTGCTATTGAAGACTGCAATATTGGGACAGCTGAAAACCCCAAAATGATAAAATTGTCCAAGTCTTTGCCTGCTGATCAAAAGCCAAAATATGTTGACCTATTTA
Source organism: Pinus tabuliformis (assembly GCA_031772625.1). Lineage (NCBI taxonomy): Eukaryota > Viridiplantae > Streptophyta > Pinopsida > Pinales > Pinaceae > Pinus > Pinus tabuliformis. The sequence continues at coordinate 345,467,207 of CM062812.1, forward strand.
AAGAGTTCCAAGATGTCTTTGCCTGGAGTTATGAGGACCTCAAGTCCTATGACAACTCAATGATTCAACATACCATTCCCTTAAAGCCAAATCAAAAGCCCTTCAAACAGAAACTAAGGAGAATCAATCTTGTGCTTCTCCCCTTGATTGAGAAAGAAGTAAAGAGAATGTTTGAGGCTGGTATCATATCACCCATTAGATTTTCAGAATGGGTATCCAATCTTGTTCCCACAATGAAGAAAACAGGTGAGATTAGACTATGTGTGGACTTAAGAAATCTGAACCAAGTCTCCCTTAAAGATCACTACCCATTGCCAAAAATGGACCACATTCTACAAAGAGTAGTGGGGTCATCTAGAATCTCTTTGCTAGATGGATTTTCAAGTTTTAATCAAATACCTTTTCACCCGGATGACCAAGACAAGACAACCTTTACAACAGCGTGGGGAACCTTTAAATATGTGAAAATGCCTTTTGGGCTAAAGAATGCAGGTGCTACCTTTAAAAGGGCCATGGACATTGCATTTTCCAAAGAAATCCATGATTTCTTGGTGGTCTACTTTGATGACCTTACTCCTTTCTCAAAATCTGATCAAGAGCACCTTAAACACCTAAGGCAAGTATTCCTAACCTGTAGGAAATATGGCATTTCCTTAAATCCTAAGAAGTCTCTCTTCTGCGTAGAAGAAGACAAATTGTTGGGCCATATTATTACAAAAGATGGAATTAGAATCGATCCGGAAAGTATCCAAGCCATTTTGCAAATCCCTTATCCAAGAAACATCAAATAACTGCAAGCATTCCTAGGAAAGATCAATTTCCTAAGAAGATTTATCCCTAACTTGGCCGAGATGATAAGAATGCTAAATAACATGCTAAAGAAGGGTTCCAAGGTAAAATGGACTTTGGAATCCAAGCAAGCCTTTGAGGGCATAAAATCTGCCTTAACCCAAGCTCCACTCCTCACAAGTCCTCAATTTGATAAGGATTTCATCATTTTTTCATTTGCATCTAAACATTCCATAGCTGTTCTCCTTTTTCAAAAGGATGATCAAGGAAATGAAAAGCCAATTACATTTTTCAGCCGAGCCCTTAGAGATGCTCCCTTGAAGTACCAAATCATGGAGAAGCAGGCCTATGCCCTTGTTAAAGCAATCAAAGATTTCAAAGTTTACATTTTATATTCACATGTGATTGTTTATGTGCCAAATGTTTTTGTAAAAGACATATTAACTCAAGAGGGCATAGAAGGCAAAAGAGGCAAGTGGATTGCCAATATCCTTGAGTATGACATTGAGATAAAACCCACCAAGCTCATAAAGGGACAAGGTTTCGCCAAACTGATCTCTGAAATCAATTTTCAAGCCTTAGACATTAATCAACTAGATAATGAACAGGAGCTGGCGACTCCACAAGTCAGTGAAGCTTTTTTGCAATCCCCATGGTATGCTGATATTTGTTTTATATTGTTAAACCTGTTTGCTCCCCCAGGGTTGTCCAGAACCAAAAAGAGATTTTTAAAGATGAAAGCATCAAAGTTTTGTGTCTTAGATAGTGCCATGTTTTGGAAGAATCATGAAGGAATTTTGCTGAACTGTTTAAATTTAAGTGAAACTGACAATGTTATGAAAGAATTCCATGTAGGGGACTATGGAGGGCACTTATATTGGAAGTCCACTGCTAACAAGATTTTAAGGGCTGGTTTCTATTGGCCCTCTTTGTTTGCAGATGTCAAAAAGTTTTTTGTTTCATGCCATAAATGCCAAATCTTTGAAGGAAAAAGAAAACTGCTACCCTTGCCCCTTAAGCCCATTTCAACTGAAAAACCATTCCAGCAGTGGGGTTTAGACTTCATTAGAGAAATCCATCCATCCTCTTCTGGCCAGCATAAGTGGATTCTAACAGCCATAGATTACTTCACCAAGTGGATTGAAGCCATCCCATGTAGGCAAGCCAATGACTCCACCATCATCCAATTCCTTGAAACCAACATTTTATCCAAATTTGGTTGTCGTGAAAAAATCATCACAGACAACGTTGTTGCCTTCAAGTCCAAGAAAACGATCAGTGTTTGCCATAAATTTCACATTACCTTAGGCCACTCCACAGCCTATTACCCTCAAGGTAATGGCTTGGCCGAATCATCCAACAAGAGCCTGATTAACATCATTAAGAAAGTGCTGGAAGAAAACAAGAAGAACTGGCACAAAAAGCTTGTAAATTCCCTCTGGGCAGATAGATTGTCAACCAAGAGATCCATTGGGATGAGCCCATATGAGTTAGTCTATGGCATGGAGGCCAAGTTCCCTTCTTCTTTGGGAATCCCTGTTATCATATTGCTGCAAGAGATTCAGGCTGAGCCCGATGATATCCAAAGAAGAATAGGCCAAACCATCCATTTGCAGTAAACAAGAGAGCAAGTGTACGACAGAGCTCAGACTTTACAAGAAAATCTCAAGAAAATGTTTGACAAAAGAACCAAGGTTGAAGATTTCTACATAGGCAACAAAGTGCTAAGATGGGATTCAAGAAGAGAGGACAAAGGAGAGCATGGCAAGTTTGATTTCCTGTGGAAAGGCCCCTTTATTATTCATGTTGTGCAAGGCAACAACACATATTTTCTAAAAAGTTTGGATGGCACAAAAGCTGAAGAAGGCCCTGTTAATGGCCGAATGCTAAAGCATTATCGTGATCCCTTTTGTTGAACGCAACACAGCTCTGTATATTATCTGTACATTAATATTTTATATTATCAACGCTTTTGTTTTTATTGTATAGCAAGCTGATAAGAGGGAACAGAGCAGCAATTTTTTGAAGAAAACAACCAAAAGAAAGCTCCATTTCAGATCTCTGTTTTTGAAATAATTCCAAAGAAGTGCTCACAGCAGATTTGTATATGTTTAAAGCACGCAAAAAAGAAAGCAAACAGCGTTCTTATTTTGCAGCAAATTCAGTTAAAAAGAGCGTTGTGCGCAGGCTCCAAAAATTCAGTTAAAGCCATCAAAGAGAAGGAGGATTTTCAGTCCTACAGTAGCAGTTTATCAAGGCAATCTGACCTGCTGTTCTTGGCTTTTCATCTGGAAAAGCCATCCCCAATTGGAGCCACTGTTAGCCTCCTATTGCAATAGGTTTCATATTTCATGATTGACTGTTTTACATGCCAAATATGTCATTCTTTCCATGTTGCATAGGTTCCATATTTCCAAGAAATTCCATTTTTGAAGAGTTTTTCAGTTAAGGGAAGGCCAAACAGTTTAATCTTGGCTTCCCTACGTTTAAATTGCTTGTTTTAGAAGATAGAGAATGAATATCTATCCAAACTGTTTAATCTTGGTAGATTTTTAGCTAGGTAGAGAAACAAGGGTGCTCAACAACTTAATCTGATCCCCAGAAGGCATAAGGATCAATTTAGATAGGAGGATAGCAAAAAGAAAAGTTGAAAAAGCTGGGTTTTCTAGTTCAAGTGCACCCAAACCAAAAAGAAGAGAAAATGCTAGGTAAGTAGGCCGGGTAGGTAGTTCTGAGGTGGCAGAATGATGATTTGTGATCCATTTCATGTTTTCAAGTGTTATATCTATTCAAATCACAATTGCAAGTCAAAAATCCATTTGGAACAGCTCAAGCGAGGCATGTCTAACTTCCCCTTCTTCCTTTTCCCAAATCATTCACTGACTTCCCCTAAAAGAGGTCAAGATCTGCTTGATATCTCTTAAATTCATCATTTTTCATGACTTTTGCCTAAGTAAAGATTTGTTTTGCTTAGGAGTGCTCATATCTCTTCTACAAGTCCTTTTTCACCTTTGTAGCCTAAGATTTCTATCCTTAGCGCTTTTCTTATCAAAACTCATATTAACCTCTAACTTATTATGTAAATCCCTATATATTTCCCCTTCCCCTATTAAAAAATATATAAAAATCCCCTTTTTATACATATCCCCTCCCTTTGGTTGAAAAATAACCATAAGTATGCTTGGGAATTACTAAGTTTGCCTGAAACTTAGTAAGAACCCTCATCTTGCTCATTTCGCCATCTTCCAATGCATGGGACTCCTTCCTATGCATAAAATCTCTCCTCCGATGTATAAAAACCCTCCATCTAACCTTGTTTTCACCTTTTAAAGGCATAAAACCCCCTTCAAATGCTATCGGACCCCTTCCGATGCATTAAGGACCCTTCCTAAAGCTTAAAAACCTTCCTCCGATGCACTAAAACCCATCTCCGATTGCAAAAAGCCTTTGTCGATTGCATTATCCCTTGGCCGATTTATAATGCATACCTCCAATTCAATTCCCCCCCCTCCGACGCGATATCGCTGTCGGAGGTCGCAGCGATCAGTGTTGCCCCTTTATGGTTCTCCCCGATGGATGCTCTGCCGATAGCCATTTCGCAATCTGCATATCGCAAGGTTTCGTGCCCATATAACATGCCTCCTCTCCATTTCTGCGATGCGATATCGCTATCACACCCGACAACGATATCGCATTCGCAATGTATTATTACCGCATACTCCGCTCTTATCGTTTCACCATGTTTTAAAGCATTTCTCCATTTTTCCATGAATATCGGTTTTATCGCAAAAACCCGCATTTTCCATATATCGCAAGACATATTATCGCATTTCGCTATCAGAATTCTCATATATATAAAGGCCGCTAGCCCGCGTCCCTGCTGATTGCGATTTGGCGATTTAATCGCGACCGTCCAATCTAACCGCTCATCCGATGGTCCATATTAAGTCGCAGCCCCCATATCGCATCGCTCATATACAATATCGCAGTGCCCATTCCACCCCCGATCGCCGATGCGATAACGGAAATCGCTTATCGCAAGCCAATATATATATATAAGGCCTCGTTCCCCGCTCCTCGCCGATAGCGATATTGCGAGTAGATCTCAGCCGTTGGATCTGCCTGCGCTAGATCCAACGGCCCAGATCTTTTTTGAGCTACAGTAAATCGCTCCCGCCCGATTTTCGTCAATTTTTCTATGTAAAGTGATGTTTCGCTTTATATAAGAAAAATAGCCATTTTCACAGGATTTCTATCCAGCGCCCACACGCGACTCCAAAGCAAAGGGAAACAAGGTATTCTTCATCAATCTTGGATCGCTCCTTTGCAAATTGGCTCCAAAATGCATGGTTTTTGCCTCAACAGTCTATCAGTGCCCATTCTTCCTCCTTTTCACAAGTTTTCTTCAGATTTAGCATTATTTCAATCGGTCAGCGCTGATACTCATCTAAAGCCACAGAAAGCATTCACATCAGTTATTTTTGCATTAAAATAGCAGAAAAGGGGCGATTTGACAGATTAAAGAGTATCAGATAGAAGAAAATCAGTGGAGGACTTAATATCAAAGCAGGAAAACATTAAAGAGCCCTCCATCAAAGTCAAAGAAAGCGGTAAAAGCCATTTAAGGCTCTCAGATCACAGTTAATGATATTTTAAGCCACCCAAGGGTAGCGCTGCAGAGACCAATGCACAGTTATGATAAATGGCCAGTGCATAACAACAAAGGACACATATCAACTCATTTTTGAGGCAACTGCCCCAGCGTAGCAGTTAGATAGATCTTTTATGCATTTATTTCAGGATAAGATTAGATTAAAGGCACTTATTCCCTCATATCTGTTTAAGATCTACTATAATAGATATTTTTTGGATATTTTCTCTATATAAACCACCCTTAGCAATGTATTAAGGGTTGGTTGGTTGATAATCCTCATTTTAGACTTGCGTTGTATACTTTGAGAGCATCTATAATCAAAGATTGTTGGAATGCTTGGATGATGAACTATCTGTTGTGATTTAATGGCTGAAGAGTGACTATGGAATTCTTGTGCTTCTACATGGCTCAATAAGTGTTTCTTACCTTTGTTTACAGTTTATATATGTTTATGCCACCATTGTGTCACCATCTAAATAGCAGGAAGGAAGAATAGCTTAGACTTTGCTTAGCAACACTCTATGCTCAATTTCTGTTATTTCTACATGTTTTTCTTCAGAAATAGTTATGAATATGCATACTTAAATGATCATGTTTACACTGTTTCTTTCATATATGACTGTTATTTAGGAATTCTTGACTGCTCCTAGATAAACGTTCATTCACCTTCCTTCTCTGTTAGCTGATGAAAGATTCTTAGTTGCCTTTCATCTCTGACCTTCATTCCATCTTTATTCCAGCTTGATATTGTTCTATGTGTAGCTATCCTGCTCTGTATTCCTCTTGTGACCAAGAAAACGCACCAGCAGCCCTAATCCATGACTCCATGCCCAATGGTTTGAACTTCTCACACTATGCAGCCCAACTCTGCTTGAAAGAATCATCCTTCCCACCAAATTTAAACAAAACCCAAGAGCATCATATCTATCCTAAAATCACCCCAAAACAAAGCTAAATTTTAAAGAGAGAGTCCTCTTTGATTGCAGGTAAGCTAGGACCTGCAATCCAAAAATTGGTTTGTGGTTACCTCGACCGTATCCCTTAAGGAGCCAAGGGACAACCTGAGTGATAACAATATCTATTCAAGACACCCAATTTGTGGGGAAGTTTTGGTCTAGTTTGTGGTAACTGATGGACACCAAACTGAAGAAAAGCACAACTTTTTATCCACAAACAGATGGCCAAACAGAAGTAGTAAACAAGACTGTGATCCAGGTCCTGAACGGATATTGTAGTAAACATCCTAAGCTTTGGGATGAACACTTGTGTTATGTGTAGCATGCTTGCAACAGAGCCAAACACTCTTCTACAGAAAGATATCCTTTTGAGTCCTGTTTTGGGTTCATACCAAGGTCTCCTTTGGATTTTGTCTTTGGTAAATACCCCATGGTTGAAGGACACAGTGATGTGGACAAAGCAACTAGGTTCATTGAATAGATCCAGGAGATCCACCAGGCAATACAAGAACAGCTGGAAAGGAGCCAGGCCAAGCACAAGGCTAGGCATGATAAGCATCGATGGAGCATAGTTTTCAAGTTGGAGACCATGTCTGGCTGTATATCAGCAAGGACATGATGCAAGGTGAAGGTAAAAAGCTAAAGCCTATCAGGTATGGACCTTTTAGGTTACTTGAGAAGATTGGTGAAAATGATTTTCACCTTGGTTTACCAACTTACATGCACAACTATTCCGTCGTAAATGCAGATTGCTTGAGATTGTTTGAACCTTCAATGATTGACGACCCTGAAGAGAAAATTCAATTGCCTTCTATTGGTGACCTTCTACCTGAGTATGTTAATGATTTTCAGGAAGACACAGTGCTGGATAGGAAGGTGGGGATGACATGTAGGGGAGACGTTGAGTACCTCAAGATTGGACTCAAAGGTTCAAATTCGAGCAGCGCAAAGTGGATTGAGATTGGACAAGTGCAGAAACAGTATCCTCCTTAGTCGATGCTTAAAAGCCAACTTTTGGTGGTCCAAAATCTTTTCAGTGGGAAGGCCGTGATCTGAATTGGATCCATAGAAGACTGTCAAAGAACCATGACTGTATCAGGTCAAACAAATCTCTAAAGAATTTTAGAACAACAATAAAAAAACCTTGAACCAATGGCAATGGAATCGAACGTGGAACGATGAGGACCTCAGTCAAAGTGTGTTGACCGAGGCCCATGGAGACTGAGCGGGAGGCCGAAGTAGCCCCTGGGAGCCCCGAAATGCAAAAAAGAGGTGGCATCGATAGGCGAACAAGGCCAAAATGGGAAAGCCCGAGCACTCGGTCACGTGGGGGAACCGGAGGACCGCAGGCGAAAAAGGGAAAAAACACTAATCGTACAAGGTGAGACCTGTGCTTTGGAAACCGATGGTTTTGATCGAGGCGCCCTTAAACGTAAGAGGTTTTGGATGAAAGCGGAGCGATTCCATACAGTGATTGATGCATGGTAGGTGGAGGTGAGAGAAAACCATCGTTGATTGTGTGCTATTGGTCGAGAATATCAACTGCGCAAAACGTGCGTATGGCATCGGATCTGGAGGGCCTAGATCTGACGACTGAGATCACACCCAATGGGAGGAAGTGGAATCGATAGGGAATTAAGCCATGTTTTAAAGGGATTTGGAATCTGTTTGGCCGCCACGGTGGAGGAAGAACACATCCATGACGTTACTAAAGAAACAGACTGATGAAGCATGCTGTCGTTGTTGAGAGGATGACAAGTGGAAACTCCTTGAGCGCTGATGATGACGCCGAATAGGGAACTCCCAGTGCAACTGCAGAAGGTGAATCGACAGAGGCGAAAGAGGAACCGAATAGGAATAGGGATCAAATGGCTAAAGCCATGAACAGAGGCAGTCAAATGAGAGGGGAGTTAGACACAGAGAGACAAAAGTTGAGAGACGAAGAAGTGGAGCAGTGAACCCTAAGAGGAAGACTGAACACAGAGAACAGTAAAGTAGAGCAGAGGAGACAGAGGGCCGAGCTGATCAGCAGCAACATCGAGCACCAGAGAGCTTGAAGATTCAAGCCATCCCCTAGAGGATCTGTCTGGGCTGAGCACCACATTGGGCTCTTGCCATTGTAGACCAGAAGGTCACAGAGTTGGTAGGAAGAAGAAGAGTTTGTGTACTCCAGTGGCTTGGGGAATCCAAGACCACCCTGCCAAGCAAAACCTGCTTCAAGTGAACTCACATTGAGTCCCTGTATTGTAAATTCTCTGCCCAAAGGCACAATAAAACAAGGCCACCACTGAAAGTTAGATTGGAGATGTAGCCCTGGAGCTTAGGGTGAACTACTTATTAAAATTGCTTGTGTCTTTGTGTTTGCTTACTGTATCTCTCTGTTGTCTTTCCATTTTATTGTCTATGTATTGGCAATATGATCGATCCGTTGCTTCAATAACACAGAACACACACCAGCACATGATTCTGTAATACCTTAGTTTAATAAAACTTAACTAATGTCATTCATAGGGTGAATATCAAATCACCTACAAAGGCTCAAAGTCAATTGGATTAGCTTGAGGCTCAGTCCACCATTGATTTTAGGAATGTTGGAAGGAAGGAGAGAATAAGAAGAAAGAAAGTAGTGGGAAGAGATAGAGAGGAAGGCAAGATTTTATTCACGGGAAAAGGAGACTACAGCAAAAGCATGGAATGTCAGGAAAGCCACTAGAGCAATGAAGGACGTGGACATATATTAAGTTGCTCAGAGGATGAGAAACACTTTCAATAGGGGGTGATGATGAGGCTCATAATTGGGTAAATATATGGATCTTAATACATCTCCAAGCTTACTAAAATCAACTCTTCTCATAATTCCTACATGTTTTAATTATATTTTTCTTAATGAGATGAGTAAATGTAAGATGTTATGTCTAGTGATCTAACGTGCATTGATTGTAAGTTTTTGGGAGAAAATTATGGCAATTATGGCTAATTAACGTGTAGGAACTTGAATGAGACAAGATGGAGAGATTATAGGATATGGATATTCCTCATTAAATCCTCACTCATTCGAATATCCTTCAATCAAATCACACTAGCTCGGAGTTGCAGGTAGCCGAGCCATGAAGATCATTGGCAGTCAAGCCAATGATATTTAAGAACTAGTTCATCTTGAGTTTGGGAGCCAAGCCTCCCTATATTTAAGGAATTTGTTGGAAACTTCAATTGTATAAGTAAGGAGGCCTAGAGCCTCATTAGGATTCAGAATTTTTAGGAAGATAACTAAGCCCTTTTGAGTTGAAGGATTATGGAAAAACATTGTTATGTATCTGTTGATATGTTAATGAAAATGAGCATTTCCTTGATCCATCAGTGAGTTGACTCAGAGGGCTAAATATATTGGGTTAGGGCCCAACCCTAGTAGTAGAGGTTCCTCTTACTGTACTTGTATGCTTAGGTTCATTCATAGATTACATGTTGAATTGATTTTGGCATTGTTTCATTGCAAGTATTGGTGAACTTGATTTGTTTGATTCCATTTGTGCATAGATTTAGCAGTAGCTTTAGAGAGATAAAGGAATACCAAAAAGGCTAATAATAGGTGGATCTTGCCTCACTCCTCCCTCCAGGGACCATGGTTTGAGGAAAAGCTCCCATTCAGCCCCAAAAAGACAGAATTATGATTTCTCATGAAATTTAGGGTTTTCTGCTAATTAGACCAGCATCTTTCATTTTTCAAGGATAGATTGCAGTTGTTATTTTTGATATCTCCAACTTTGTATTAGATTTCATGGTGTTTCACAATAGGCTGCAAGTATTTCCATGCATGAACTAGGCAAATGAATGATGAAATTATGTTTTCTTATGTTGTTGGAAATCTTTCTTGTTTTGACATGATTTATGGGTAAATGCCAATGATGTGTATTGCAGGAGTTTTAATTGTATAGGAAGACCTCATGTCAAGAGCCCTAGCCTAACCTTGTCCATCCATGATTGCCAAAAGCCACTAAGTCCATAAATCGAGTTATCATTTCATAAGAACAATTTACCATGCTTGTTGAGCAAATCCAATGATCCTACAAACTTTGGTTTGAGTTCTGATGAGGGCCTAGCCACTCCCTTGCCTTACTCCTTCCATAAATCACCTTCCCTAATCCCCATACCACTATCCAAATCACTCCTTATTCTTTCACCTTGATCCTGTAGGAATACAGGGGATCTTGTAGGTGCATTAGGACATCCTATATACATCCTGTAGGACGACCTATAGTGGCCTGTTTTAAGGCCAATTTGTGAGAAACGCATCATGAAAGATATGAGAAGGCCCCTACTTGCCTCTCAAGCCATATGACCCTTCAAAACCATCTCTCTCCACACCTGACCCACTTGCCATACAATCCAGAAGAATTAGTATTCATGTTTTCACAAAAAGGACAAAAGGAAAAAGGTTGTTGTGTTCATTCATATGTACAGTAGTAAAGTGTTTTATTATATCAAATTTAATGCTTGGGATAGTTAGGGTTCCACATATGTTGGCTTAGAATTCTTCTGAAGCAAGATCCCTTAACAAATATCTAGATAAGTGGTGTTTTTTAAGCATTTATTTTAGTCTTTCATTACCGTAGTAGATAATCTTTCAATTCTCTCAATTAGGGTAAAAGTCCCCTTTCTCCAATGGTAATCAAGCTTCCTCTAAATCAATAGAAGGTTGGTTTGAGAAACCCTAGTGGTCTATCGGCATCTTAGTAGTGAAAAAGAGTGGACCCGTTGCATCTATTTGTATATATATCACTGTCACCTCCAAGTTTGTGTGAACTCTTGGTTGATAAAGTAAGGTTGGTAGCCCTAGGAGTTGTTGCATTCTTGCTGCAACACTGTTGCTCATCACTAAGCATCTCAAGAAATCTATTGTTTGCCTTTATGTTTGGAATTTTGAATATTTTCAATAATATGCATCATTTTAAAACATCTAATGCCAATTGATCATCCATCACTTCATTATCAATCGCACTATGTTCCCTTTCTCTCCATGTGATCGACATTCTGCAAAACAAATGTTTTGGATCATTAAAAACCGTGTTTTAAATTTTAAAATTGCGCACACATGGGTTCAATATATACACAGTCACGTGTAGGGCTATTTTATATAGGAGTCTATCGTGTCCAACCCACGTGCATGCAGAGAATAATTTTTAAACTATTTTTCTACAGTGAAATTTTCGAAAAAGACATTTGAAAAACAATAAAATTTACCTAAAAATCATTTAGAAGATTACTTGGATAGCTGAAGGCTGAACGAACAGACGAATTGGATGGATTGAGGTTGCTTTATTTTTTTGCTCCAGAGATCCTTCACTCACTTATTCACAACACAAATGAAAAATTGTAAGTCAAAAGGTATTTATATAGGTTGACATTAAATTTTTTTTTTCAAAAGTTCATTTTTTCTTTTTAAAACATTATGAACTTTGTGACCTTTTTGGCTTGGAGTGTTGGGATGGGTCATTTTTTCAGAACACTTTTTAGATTTTGAGAGACCACTTTGATTCCATCACTGCAGACTCATCATGGCAGGTATAATTTTTTCATTGGCATATAGGTTAGGGGATATCATTTTCCATTGCATTTTGCATACTAACCTCCATACTGCGATATCTTGGCCATAGAGTCTACCCCATCATGTCTTGGTTATTAAACCATTTTCACTCACCAACTTATAAAATCATGATGTGATGGTAGAGCCAAACTTTACATGGGTATCTTAGTTAGATTCTCACTAGCATATGTTTCCCATGCTGCTATACTATGTAGGCTCGGGAGTCCTCTTTAGTCACGTCATGAATTTTCCATTGAAGCTTGATTCTCTTACTTCTTCACTATTTTTCTGGCTTTATACCTTAGAGGCTCCTTTGTGTTGAGTTGTACTACTACATTGCATGTTGACTATTTATACCTTTTGGCCTTAAGCTGACTTCACTTGGACGCATGTTTAAGCCTCTTTTTTTGCCAGACCTTTCTACAAAATCAACCTTGCAATCAATTAGCCTCTCCAACTTGACACCTTTTTCCCATGGAAAGAACATTCCTTTCAGTGTCATTGAGTAGTTTTGTGACCTTGCATTTAGGATAGGAATGTTCCCCTCCCAGGAACTAGCACATTTGTATTTGGAAAATCGTTCTTTCCACTACACCATAGGCATTCTTTTATTATTTTTTAGACTTTCCAAATACTAAAAAGACAAAAAAATAATATATTCCAAAAAGAGCGGGAATGGGACATTACTTCCTTGATTGATGGAAGTTAGAGTGAGTAGTGTCGCCCTTGAACAAAGCACTCAAAATGAAGTCTTTCCTCCATTGGGATGGGCTTTAGTTTGACTTAGGAGAGCCTTAACCTTGTTATTGAGTCAGTACTCCTCTAGGTTGGTTATCTCTTCCCATCATATGGAGAGTTTGTTTGTGCCTCTAGCATGACAAACTTATACAAAGTTATCATATGTTGCCATATTGTCACATTTGAGTTGTGATTTTGTTCAAGGGAAGTAAACCTAAGTTGGCCTTTCTGTTGTGTCTCTTGACTTATTTTCAGTTATCCATCCTTGGTTATTAGATTCATGTTCACTATCACATCAACTATTTGGTCCTTTTCTCATGCTGGATTGAGAAGGTCTCCACTAACTTATTACTGGCAGGTCTTTCTCTTATCGAATACGACAAATTTCTCTAATATTAGACCTAGAGCTACACCCTGGCCCTATTTCCATCATTGATAGGTGACCTTGTTCTCAGCATCAATCAGTATCATGGGTCTTTGATTGAGTGGTTTCCCTTGTGTTCGACGTCAGCTTTCATTATCACACATTGGGATTCATGAAATACCTTGATTTTCATTTTACCCTGTTGGTGGATTCCTCGCCTCTATGTCATCTTTCATTATTGGTTTATTTATAGGGTTTCTATTGTGCACTAGACACATCTTATGTACACTAGAAACATGCTTCAATTTGGTTACTACATCTTTCTTCATTTGATTCCTTCTATGTTATTGGCTTGCGAGTTACACTGACACTGTATTGATGAAGGATGCCTTAGTGCCTTCCTTCGGGCAAATATTTTCCCATCGACTTCAACTCATTACTCTGGGAACAAGGTCTAGAGTCCATTTGGCAGTACCTTAGGGTTTGTAGTCATCAGTGGCAGATTCGTTCGCTATCAACAGTGGGAATACATCATTGTCTCGTGATTGATAGATTCTTCCAAGTGTTTAACTTCATATAATTTTTTCACACTTGTTTGATTGTACTGGGTACCTTGGCTCTCATCATCATTATTGGTGAGTAGTCTCGTGTTTGTTAACGGTATACATTAATGACCAGTAATCAAACGATTTATCACGTGGTCAACTTCGAAACATTTATTCACATTGTGTAGAAATGTACCATGGCAGTCGGTGAAGATCTCGGGTTTGCATCAGCATTTGTTGGTTCACTTGCTAGTTCCTCCTATTTCAGCTAGTGACACGATCTACCTTATATGGTGTAGTTCATCACATTGACATCCTATATGTTAGCACCTGAGTTATGTGCAATACCAATTGTTCCACTATTTGACTTGGTATTTTTTGTATCAACTTTATGACTTCAATGATCTTCTTTCTACTTCAACATCATTGATTAGTTCTTTATATGTGATATTGTGACATGTACTCCTATGGATATGATCAGATGATCCACTATGTATTTTCAATTCTTTTATACTTGTATACATATTGGGTCTGCTTTTTTATTTGATATGTAGACATGCTTTGTTATCTATGAGCATGGGTATGCCTGCCTCAGAAAGTAGATTTCTTTATGATCTATTTCACTGGCTTGGCAAGCTGAAATCTGGTGAACTCTTAGGTCCTGGCATGATTCTTTTTATACACTTAATACATTTCGATCATCATGTACCTCTTCTGACCTCATATATTAGGTGGAATTTGTTATAAAACTATTTACCACCATTGGTAGATTTGATGCTCTATTATATGGCCTAGGGCAACCCTTGCCTACCACATTTGGTCCATTTTCTAAAAAAAAAACTTTCAAATCCCACACCCGATTTCTCCCTATCTAAACCACGTGTACACGCGGGTCAGTCTATACCCAACCCAAGTATATGTGTTAAAACATTAAAAAATATATATTCTCCCTTAATTCAGGTGGAGTTTATGGGTTTGACCTGTTAGTCACCTACTATAGCACGAGGCACAACTATTTCCCAATTGAAAAATCTAATTTGGAGAAGTATAAATAGATCTCCATGGGAAGGCCTAAGGGATGAGAAAAGATTATATATTTATATTATAGTTGATTATATCCCTGATCAAGTATGAAGATATCCCTATGCCTTATGCACTCCCAAGTCATAGGAAAGCCATGTTTGCTTCTTGATATGTCCATCATCCCTTCATGACATCCTTGTGTATACTTATGGAGGAGGATTGTTGAGGCCTAGGCAGGACGGATCCGAAAGATAGTTTCACTTGGAGTCGACAGACAACTCAGGTTGTAGTTCTTCTGTATTCTCTTTAGCTTCCATTAGTAAAGAGGTGTTTCCTTGTTCCTAATGATCAAGGTTTTTATGCATTAATTTATGTTATTATTTGCTTATAAAATATCATTTTAATGCTTGTTTTCTTACATGCTTATATGATCTAACACATATATCATGAAGATGCTTTCTATTATTACTGGTGTATATTCTTTGCTTGAATGAGTTATAGGTTTTAAGGCATTGTAAGAAGCAGAGGTTTTCTACCCTACAGGAATGACCTCAAACGTAGGACCTCTAGGTAATACCTATTCTTCCTACTTCTGTATTTTAAGTATTAGGACTGTTTATTTGCATGTCTCTTTATGTTGTATTCCCTCCGCTCTATTGGTGTTCTCAACCCAAGACCTTAGGGTGATTATACCCGTAATAATACTTTGAGGAAATTTCTTGTTTCCACCCACCTTTCAAGGGATTCTCATCGATTAAACCACCTCCACCCCCAACCCTTGGGAATTTTCCTAAGACCACTTCACCCAGTTCCAAAATCTTCTTGAAATCCAAAGCTCAATCGATAAAGGAATCCCATCACACCATGACTATCTAAGAAATAGAAAGGAAAGGTTAAAATCACTATTAAACCCAGAAAAACCCATGTTAATGATAACAAATGAACCACATAAACCAATGCATGTACCATGCATTCACACATCAGCTAGGAAATCACACATGCAACTTGTTACCTGTGAAATCCTCCTGCTAAAGCTTCTTGATCCAACCTTCCTTACTTCTCCTTTGGTTCCCCTTTTCTTCCTTTGCTTTCTTTCTCTAACGCTAGAGTGTTCCAATAATGTTGTTCCAATAATGCTCTAAGTGTGCAATAATCTGAGAGAATAGAGAGAGCTCTGAAACTGAACTAACAATAGATGTGAGTTGGTCTTACGAAGCCTTTTTATCATTGAGGCCTTTATTTTCTTCATTTTCCTCTCTTTTCTCTTAATTTCCCTCTTGTTATGTTCCTATACCAATAGGTGTCATAATTTAAGATTGACTTAGTTTATCTATGAAATATGTAGATACCTTTGCTTTCTGCAAATGCTTTCCATATTTGTAAAAAATTAAAAAATTAAAAAATGTAAAGAGGGTATATCCTAAAAGAAAAATCAAAGGATAAAAAGAATAAAAAAGGTAAAAAAAGATGAAAAATGAACCCCAAGAAAAATGAAAAGACCATGAAAGTGTGCAAGTCAAAATGCCACTACCATTTACTTTGGTGAAAAATAAAAAGATTGCATGCAGCTTGTCACTTATGCCACAATACATGAATGGTCAAATTGTATAAACCTGGGTATTTCATGTTTTCAATTTCTATGTTCATAGATAGAGAATAAAATCTGACCAAACTGTATAATCTTGGCAGATAAGTAGATAGGTAGAGTAAATAAAGGAGCTCAACAATTTAATCTGAGCCCATGGATGAAATAAGGATAGACTTAGATAGATTTCCATTGTAAAAGAAAAGAAAAGTTTGATAAGGGTTTGCCAGTTTAAGTGCACCCTAATAAAAGAAGTAAAAATGGTAGGATGTATAGGTGGGTAAGTAGATGATTGGTTGCAGAATTATGTATGATGAATGTCTAAGTTAAAAGCTAAAATCATTTTCTTTCATCATTACATTACTTTGGCAAAGCATGGATGACAAAGACACATTTACAAGGTTACATGATTAATTTCCTCATTCATTTTACCCCTTATTGTAACTAATTTCCCACAAGTAAAAGTTCCAAAAACCTTAAGTTAAAGGGGCTCAGAGCATTTCTCTAACTTCTGGAAGGACCGAACTCCCGGCCCAATAACTTATAAGGTCAAAGGTGCTAAAAACCCCTCATCAACATTCACCCCTTCATCATTTATTCACTTCCTCTAAAAATCCCTTTTCCCTAAGTAAATTCACTATTTGCTAAGGAAAAGTAATTACCCCACAAAATCCCTTTAGCCTAAGTTATAATGTTTTAATATGAAAAAAAAATTAATGTTAAACACATTATACTTAGCGCACTTTTATTTTTCATCTCATATTAACAACTGATTTTACTTATGTATTAAATCCCAAAAATCATCCCTTTCCCATATATTTTATTGTTAAAAACCCCATATGTTAATAATCTCGTCCCCAAGGTTTGAAACATAAGCCTTAATAATAAAATAATTAAAATAAGGGATTAATTAATCGATTTGTGATTAATTAATAACCTAAAACTCCCGCCAAATAACGAAGATTAATTAACCAATCTGTGGTTAATTAATAATCTATCCTCACCCAATCACATCACCCCCGATGTTATTAATTTCCCTAAATCCGCAATTAGTTCCCATCGGGCCCCTCCATTAACTCCTATTCAAATCCACGCCATGATCACAGTACAATCTTAACCTTTTAGATCTGACGGTCGATGCTCATATCAGGCAGCCTCCGATACCAAACTTTACCCACCCGATGTGAGTGGTTTCACTATTTTCCCACCGCTACGTGTCGCCCGATGAATTGCATCAGACGACCCTCTCCAAATACCCCCTAATGCTCAAAATTTGTGCGATGAAAACCATTACTGCTTCCACTTACCACCATCACTAAATGAAAAAATGTCCCATCCATTGACTGGCACCATTTGTCCCTTTCACCACACCCGCCAAACATTTTGACTTTGCGAATAAAATGAAAACACTCATTATTTTTGTTTTACCGAAACAATAGAACCTCTTGTTCTCCATGCACACAGAAGCACATTCATGTTGTCACCCTGCATTCAAACCATCAACTCCAAGAAGCCATTGAACTCCCAATCACCACTGCAGACCAGTATGCCCCATCCAGACTACACACCAGTTCCATTTCGTTTCTCGTACCACCATAACCAGGTATTTACCCACTTCTACTGGAAAACCCTATGTTTATATCAAACCAGGACTGAATTGCTTTAGAAATTGAGTGTTTTTATCAAAATTTAAACGGTCCAATACTCTGAATACTCCCTAGAACAACCTGGTTCTCCATAAGATCCCTGAATTTCCCTCTCGACGTCCTTGAATACACAAGAACCAAGGATGGAAGCTCCCGTCACCCTAAATGTCATGCCACTTACTCCTCCCCACAGGGATTTGGACCACCTTCCCTTGGCCGACAGAGATTTTCAAATAAAGGACCTTACTTTTGATGAAACCCCCTTGAAGTTATATTGTAAGTACCAGGACAATTATCTGAACCATGCTGATAAAATAGGTCTTTGGGAATCAAACCTACCTAAGTATTAATTCCACACTATCTATATTTTCCTAGATATTATCCACCAATGCCATGCAAATTACAACCATCATATGAGAGTTGTAATGTCCCCAGACCAAAAAATCATATTCACCATTGCAGCCAAATCCATAAATGAGATGTTACAGTTGCAGCCTGGTCAGGACCTCACTCCCCTTTCCATTGTAAATTTACTTGAAAGATCTTCAAAGCTATCCAGTTACAAAATTAGGTGAATCTGTCAGACTTTCATTGAAGAAAAATACAGGTCAAAAGACACCCCTCCTTACATGTCATGCTTCTTTACTAATCTGTGGAGGGATATCATCACCATGATTTCTTTCATTTTAGATTTTACCACTAATGAGTATGTAGATGAGGTGACCTTAGCCTACATGTCTATTTTTATCGCTAGTCAACCTCCTGCAGCCAAATTTGACTATGCTACATTCATTACAGATAAGATGCATGACCAATTCATGAGATTAGAGATTGAGAGAGTATTTAACTATTCTTCAGTCTTGTATCATCGTTTTCTCTACTACCCAACTGATAAATTCCATTTCTCTGTCTAAAAGCTTGATACTAAAGGGAATCCTAGGTCTGTTATCTTTTGGACCTCAATTTTCCACTATTCTAGCTCTTCTCCTCATCCTTACATAGATTTCATTGACTTATTTGTACATCCAGTAACTACTATGTTATTGGGAAATCCTCCTCCTAGGATTAGTGCAGATATTAAAAGAGTTCTTCAGTTATCCAAGCAGTACAAGGTTGGGGATTGGTACTTGTACCAGAACCATACCGAGATCAGAATTTATGGGTGTGAGTTGCCTCCCTATAAACTGCCCAAATATCTCCCCATGCGATTATTTGCTTTGGAGTACTATAGGCAAATGATAAATTCTAATGAGATCCACTTTGTAAAGACTAAGAAGAAAGCTCAGCTAAGGATAAAGGATCACCTAGGCCCATTTATTTGCAACAACAGAAGAGCAGGGCAAGAGGCAGAGGAAATCCTTGAGAGATTGAGATTAAAAAAGAGCTTCATCTGGCCGTATGACCCTCATAGCTTCATCTGTGACAGAAGGAAAAAGCATAAGCTATCCCCCTACATCCACCATAGGATCCCAGAGATTGAGCAATATGCAAATCAGTCTGAATGGGTGGAAGGAACTCTAATAGACCAGGATAGCACACAAGTTGAAGTTGACAATGTATGGGTAGATTTGGAAAGAAAGATTGATGAAAATTCCTTTGTACAGGTGCCAGGAGAGACTTCATCACCAAAATAGTCACAAGAACATGGTACTTAACCCTCATAGCATCAAGACACATCAGACCAAGAAGGAACTTCAGGACAACAAGAAGAGTCAGAGCATCCCGAAATTTCAGAGGAGTTAGCTCAACCTCAGCAAATCATGAGCAACCCTCCAGTTTTACAAACTCCTCTCAATGAGGAAAGGAATCCTAAAAGAGACCGGGAAGAGGCCACTCCTTCCAGCAGGCCTACTGATCAAACCTTTGCTAAAAGGAAAAGGTTGAATCCCTATGCAGAAGAAGAGTTCATTGAGGAGACCACAGGCAACACAGTGGCAGAAAGGACAGAGAGCATGCAAACTATCCCAATAGGTGGGGCCCCATCTACTTCACATATGCAAGTATTGGAAAGATAGTAGAGCATAGAGGTGTCATCCTTTAGGGCTTCCTCTGAACAGAGCCTAGATATCAAGGGTAAGTATAAAGAAATAAAAGCAAGGAATGAGAAATTGAAAGCACAAACTTATGCCCATTACCTCAAAATGGCCCCAACCAACCAGACTAGACTTATGTTAGCTTTTGACATAAAGGAAGGGAAAATGCAGATGAGTTTCCTCAAGCCCACTATACAGCAGCCAAAATCCATGGCAGATTACTTTAAAACTAATTTTGAAGTATTGGCAAAGGATATTCATCCTATTGACCAAATAGAACTACATAAGCAGACCGGGGAAATGGTTTATTCTACTTTAACTAGCAAAGCCATTGCAGCCCATCAACTGCAAAATTCATTGCATAACACCTCTGCATAGCTGCAATTAGAAAAAGCTTCCTCTCAGGCTAAGGACACCAGAATAAAAGCTTTAGAAGATCTGATAATAGAATTGGGACATGATCCCAAAGATGTGAAGGCAGCTGAACAGTTAATTAAAAAGAAGAATGATGACATTGCTGCCTTGAAAAAGCAGCTTAAGATCCCTCCACTCCATCATCCCCAAACTATAGAAATTATAGAAAGGAAAAAGGAGGAAGAACTTATGGACCTAGTCCTAAGACTAAATGACCAGCTAAAGGAAACTGAGGACGAATTGGAAAAGGAAATACAGTCTAAGCAAAGTGAGTCGACCACTTCTCAAACTGTTATTCCCATAGTTTCTACAGCTGTGCCTTCCACTCTGGCAACTACCTTGGCACCAACACTTCCACCAGTCATAGCACTGCTAGTAACAGGGACCACTTCGACTACAGGTACACTAGCCAGCATAGAGTTAGCATCAGAAAAGACAGATGAAATGATCAAAGCCATGGAACAAATGAGCATCCAGGCAACTGAGTTGAAGAGACTTAAAGAACAAATGTCAAGCTTAGAAACCAATTATGAGCTTGCACAGATTCAAAATAAAGAAGAAGAAAGGAAAAACAAAAGGATGGAAGAAAGAATCAAAGTCCTGGAAAAGGACTTAACATTAGAAAAACCATTGAGAGATATTAAAGATATCTTATGGACCAATATTATTGATTCCATCAATGATATTTTGCCTTTTATCCAAATCATTTTTGAATAGACTGAGCTAGTTGAAATAGCTATGGAGGCCATATAGAAAACCAGAGAAGAATTGGGAGAGAAACCTGAAGAGGCAACCCAATTGATTAATTTTTTGAATAGCAGAAATAGGCACCAGCTAGAGCAATTGGAAACTGAGGATAGAACTGCCACCATCCTGGAAATTAAGAAATTTCTTACTAAAAAGAACTTGATGCTTAATTTGGAAAAAGGATGTCAAAGCATTCAAGAGGACATAGATGATTTTATGTTAAAATATGGCATTCTAAGAGATAAAGGCCTTCCAAGTCCATTGGTCATAAATGACAATTTAATGACTCATGACGATTACATTGAGAAACTGCACAAACAAGCCAGAAGTCAAGCCAACCCTTCTACAACAAAAGCACTACCCATAGGAAAGGTGCTTTATTAGAAAATAATTTTTATATTGAACATGAAGTGAAGCACTTGTTCACAGTCTAGCCCAATTTTTCAAAGTACACTGAAGCTGACAAAGTGTACAAGAAATTGCTCAGAATGAAAATACCAAATGATGAATGGTGGACTAATATGACAGAGATATTATAAGTTACTATAGTAAATCTGTAAAGTATAAAATATTTACTATGGTAAGGTCTCGGTAACATAGGTAAAGAGTGTCTGCAGATGAAAGTAAGAAGAAGATCTAGCACACAGTTACAAAAGAAATTGCAAGACGAAAATTCGAGTTCCAACATCCTGCTCACCATAAATAAAGGGACAACAACAATCTATTTTCCGTCTGCCTCTATCTTTATGTGAAAGATATTTTATATTTCCTATAATAAATCGCATATGGTTATGAGATATTTTTGTGTAATTTTTGTATAAATACTTCAGAAATTGAAGTCAATAGGGTGGATTCAAAGACATTTTGTTATGAAACCAGCTCAAGAAAAAGATAGAAAAGATAGATCAACGCCTTAAAATTCAGCCTCTTCGAGGGGGCAACCTTACAAATGACAAAACCTCCTTTCTAGATATAGGAGTCTAAGGAGTCACAATATAACCTAGCCAACCTAACAATAATAATATAAAGCCACAAAAATAACAATAGAGGGATTCTATGGGGCACAGTAATAACAATATGGGGATACTAGGGGCACAACAATATTAATAAGTGGTACAATTACAATAGTAATGGGGAAGTCACTAGTACTATAGGGACCCAACATGCCCCTCTCCTTCAAAAAAGTGTTGTCCTCAATGATTGAGTAGTTCTGGATACTTCTGTATAAAATTCTCATCCTCCCATGTGGAATATTCAGCGGATAAGTTCTTCCACTTGATAAGATACTCCGAAATTGATGATTTCGTATCTATCGAGTTCTTGTTTCTGTGACTGCTTCCAGTTCCAATATAATTTTTCCTTCCTCGTCAAGTTCTGGCAATATTGTTTGAACTGGGAGCTTGTCGCCTATAACCTTCTTTAAACATGAAACATGGAAAACTGGGTGCAATCGAGAAGCTGCAGGAAGCTCCAATTTGTATGCCATAGTACCAATCTTTTGCAACACCTTGTATGGACCATAATACTTTGGTGATAATTTATTATCCTTCTTAGCTTGCTTTAGGGACATTTGCTTATATGGTTGTAGCCATATGAATACCCAATCACCTACATCAAAACTTCTTTCGTTGCGATGTTGATCTGCCTGTTGTTTCATTCTATTATGTGCCAACACGAGGTTATCCTTTAAGAGTTGGAGGACTTGTTGTTGATGTTCGATGTGATGTTCCACTGCCTGAACCTTAGAATTTTCTATTAAATATGATGTGATGGATGGTGCTGATACCCATAAAGTGCCATAAATGGGGTCATTTTTGTTGTTGTATGGAAGGAAGTGTTATACCACCATTCAGCCAGAGGCAACCATTTGACCCATTGTGTCCGTTTATCAGATACAAAGCAATGAAGATATCCTTCCAAACATTTGTTTACTATCTCAGTTTGCCCATCAGATTGAGGATGATAAGATGAGCTATGAGCTAATTGAGTACCAAGACAAGAAAATAATTTTGTCCAAAAATTTCCAGTGAAAATGGGATCTCTGTCACTTACAATAATCTTTGGGTTTCCATGTAGCTTTTGAATTTTTTCCATAAATGCAGTAGAAACTGTACTGGCTTTAAATGGATGTGATAATGCACAAAAGTGTGCATACTTGGTAAGTCTGTCAACTACCACCATGATGACACTCTTTCCCTCAGACTTGGGTAAACCTATGATAAAATCCATTGAAACCTCCTCCCAACGTTGGCTTGGAATGGATAAAGGTTGTAATAGACCCGGTGTCTTAATTGTTTCAACTTTATTTTGTTGGAAAACCAAACATTCCACCACAAACTTTTGAATATCTGATTTAAGGCCATCCCAAAAAAATTCCTTCTTAACCCTGTGGTAAGTTTTTAAAAATCCTGAGTGCCCTCCTAAGGGAGAAGTGTGCAATTCCATAAGAATCTTTTGTTTTAGCTGGGAATTCTTACAGAGGTATAAGCGATCTTTGTACCATAACGAATCATTTTGCCAGCTAAATGTATCAGACGTACTGGAATCTTGTTGTAACTTTCGAATAAGTGCCCACACTTCTTCATCATTCTTCCATTCCTCCCTTGCTTCATTTATCCAATCTGGTTGGATAATAGAAATGGCACACAAAAATGCTTCCACATCCTCATCCTTTCTTGAGAGTGCATCTGCCACCACATTTTGCTTCCCTTTTTTGTAGATGATTTCAAAGTCATAACCCAACATCTTTGTGACCCACTTTTGTTGCTCTTCAGAGGATAATCTTTGTTCTAAAAAGTATTTAAGGCTATCATGATCCATTTTTACCTTGAAGTGTCTTCCCATTAGGTAGGGTCGCCATTTCTTAAGTGCATGGAGTATTGCCAACATTTCCTTCTCATAAATAGCTTTGTGTAAAAACTTTCCCTTGATTGGACGACTTTCAAAAGCAATGGGTCTTTCATCTTGCATTAGAACAACACCAATTCCATTTCCTGAAGCATCACATTCCACAATAAAGGTTTTTGTGAAGTCCGGTGTAGCTAAGACCGGTGCTTGGCACATTGCCTCTTTAAGATGTTCGAAGGCCTTTGTTGCTTCCGGAGTCCATGAAAATGCATCTTTCTTCAATAATGTTGTTAGAGGTGCTGCTATTCTCCCATAATTCTTAACAAACTTGCGATAATACCCTGTCAACCCGAGAAATCCTCGTATATGCTTTATGGATGTGGGGATTTTCCATTCCTTAATGGCTTTAATTTTGCTAGGGTCTACCTTAACCCCTTCATGAGATACAATTTGACTAGATATTCCACCTCTTGGACTCCAAAGAAACATTTGGATCTTTTTGCATATAATTGTTTTTCCTCCAATAGTTGTAGCACCCTGTCAACATGTTCAACATGATCCTTCCAAGACTTGTTGTAGATTAGTATATCATCAAAAAATACTAACACAAATTTTCTAAGGAATGGTTTGAAAATTGAATTCATCAAACCTTGAAATGTTGAAGGTGCATTGGTAAGGCCAAAAGGCATGACCAAAAATTCATAATGACCCTCATGAGTTCTAAATGTTGTTTTTGAAATGTCTTCAATCTTCATTCTGATTTGATGATATCCTGAACGAAGATCCAACTTGGTGAAGTAAATTGATCCATGCAATTCATCCAGTAATTCATCAATGACAGGAATGGGAAACTTATCTTTAATAGTGAGCTTGTTGAGCTCCCTATAATCCAAACACATGCCCCATGATCCATCCTTCTTGTGCACCAATACTACTGGAGCAGAGAAAGAACTTTGACTCGGTTGAATTATACCAGCCTCTAGCATTTCTGCAACCATATGTTCAATTTCACTCTTTTGGGCATAGGGATATCTGTACGGCCTGATGTTTGGAGGAACACTTCCTGGAATCAGATGAATAGCATGATCATGATCACACATAGGTGGGAGACCTTTGGGAGTCTCAAATACCTTGGAATGATTGTCCAAGACTTTTTTGAGATCTGGAGAAATAGATGATTCCGATGTGGAAACATCTAGCGAACATAATTGTGCAATTACACCTCTTTGTTCCTTTTTTAGAAGCTTTGTCATACCATTAGAGCTGATTATCTTTCCTGGTTTCCCTGCAATACCCCCTAATTCAACTTCCTTTCCTTCCGTAGAAAATTTGATGAAAAGTTCTTGAAAATTAAAAGCTATTGTACCCAAGGATTGTAGCCATTGGACTCCTAGTACAACATCAGCACCTCCCATTGGAATGGAAAGCATTGGGCTAGTCAATACATATTCTCCCATGGATAGCTTGATATTATGGCACTTTCTAGAGCAATTTATTGTTCCTCCATTTGCAACCATCACTTGACACTCTGGTGTTGGATATAAGAAGCAATTCAATTCTTTTGCTACCTTACAATGAATAAAATTGTGGGTACTTCCTGAATCAATCAACACTATTACCTTTTTCTTCTTGATTTTTCCTTCTATCTTGATGGTTTGAGGAGTGGTAATTCCCGCCAATGCATTACAAGATATGGTCGGATTCATTTCTTCTTTATCTAGGCTTTGTTCCTGGAGTATATCCTCTTCTTTTGACCCTTCTTTCTCCTTTTCTTCTTCCTCTTCACAATCTATGTAGAATAATTTCTTCTCATCACACTTATGACCTTTAGTGTATTTGCTATCACAACTGTAACAAAGCCCTTTTGCTCTTTTTTCTTCCAATTGTTGTGGTGTCAACCTTATAGGTTGTGGAAGACTAGGGGCAACAACACTTCCGTCTTTATAGTTGTGAGTGGTATGCTTCTTGGTTGCCATAATTTTGCTTTCCATTTTTCTTGCTAACCTGAATGCCTTCTCTAATGAATCAGGTTCCCAAAGGTGAACATCATGTTGGATATTATCCTTTAAAGACCCTATGAACACATCAATCCTATGCTCCTCTGGAATATCTTTTACCCTTATGTTCAATTTTTGGAACTCCTCAATGTGCTCCATTATTGAACCCTTTTGTTTGAGACTTATCAATTGGCTAAAAAAAGTGTTGCTTTTTGTATCCTCATAATGTGCTATCAATTCTTCCATAAAAATTGCCCAAGTGATAAATTGTTTATGAGAGAAAAGCCATTGATACCATACAAACTAATTTGGTTCCAAATATAAAGTTGCAATATGTACCTTTTGTGTGTTTTTCACATTATTGAGATCGAAAAATTGCTCCATCTGTAATATCCATGTTGCGAGATCCTTGCCATCAAACTTCCTCATATCGATTTTTGGAATATGGTGGGTCTTCGATCCAACATTAGAGTCTATGAAATCATGATGAACATTTCTTTTGTTTTCATCATGAGTTTCCTTTACTACCCTTTCACCATTAGTAAGCATTTCTTGTAGAAATTTTGTTAGATCTGTCTTGAAATTTGTCTTCCAATCTTCCCTACCTGTCTTCAAATCTTCCATGTTTGTCTTCAAATCTATCTTCAAATCATCCATATTAGCTTCCACGTCAATCATCTTAGCTTCTACGCCTTTCTTTAAACAGTCCATCTTAGCTTCTACACCTTTCTTTAAACCATCCATCTTAGCTTCTACATCTTTCTTTAAACCATCCATCTTAGATTCTGTTCCTTTTTGTGCAAGGGATAGTTGTTGCACTTGGTCTTGTAATTTTGATTATCATGTTGCATTTCTTCCTCTTCTTCATGAGTCATGCTAGAGCTTTCAAGCTCCTTACTAGGTGTTTGCATTTTCTTTCCTCGGGGCATCAGTTATCAATAATAATTCTCTACTATGCCCTTTGAATTCCTTCAAAATAAATTTCAAACCAATCTTAAGCAAAAATTTAAAAGAATCTACACACCTTTTTTCACTTTGTAGGAGCTCGATATTGCCTTTGATTTATCTCTATACATTCAAATCATCCAGTTCTGAAATTGTGACCTGCAGTAGCCCTCTTTGTCCTCTTTCCAATGCCACCAGTCTGATCCAAATTGGATTCTCCAAGGAAGAGTTATGCGAAATCTCCCACAGTGACCTGATTATAGACTAGTTCAGTAGAGCGAACTGGTATGACGTGCCACGATTCACTGTTTCGACCTTTGGCTCTATAAAATATATACAGGAAACTAAAGTCTGTCCTCTTTCTATACCTTCTTACGAAATTTCAACCCGATGCTCAGAGAGAAAGTTATGATGATTTTCCTCAGGTCACCTGTTTGGAATGTAATTCAGGAGTCTGCAAAAAGACCAACTTCCTCAGATCATATCTCCTCAAATATAGTGCGAAAGCTCTGAAATTCAGACCCAAGCTTCAGTGCGATGTCTTCTCAAATGGGTTTTTTTTTAGCTTCTGAAATGTCCCAGAAAAAAAATTATAGCGAAAATTCCATGATGACCTGTTTGGAGCAGCGAAACCCTAGAATCCAAAGCTCTGATACCAAATGTTATGAAACCAGCTCAAGAAAGAGATAGAAAAGATAGATCAATGCCTTAAAATTCAGCCTCTTCGAGGGGGCAACCTCCTTTACATTAAATAAATGAACAATTCTTGGATGATACAAATGACAAAACCTCCTTTCTATATATAGCAGTCTATGGAGTCACAATATAACCCAGCCGACCTAACAATAATAATATAAAGCCACAAAAATAACAATAGAGGGATTCTATGGGGCACAGTAATAACAATATGGGGATAATAGGGGCACAAAAATATTAATAAGGGGTACAATTACAATAGTAATGGGGTAATCACTAGTATTATAGTGACCCAATACATTTCTGGTATACATTTCATATCAAGCTAGTGAGTTGTTGTAATCAAGTCTGGATTAGCTGCTAAATCATCAAATAAAGTTAAAGACATTTCACATGATTCCTGTACACGATGGAAACCAAATAAGTATTATCTCTTCATGTTATTATCGTTTTCTCATCTTGTTATAAATATTCACATGTTTTCTTTATAAAATCTGAATAGTAAACAAAGAAAAATATTTCAGAATTAGCTTTAAGCTCTCTGTTTTGACATGTTTACATCCTCACTATTTTCTATTGAATTACCTTGGTTTGGGAAATCTTAGTTTCTCCCCTACTTCCGTAGTTTTTCCCTTAGGTCAAAAGTGAAGGATTCTTAATTTCCCTTTACCATTGACCTCCCTTTTTTCCTCATCCTGATCCCAGTTTAAGGATTCTTCATTGCCCTTCTACCTTGACTAGGATTACCTCATCCATTTCGTCCCACAGATTTGCTTTTTGTTGTACTAGCTTGCCCTGTGAATTCCTCCTTTAGCAATTAATCTGATCCGGTTAAGCTACTCTTTGTTTGAATTCATAGCCCAATGGACTAAAGGCTTTCTCTATCCATCTGTTCCTAGAATTCCACCACCCAATCAAAATCAAAACACCCATAAACTTTCATAATTAGCCTAATATCTTGGCAAACAAAGCTAAATCATAAAGAGAGAGCCCTCTTTGGACTTAGGTTGGCTAGAAACCGAGTCTAAAATATTGGTTTGTAGTTACCTTGGATCCTTTCCTTCTTTCCAATAACTTCTAAGGAAAATTTGAGTGATAACATAGTGGTGACCATACTGGGGATGAAATAATCCTTAGTTGAAACAAACCTTTAAGAAACCTAGAAAGCTTAATTTGAAATATCTTAAAGGAGTGATAGAAGTTATTTTGAAAAATCCATAAAAGAATAGCATTGAAAGGCTCGAAATCTGGCTTCAAGAAGAACTCATTACACCAGGGCTAACCTTGATCCAAATCCTCCCCCTGTGTTTGAAAATCCCAACCTGATTCCGAGAATCATTAGAAGACAAGAAAGTTCAGTTAGCCCCAAACCTTTGCTCAAATCACATTCATGTCCTATTGAGTGGCTTTTCCTAGAAGACTTCCTTTTGACGAACATTTTGAACTCTCTCTGTTTAGAACCACATCCAATAATAAATTATTGGACTTAGTCCAAGATCTAGAATTCCTCAGAGAACTTGAAACCCAATGATCCAATTTGTCAATTGATCGATATCTGCATAATTCCACTCAGTCATTTCTTACCATCGATAGAACACCTGAACTTTCTGAAACTACTTCTCTTTCTGCTAGTTCATCATTATTCCCTCACTCTTCTGAAATCCATTCCACCCCTCCCTTCATCCCTTCACTTCCTCTCCAGCCAATCATCACCCAACATCCCATCACCACCTCCAGTTCTTCCTCCACAACCCAAACACCTCCTGTTACCCCAACTCCCATTCACACTACAACCCAAACACCTCCTGTTAGCCCAACTCCCATTCACACTACTACCCAACCTAGAATCATGGCCAATAGATATGCTCCCCTTGTGATGCCTACTCCCCTAGGTGCCATGCCTTAGGACTATCAGAGTAAAATTACTACTTTTGATGGCACTGGAACCTACACAGCTCAGTAGCACACTAAGAAAATGACAAACTATTTTGAGATATATGAAATTGACACAGTTGACGTTCAAATGAGAATTTTTGTTCAGAGTCTGTCTGGGGAAGTTAGAACTTGGTTTAGATCTTTAACCCCCCAAAGTATAGATAGCTTAAGAGTTCTCTACCAACAATTCTTGAATAGGTGGGAGAAAAAGAAGGACCCCCTGCAAATTTTATCTGAATATGAGAACCTTAGAAGGGGACCTCATGAAACCGTTCAGGACTATTGCACTAGGTTCAATAGTGTTTATAGTGCCATTGCACTCGACCTTAGACCCCCACCTAGTTTAGCCCTGATCAAATTTCCTGATAGATTTGATTCAAATATGGCTTTCCAATTAAGAGAAAGAAACCCCCCTACTCTAGAAGAAATTCAGAGTGTAGCAGTAAGTGTTGAGGCTAACCTACTTTCCAAAAGAGCCAAAGCTAGGAATGAGAGAAGAACACCTGTAAAAGAAGAAAATACACCCTTTGAACAAAAGATTGATGCTATAGTCAAAGGAATGGACAGATTATTGGATAGAGTTGAAACTATCGAAAGGAAATCTCCCTAGGATGGCCAACAGGCTAATTCAGGGAGAAATCCTAACTTTAGGAAAAATCAGAACCAAAATGCGGGAAAGAATATTCCTGACCAGAATATCAGACCACCTTTCCAAGAAAACTATGTAGAGGCATCCCACTCAGAAGACCCTAAATAAGACACTCAGATCAATTTAATGGGTCTAGATGATGAGGAAGGTGTCTTCCTAACTCAGGACGACCAAGAGTCCCATGTGCTCCAACAATTCTAGACCCAAACAGGGGAATCATTTGATTTCAGGCAGGGGTATGATTATGCTATTTTTGAGGTACATAAGCAGTATAATTTAAGAAGTAGAAAAAATATTGATGCCCTGGAACCAAACCAAAAAACAAGCCCTAATCAACCTAAAAAGGGTAAAACAGTTCTAGTGACAAAAACACTTCAGATCCTTTCTAAAACAAATCAAAATCCTCCCAGCCCCACCATAGAAGATGTATCTGATAGTCAGCCCAATAATGAACAACCTTCCACTTCACTTCCCCCCAAGGAAACAGTGGAAGAGTCTCCAAAAATTGTATTAGGAAAATCAGAAAAAAAAAAATGCTCCAAGCCCTAAAAAAGATGAAAACACTACTAGCATAACTCCAAATGTTAAAACAGACAAAGCACCTTTTCCATTTAACTTTGGAGTAGAGGTGGCCAAGCTTAAAATTTCTGTTCCTTTGACAGAATTGGTAAAACATGATACTTACAGGTCTCAGATAAACAAATCATTAAATATCACTGAAAATGAAGATTCTGTAAATCTCTTTGATGACCAACCCGAGTTAATTTTTGGCCCTGAGGTAAATGGGAAACCAATGGAAGGAGGGATACCACCTTTCTATGTCAATCTTAATATCCATGACAAGATTTTGCATAATGCCATGTTTGACTCTGGTGCCTCGCACAATCTCATGCCCAAGTCTGTTATGGAGAAACTTAACTTAAACATCACTAGACCCTATAGGGATTTATTTTCCTTTGGTTCGAGTCAAGTGAGGTGTTTAGGACTTATAAAGGATTTTTGTGTTTCTTTGGTTCAATACCCTGCCAAAACTATACTCATGGACATTGTTGTAGCAGATATCCCACCCAAGTATGGCATGTTGTTGTCCAGTTCTTGGGGGGGGAAACTTCAAGGGTATCTACAATTAGACATGTCATATGCCACCACATCCATTTTTGGACAACCAAAGAAGCTATATAGAGAAAATTTAATGAAGTATGTAGTGAGTAGTGAGGAAAGACCTCAAAACTTTCCTATTTACTCAGTCCATTCTGATATGGATTCCTTTATTCTCTATAATGCAAAAACTAATCCATATGATACTCTAAATGATATAGCAACAGAACCAAAAGAAATTGTAAAAGAAAAGTCAACTGTCCAAATTCAAGAAATATCAAATAACAAAGAAAATCCAGATATCTTAGCTGAGAAAGATTCAACTACCCCAGATGAAAACTATGAACATGAAATCTTATGGCATTTGGAGTTTGATGATTCAGTAATCAAATTAGGTGTAGGGGCAAGAGTATGGATTTATAACTTAGAAAATGATCATGTAGAGGGACATGCCTATAGGTTAAATTTCAAATTCACAAACAACATGGCAGAATATGAAGCGCTCCTATTAGGTCTTAAATTAGTTAAAGGCTTAGGAGCTATAAGGGTGTCAAATATGGGAGATTCTGAATTGATAGTTAAACAGATTAATGGTGCTTACCTAACGAGAGACCCTAGATTAGGACTTTAGAAAGGTACAGTTGTAGAAATCCTAAATACTTTTTTAGAAACCAAGCTTGAAACCATTCCTAGAAAACATAACATGCAAGCTCATAGCCTGGGTATATTTGCCAGCACCTACAAATTGCCTTTTCAGCCCAATCACTAGTATACTACTGAGGTTAGGCACAGGCCTGCTATACCTGATAATCTTAAGAACTAACAAGTTTTTGAAAATGGTAAGCAGATTAATCACTTTCTGACATCAGATGAAGAATTTGCTAGCATTAATATAGATGTAGACATGATTTCATATTTTGATCACGTTAATGAGTTAGACATTAACAAATTGGAAGAAAACTCAATAAACATGCTTCACCCTACTAAATTCATAAAATCAGATATTCAGGACTTAAAACAAATGGATATTGACGAAATAATTGATGATGAGACTGAACTCATAAATCTCAAAGATCACCAATTACCCAAGCGATTAACTCCTTTAGAGGACTTATTTGACTCTAATGATATTCCTAAAAAGCCTAAGATGGATCCTTTGAAAGCAAACATTGAAGAATGCAACATAGGAACTCAAGAGAACCCTAAGCTGATAAAATTTTCTAAATCATTACCCCCTGATTAAAAGCTGAAATATATTGAGCTAATGAAAGAATTCCAGGATGTTTTCTCTTGGAGTTACGAAGACTCAAAATCCTATGATACTAGCATTATACAAAAACTATCCCTTCGAAAGAAAATCAGAAACCTTTTAGGCAAAAGTTAAGAAGAATCAATCCTATTTTATTACCTTCCATTAAAAAAGAGATCAAATGAATGTATGGAGCAGGAATCATTGACCCCATTAGGTTTTCAGATTGGGTATCCAATCTTGTCCCTACAAGAAAGAAAACAGGAGAAATCAGACTGTGTGTAGACCTTAGAAGCTTGAACAAAGTCTCACTCAAAGATAACTATCCCTTACCTAAAATGGACAACATACTGCAACGGGTAGTAGGTTCCACAAGGATTTCACTTTTAGATGGATTCTCGGGTTACAACCAAATTTTAGCCCATCCTGATGACCAAGCAAAAACTACATTCACAACCCCATGGGGCACCTTCATGTATGTTAAAATGCCTTCTGGATTGAAAAATGCAGGGCCAACTTTCAAATGGCAATGGATATTGCCTTTGCAAAGGAAATCCATGAATTCCTAGTTATATACCTTGATGATATCATAGTGTTTTCTAAGTTAGATCAACAACACCTGGATCATCTCAGGCAAGTTTTTCTTAAATGTAGGAAATATGGCATTTCTCTGAACCCAAAGAAGTCTTTATTTGGTTTGGAAGAAGGAAAATTGTTAGGCCAAATTATCTCCAAAGGTGGAATCTGAATTGACCCAACCAGGATTGAAGCTATCTTGTAAATACCTCACCCAAGAAACATTAAAGAACTTCAGGCATTTTTAGGAAAAATAATTTTTTTAAGAAGATTCATCTCTAATCTAGCTGAACTAATTAGATTATTGAATAACATGTTGAAAAAAGATTCGGCTATTAAGTGGACAGTAGAGGCTAAAAAATCATTTGAAGAAATAAAATTAGCCTTAACTCGAACACCAGTCCTCATAAGTCCAATGTTTGACAGAGAATTTATTATTTTTTCCTTCGCATCTGAACATAGTATTGCTGTAGTTTTACTACAGAAAAATGATCAAGGATTTGAACAACCAATAGCTTTCTTTAGTAAAGCTCTAAGAGATGCATCCTTAAAGTATAATATAATGGAAAAACAGGCTTTTGCTTTGGTACAAGCCATCAAAGATTTCTGAGTCTATATCTTGTATTCTCACATTGTAGCTTATGTTCCCAATGCTGTAGTCAAAGACATTCTCACCCAGAATGGAGTTGATGGCAAAAGGGGAAAGTGGATAGCTACCATATTGGAGTATGACATAGAGATTAAACCTACAAAATTAATCAAAGGCCAAGGGCTGGCTAAACTCATGGCTGAAACTAATTGCCAAGCCCTAGGTATAAATTTTATTGCAGAACTGGATAATGAAGAGGAGATGGCGACTCCACAGATCAGCCAGGCCTTTTTAGACTCACCTTGGTATGTTGATATAGTATATGTTTTACAAAACTTACAAGCTCCTCCAGGGTTGTCCAGAACTAAAAGTAGGTTTTTGAAAATGAAATCTTTAAAATTTTGCATAATGGATAATACTTTATTTTGGAAAAATCATGAAGGCATTCTGTTAAACTGTTTATTAAAGGAAGAATCTGACAAAGTACTCCAAGAATTTCATGCAGGTGATTGTGGAGGACACCTCTACTGGAAGACAACAGCTGATAAAATCCTGAGGGCTGGGTTCTACTAGCCAACCTTGTTTTCTGATGTAAGAAAGTTTGTAACCTCCTGCCACAAGTGTCAGATCTTTGAAGGAAAACGAAAACTTCTGCCTTTACCTTTGAAACCCATTTCTACAGAAAAACCATTTCAACAATGGGGTCTAGATTTCATTGGTGAAATTCATCCCCCCTCTTCTGCTCAACATAAATGGATACTGACTGCCACATATTACTTCACCAAGTGGATAGAAGCCATTCCCTCCAGACAAGCCACTGACACTATTATCATAGGTTTCCTAGAGGCTAATATTCTATCCAGATTTGGTTGCCCCGACAAAATTATCACAGACAATGTTGCAGCATTTAAATAAAAAAGAATGATTGATTTCTGTCATAAATACCATATAACCCTTGGTCACTCCACAGCCTACTATCCCTAAGGAAATGGACTTGCCGAATCCTCCAACAAAAGCTTAATTAATATTATTAAAAAATTGTTGGAAGACAATAAGAAAACTTGGAACAAGAAATTGATCAATGCTTTATGGGCAGATAGGCTTACAACTAAGAAATCTATTGGTACCAGTCCCTATCAGTTAGTCTATGGGATGGAGGTAGTTTTCCCCTCATCATTAGGAGTTCTAGTTATGAAACTGCTCTAGGAATCTCAAGTTGAAGAAAATGATATTCAGAGAAGAATCAATCAAACTATTCACCTGCAGCAAACCAGGGAAGAAGTATACCTCAGAGCCCAAGTACTGCAAGAAAAACTTAAGAAAGTTTTTAATAAAAGAACCAAGGCAGAAGACTTCTATCTTGGTGACAAAGTTTTGAAGTGGGATTCCAGAAGAGAAGACAAAGGGAAACATGGGAAGTTTGATTTCCTGTGGAAAGGCCCATACATTATATATGCCTTTAGAGGGAACAATTATTATTTTCTAAAAGAATTGGATGGTGTAGAGATAGAAGGAGGACCTGTCAATGATCAAATGTTGAAACATTACGTTGACTCAATTTACTAATTTTACCAGTTTAGATTGTACATACTATATCCTTCATAATGTTCAGTGTTGATTGGATGGTAAGTTTTGGAGTTAAAGCCCGAAGAGAAGGCCCTAAGCTTCAAGAGTATCACTGTCATATATATCAATAAAGCAGCAGAATCAAGGGAAATTGCAAAGTAAAATCACAGTCTCTCAAAAGGCCATTGATCTACAGTTCTTGACTTTCCACCAGGGAAATCCATCCCCAAGTGGAGCCACTGTTATGTTCCTATACCAATAGGTGTCATAATTTATGATTGACTTAGTTTATCTCTGAAATATGTACATACCTTTGCTTTCTGCAAATGTTTTCCATATTTGTAAAAAATCAAAAAATTAAAAAATGTAAAGAGGGTATATCCTAAAAGAAAAATAAAAGGATGAAAATAATGAAAAAGGTCAAAAAAAAAGGATGGAAAATGAACCCCAAGAAAAATGAAAAGACCATGAAAGTGTGCAAATCAAAATTCCACTACCATTTAATTTGGTGAAAAATAAAAAGATTGTGTGCAACTTGTCACTTATGCCACAATCCATGAATGGTCAAATTGTATAAACCTGGCTATTTCATGTTTTCAATTTCTATGTTCATAGATAGAGAATAAAATCTGACCAAACTGTATAATCTTGGCAGATAAGTAGATAGGTAAAGTA
Organism: Pinus tabuliformis; assembly: GCA_031772625.1. Lineage (NCBI taxonomy): Eukaryota > Viridiplantae > Streptophyta > Pinopsida > Pinales > Pinaceae > Pinus > Pinus tabuliformis. The sequence continues at coordinate 345,503,104 of CM062812.1, forward strand.
AATAAAGGAGCTCAATAGTTTAACCTGAGCCCATGGATGAAATAAGGATAGACTTAGATAGATTTCCATTGTAAAAGAAAATAAAATTTTGATAAGGGTTTGCCAGTTTAAGTGCACCCTAATAAAAGAAGTAAAAATGGTAGGATGTGTAGGTGGGTAAGTAGATGATTGGTTGCAGAATTATGTATGATGAATGTCTAAGTTAAAAGCTCAAATCATTTGCTTTCATCATTACATTACTTTGGAAAAGCATGGATGACAAAGACACATTTACAAGGTTACATGATTAATTTCCTCATTCATTTTACCCCTTATTGTAACTAATTTCCCACAAGTAAAAGTTCCAAAAACCTTAAGTTAAAGGGGCTCAAAGAATTTCTCTGACTTTTGGAGGGACCAGACCCTTGGCCCAATAACTTATAAGGTCAAAGGTGCTATAAACCCCTCATCAACATTCACCCCTTCATCATTTATTCGCTTCCTCTAAAAATCCCTTTTACCTAAGTAAATTCACTATTTGGTAAGGAAAAGTAATTACCCCACAAAATCCCTTTAGCCTAAGTTATAATGCTTTAATATGAAAAAAAAAATAATGTTAAATGCATTATACTTAGTGCACTTTGATTTTTCATCTCATATTAACTGTTGATTTTACTTTTGTATTAAATCCCAAAAATTATTCCTTTCCTGTATATTTTATTGGTAAAAACACCATATGTTAATAATCCCACCCCCGAGGTTTGAATAATTAGCCTTAATAATAAAATAATTAAAATAAGGGATTAATTAATCGATTTGTGATTAATTAATAACCTAAAACTCCCGCCAAATAACAAAGATTAATTAACCAATCTATGGTTAATTAATAATCTATTCTCGCCCAATCACATCACCCCATATGTTATTAATTTCCCTAAATCCGCAATTAGTTCCCATTGGGCCCCTCCATTAACTCCCAATCAAATCCACACCCTGATCACCGTATTATCTTACCCTTTCAGATCTGATGGTCGATGCTCATATCAGGCAGCCTCCGATACCGAAATTTACTCGCCCGATGTGAGAAGTTTCACTATTTGCCTGCCACTACGTTTCGCCCGATGAATGGCATTAGGCGGACCTCTCCAAATACCGCATAGCGCTCAAAAGCTATGTGATGAAAACCATTATCGCTTCTGCTTACCACCATCGCTAAATGACAAAATGTCCCATCCATTGACTGGCACCATTTGTCCCTTTCACCACACCCGCCAAACATTTTGACTTTGCGAATTAAATGAAAACACTCATTATTTTTGTTTCACTGAAGCAATAGAACCTCCTATTCTCCATGCACATAGAATCACGTTCATGCTATCAGCTTACATTCAAACCATCAACTCCAAGAAGCCGTTGAACTCCCAATCGCCACTGTAGACCAGCATGCCCCATCCAGACTACACACCAGTGCCATTCTGTTTCCCATACCACCATAACTAGGTATTTACCCACTTCTACTAGAAAACCCTATGTTTATATCAAACCAAGACTGAATTGCTTTAGAAATTGAGTGCTTTTATCAAAATTTAAGCGGTCCAATACTCTGAATACTCCCTAGAACAACCTGGTTCTCCATAAGATCCCTGAATTTCCCTCCCGACATCCTTGAATACATAAGAACCAAGGATGGAAGCTCTCGTCACCCTAAATGTCATGCCACTTACTCCTCCCCACAGGGATTTGGACCACCTTCCCTTGGCCAACAAAGATTTTCAAATAAAGGACCTTACTTTTGATGAAACCCCCTTGAAGTTATACTGTAAGTACCGGGACAATTATCTGAACCATGCTAATAAAATAGGTCTTTGGGAATAAAACCTACTTAAGTATCAATTCCCCATTGTCCATATTTTCCCAAATATTATCCACCAATGCCATGCAAACTACGACCCTAATATGAGAGCTGTAATGTCCCTAGACCAAAAAATCCTATTCACCATTACAGCCAAATCCATAAATGAGATGTTACAGTTGTAGCCTGGTCAGGACCTCACTCCCCTTTCCATTGCCGATTTACTTGAAAAATATTCAAAGCTGTCCAGTTCTGAAATTACCCAAATCTGTCAGACTTTCATTGAAGAAAAATACAGGCCAAAAGACCCCCCTCCTTACATGTCATGCTTCTTTACTAATTTGGGCAGGGATATCATCACCATGATTTCTTGCATTTTGGGTTTTACCACTAATGAGTATGTAGATAAGGTGACCTTAGCCTACATGTCTATTTTTACCCCTGGTCAATCTCTTGTAGCCAAATTTGACTATGCTACATTCATTGCAGATAAAATGCATGACCAATTCATGAGGTTAGAGAATGAGAGAGTATTTAAATATTCTTCAGTCTTGTATCATCTTTTCTGTACTACCAAACTGGTAAATTCCCTTTCTCTGTCCAAAATCTTGATACTAAAGGGAATCTAAGTCTGTTATCTTTTGGACCTCAATTTTCCATTAGTCTAGCTCTTGTCCTCATCCTTACATAGATTTCATTGGCTTATTTGTACATCTAGCAACTATTATGTTATTGGGAAATCCTCCTCCCAAGATTAGTGCAGATATTAAAAGAGTTCTTCAGTTATCCAAGAAATACAAGGTTGGGGATTGGTACTTGTACCAGAACCATACCGAGATCAGAATTTATGGGTGTGAGTTACCTCCCTATAAACTACCCAAATATCTCCCCATGCGATTATTTGCTCTGGAGTACTACAAGCAAATGATAAATTCTGATGAGATCCACTTTGTAAAGACTAAGAAGAAAGCTCAGCTAAGGATAAAGGATCACCTAGGCCCATTTATTTGCAACAACAGAAGAGCAGGCCAAGAGGCAGAGGAAATCCTTGAGAGATTGAGATTAAAAAAGAGCTTCATCTAGTCGTATGACCCTCATAGCTTCATCTGTGACAGAAGGCAAAAGCATAAGCTATCCCTCTACATCCACCATAGGCTCCCAGAGATTGAGCAATATGAAAACTAGTCTAAATGGGTGGAAGGAACTCTATTAGACCAGGATAGTACACAAGTTGAAGTTAACAATGTATGAGTATATTTGGAAAGAAAGATTGATGAAAATTCCTTTGTATAGGTGCCAGGAGACTTCATCACCAAAACAGTCGCAAGTGTTGAGCAGTAAAAGAGGTCTTTTTCACCTCTATTTACCCTACACTAATTGTCAATCCAGGTACGATTTGTTATCTCAAAGAGTATACTCAGTCTGAGGCAGTTATTTGTTAGAGTAATGCTAGTAGTATAGTGCTTTAAATACAAGATAAACAGATCTTGGAATAAAATCTGCTTTCAAAAAGATACTTAACACTTTGAGACTTAAATCATTCACTTAGAAAACTACAGCAACTCATCAGTCAAGGGTGTAGTAATAATAACTCCTCCCTTTGTAAACTGTTGTAATTGAGAAGCAATTTAAGGGAAAAGATCATCAACATGGGAGCTAGACAACAACTATCAATGTTCACTACAGTTTCAGACCGTTTTGTTCACATCAAAGTAATGATAATTTAAATAACAGGAAATGGAACAACGACTGATCTATTTAACTCAACTGAACAACAAAGCTTTAACCTACGAAAATGAAGCAGTAATTGCAATCTTCACTCAAAAATTATTTGAACAACAAATGGAAATGGGACAACAAACTAAACGAAGCTATAAAATATTGAACACCAACCGGAATCAAATGTAAATGCATAGCAAACCAAATCAAATATTACACACGACACTTTTCTGTTGAAGAAGAAGTAATCTGAGTTTCAGCATAACAACTATTAATCATGGTTGTGAAGAAATAACAATTGCAATCACAGTGGAACAGCAGTCCCAATGAACAAAAATCACACTTGGAGTAAACCGTAGATAAATAGACAATAATACCGATAAATACACAACACTGTTACTCTATAATCGAACAGTAACAATAATCTGTAAGGAACAACAATGTTATACAATAATATCAGTTTGTTAAAGGAACAACAATATGATATAACTTCAGAATGAGTAGCATAACATGCCTGTGTAGAGAATAACCTTACTATTCAAATAGGAATGAAATATAACATAGGTAATACATGAAATAACAAGGAACAATAGACTACTGAACAAAGCAGATAAAAGAAATCAAACCACACATGACTTGGAATCGAGAATTAATGGTACAGGAAGCAAGTGATCCACCAGGGCCGGGCCCTTAGCCTCCACAGAGGCACTGCTTATGATTGCTCCAGAATCAAGGATGAAATGACAATAGAGTTTATATATTAGCAATCAAAAAAGAGCTAAGTAATCACTCTTTTAAAGAGAGTCGATGATCAAAGTTTCAGTTACAATAGGGAATTTCATAAAAACAACAATAGTTCATCCTCTTGGGCTAGCAATGATGTCACTTCTTATAGCAGTCGAGCGGAGATATCAATGATACAGAGAATCATTAAGTTAACGATCCCTTAGGATCAAAGGGTCCTGAGGGATTCGCCATATTGTTAGCTCTCAGTTAACTTCTCGTTCTCTTGCGTCGATTTGGTATCTCCTCTTCCTTTTCCTGGCTTGTATGCTCCAATATGGATTGCCTCATTTGGATGTGGTTCCTTGTCAAAGGGACAGCAGTTGATTTCATCTTGTCATTTCCTTTAGAATGGCGATTTTCCATTTTCCTCTTTTTCTGCATAGGAAAAGGGTAATTATTAGTCATTTTACATTGCACACAAATCTTCTAAACTTTATCATAATCTTTCACCATATACCTATTTCATAATGTAAAGAAGTTATGAATTTAAGGAAAGGATGACAAAATAAGTGGTAATTACATACCTTCTCTAGTGCTCAACACACCCCCCTACTTACCCTTTTTCATGCCCTCATGAAAACATTGTAATTGACATGCAAGGCAGTGAGGGAATAGGCTGGAGAAGGGATCTCATGAGGTGGTCTACAACCATGATGCCTAGCTAGGTATTCAAAAAGATGTCCTGTCTGACCTTCAGGCATTTCATATAAGGCTTGATATCCTGGTGCAGGGTGCCAAATGACCAGACTTCGGAACCTACAACCTAACCAAGACAGGCCTTCTCTCAAAATGAGGTCACCATAGATACCCAAGCAGTCAGTAGCTAGCTTAAAGTTCTCATAATTAAATGGTTCCCTGTTTTGGATGTTCCAATTAGAAGTCTGATATCAGAATTTGGCTACTGCTATGGCAAGGTCTTTGATGGCAAGGAAGTATTCTACCCCTTGCTAGATGACTGTTGTGTGAATAGGTCCCAATGCTTCGATCACTCCCTGAGTTCTCATTAGGCTCCTATGTTTATTCCATAACTGCAGTGGGCCTCTAGTTTCAGCCCTCACCCATAAGTCTAATCCATTCTCTTGTCTTTGAAAGACATTGTAGGGTTTAATCCACTTTATTTGATTAACACCAAAATAAATAAATGCCTATAGTCGGACAACACACACAAAAGGACTAGGATTCTGCTTTGTTTCTCCATCTAATACAAGATTGTGCAAATAAAATTCAAATAACAGTCTTTGAATTTTCAACCCATAATGCTTACAACAGTTTATGAAGTCATCAATGGTTTTTATTTCTATAGGCACTCCTGCTTTAACAGCTTTAATTTTCAATTGTAAATATCTTTCCATTAAAAATGAATCTTATTTCCTAGCAAGTGCCCTACATGCTAGCACATCAGTATATAGAGAGCATAAGGTATCCATTTGTTTGATGACTACATCTAGTCTATGGGTTACCTTTGTGACTCTTTCTTCTGCTTTTCGCCATCCTTCAAAGGCCTGAGTTTCTGATGCATTAATGTCTTTCAACTGCTGTTGTAATTTCTCATATTTTTCTCGAGGGATAGTCTTCTCTGTAAGTTTCTCTATTGTTTGTTGGGCTTGTGCCAAATCTTTTCACAAAGTTACTATCTTTGGGTCATTATCCAACATAATAGTTGTAGGCGGGAGATCTACTTGGGTCTTCTTATCACAGCGTCTCATCTTTATGGTCCAAGTTTCCTTAGAGGATGGTGCCTCTGTCTAAATTTCCTTATCATAGGTCGATACATTCTCTATTTGTACTTCGACATGGACAACAGCTAGATGTTGTTCCATTCGGTTTTGAATGTTAGGTTGGACTTGAGTCCTCTTCATCTTTTTCTTAAGGGGTTTTGCCTGGGCGGTTGCATGATTTACCACAGAGGTTTCTTTTGATTTCTTCCCCATTTTCAAAACCTTTATCTATTGTTGAAGTTTCTTGATTATGTTAAGCAGTCCCTACTGTTCCTTTCATAATCTTTTAATATCCTCTATTTTCTTGGAAGTAACATCCATTCGTTTACTCGGGCCTAGGCTTTCTACCTCCAGTATTTTATATTCGCCTTGGCCAATTTCCTTATTTTCTTCTTGGGGTGCTTCTTCATTGTTCTGCTGATCGGGTTGTTCAAGGGTAGAAACCCTAGCTTGCATTGTTGTTTCTTGGGTAACTTCTTCTTCTACCCCTTCTGCATCGTGGAATTCTTCTGGTGTATTCTGAATAGGAACAAATTGTTCCTCTTCTTCATCTTCGTCACTCTTCCCTCCAATTACACTCTCATCATGGGTAAAGTGATCCTGTTCTTCTTATTCTTCATCACACAGTTCTTCGGATGCACTTTTATCATGAATAGATTGCTCCTGCGGTCCTTCTTCATCATCACATAGTTCCTCGGATGCACTTTTATCATTAGCAGAGTGCTCCTGTGGTTCTTCTTCGGTGTGGGGGTTAAGTGGGCTGTGAGGTTGGGCATATTCGCCCATATTGGCTAGAATCTGGGCCAATTCATCTTCTTGTAGAGGGTTTTGCAGTGGGCTTCCACTACGTTGCTCTGTTTCCTCTTCCTCCTGACAATATTGCTGAGTCTCTTCCTCCGGTTCTCCTTCATCGTTTTCCTCCAATTCTTTTTCATTCTCCCCTCCTTCCAATTGTGGGGGTTGTTAAACTCCTGAATCATCTATTTCCACTGGTTGACTGATGTTCCCTTGGGAATTTCCTAGCATTCCTTTGTTCCATGCCAATATAATAGATTTTCTTCATTTCAGTGGTCTACTCGATGTAATGGCAACATGTTTTCATTTTGGGGCTAGCAAAGCCAGTCCCCCATCTATCGTGAAAATCAGTTCTTCCCAACTGCTCTGCTGTTGAGCAAGACTGTAGCTAACTATCAGTTGTATTAACCCGTGGTGGCTTACTACTTACTCTACATGGCAAGAATTCTTCATGCTTTAGGCAACATCGTGTAATAAAAATTTAAAAATGCAAGCAAATTCACAACACATTTTTTCTTTAACACAGCTAAAAGTTTAAGATGGCGTGGTCTTGTGATGTGTTTCCTGCCATCACAAGTGATGTAGCTCTAGATAATTCTTGCCAACTCTACCCACGACTCTCCCAAGGCTACCTGTAAAACTCCCTTCCCTTTTACAATCAGGTTCTGCCCTTCATCCTCGATGATTTTCTTGGCGTCTCACAGTCTCACCTTTTTTAGAGTCCACACAGGTCCAATGGCTAGCAGTCCCGAAACCTCTGCAATTATGTCATCAATGGCTGCTATCTGTCTCCCTCTCGCCATGGAATGATGTTCTTACAAGTTCTGTAAAAACTCAAATGCCACCGTCTTGTTGGATTGTTGTAGATGGTTAAGATAAACTATCCCTCCTGCCCTCACTAGGATCTCCCGTGCAGCATCAGAGACCATCAACACCTGTGGCTCTCTGCGAATTGATCTTCCTCCCATGCTTAGCACACTGTAAAAAAAAACACAGTGATGACAATGGAACAACAGGTTGTTCAAATTTTTAGCTCACTATTAGCAAACATAGAGAAGATGATGGAACAACAAGTTGTTCGAATTACAAACTTACTACTAATATTTGCACAAAAAAACGTGGAAATAGCTTCAGAACAGCAAGCCATGCAAATTGGGAAAAAAAATACCATTAAGCTTTGCTATTCCCAAGTCATAATTCTTTGAATGATAAGCTGACACGTATGCCAATAAATTATGAGGTCACCTACAACCCCCCTGCAATGTGATAGGTCGTCCTCAACTGTCAAATGAAGGAGCGGCGTGCTAAACTACCATAGTACAGAGTCATAAAGGAACAACGTATACAGAAATGCCATGTTTACAATGACGAGTGGATTGCTGAAATCGAGGTGTATAATAGAATCGCTTAATAAATAAGGAAATGCTGTGATATGATGCGAGAATTGGAGGATAGGACAGCTGACGTGCATAAAAGGTCCTATGCAATCATTATTGACTTTTACCATCATAATTTATTTGTAATTGATTTTCATGTATCAAAGGTTCGAAAGGGTTATATACATAATCTCATTTGAACCATTTATAAGGATATAAGAAGAAGGGTTTTATAATTGCTATTGGTGTATAAGAAATATGACTTCAATACCATCAACAGAGCTCTGTTACCCATAGGTGTCCATAACCTTGACAAATTTGTTTATTTCACCCTTGGAACCATAATCCTTTGTGTATGCCTAGGAAAGTGTTGTGCAATGTCCAAACGGAGGCCATTATGCTGGCTTGGTAACTAGATAGATCATAATGCCATTCACCAGGAAGGAGTGAAAGGTGGGTAGGCCGGCTCATGATGAGACCTCCTGTTCCAAGGACTTTTTATTTTTTCTAATGTGCCTCTTGGATCATGTCCTTGGTGTGGTGGCCATAGTGGGAATGCCACTTCACTTTCTTCCTTATGATCATGGTAGGCTGGCTCTTGATGAGACCCCCTATCCTTCATCTGACAAACCATGTTAGCAATCATATAAATATTTTTTCTTGTTTTTTCTTTCTTTTATATAGCACTTTTCCTATTTATATACAGAGCGTGGTTCAACACTGCTTAAGATTAGGGATGGTGGAAGAAGTCTTAACATCTCAATAGAAAAATATGCCCTTTATTCTTGTTCATTAATAATGATCAAAGAGAATTATGTGGATTTAGGAAGAACCATCATGATAAAAATAATCAATCATATCAGTATTAGTAGAATAATGACAACAAGGTGATCAATAGTTGTGTCCTTTCCTCTTTTCTCTTATCAATTCAAAGAAATTTCTTGTAAAGATAACGATTTTTATGTAATTTTCTGATTTCAGTATCCTCTAGCTTTTATATTCGTTGCATAAATGTATAGCTGTGCTTTAAATGAGCATAACTCACAAAAATGATCTAAATGGTAAAACACACAAAGAATAAAATGCACTCTAAAAATGTTGTTCTCAAGATAGAACAACTACTGTACAAAAAGCACAAGAAAAAGGAAAAAATGTGCTTGAAACTTTTGTTCATTGAGAGGAACAGCAACTGTCCCTTAATTGGAACAGTAATGAAAACAAGCGCAAACAAAAAAAAGTGAAAATGTTGTTCCTTCGGAAAGGAACAACGGAAAAATGAAAGTGTTGTTCCTTCGAAAAGGAACAGCAGAAAATGAAAGTGTTGTTCCTTCGGGAAGGAACAACAGAAAAATGAAAGTGTTGTTCCTTCGGAAATGAATAACAGAAAACAAAAGCGTTGTTCCTTTGGAAAGGAAAAGCAAAAAACGAAAGAATTTTTCCTTTGGAAAGGAACAACAAAAATGCAGAAGTGTTGTTCCTTCGGAAAGGAACAACAAAACGTAAAAGTGTTTTTCCTTCAGAAAGGAACAACAAAACATAAATGTGTTGTTCCTTCTGAAAGGAACAGAAAAAAGGTGGCAGTGTTGTTCCTTCGGAAAGGAACAACAAGATGTCAAAGTGTTGTTCCTTCGGAAAGGAACAGCAAAATGATAGAATGTTGTTCCTTCAAAAAGGAACAACAGAATGCAAAAAGTGTTGTTCCTTTGGAAAGGAACAAAAAATGGTGAAAATGTTGTTCCTTCAGAAAGGAACAACAGAATACAAAAGTGTTCCTTTAAAGAGGAACAACAAAATGGTGGAACTGTTGTTCCTTTGAAAAGGAACAACAAAGCTATGAGAATGATGTGCCTTCAGAAAGGAACAGCAAAATGCAAAAGTGTTGTTCCTTCGAAAAGGAACAACAGAATGGTGAAAATGTTGTTTCATCGGAAAGGAACAACAAAATGCAAAAGTTGCAGAAATGCAGAAATCTGTACAGTAAATAAATAAATAAATAATAAAAATTATGTACAAAATTTAAAAGCAATCAAACCACTTAATGAACCAAAGGTGAGCAAGAGTTCTCTTCCTCAACCAAAATCTACATATCAGAGTCTTCCTGGAGTTGCTTGTAGAAGGATTCCCAAGTGAGTGGTTTGCAATAGAATCGAACTCAGAGGCCATTTGCCTTAAAGGTATGTCCAGATCCATCGATGGTGGTTAAAGTAATGGTTCCATTATCATGTACCTTCTGGATTTCATATGGTCCCAGCCAGCGAGTCTGAAGTTTCCCCGGAAAATCCTGAAACCTGGAATCATATAGGAGCGCTCAATCTCCTTCACGAAAGACTTTCTTCTTGATGAGGGTGTCATGCCATTTGGCTCTCTGTTGTTGGATTAATGCAATATGTTGAAGAGCAGAGAGCCTGATTTCATCCAGCTTGTTGATCTGTTGTAGCCTATTAATCTAGGCCTCGTTTAAATCTAGACCGACTTCTTGTGCTGTTCTCAAGGTCTGTATTTCGAATTCTATTAGAAAGATGGGTTACTTTCCAAATACTAGCTGATATGGTGAATCACCACTAGTGCTTCTCCATGTTGTTCTATATGCCCACTTGGATTCTGACAATCTTGGAGCCCAATCACGTCTGTGTGACGCAATGGTTTTTATCAGTATTGGTTCTATTACTTTATTCGTTCTTTCTACTTGGCCATTCGCCTATGGGTGGTATGGAGAGGTAATTTTATGTTGAATATGATAGATTTTTAGTGTTGCAACAATTTTATTACCAGCAAACTATGGCCCTCCATCTTTGATTATGTCTCTTGGGAGGCCATATTGCACAAATATGTGGAATAGGAACTAAATGATGGACTCCTCTATAGCTCCTGGCAATGCCTCTTCATCAACCCATTTGGTGACATATTTTGTTGCTACCAAAATATATGTTTTTTGGTTTGATGATGGATTGATCGGACCAACAAAATCGAGCACCCAACGTTTGAAAGGTTCAATTACTAGCTGTGGGTTCAGAGGCATTTTTTCGGACTGTCTAGGGCATCCTGCTCTTTGGAAACTGTCACAAGCTTGAACAAATTTCTTTGCATCTTTGAAGATTGTGGGCCATTAATACCTTATTTGTAGAACTTTGTGACCAGTTCTTCGATCTATGAAATGTCCGTCACACGGTCCGTCGTGACAGGCTTTCAAAATGTCAAAAATTTCATCTTCACGGACACATCTTTTGATGTGCATATCTTCCCCTGTATGGAATAGGTAGCCCCCAATCCAAGAAAATTGGGTACTACGCTGGAAAATCTGCTTTCATTCATTGGGAGTCAGATGTTTTGGTAATTTTCCTACTGCTAAATAATTCACAACATCAGCATACTAGGGTGTTTTGACAATAACAATGAACAAATGTTCATCTGGAAATTGATCTTTGATTGCTTCCGCGTCCATTGGTTTTGGCATTCGTGAGAGAAAGTCAGCTACAGGATTTTCTTTTCTAGGTCTATATTTTATTGTGATGTCAAATTCCTACAATAAAATCAGCCATCTGGTTACTCTACCATTTGTGAAGTGTTTATTTGCTAAATATTTTATGGTAGAGTAATATGTATATAAAACAACAGGATATCCAGTAATATAGTGTCTAAATTTATTTACAGCATGAATCATAGCTAAAAATTCGTTTTTAGTAACGGTATAGTTCAACTTAGCAAGAGACAAATTCTTGCTAATATAATAAATTGCATAAGGTTTTATGTCTTCTTCCTGCCCAAGGACTGCTCCAATAGCTGTGTCTGAAGCGTCTGATGAAATTTGGAATGGTAGGTCCCAATTTGGACCTCTGAGTACTGGGGCTATTGACACAAGCTTTTTCAAATCCTCAAAAGCACGGTCACATTTATCTATCCAAACAAAGTCAACATTTCCTGTCAGTGCATATAGAGGTGCAGTAATGTGAGAAAAAGGTTCTATAAATCTCCTATAATAACTAGAAAAACCAAGAAAACTGCGTACCTCTGTCTGTGTGGTAGGAGTAGGTATTAACAAAATTATCTGAATTTTGGCCAGATCTACCTATATTCCAGTTGTTGAGATATAATGACCTAGGATGAGTCCTTCAGTCACCATCATATGGCATTTTTTATGGCTCAAGTTGAGCCTGGTGGCAATGCATCATTGTAGAACCCTTTCCAATGTGTCTAATGTTGGGTCGAAATCATCTCCATATGGTGTAAAATCATCCATGTATACTTCGAGCCCTTCATTTATTAAATCTAAAAAGATGTTGAGGATAGCCCTTTGAAACGTGGCAGGGGCATTGCATAGGCCAAAGGGTAAAACTCTGTAGGCAAATGTTCCCCAAGGACAGGTAAAAGTAGTTTTGTCTTGGTCTTCAAGGGTAATCTGAATCTGATTGTATCCACTGAAGCCATCAAAGAAAGAAAATAATTTCTTTCCTGCTAATGTATCTAATACCTAGTCAATGAATGGAAGGGGAAAGTGGTCTTTTTGTGTCGCTTTATTTAGTTCTCTGTAATCTGGACAAATCCTCCACTTTCCATTCTTCTTTGGCACCACTACAAGCAGAGAGACCCATTTGCTATCTGAGATAGGATAAATAAATTTTACATCTAAAAGTTTTGTAGTTCAGCTTTCACAATGTCTTTTAGATGAGGGTTAAGTCTCCTTTGGGGTTGGCGAACAGGTCTTGCATCCTTTTCTATGTAAATGTGGTGTGTACATAACTGGGGATCGCTTCCCTTCATGTCCTGTTAATCCCATGAAAATGCTTCCTTGTATTTTCTAAGTAGTTGGATTAGCTTCTCTTCTTGTTCGGGAGTTAGGTTACTATTAATGTTTAAAGTTTTTCCTAGCTTAATCTCTACAGTTTTGCTATTTGACACAGAGGTAGTAGGTATTGTTTAATCATGAGTGTCTTTGAGAGGATCTTCTTCTAATTCATTATCAAATGCTGCCTCTATCATGTGATGTTGTATGTGGGATCTGGATTCAGCTTGGTTAATAAAGTTGTTAATAACATCATCCTCTGTTTGATCTTTGAAATTGAGGGCATCTTCTATGGTTAATGGGGATCTAATGTTTTCAGTAAGGTATGATACAGGATGCTTGTTAGTTTTTATTATCGTGACACTTGGTTGGGTGGGAGGGTATAGGGCTAGATTCTTGATGTTACTCCATCGATTTATGGTCATACTGCGTTGTCGGTAGCCAATGTAAGCATTAGCAGTTGCAAGCCAAGGTCTGCCTAAAATTAAAAGATGTCCATCAAGTCAATTTTTGGGGTTTATTATCAGAAAATCAATAGGATATTCCTAGGAATCAACGAATACCATGACATCCTGTAGTGTGCCTTCCGGCCTAACCACTGATCGGTCAGCTAGTTCCAATAAAGTGGAAGTCGGTTCTACTCATGTAATGCCCAGTTTTTGACAAGTGGTGGTTGTTAAGATATTAATTGCAACCCCAAGATCAACTAAGGCATTTGAAAAGGTTTTCCCATTGATTTGTAATGTCACTATTGGATTTCTTGGGTCTTCATATTTGACAGGTGCCTCTCTTCTTGATAACATGTCAGATAAAGTGCCAACTACTTGAACTGTTGGGTTATTTGTTATTCTCCTCCTTGGTTCTTTTATACAGAGTTCTCTAATGGTCTTTGCATATATTGGGATGTCTTGGATGGCTTGGAGGAGTGGGATTTTTATGTACAAATTCTTAAGTTCTCCTAGAATATCAATGTTAGGATGTTTTATAGGTCATGGTATAATTAATCGTTCTGGGAATGGAGGAGAAGATGTGGTTGTTTGATTATGAGTCTGTTATCTAAGCACATCTTCTTCTTTTGATGGTTGTTCTACAGGTAACTGATTTTCAACTTGAACAGTTTTATCTCCCTCTGTTTCTACAACACGCCCAAACCTTAATTGAAGTTCATTATACTCCCTTAGATCGGTTTCTAGATCTGGTGTTTCAATTATTTGAATAGATTAAACCGGTCTGTTATTTGGGTTTGGGTTGGGTTGGGCTGGGAGTTGCGGTCTTAAATTGGGCTGGGGGTTTTGTTGTAGTGCTGGCAATGTAGGTTGAGGGAGTGGAATGGTTCCTACTGGCTGACTCATCGATCTTTGCTAGTTTGTCTACCAAGCTTGACTCTGTGAATTAGGAGGGGACCATTGTGTTGGATACACATTATTTTGCCAATATGGTGGAGCATAGGGAAAATTTGGCCAATTAGATTGGCTTGTTTGGTTCGGCCATGGAGAGGATGAAGGAAATGGTTGTTGTGACCAATTTGGTAAGAGGGGTTGATTTTGCCACATTGTATTATATTGCTGAGCATGATATTGTGGAGATTGAAAAGAAGAAGATGGATCAAGGAACATACCTGATTGTCGCGGCTACCATTGATGGCATTGATTAAGGAGGTAGACCGGTTCTGGTTCTTCTTCTGCTTCTTTATATACTGCTTTCAAACTACGAAGTGAGGGACAACTTTATGTAGAGTGGTCTTTTGTACAAATGGCACAAACTTGAACTACATCTAATGGGCACTCTTTGTGGCCGTGTTTCTTTCTGCATTTGGGACATAAGATTTACAAATTTTTCTCTGCTTCTGCTTGTTTCTGCTTTGCTTGCATAATGTTGAGCTGTGTTGTCAGAGTCCCCAATATATCAATTTTGAAATTCTCTACTAAATTTCCAATTTCTGCATGAGTTACTCCTTCTGTAGAGATCTTGTTGTCCCTTGTAAACCTGTCATGTTCTGCTGGTTTTACTCTTGTGCTACCTCACGAACTCCACATGCATAAAACAATAATGTCAGCAAAATTTTCTTGATAAATATCTCCTTTTCCCATAATATTTAGTGTTTCAATCCATTGTTCCTTCATACCTTTAATTAATGTTGTTTTTAATACATTGTCAAGTAAGGGTAATGATGCATAAGGAGATCTTTGAAGATTATACTAAAAACGTTCAACATATTCTCCTAATGTTTCATTAGGTCTAGCTACCATCTGAAATATTTCATCTTTTAACTCTCTAGACCTACAATAATCCTGATATTTCTTCATAAAAGAAACTTTCATTTGATCCTAGTTATTTATAGCACCTCCACCCAACCCCATAAACCATCGTAAAGCAACCCCTTTCAATGTAGAGGGAAATAATTTTCAACTTTTTGGGATCGGTAGTATAGCCATATCCTCTGTACAACACATCAAATTCAAATAAAAATGCATCTGGATCTTCTGATGTAAGGCCATGAAATGTAGGAATGTGCTAGAGTGGAATTGCCTTCATGGGTGCATTAGTTGCAGTATCTACAATGGGATATTGCAGTGTGGAGGTTTGGGTGTTTGGCTAGTTCTGGGCCATTAGGTCAGATATGTGCCAATAACCTTCTGGGATGTCTAGGAGGGTATTCCTAGGCTGACTAGAAGGAGCAGGAATGGCCTTAGCAGCACTTCCTTGATCTAGGATAATGAGAGTTCCTTGTTGAATCAATGTTTGGGTCGATTCTTCGTTTTGGATGATATTTATAACACTTCCCTTATCTAGGTTGCTTAATGGTTGAATTATCCCAAGAGGAGATCTTGGTTCTACAGTTTCCTCTCTTTCTCCTCTTCCTTCACAGAGGTTGCTAAGGTTCCCTTCTTTCAATGATTTTGGGCTAGAATTCTCAATTTCTTGAAAATATTTCTCCTCAGTTTGGCTATGCACCTTAGCAAAGGCTACAAATGGTGATCCTATGGCCTAAAGGGAACTAGAGGTTGTCTAGAAGCAACTTTTCTAGGTCCTACTGAAGGCTGAGATTCTAATTTCTTAAGGATTTCCTCTATAAAGGTCAATCGGCCAAAGGTCACCGACCCCTTAGCTTTTCAGGTTTGGGTAGTGGTTTAGGATTCTTTTCAGGTTGTTTCTTCTTAGTCACGCACACAAATCAAATTCTAATTTCTACCCAAAACAACAACAAATCTGTAGGAAAGCAGGCTACACTCTTCCCCGGCAACAGTGCCACAATGTCGAGAAGTAAAAAGGGTCTTTTTCACCTCTATTTACCCTACATTAATTGTCAATCCAGGTACGATTTGTTATCTCAAAGAGTGTACTCAATCTAAGGCGGTCATTTGTCAGAGTAATGTTACTAGTATAGTGCTTTAAATACAAGAGTAAACGGATGCTTGGAATAAAATCTACTTTCAAAAAGAAACTTAACGCTCTGAGAATTTGATCATTCACTTAGAAAACGACAACAACTTATCAGTCAAGGGTGCAGTAATAATAACTCCTCCCTTTGCAAACTGATGTAATTGAGAAGCAATTTAAGGGAAAAGATCATTAACCTAGGAACTGGACAACAACTGTCAATGTTCACTACAGTTTCAGACCGTTCTGTGCACATCAAAGCAATGATAATTCAAATAACTAGAAATGGAACAACGACTGATCTATTTAACTCAACTGAACAACAAAGCTTTAACGTATGAAAATGAAGCAGTAACTTCAATCTTCACTCAGAAATGATTTGAACAACAAACGGAAATGGGAGAGCAAACTAAAGGAAGCTATAAAATATTGAACAACAACTGGAATCAAATGTAAATGCATAACAAACCAAATCGAATATTACACACGGAACTTCTCTGTCGAAGAAGAAGTAATATGAGTTTCAGCATAACAACTATTAATCACGGTTGTGAAGAAATAGCAATTTTGATCACAGTGCAACAACAGTCCCAATGAACAACAATCACCCTTGGAGTAAACCGTAGATAAATGGATAGTAATACCGATAAATACACAACATTTTTACTCTGTAATCAAACAATAACGATAATCTGTAAGGAACAACAATGTTATACAATAATATCAGTTTGTTAAAGGAACAACAATACGAGATAACTTCAAGACGAGTAGCATAACATGCATGTGTAGAGAATAACCTTACTATTCAAATAAGAATGAAATATAATAGAGCTAATATTTTAAATAACAAGGAAAAGCAAATTACTGAACAAAGCAAATAAAAGAAACCAAACCACACACAACTTGGAATCGAGAATTAATGGTACAAGAAGCAAGTGATCCACTAGGGCCAGGCCCTTAGCCTCCAGGGAAGCACTACTTATGATTGCTCCAGAATCAAGGATGAAACGGCAACAGAGTTTATATATTAAGCATCGAAATAGAGTTACAGTAATTTCTCTTTTAAAGAGAGTCGATGATCAAAGTTTCAGTTAGAATAGGGAATTTCATAAAAACAACAATAGTCTGTCCTCCTGGGCTAGCAATGTTGTCCCTTCTTATAGCAGCTGAGCGGAGATATCAATGATACAGAGAATCATTAAGGTAGCGATCCCTCAGGATCAAAGGATCCTGAGGGATTCGCCATATTGTTAGCTCTTAGTTAACTTCTAGTTCTCTTTCACCGATTTGGTATCTGCTCTTCCTTTTCCTAGCTTGTATGCTCCAATATGGATTGCCTCGTTTGGATGTGGTTCCCTATCAAAGGGATAGCAGTTGATTTCGTCTTGTCATTTCCTTTAGAATGGCGATTTTCCATTTTCTTCTTTTTCTACATAGGAAAAGGGTAATTATTAGTCATTTTACGTTGCACACAAATCTTCTAAACTTTATCATAATCTTTCACCATATACCTATTTCATAATGTAAAGAAGTTATGAATTTAAGGACAGGATGACAAAATAAGTGGTAATTACATACCTTCTCTAATGCTCAACAACAAGAACCCAGCAATCAACCATCAGAGCATCAAGATACATCAGACCAAGCAGGAACTTCAGGACAACAAGAAGAGTCAGAGCATCCTGAAATTCTAGAGGAGTTAGCTCAACCTCAGTGAATCATGAGCAACCCTCCAATTTTACAAACTCCTCTCAATGAGGAAAGAAATGCTAAAAGAGATCGGGAAGAGGCCACTCCTTCCAGTAGGCCTACTGATCAAACCTTTGCTAAAAGGAAAAGGTTGAATCCCTATGCAGAAGAAGAGTTCATTGAGGAGACCACAGGCAACACAATGGCAGAAAGGACAGAGAGCATGCAAACTATCCCAACAGGTGGGACCCCATCTACTTCACATATGCAAGTATTGGAAAGACAACAGAGCATAGAGGTGTCATCCTTCAGGGCTTCCTCTGAACAGAGCCTAGATATCAAGGGTAAGTATAAAGAAATAAAAGCGAGGAATGAGAAATTGAAAGCACAAACTTATGCCCATTACCTCAAAATGGCCCCAACCAACCAGACTAGACTTATGTCAGCTTTTGACATAAAGGAAGGGAAAATGCAGATGAGTTTCCTCAAGCCCACTATACAGTAGCCAAAATCCATGGCAGATTACTTTAAAACTAATTTTGAAGTATTGGCAAAGGATATTCATCCTATTGACCAAATAGAACTACATAAGTAGACCGGGGAAATGGTTTATTCTACTTTAACTAGCAAAGCCATTGTAGCCCATCAACTGTAAAATTCATTGCATAACACCTCTGCTCAAGCGCAATTAGAAAAAGCTTCCTCTCAGGCTAAGGACACCAGAATAAAATCTTTAAAATATTTTATAATAGAATTGGGACATGATCCCAAAGATGTGAAGCCAAATAAATAGTTAATTAAAAAGAAGAATGATGACATTGTTGCCTTGAAAAGGCAGCTTAGCATCCCTCCACTCCATCATCCCTAAACCACAGAAATTATAGAAAGGAGAAAGGAGGAAGAACTTCTGGACCTGGTCCTAAGACTAAATGACTAGCTAAAGGAAACTGAGGACGAATTGGAAAAGGCAACACAGTCTAAGCAAAGTGAGTTGACCACTTCTAGGACTGTTATTCCCTTAGTTTCTATAGTTGCTTCTTCCTCTCTGGCAACTTCCTTGGCACCAACACTTCCACCAGTCACAACACTTCCAGTAATAGGGACCACTTTGACTATAGGTACACCAGCCAGCATATATTCAACATCAGAAAAGATAGATGAAATGATCAAAGCCATGGAACAAATGAGCATCCAGGAAACTGAGTTGAAGAGACTTAAAGAACAAATGTCAAGCTTAGAAACCAATTATGAGCTTGCATAGATTCAAAATAAAGAAGAAGAAAGGAAAAAAAGAAGGATGGAAGAAAGAATCAAAGTCCTGGAAAAGGACTAAACATTAGAAAAACCTTTAAGAGATATTAAAGATATCTTGTGGACCAATATCATTGGTTCCATCAATGATATTTGGCCTTCTATCCAAATCATTTTTGAATAGACTGAGCTAGTTAAACTAGTTGTGGAGGCCATACAGAAAAACATAGAAGAATTAGGAGAGAAATCTGAAGAGGCAACCCAATTGATTAATTTTTTGAATAGAAGAAACAGGAACTAGCTGGAGCAATTGGAAATTGAGGATAGAACTACCACCATCCTGGAAATTAAGAAAGTTCTTACTAAAAAGAACTTGATGATTAATTTGGAAAAAAGATGTCAAAGCATTTAGGAGGACATAGATGATTTTATGCAAAAATATGGCATTCTAAGAGACAAAGGCCTTCCAAGCCCACTGGTCATAAATGACAAGTTAATGACTCATGACGATTACATTGAGAAACTACACAACAAGCCATAAGTCAAGCTAGCTCTTCTACAGCAAAAACACTACCCATAGGAAAGGTGCTTTATGATGGCTTAGAAAATCTTTTTTATAGTGAACATGAAGTGAAACACCTGTTCACGGTCCAACCCAATTTTGCAAAGTACACTAAAGCTGACGAAGTGTATAGGAAATTGGTCAAAATGAAAATACCAAATGATGAATGGTGGACTAATATGACAGAGATACTATAAGTTACTATAGTAAATCTGTAAAGTATAAAATATTTACTACGGTAAGGTCTAGTAACACAGGTAAAGAGTATCAGAACACAAGTAAAGAGTGTCAACACATGAAAGTAAGAAGAAGATCTAGCACACAATTACAAAAGAGACTACAAGAGGCAAATCTGAGTTCCAACATCTAGCTCATTCATAAATAAAGGGACAACAACAATCTTTTTTCCATCTATCTCTATCTTTATGTAAAAGATATTTTATATTTCCTATAATAAATCTCATATGGTTATGAGATATTTTTGTATAATTTTTGTATAAATACTTTAGAAATTGAAGTCATTAGGGAGGATTCAAAGACATTTCTGGCATACATTTCATATCAAGCTAGTGAGCCGTTGTAATCATGTCTAGATTAGCTGTTGGATCATGAAATAAAGTTAAAGATATTTCACAGGATTTTTGTGCACAAAGGAAACAAAATAAGTATTATCTCTTCATGTTATTATCGTTTTCTCATCATGTTATAAATATTCACATGTTTTCTTTATAAAATCTGGATAGTAAACAAAGAAAAATATTTCAAAATTAGCTTTAAGCACTCTATTTTGACATGTTTACATCCTCATTGTTTTCTACTGAATTACCTTGGTTTGGGAAATCTTAGTTGCTCCCCTACTTCCGTAGGTTTTCCCTTAGATCAAAAGTGAAGGATTCTTAATTGCCCTTTACCATTGACCTCCATTTTTTCCTCATCCTGATCCTGGTTTAAGGATTCTTCGTTGCCCTTCTGCCTTGACTAGAATTACCTCATCCATTTCGACCCACAGATTTTCTTTTTGTTGTACTAGCTTGCCCTGTGAATTCCTCATTTAGCAATTCATCTGATCTGGTTAAGCTACCCTTTGTTTGACTCCATAGCTCAATGGACTGAAGGCTTTCTCTACCCATCTATTCCTAGAATTCCACCACCCAATCAAAATCAAAACACCCTTAAACTTTCATAACTAGCCTAATATCCCAGCAAACAAAGCTAAATCATAAAGAGAGAGCCCTCTCTGGACTTAGGTTGGCTAGAACACGAGTCTAAAAGATTGGTTTGTAGTTACCTTGGATCCTTTCCTTCTTTCCAATAACTTCTAAGGAAAATCTAAGTGATAACAACTCTCATGAAAATATGTGACCTTTCATATCCCTTTTCTCCTATTTTCCTTTATTTTCATAAATAAATGCCAATTAATTCCACTTTGTCTTTGCCAATTTTCTTAGCCATAATAAACTTAAATGACACCCACTTAGGATGTGTTTCCCAACATTCAGCTTTGAATACGTGTTAGAAGACCTTTGTCTTATTATTTTTCCTTTATTATCTTTATTACATTAAATTTTAACCTCAAGTTGTTATAGTTGCATACAATTGTTTCTCCTTCAATATTTTGAGAACACTGTCAACGTGTTGAACATGATCTTTTCAATACTTTTTATAAATTAGTATATCATCAAAAATTACTAACAAAAAATTTCTAAGGGTTTGAAAGTGGAATTCATCAAAAATTGAAATGTGGAAGGTGCATTAGTAAGCCCAACGGGCATGACCAAAAAGTCATAATGATCTTCATGAGCTCTAAATTTTATTTTTGCAATATCTTTTGACTTCATTCTAATTTAATGATATCTTGAACGAAGATCCAACTTTGTGAAGTAAATTTCTCCATGTAGTTCATCCAATAATTCATCAATGACAAGAATGGGAAACTTATATTTAATAGTGAACTTGTTGATCTCTCTATAATCTAGACACATACACCATGATCCATCCTCCTTGTCCACCAATACCACTGGAGAAGAGAAAGATCTTTTCTTAGGTTAAATTAAACCTACCTCTAGCATTTCTGCAACCATACATTCAATATCACTCTTCTGGGCATAAGGATATATGAAAGGACTTATGTTTAGAGGAAAACTTCTCGGAATTAGGTGAATAGCATGATCATGATTGTGAATAGGTGTGAGACCTTTCAGAGTCTCAAATACCTTGGAATGATTGTCAAGTGGAGAAATGGATGACTTAGATGTTTGAACATCTAGTGAACATAATTGTGTAATTACCCCCCTATTGTTCCTTTTTGAAAATACTTTTTTCATACCACTATAGCTAATTATCTTCCAAGGTTTCCCTATGATACCCCTTAATTCGATTTCCTTTCCTTTTAATAAAAAAATCAAGAAAAGTTTTTGAAAATTAAAAGATATCCTCCCCGACTTTTGGAACCATTAGACTCCTAATACAACATCTGCAACACTGACTGGAATGGAAAGCATTAGACTGTTCAATACATATTTCCCTATGGTTAGATTGATATTATGGAACTTCTCAGAGAAATATATTTTCTCCATTTTCAACCATAACTTGACACTCTCATGTTGGGTATAAAAAGATATTCAAATCCTTGGTTATCTTAAAATGAATAAAATTTTGAGTACTAAATGAATCAATCAACACTATTATATTTTTCTTCATGATAAATCCTTCTATATTGAGAGTTTGAGGAGTGGAAATTCCCACCAATGCATTACAAGATATGCTCATATCCATTTCTTCATTCTTAGCCCTAAAGTTGGTTCATGGTGTATATATTCCTCTTTTAATGTTTCTTGTTTCTTTTCTTCCTCCTCTTCACAATCTATGTAAAATACTTTCTTCTCAACACACTTACGACCTTTAGTGTATTTTTTATCACAATTCTAACAAAGCCCTTTTTCTCTTTTCTTCTCCAGTTGTTTTGGTGTCAGCCTTGTAGGCTACATGATCCAGGAGCAACAACACTTCCATCTTTATAGTTGTGAGTGGTAGACCTTCTTGTTTCCATAATTTTGCTTTCAACTTTTCTTTCCACCCTAAATGGACTTTGCAATGACTTAGGTTCTCAAAGGTGAACCTCATGTTGGATGTTATCCTTTAAATTCCCTATGAAGACATCAATCAGATGTTCCTCTAGAATGTCAATTACCTTGATATTCAATCTATAGAAGTCCTCAATGTGCTCCCCAACTAAGCCCTTTTGTTTGAGATTTATCATTTAGATGAAGAAGGAATTTCTCTTTCTATCTTAATAATATGCTATCAATCCCTCCATAAAAATTTTCCAAGTGACTATTGATTTATGAGAATAAAACCACCGATACCATACAAATAGATTGGGTTCTAAATATAAAGTTTAAATGTGTACCTTTTGTTTGTGTTAGACATCGTGTCGATCAAAGCACTGCTCCATATATAGTATCCATGCTACCAAATCATTACCATCAAACTTCCCCATAACGATATTTGTAATGTGGTTAGTTTTTAACCAATTGTTGGAGTATCTAAAATCATAATTCATATTCCTTTGCTCCTCATCCTTATTTTCATTGCATACCTTGTCCCCGCTAGGAAGTCTTTCTTGCAACACCTTTGTCAAACCTTCCTTCAACCCTTCCATCTTAACATTCATCATCACTTCCATGTATCCTTTTAAACCATTCTTCAAAACTCCCATGCCCCATTTTATTGTTTCTTTTAAACCATATAATTCATTTTCAGTTTCTCTTTGTGAGAGTGAAATTTGTGGCACTTTGTCCCGTAATTTTGATATGTCATGTTACATTTCTTCCTCTTCTTCAAGTGTCATAGTAAATATTCTTATTGGCTTGTTGGGTGTATCCATACTTTTGTTTCAAGGAATATTAGAACTAAATAATTATATTTTTTATTCAGTATGCACTTTGAATCACTTCAAACTATTTTTTGAAGCAAAAGTTAAGAAAAGTTATAAAAATACACACTTTTCTTTCTTTCTTTTTGGAGCTTGATATTGAAACTATTGTATCTATGTCATTTCAAACTTCTAAGGTTTGAAACTTCATCCTAAGGTATATTTATATGTCTTATTTTCAACCCCACAATTTATACTGAAATTGGATTCTTCGAGGGAAATTTATACCATTTTTCCCACGATGGTTTGATTATGGACTAGTTTAGTATAGCCAACTTGTATAGAATTCCATGGGTTATGTTTTTTACCTTAGGCATTTAAATTCATCCTAAAGGAACTTAATTATATTCTATATCATTCACTTTTTATAGAAGTCTAATATTATCCTTGAAGGGAAGGTTAGGATGATTTTCCCTAGGTCACATGTTAGAGACTAAATTATGGAGCACGCAGAAACCCTAAATGTCTTGGGACGTATAAAAGAAAATGCAGTGAACCAAGATATAAAAATTTTACATGAATTTTACCTATATGTATACTCCACATGGTAAACATTTCATCTTCTTGATCCATATATAAATAAATTTATAGCGAAAACTCCAAGTTGTCCTGTTTGAAGCAGCAAAACCCTAGGATCCAAAGGTCTGATACCAAATGTTATGTAACCAGATTACAAAATAGATTAAAGATACATCAACAACTTAAGAATAAGCCTCTTCGAGGGGTAATTCTCCTTTTACATCACATAAATGAATAATTCTTATATGATTCAAATCAAAATACCTCCTTGGTGTATACAGGAGTGTAAGGGGTCAAAATATAATTAGGGCCTACATAACAATAATAATGTAAGTGCATAACAATAACAGTACTGGGCTTCTATGGGGCACAAAAATAAAAATACTCGGATTCTATGGCGAATAATAATAACAATGTGGGATCTACGCTAGTATTATAGGGACTTAACAAACTCCCCTAGGGGTATAACAAGTAATCCCTATCATTCACAAGAGAGGTTATTATGTGAGAGGGAATAGTGCCAAGGAAAATTAAATTAGAGGTTGTACCACATTAGTTGTTAGATATTTTCAATAAAATCAATAAGAGAAATTTGGTGGAGTTTATTAATGTAAGGTCGCCTTCATGGGGCCTCAAGATGATAATATTTTTATTTATTTATTGCAAATACATAATTATTCCTATGTTAATTTCATTAACGTATTTCATTTCATAAGCGTATTCAAATAAATTTGACAAAATAATAGGAAAATACTTGGTTTTTTTTTACCCTCTCATGGTTCTCCTACAAATGCCACCTAACTAAATATGCCACCCTACTAACTAGAAATAACCTATCTGACTTCCTAGCCTAGGGAACCTCTATAGGTTCCCTAGTATTTTGAGTCCAAGTCCAAAATTTCAATTACAGTGTGTGTCCAACCTCTAGACACCAAGCACCTTCCCAATTCCCAACTCCAAAATCAAATTTCAATGTTTATTTTTCTCCACTCTTGTCCCAACATCCTCCACTCCAAAACCACCAAAACAAACCCTATGCTCCTCCACTCTATAAAAACAAATATCAACAAAAATCCCCTTGAGAGATAGGCCCTTCTTCCTTTTCCCTTCTCCTTATCTTCCCCTTCGAAGCATCCACTTATGCCCTTTAATTTTCTACCTATATCATTTATGAAAGCCTACCCTCCTCCAAATTTCTCAAGCCCACCCCACCTTATCTCTCTCACCTACTACATCATATCCAATTTAACGTATCTTGAGTGGTCAATTCATTCATTTCACTACACTCTACCATATTGTAATAAAATAATACAATATCAAAATTCAATTCAAATTCAAAGGATTACATAAGAATCCCATTTAAATTTATATTAAATTAATCATATTATCATCCACGTCATCACTAAACTATTAATTACGATTAAGGGATAATTATTTAATTAGCAATTAATCAAGATTATGGATTAACCATAATGTTACATTAATTAATCTTTAATCAACCTTAATAATTAATCATGAAGTTACATTATGATTTAACTTTCGTAGTAGACCATAGAATACTAGCATATTTGTGAGAGATATGTACATGTATCTTGCATACACATACCTTATACATAAACTAATAACACTAATAAGGAATTGCCACAACAAAAAATATCATAGTAGATATGGTGATAACCAAGTATAACATATAAGGATCAAGAAATGGTCATTATGTAAACCCCTTGTTAAGAAAATTTCATCTCAAAGTTAGAGTTAAGAAGGTACAACTAGTCAAGTAATATGGCGATTGCACAATCAAAATATGAAGAAGATCTAATCACCCAAAATTAAGTAAAAGAATATGAATATATTACTTCTCATTTGGAGTTCACATCTAACTTATATTCACTCATCCTTCCTAACCTACATCCACTCCCATCCTATATATATTTGTTGTAATATACTATGGCAATGACTATAATGATCTAACCATTAATAGAACCAAAATGGTGCAAGCATCGATTATATTGACTTGAATTGACCAATAGGAAAGTAGTAGTTTTCATCACGCATCTAAGGGAAAAGTTTCATCATAGAAGTACCACTACTCTAGGCTGTGAGGTTATAGGGTGGGAAATGCCTCCACCCCTCCTCAGACAAATAGGGTTGATACCATGACATGGACCATAGTATGGCCTAGCTTTTAGGTTTTTTTTATTGCAATATTTCGTTAGTCAGACAAGTTACCTGCAAATATACACCAAACTCTAATGCCATAACAATGCATTTCATGAATACAAATTTTAATAGAACAATGTACATCATACTATTACTCATTTAGTGTTTCAACATTGGCTAGTTACTAGCAAGGTTCCATGGCTATCACATAGCCCCCTCTGAACGTATATGATAGTTATCATCCAAGTATATATATATATATATACACACACATATGCATATGTGTGAGATATTATCAAACTAAATATCCATGTAACAAAATCTCTCAATTAACATCGACATGAAGGAAGCAAATCATACATCAAATATTTTAATAAAAAAAAACATAATTGATCTAGTGTTTATATAAATGAGTCCAATTGTCCATAATTAAAAATGCAACAATATTACTTAGCATTCATAAATAATACATCAAGAAAAATACAAATAGGCCATATGTATAAGTATTTATATATCTTAAAATGGGGTAGAAATGTGGTCAAAAAGTGGCATGTAGTATTGACATAAAATATTTTTATCCTCATATGTAATAGACCTTGGCCTATAAATATCCCACCAGACCTTAACCTCTTCCAGCAATTGATGCCTAAGTTATCAAAATCTACTATCTAGTATGAGTAATGACTCGAAGTATGTATGTGTGTGTGTGTGTATGCTATTATTAGACTCAATATCCATGTAACAAAATCTCTCAATTAACATCTACATGATGGAAGTAAACCATATATCAAATATTTTAATAAACAAAAAATTATTCATCTAGAGTTTTATATAAATGAGTCCATTTTTCCATAATTAAAAATGCAAAAATAACATTTAGAACTCATAAATAACACATCAGGAAATTTAAAAATAGGGCCTATGTATAAGTAGCTATCTAACTCAAAATGGGGTATCAAATGTGGTCAAAAATTGGCATGTAGTATCGACATAAAATCCTTGCATCATATTGTCGTTGTGACAATGACCCTCCAAAAAATTTTCCTATGTCAATTCTGGAGCCTACATCAACTATCGCTTCAAGAATTAGGGGAATTTAGAGGTCTAAAATAGGCATCCTAAGGAAATTATAAAATAATAGTGGAAATAATAAAATAATATTAGATTACATCGTCAAATTTTAGAGGGAAAAAGAAAAAACTATTTTTTGAACTCGTATTTCTAACTTATCTCCCTTTGTGTTTACTGAAATTTCGAACGACAATGCTTGTTGGATGCATAATTTGATTCCTCATCCAAGAATTACCCATGCTGGATACTTTGATGGACCCTACTACACGGAAAATGAGAAATACATGAAAAAACGTGATTGCAATCACATTTTTCATGTATTTCTCATTTTTTGTGTAGGAGGGTCCATTAAAAGTATGCAACATGGGTACTCCTTGGATGAGGAATTAAATTTTGCATCCAACAAGTAATCCCGCTCAAAATTTGAGTAAAACCCTAGGTAGATAAGTTCAAAATAAGAGTTGAAAATTTAGTTTTATTATTTTATTATTTTTTAATCTTTTTACTTTTTTACTCCAAAAATGGTGAATCATCCCACATGGTTGACATCATCATCTTGAATCCCATTGGTTCTTAAAAAGTTTATTTTGGTCGTACATTTTTCTTAGGAGGCCCATTTTAGACCTCAAAATTCCCATAATGCTCCCTTTTCTCATCATGTTGTTTGATTTGCTATTTGTGTGTTTTCTCCTAGTGTCGCGTCCTCCTAAGTCAATGTTTCCTAAGCATTGTCACTTAACCATTAGAAGTGCTTGATTTATTTAATCCATGGTTGGGTTAACTCATCACTTATCTTAACTTAGAAACTTACCTGCTTTCCATGCACACACTAAAAAAAACACTCAAAACCATAGAAAAAGAAAACAAAAGTGAGAAAATCACTCACAAAAGAAAAAGCGCACTCCAAGTTGATGAAGACATGTGCTTGACCTGAGCACACTCCTTCGGGCTGAATAATTGCACCCTCCTTGAGCACACTACTTCATGTTAAGAAAGTGCATATTCCTTGGGCACACTCCTTTGTGGTGAAGACATGCATTCTTCTTGGGTTTAGGCATGAGCCTCTCGATTGCATGTGGGCGCACTTCAAGAAAGTAACAACCCACTTAACTTCTCTTAACTAACCCTCTCACGCAATGACTAGTGATGATCATGCATGAATAAGTTTTGCATTAAAACTCTTTTAAATCAATGCAGGTAATCATTCATTTGCATAATCATTCTCATCTGAGTTGAGCGCACAATCTTGGATCAAGAAACTCTTCATCAACCAATGTTACAAGTAAGTTTTGCATGTTGAATATTTTCATTGCTTTTCATGATTTCACTGTCGTTATTACTTTTCTTGCTATTGTTTCTTAATTTTTTAGTTTGTTTTCTAGAATTTATGTTCAATATTTATGTTGCAATTTTAATCTATTTTCACACACAAAAGCTCTTCACATTCTTAAACCTTTCATATTTTGTCATGAATGTGAAAACATCTATATAACCTTGCAAGTCTTTCTTCTTATCAATCTTATCATCAAATATTTTTGTTAAAACTTGTTTTTGAGCTTCCAATAGGTAGAGTCAACTTTTGGAACCCGAAGCCCAATCAACCTTGAAAAATGCACCCAGAATGACCAAGTTTTCCTCTTGAGTGCACTTCTTCACCATGAAGAACTGCGCCCTCCCCTAAGTGCATGAGCATACCATGAAGACTTGAATAATTTTCCTTCATCCATTTGACATGTGATAGTGTTCCCTCCTTTCCTTTGAGTGCATGAGTGCATTGTGAAGGCCTGAAGGCATTTGAACCCATCGTTTTTCCCCTTCGTAGTGTGTCCTCTCCCTCTCCTTGAGCACATGAGTGGATTCTAAAATCCTAAAGGACAAGCAAATCACCCCTTCAACCCTTTGAAGTGCACCAGTGCACCCTTGATTATTTATCCACTTTCCTAAGAACATAAATGCACTGCAAAGCCCTGAATGAACCATTAAACTCCTTCATGCTTTGAAAGTATACCCTCCTAGTTTTGCATGCCTATTTTCTCATGTGTGCAAATTATTTTACGTTTTTGTTCATAGATTTTCATAACCAATTACATGTGATGGCTCTTTGTACATGATTTACAAGTATTGTTGCATAAATAGGCTGCTTTAAACTAATCTTGACATTATGAGTGTCATGCCACAAATAGGTGTTCGTGCTACAAGTATTATCACCATGTCATCATTTGTTGGAGCCATGCCTCCTCGTAAAGTGCCCTCGAAAGAAATCTCAGAAGCAAGCACTGAGGGAGTTGTTGAAGTTATCAAGCCAAACATTCCCATATATGCATACACGTAATGCTTCATTCATAAAACTACTAAGGTCACATGGTGCATGATCAATGACACATTCATGAAGGAGAGGTTTGCTAAGAACTTAGACGATGTGCATGCATATATCAATATCAATAATTCCAGGATGCATAGGATTGCATGAAGATTCTCAGTCATGACATGTGTAGATGTGATTGAACAAATCATTACAAAAATTGATGAATCTCACCTTGTGCTTCATAATGAGAGTTGCAATCAGTTTGCCACCTATTATGGTGAAGACATATCGACATATTGCAAGGTGCTCAAGCCCGCAAAATATGTAAATGATAACTTTTACAAGAGATGGGATGACCCCGAAAAAAGTGACATTATCAAATCATGGTGTTGAGAGCCTGCCAGGTTTCTCCATCACTCATCCATAGTCTATCTGACTAAAATGTTTAGATATGTATATCATTATCATGGCTATGTGTTGTTGGTTGTATGGGTTGAAGGTCACTGACATTTTTGAGGATAATTGGACATCCATGCTCAATGTCATGGTAACCCACAACAGAGTTTTCAATTGGGAATATATTTTATCATTCGAGTTGTAGATTCATGTGGGGTAGGAAAAAACATATTTGACGGTGAACCAAGCACTGGAGTTATACATGTATGCATTTCTCTTAGATGGAATCTATGCAGAGTATGCGTTATTGGGATTGAATTAGAAATGGACCCTTGAGGAGAATTTCTCGACTTACTTCCACTAAAGGGTGTTAGCATAGTAAAATTTCAGAGTCATATCTAATAAATTAGTGGAGAACTTCTTTGTAGTTATCTTTCAGATGATATTCAAGATCGATCCTCCTTGCATGACTGATCAAGTGAAGGAGTCACTTCGAGGTATTGCAGACTGGTTTGCAGCTCCCAAGGGCACATAAATCAATTTTTTTGTTGTTAGATATCACCTCATCTCATGTCATGATATGTGACCAATAAGGTGTTCATGCAAGAAATAATAAATCAGTTGGACAAAGGATTGTTAAGGGTTCTTCATAGTAGGAAGAAAGCCCCTTGGCCTAATTTCTTGTTGAGGATCATATTATATGTGTTAAAGAGCCAAAAATGTGACAACAACAGAGATAAATTAGTTGGACCACCTACACTTTGCCACTAAATAATTTCATGGATATGATCCCAAGAGAGTGTGCAAGAAACATTGTGAAAGGATTGGTCACAATACAGGGTACTAATCAATGTCCACAACAAAATATGAGATGATAAAGAACCGGTATAATGCAAACATGAAGGAATTTCTAGGATTGGAGGCCAATTCACTCCAAGATCATCCATCTCAGGACCTGCAGGTGCAGGAGGAAGAACAGATAACCCTTCAAGAGAGGAAAGTAGCTCCTAAGAAAAGGATCAGGTATGACTTGATAAGCAAGAGTAGCAAGAAATGGGAAGTCGATCCTTTAAACATAGGAGCTATTCAAGGAGAAGAGAGAAGAAAAAGAAGAGGAGGAGAAGAGTTAGAAGGATGAGTTTCTCCAGAAGCAATAAGAAGAAGAAGAATAAGAGAGGAGAAGAATACAAGAAGAATAATAGAGGCATTCCCATGAGGAAGAAGTAGCACAGAGATTGGAAGAATAACACATAACCAAGAGATTTAAAAGGAAGAGTTGGAGGAAGAAGATACCATCCAACTATGGATTATGAACTAGGCACTCCAAAGGAACCTCCCCTTATAGGTGGTCATCTTCCATTTGCGGAAATAGGAATGACACCTCCACTGGAATATAGAGTCATGAATTTATGCAGTATAATGTTTGATCAAATTAACGAGAGGATTATGCAGCAAAGGAATAGATACTTCCATAAGTATCCTTAGAATCAGTCTTTGTTTCTATAGAGAAGGTGATAACCTTCGACACTAGAAGGAATCCCAAAGCTATTATGATGGAAAATGTTACATTTTCTATGGTGGCATAGGATAATTTTGAGTACTTGTTGAATGAGAATGTTAGGCCGAGAAGAGAACTTGCTACAGTGAAGAAATAGGCAGACCATCTTGTGGTGGAAAATCAAGAGTTGTCATCACAAAGCCTCAACACCTCAGAATGGAAATTTTCATCTAATTTGAACATACTCTCCATGCACATGTAATGGGATCAGAATCATCTTCTCCACACTGATGTACATGTTATCTATTGTTTCCAATGCCTCCTTGTCACATACAAGAGGCTACTCCTCATGGACCAAGGACTCAACACATACATGACCAAATGATTTGACAATGATTACAAGGATTCATAAGCCTAATACATAGCTACATCAATGAAATACAATTATTACTACAATGACATCAAAGAGCCCATATATGGCTGAAATATGATTCTCTCTCATGCATAGCTATCACCATGACTCAACCAATAGACCAAATGATAAACATGATAGTATATGGCTACAACAATGATATCCAAACCCACACATCCAACAACTCATATATGGTTGAAGAAAATCTCATGATTCACTACTCTTCATGCCAACCATGACTCATGACTCTAGGACCACTCCACCAATAGCCAAATGATAAAACAATAATGTTACAAGGCTTTCTCATGAGAGTACATGGCTGAAATAAATGCATGCCAAGACTCATGACTCTCTTATTCTATGCATGACTAAGACAATGATATACAATTCAAGCACATGGATGAAAATGTGCTCCTTTAACTCAAGGAAACATATGTTATGTTGCTACAAACAACAAAATGAAGCAAATGAAAGACATAATAAGTAATCCATGAAATCTGCATATCATGCATAGCTCCCCCTAAGCTCATTATATCTCCATTGAGTAGGTTAATCTAGTGTACCCAAATGTGCATGAGACTCTCAATCAAACATGTTTTTGCAACCCATACTGTTAAGAAACCAGCTCAAGAAAAGATAGATCAACTCCTTAGAATTCAGCCTCTTCGAGGGGGCAACCTCCTTTACATTACATAAATGAACAATTCTTGGATGATACAAATGAAAAGACCTCCTTTCTATATGTAGGAGTCTAAGGGGTCATAACATAATCAGAGCCGACATAACAATAATAATGTAAGGGCACAATAATAACAATAGTGGGCTTCTATGGGGCACAATAGTAACAATATGGGCACTACATGGGTACATCAATATAATAAGTGGGTTATACTAATAACAATAAGGGGTTACACTAGTAGTATAGGGGCCTAACATGCCCCTCTCCTTCAAAAAGTGTTTTCCTCAACGCTTGAGTAGTTCTTGATGCTTTTGTATAAAATTCTTGTCCTCCCATGTGGAATATTCAGCGGGTAAGTTCTTCCACTTTATGGGATACTCTGAAATTGATCGCTTTTGTAGCTGTCAGGTTCTTGTTTCTGTGACTGCTCTAGGTTCCAATATGATTCTTCCTTCCTCTTTAATTTCTAGCAATATTGTTTGAATTGGGATCTTTTGCAACTTTTGAATAAGTGGCCATACTTCTTCGTCCTTCTTCCATTCATCCCTTGCTTCGTTTATCCAACCCGGTTGGATAATATAAATAGCACAAAACAATGCTTCCACATCCTCATCCCTGAAGAGTCTTCACTTTCGGTAAGGTTGCCATTTTTTAAGTGCATGTAGTATTGCCAACATTTCCTTCTCATAAATAGCTTTCTTGAGATGTAGCAGTAAAAATACCCAATCACCTACATCAAAACATTTTTCACTATGATTTTGATCTACCTGTTGTTTCGTTTGATTTTGCACCGAGGTGGCGTTATCCTTTAAAAGTTGGAGAACTTGTTGTTGATGCTCGATGTGATTTTTCACTGCTTGAACCTTTTTCTTCTTGATATGTCCTTCTATCTCTAGAGTTTGAGGAGTGGTAATTTCTTCCAAACCTTTACAAGATATGGTCGGATTCATTTCTTGATGCTCGATGTGATCTTTCACTTCTTGAACATTTTTCTTCTTTATATGTCCTTCTATCTTGATAGTTTGAGGAGTGGCAATTTCGAACAATGAATTACAAGATATGGTTGGATTCATTTCTTCTTTCTCGATGTGATCTTTCACTTCTTGCACCTTTTTCTTCTTCATATATCCTTCTACCTTGAGAGTTTGAGGAGTGGTAATTCTTGCCAATGCTTTACAAGATATGGTCTGATTCATTTCTTCTTTCTCTGGGGTGGGGTCCTGGCGTATATCTTCTTCTTTTGTTGTTTCTTGATCCTTTTCTTCCTCCTCTTCATATTCTATGTAAAATAATTTCTTCTCAGCACACTTATGACCTTTAGTGCATTTGCTATCACAATTGTAACAAAGCCCTTTTTCTCTTTTTTCTTCCAATTGTTGTGGTGTAACCCTTGTAGGTTGTGGAAGGCTAGGAGAAACAACACTTCCATCTTGATAGTTGTGAGGGATACACTTCCTGGTTTCCATAATTTTGCTTTCCACTATGTCACAAAGCCCTCTTACTCTTTCCAATTGTTGTGGTGTTGCTCTTTGTATCCTCATAATGTGTTATCATTTCCTCCATGAAAATTGACCACGTAACAAGTTGTTTACGAGAACAAAGCCCTTTGTACCATAAAAATTGATCTGGTTCTAAATATGAAGATGCAATACATACCTTTTGTAACAGTTGTACACCATGTAGATCAAAATATTGCTCCATCTAAAGTATCCAATTTACTGGATCCTTGCCATCAAACTTCCTCATCTTGCTTTTTCTTGATTTTAGGAGCTCGACCTTGAAACGACTGTAACTCTGTAATTTCAAATATTTAAGTTCTAAAATTGTGACCTGTAGTATCCCTCTATGTCCTCTTTCCAATGCCACCAGTCTGATCCAAATTGGATTCTCCAAGAAAGAGTTATGCACAATCTCCCAAGATGACCTGATTATAGGCTAGTTCAGTAGAGCGAACTTGTACGACGTGCCACGAGTCACTGTTTCAACCTTTGGATCTCAAAATAGGTGGGAAAGAATCTAAAGTCTGTCCTCTTTCTGTACCTTCTTATGCAATTTCAATCCGATCCCCAGAGAGAAAGTTATGACGATTTTCCCCAGGTCACCTATTTTGAATGTAATTTAGGAGTCTGCAAAAATACCAACTTCCTCAGATCATATCTCCGCAAATATCGCGCTAAAAGCTCTGAAATTTGGACCCAAGGTTCGGCGTGATTTCTTCGCAAATGGGTTTTGTTTGCGACTTCTGAAACATCACAGAAAAAAAATTATAGCGAAAATTCCACGATGACCTATTTGGAGCAGCGAAACCCTAGAATCCAAAGCTCTGATACCAAATGTTAAGAAACCAGCTCAAGAAAAGATAGATCAACGCCTTAGAATTCAGCCTCTTCGAAGGGGCAACCTCCTTTATATTACATAAATGAACAATTCTTGGATGATACAAATGAAAATACCTCCTTTCTATATATAGGAGTCTAAGGGGTCATAACATAATCAGAGCTGACATAACAATAATAATGTAAGGGCACAATAATAACAATAGTGGGCTTCTATGGGGCACAATACTAAGAATATGGGAACTACATGGGTACATCAATATAATAAGTGGGTTATACTAATAACAATAATGGGTTACACTAGTAGTATAGGGGCCTAACACATACTCAAGTCTTCACCATGCTCCCATACTACTACCATATGCTCCCCCTACGACCGTGCATGCCTCTCATAGATATTCTATAATGTTGTATGAGTATGAATATATCAACAACCTATATACGGTCTAGCTCCTCTACTCATAATCTAAATAGGAGAATATGTTCTTGATTTCTTACTTCTTCTCGCATTAGAGGGAATTTCAGCCTAAAAGTGGCCTCCTAAGGAAAAATCAAGAAATTAATAAAAAACGCCATGTAGACAATTTTTTAATATTTCTTTACTTTTATCCATGATCCACAATATTTATTAGCACGAGATTTAAGAAAAGAAATTAATATATTATTTTTAATTTTTTAATTTTATCAAAATCCCTCAATATATGGCACTTTTATTAAAATAACTATCTATATATATTTTATATTTAAATTGAATTGTCTATATTTATATTTTATATTTAATTGTCTATATATTTTTTACATTTAACTAGATAGGTGATTGTCTACTTTAAAATTAGCTTGGCCTTCTAGATGTAAATGGTCATCTTGATTCTCTCCTTGGTTGTTGCTTGTGGTTACGTTGCCTCTTTCATTTCTTATACCTTTATTAGTCCAATTCTTCGCTGCAAGCTTCTTAGGTACTTCATTGTTGTTTTTTCCTAGCTATGAGATAGACTCACATTTTTCAAAGCCAAGAGAATATCTAATCATAGGAAATATTTGGCTCTTAAGCAATGCAAGATATTGCTGCTCTTTTCTTTCTTTAGTTGATCATCCTTCTGCTTTAACTATTTCCTCACAAATACCACTTCAGCCTCTAACTCTTCAATTCGACCTTCTTTCTCATTTTTCTCATTGATCAACACATCCTCTATTACCTTGGCCTCCTACAATTGGACATTTAGAATGAGAACTTCTTCTCTCATCCCATTCTCCTTTTCATCGAAAATATGTAGAAGTTTCTCATGATCTCTACATGCAGTTATCAGCCTACTAAGCTCAACAAATCATTTATCTATTACCTCCATAACTGAGTCATATTCAGCTTGAAGGAGCATCAATTTATCAAATTCACCAACATGAGTATCTGACTCAACAATACTAACATCATATTTGTCTAAATCATAACTGAAAAATAATTCTTCTATATTTATACCTTAAGATTTGGTGCATTGGAGCAAACTAGGTTTTGTTGAAGTTGCATCTTGATGACAAGTTTTATGATTCATACTAGGGGGTGACGTTCTTCATCCTCTGAGGCTATGACATTTTTCTTCTTTTACATTTTTTTAATATTTTCTTCTCCATCAATGAGTCCATATAGCACCTACAAACTATCCCATATATCGTAGGAAAATTTCAGGTTTATTTTCTTTTCAGTCTCTCCACATTATGGAGATTCTCATCAGTAATGCACCTTGCTTGGGCATCTTCTTGCATGACCTTTGTTGACATATGATTCTATCCACATACTTCACATAAAAGCTACCAAATGTTAGATCCACGGGATAATAACCAAGATATAATTATTTCATCCCATACCTAGTATTTTGCAGCAATGAGTATTGATACTCCTTAAGGATTCATCCTGAAAAAAAAAATCCAAATTTTTAGCAATACATTACTTGGGTCTAATCTCTATAAATTAAGCTACAACCAAGAGCCCCCAATCTGATACCAATTACCACAAGTGTCCAAGCCTCTAGTCTGAAATAAATGTGAGCCACAACTCACAGAAACTACATAAGCTACCTCCTTCACTAGTTTTCTAGCCACCACTGGAAGGAAGCCTCCATAAGCAACATTGAAGGCCCCAACCTTGAAACCCTCATGGACCTAATTTCATCTATTTTCAAACTACAACCCATTTCAATTCAAATCAACCCAACCATGAGCCTCATTTAATCCTATTTTCATACTGGGCCCCATATAATGTTAAGCTCAAACACTAAATACATTCCCTCCAACACAATCTTAGCCAAAATCAATACATCACCTCAATACAATCAACAACATACATATAAATCTACAATAACACGACAAATATAATATACAATATACCAAACATCAAGCCTCCAACATACACACTCTCCACATAACTCCATTATAAGCATACATATTCTTATCATCAAAGCTCAGCCATGTCTCAACAATAGCAACCACACATAATACATACAATAGAGCTACAACCATATCAAATTTATCCGATAATAAAGCATGATTTTCTCAAGTATGATCCCCTCCATACACAATGTTATCAATATAAAGATGTCATGGATAGCTACTAACATCCAACTCTCCATTGTATTAGCAATCTTCTCAACCAAAATCCATTGTAGACCTGCATAAAATGCTTTATAAAGCATGCACACAAAAATCTATGATAAAATTGATTTCCTTTAGTGATCTGCTATAGCTATGTCTCTCCTCTCACATTGATCTCAATTTTCTCAATTCTCTATAATGACTTACTCTCACAAAGGGACCAACCCATATTTCACAAATATTTCATTTATAAACAAATTGTTTAAAGTGATTAAACAATAATCACTCAGAGATATGGAAAGACAAACACTCATGTCGATGCTCTCGTATGTTTCTCCTTGACTTGATCCAACACTATGTTAATTCAATAAGAGACTTATCTTTGACTTGATCACCTTCAAGAAGACTCTATACCATGAAAAACCTTCAGAAAATACTCTAAGAAATGCTCATGGTATTTTATGTGTATCCTTATGAACTCAAAAATTCACCTACATGACATCAACGCTGGGATAGAACTGGAACCTAGGGATGATGATTGTAGGGATAGTGTGGAAGAGTAGGGAGGTTTCTCAAATCCTTACTTTGTGCTAGTTATCATCCTAGGGATGTTGCTCTAACTTAGGGGGAACCCCCTCCTCTCTGCCCTACCATTTATCTTCAACCCTTCTCCAACACTTGTAGAGCCTTTGTATACATTATGCACACCTTAGCAACATATCATCAAGCATCTCATCATCATGACAAATCCTCTAAGCTTGTTGAAATCAAGGTAAAACAATTGACTGCATAATTTGACTCCTTTGGTAGACATCCTACATTCACATCAATCCCAACACGATGTGGCAAAAAATTATCAGTTGTATATACTAGCAATTTGACTCACTAAACACTTATTGTATCTAAACTAGCCCATTGTATTTTTCACATGCTCTTAAATCATCACCTTGCTCGTTTGTGATAGACCAGGTCACACTATATATTGTTATATGCATGCATAGCTCAATAATAAATTGTGTAGATCAACTCATAACAAACATTCTTTGTCACATGGAGCACATCGCTTATCTAATGCACACACAAATTTCATTGTCAGTCTAATGGCCCATCACTTCTCTACAT
This sequence comes from Pinus tabuliformis, assembly GCA_031772625.1. NCBI lineage: Eukaryota > Viridiplantae > Streptophyta > Pinopsida > Pinales > Pinaceae > Pinus > Pinus tabuliformis. The sequence continues at coordinate 345,542,007 of CM062812.1, forward strand.
ACACAGACCACCTCTTGCTCATGTGACCAAGTCAATCTACAACAACATTCAATTAGAATTTGTACATATAAACAAGTTGATCTATATTAACAACTACTTCATGTTAAACATACGTTATATGTGTATACATTCTGCCGTGAGTTGCACAACATACAACATTTAGGTAAATGGCTGCAAAATAATTTGGATCTAATCTCCTAGGCCACTACTTAGACTAGATAAATACATAGATTGATTACATCACACCTCATCATTGGAGACTATATCAAGTAATTACTTGTGACCAAATCAAATTGACTCATTTCGAGACTAAGTCCATCACTCCAAACACCTTGGGAAAATTCTCTAGAAAATCCCATGGTTTTTATTTTTGTGTGCACAGGAAGATATATGATTTCATTGTGGGATCACACAACAATCAAATATATATTGCGAACTTATAATTTTGTAAAACGATTTACCCAGATCTCCTCTATCCATCAATACCTGCAAAATAACATTTGTAAACATCATGCTAACCACCTACAACACCATAAACACATCAAACATACATAAATACCATTCACAAGCATTTATAGTTGAAATTAATGCCAAGATATAGTTAACCCAATTGTCTACATCAATTCCAACACCATGCTTCCAACACATATCTCTCGCCATACTTTTTTGGGTATGTGTAATGGCTAAAATAGCGTTGGATATTTTACTATTTATCCTTTATTTCTTTGGAAAACCTAATATTCTCTTACAAATTTTTGAATATATTTCTTCATTCCTTATCCATTTTATTTGTTGCATTCTTTCATATATTTTAAGGAACCCTATATGTCCTACCATTGGAACTTCATCAGACTTCCTTGAACTTGTTGATTCAAATTTTATTGAGGGCATAGAAATATTCTATGCTTGTACCAAAGTATATCTCTCTTCCGCTCAAAGTCCATTCCTTCCTCTATACATTGTATTTTTTGTTTATTTTTTTTGTCAATTTTTCATTAATGGTAATCTTTTTCTATTCATACAATAATAAAATATATAATAGAATATAAGCTTGGGGATTATTATACTCTAAAAGGAGCAACTTCTATGACATTGTCCTTCCACTTTTTGTAGATTATTTCAAAATCAAACCCTTGATTTTTTATACCCTCTTCATTTTGTTATTTGAAGGAAAATATTTTTTCCAAAAAGGTAATTTAGGCTACAATGATCAAGCTTAAATCTAAAGTTCCTTTCGATGATAAATTGTTTCTATTTTCTTATTGCGTGTAAAATTGCTTCCATTTCTTTTTCATGTTTTGATTTACCAAATCCTTTCCCTTTAATTATTTTCCTTCAAAATTCAATGGTATACCTTCTTGTGTTAATATCACTCTAATTACTTGTCTTGATGTATCATATTCTACTATGAATGTTTTATCAAATTCAAGTGTTTCCAATACTAGTGTAGATGACATGGCATCCTTTTAAGCGAGAGAATGTCAATGTAGCCTCATTATTTCATACAAATAAAAATTTAGTCAAGAGAGATGTGTGTGGGCCTATAATGTTTGCAAAATCGTTAAAAAATTTGTATGTATCCTATGAGTACAAAAATTCCTATATCACTATTGATTCTTATGAATAGGCCATTCTAATAGTTTGTATCTTTTGAAGTTCCACCTTCACTTCTTCCTTTGAAACAATATCACCAATACATTCTACTTCTCCTTTCCCAAAAGCAAATTTGATTATTTTTACATATAATTAATTGTTCTAGGGAATTCGTAGAACTCTATGCGCATGTTTAATGTGGTCTTCCCATGATTTCCAACACATAAGTATATCATCAAAGAAAACCAATACAAATTTTCGAAGATAGGGTTCAAAAATTTTGTTCAAAGACTTTGAAAAGTGGAAGGATCAATAATCGACCGAAATTGATGACTAAGAAATCATAGTGCCCTTTGTTTGTTATAAAAGTAGTTTCTAGAATATATTCTTTTCTTAATGATCTAGTGGCTCTTGACTTAATATCACACTTTATAAAATAAAACATCCCATGAAGCTCATCAAAATTTGGATTAGAGAATTTATCCTTAATGGTGATTTTTTTTAGAATTATATTTAGCACACATCCTCCAATAATCTTCTTTCTTTCTGAATAGCCCTAGCAGACATGAAGATTAACTCCTACTAAGCTCATTCATCGCCTTTTGTTGATGAGGATATCTATAAGGCATTTTATAAGGAGGAGTACGTCTAGGTATTAGCTTGATTTGATGTTCATGACCTACAAATGGAAATAAATCCTTAGGAACTTCTTTGAATACCCTATAATGGTTTTACAAGGTGAAATTTAATTCATTTAGAATATTTTCATCTTCCTGCCTAACTTCCATAGAATAACATTTAACCATATCTCCCTTTCCAACATATTTAGGATATTTTCCATTCATTTATAGTTAAATCCTTATGAATGTGCATATTTTAACCCTTTTAGTTCATATTGAATTCATTCCAATTCATATCTCATGCATAATTCACCATACTTTGTAGAAATTGTGCCCCATGTTCTCAACCATTGAATTCATATAACAACTTCTACACCACAAATGGGAATGACATACATTATGTTTTCCAAATTCTATTATCACATACTCATTTTAATGTTGTGGAATTATCCCACACAATGAATACTCCGTTCATTACAACCAAAACTTGAAAATTTTCACTTGATACACAAAATAATTGAGTTTCTTTGCTAATCTTTTATCAATTATGTTATGGGAACTACCTAAGTCAATAATTATCATGACCCTTTTCTTCTTAATGTAACCATCAATATTCAAGGTTTTAGTTGATGGAAAAACTACCAATTCATGAACAAATATTTCACACCTATCTAAATCAATATTCTCCAAAAATTTGGCCTTTATTTCCCACTTTTTTCAATTGACAAGCTATTCCTAATTTTCTTTTCTATAGAGCTTTGTTTCCCCTTCATCATTATATTCCATGATGAATAATTTGGTTTCTTAACATTTATACCCTTTTGAGCATTTGTTGTTACAACTAAAGCATGGTATTTTTGCTATTTCTTTCTCCATTTCCTTTTACGATATTCAAGTAAGCAAAGGCATTGGATCCTTATGAGCCCTAAATTATCTTTGCTTCAGTTGTATGCTATAATGAATGAGTTTTGTATATCCTTATCCTATTCTTGATTATGACAATAAATTTACATAGATTTCTTAATATTTTGGGATATTTTAGGAAAATATATTGTTTAATATCTTCTTTTAATCCACCATTTTAAGCTTCCAATAAATTTTCATCAATTAAGTTATTTACCCTTGTCGCCAATATCTAAAGTTCTTGATTATAATCTTCGATATCAACAAATTGATTGATTCTTGTCAATTGGTTGAACTAGTCTTGTTCCCAAATTTTTACATATTGTGCTTCTAAGTATCTTATAATAAACTCCAAGGAAAATTGTAAGAATATGATTTCCTTTACCATTGATATGTTTTTATCTAAAAGTTTGAAGTTTCTATGTGGATCCTTTGGTTATCATCCATAATTATTCAATTCAAAATATTTATATATTTGGTTCAACTAGGTAGATACCTCTTGTCCATCAAACTTATTTAATTCAATCTTGGGAATGTTCACACTGTTTGGAAACCATCCATGAGTAACTCCAATATTGGAGTTAAATCCCTCTGGATTTTTCTTACTATTGGAAGTTGTTTAACATTGATATTACCTTTATTTTCATGAGCCCCTTCCTTCATCTTATCAATTTTAGGAAGCCTCTCATATAGGAATTGTATAATATTTTGTTCCAATGGCTTCATGTTCTTCTCCATTTATTGCTTATTTTCATCCATGTTTTGTTCCATATCCCTTTGAACTGATTCTTGCATTTATGAGAATTCAAACTTCACAATATCACTTATTTGTTTAACTTCCTTCTCAAACTTGGGTTTTTGATACTCATGTCTTCTATTTCTTCATGAGCCATGGGGGAGCTTTATAGAGGTTTAGTTAATGAAGTCAATTTTGGATCTTTCTTTAGAGCCATTGTAAAAAATTATTGGTTCCTAAGCTCAATGGAGTTCTATGTGTTATAGATCATGGGTGTATATGTGGGATCCAACAATAGTACTTGGTCTAATATCTCAAGGAACTAACTAAGAAATATCAACCATTACTTTAGCCATACAACCCAACTACCTAGGTACTAGAGAGTGGTATCCGTAAGTATTGATCCTAATGTAATTGTTATGAAACCAACTCACAAAAAGATAGAAAAGATAGATCAATGAATTCCAAATTAGCCTCTTCGAGGGGGAAACCTCCTTTACATTACACAAATCAATAATCCTTGGATGATACAAACGACAATACCTCCTTTCTATATATAGGAGTCTAAGTGGTCCCAATAAAAGCATAGCCTACATAACAATAATGTTGTAGGGGCACAACAATAACAATAGTAGGATTCTATGGGGCACAATAATAACCACACAGGGGCTACATGGGCACAACAATACAATAAGGGAGTTGCACTAATAACAATAAGAGGCTACACTAGTATAGGGACCTAACATGCCCCTTTCCTTCAAAAATTGTTCTCCTCAATGCTTGAGTAGTTTTGGATGCTTCTATATAAAATTCTCTTCCTCCCATGTGGAATCTTCAGTGGGTAAGTTCTTCCACTTGATGAGATACTCTGAAATTGATCAATTTCGTAGCTCTTGGGTTCTTGTTCTCGTGACTGCTTCAGGTTCCAGTATGATTTTTCCTTCCTCACCAAGTTCCGACAATATTGTTTAAACTAGGATCTCGAAACCTATAACATTATTTAAGCATGAAACATGGAAAATTGGGGGCACTCAGGAATATGCGGGAAGCTCCAATTTGTATGCCATAGTACCAATCTTTTGCAACACTTTGTAAGGACCATAGTACTTTGGTGATAATTTATTATCCTTCTTAGCTTGCTTGAGTGAATTTTTTTTTCATGGTTGTCATCATAAAAATACACAGTGGCCTATATCAAAACTTCTTTCGTTGTTATGTTGATCTGCATGTTTTTTCATTCGTTTCTATGCGAAAATGAGGTTATCCTTTTTCTTCTTGATATGTCCTTCTATCTTGAGAGTTTGAGTGGTAATTCCTACCAATGCATTACAAGATATGGTAATATTCATTTCTTCTTTCTCTAGGGTTGGTTCCTAGTGTATATCCTCTTCTTTCGACGTTTCTTGATCCTTTTCTTCCTCCTCTTCACAATCAATGTAAAATAATTTCTTCTCAGCAAACTTATGACCTTTACTGTATTTTCTATCACAACTGTAACAAAGGTCGTTTTCTCATTTCTCTTCCAATTTTTGTGGTGTCAACCTTCTAGGTTGTGGAAGCCTACGAGCAACGACACTTCCATCTTTATAACTGTGAGTGGTAGGATTTCTTGTTTCCATAATTTTTCTTTCAATTTTTCTTGCCAACCTCAATGCCTTCTCGAATGAATGAGGCTCCCAAAGATGAACCTCATGTTGAATTTTATCCTTTAAATTCCCTATGAAGACATCAATTCTTTGTTTCTATGGAATATCATTTACCCTTATATTCAATTTTTGGAAGTCCTCAATGTGCTCTGCTAATGAACCCTTTTGTTTGAGATTTATCAATTGGCTAAAGAAGGTGTTTCTCTTTGTATCCTCATAATGTGCTATCATTTCCTCCATGAAAATTGACCAGGTGACAAGTGGATTACTAGAACAAAGTGCTTTATAACATAAAAATTGATTCTATTCTAAATATAAAGATGAAATATGTACCTTTTGTAACAATTGCACATCATGTAGATCAAAATATTTATACCTGACAATAACAATAGTTTAGATGATTTCGTCTCAAATGGTTTTTTTTTTATCTTCTTAAACTTCGTAGAGAAAAAGTAACATCGAAAAAGCCATGATGACCTATTTAGAGCAGTGAAACCCTAGAAACCAAAGCTCTGATACCAGATGTTATGAAACCAGCTCACAAAAAGATAGAAAAGATAGATCAACGACTTCAAAATCAGCCTCTTCGAGGGGGCAACCTCCTTTACATTACACAAATGAATAATTCTTGGATGAGACAAATGGAAATACCTCCTTTCTATATATATGAGTCTAAGTGGTCCCAATATAATCAGAGCTTGCATAACAATAATATTGTAGGGTCACAACAATAACAATAGTTACTTGTAGGGCCACAAAAATAACAATAATATTGTAGGGGCACAACAATAACAATAGTCTAGATGATATTAGTAGATCATGTGCTAGCCTACATAACAATAATATTGGCGGGGCACAACAATAAAAATAGTTTAGATGATATTAGTAGATCATGTGCTATTTTACTTGTGTCAAGGTTCTTTCACAATAGAGAAAGAGGGTAGGAGTGGGTCTCTAGTCAGAAGGGAGGACGTCCCAACTCTATCAGAAACTCACAACACAATAGGACATGCACATCTTCCGGAGGAGCAATCCACATGGATGTGGTAGTCACAACACACGAGGAAGGATAACACGTACAACACCCAGCAGGATAGTCCACGTGAGTGTGACGGTCATTATAACAAGTTTACATGAAAGGTTTTATTTGATGCCTGGGGAGGTAACCAACACGGGTGGGACAATGTTAACAACTTACGCAACACATTTCCATAAATATATTTATTAGAACAATTGAATGACTTCAATTGTTTAAGACAGGTTAAAAAACATGTATTACAAGTGTTCAAGATATACACGTGTGAAAACGTGTTGGCCTGTTATCTAGCTTCCGAATTAGGCGAAAGTTCCAAGACACATCGACACACCATACATCACTAACCCCATGGGTGGCGCGTTGGAGCCACTACTTGCTCCTCAAAGAAAAGATTATAAACTCTCAAGGCTATCTGGCAGGAACCAAGGAGAAAAGTATTTTGCATGTACAAATGAGGGCTATTTATAGCCAAGGGTGAAACTAGCCCTTGGGACTATTTGACTTTCCTCGTGACTATTTGGCTTTCATGACCTTTTAACTTTACATGCCTCTTAAGATTACAAGTGGGTCTCTTCGACTTCCATGTTACATTACATTGATTTACAGTAATATGGCCCATATTAGTGATGTGGCCGATGTGACTCATGATACAACTCGACATGATATTGTTTGTACATTCATGTTGCTGCTAGTGTGCATATCGAGTTGCAATGCTGCTGAGTGATGGATGTCCTCTTGGTGTATCATAGCTTCACCTTCGCATGGCAAGGTGCAAAGAGTCCTCGATGGTCATTGAATTCACTTGATGATGTATGTTCGCATTGTTCCTTGCTTGTACTTTATCATGCTTTACATGTATGTCCATTCAGAAAAATATTCCTCGCCCATTCATTCATTCATCTAACTGTGAACACATCTTCGCGCATGCGTTGCTTGTTCATTCGTTCGCGAAAACATATTTTTTCATGTACTCTGCTTGTTCATCCCATCCGTCGTCATGTCATGTCTATTCATTTACGTATATCTACAATCACTCATGACAAGATGGCATCAAATCCATAAACCTCCTAGTCTACCGTGATGCTTGATCATTTGCCTTCGGATGCAGGTGACCAGGAGAGTGGACAAGGCCGTGAAACTCCTCATGGCAAGTTCCAAGCTAGGATGTGAGCTTCGGGCACTACTAGTGAAAATTGCATAGAGGTCACTAGGACATTAAGATGGACAATCTAGATCAGCAGTGACTGTATGCGGGATATACCTCAGTTGGATGGCAGATCTACGTAATTTCTAGAGGGAAGCAGTTCAGGTAGCAGAGGACCTTGGCGGCAAAAACTGCACAATTTCCGGAGGGAGATGGCTACGAGCTATAGGAGGCTTGGTAGCAGAAACTACACAATTCCTGGAGGGAGCTGGAAGAGGGCTACGAGATGGCTTGGTAGCAAAAATTGCACAATTCCTGGAGGGAGCTGGAAATAGGTTGTGGGATTGTTGGGGACAAAAACTGCGCAATTGATGGGAGGGTAGCCTACTAAACACCTTTGCACAATTTATGAGCTGAGTGGGATGTTGGGTAGCTAAGGGGCTTTCTGATGAAATATGCACATTTTTTTGGGTCAACAGTCGGTTGGCTATCTCAGTGGCTGGCTAGAATAACTACGCAATTTTTGGACGGAGATAGGGACGGGAATTGGGTGTCTGTCCAGCCTGTCTGTGAAATTTCCTCAGTCAGTGGAGCAGGAAAGTTCTGAAACTTCGATGTAGTTTTGATGGGAGTGAGTCTTGAGGTGATTTCCCAGTAAAACTCTTTGATTCACCAGTAATAGGGTCGGTTGATCAACTTGCGGGCAACGCCGATTGAAATGGCTTGTTGGACGCTTCTGTAATGTTTTGGGTTACAGTCGATCGAGTCGATTGTAGGGCGGAGGTCCAGCTATTAGAGGGTGATCTGCTCATTAGAACTTTAAAAGAAATGAATAAGTGTGTGAGCGAGTGAATTTTTGTATACGCGACTTTTCAAACACACACTCACATGACTTGACAACAAGACGCCTCAAAGCATCAAGGCGACATGTGCTCAACATGACTGACCGACGGTGCGAGCGACAAGTGCAACACTTGTGATAGATAGTTAAATGACCATGAAGACACTTGTGCAACAGTGCAAACAACTTCATGTGTGTGCGCGATGAATTTTTACATAGAAAATACAACATGTCCATAGGAAGCAAAGAGCTTGTGCATGACTAGAAGATGGTTGCAAGCATGACATTGAGACCAACGTGCAAAAATATGTTTTTTGAATGACCAAGCAAGGAGGGTGCAAAGACTCAACACGATCCCACGGGGTGAGCCTAAGTGATTGAAAATCTCATGTAAAAACTCAAGGGAGGCTCTGAAATTGGATGCAGGCCAAAATTTTGGAGGGTGTTGCAGCTGCTACAACACTTGGTGACAAACTGGTATAATTCCAGCTTCTCTGTTTTGGTTCATTGACAACTCAGAGACTTGATCTTTTAGGGAGTATTGAATCATTTTGCAGGTTACATCATCTTCCCCAACTACCCCGTGGACAGAACTGGTTCACCTTTTTCCAACTCAGTCAAACACAATCAAAGCTTCAACTTGATCACAGTGTTTCGAAATCGTGAAGGGTAGTTTAGTTAGTAAGTTAAAAAAATTCAGAGGATAAGTTTTCATCTCTGACATTACTCCACTACTAGTAGGCCTCGATAGTACCCTCGCAGATTCATGCAGGGACACACACATTGCTCCACTTCTAGCGATCCTGGTCAATGCCCCAGTGGAGTTTCATGCTTCACCTCTCTGTGTAGGAAGCCTTTCTCTTCTTTTGCCTTTGTATTTTTTTCAAGAGGACTGTGCATAAGCACTTATTTATTTTTGAGGCGGAAGAGGGATCCCAACTTATTGAGAGAAGAAGAGGTTGTTCCTTCAGAGAAGCATATGAGCCCTCTAACATAGGTTTTCTCGTTTCGATTTTCTCGTTCTTTGTTTCTACTAGTTGGATGAGCTTGAACACATAGAGCAGAAGGTGGAGTACAGGCATGGGGTTTCTAAGTGTGGACAGAGGTCCATGGTTGGACCAAAGCTTCCCGTGTAGGTGGCTCATATTTTCTATCAAGACTTCATCATCTGAAGGTTATAACCAACCACATAGAAGATGGACACGGGAATGACCAAGTGTTGTAGTGTCACAAGACTCTTAGATCTTAGCCACATACTCATTCAAAAGCCAGAACTCAGTAAAGGGCAGCACTTATTTAGAAAACTAAAAATAGAATGATAATAAGCAAACAAAACAAAAAGAAACAAAAATAGTAAGAGAACGCAAAAAAACAAAAACAAGCAATAAGTAGGAAGCATACTATGTACATGGCGCGTGGCATGACCTGGCCTACTGAAAATAATGTTTGAGATCTTGGCCATTGATAGGAAGATTGTCAATCCTCCCATCAAGTGATTGTAGATGGTACGTGTGAGGGCCAAGCTTTTCATGGACCAGTATCAGGCTATAAGGATTCGCTACTAGAACCTAGTGGTGTCCCAAAATACCTTTAGGTGAAGACAACACTCCTGCCTCAGATACTACGTGTAACATAGGTTTCGATGATGACACAGGGTAGTTTTTTTTTGTTTCGGGAACGGTTCAAGTTTCTAAAATCAATACACAAGCGTATTTACCCATATTTCTTATGTACATAAATTACAAACCCATGTAAAATAACAAACTTTGTAATTGATCTGAACATCCAAAAACATATTCCGTTCCTTTTGTATAAGGGGTTCAAACAACATATGTGTTTTACCCAATTTTTGTTGTAATGTCTTGGCTCCTTCTTTGCTTGGAATCTTGTGTTGGATCATTTGCGTGTCGTATCTACTCAGGTCATCATATGCCCAAGAAAACACATCCCGGTATTGTTTGAACAAGCAGACAAAGGCTTGTCTGTTCCCAGGTTGATCTGTTCGTTCCTCATGGTGGAACTATGGGTTTTATTGTTTCTCGACCCTTTGCAACAGTTCTACAAGTCATAGATCCTGTTGAGAGAAACCACCCCTCTAGGGATGAGGTTTCCTTTATTTCAATCAGGTGTAGCTTACAGGGGTTTCTCGTGCTCATCCTCATCAACTTCTGCATCCTTGAAGGCATCAAAGTTGTCCATGAAGTGTAGTATCTATTGATCACCACCAAAAACACGTAGCTTAGTTATGTTATCAGGAATAGAAGTCTTATACAAAATTTCAATAGTAACTCTATCCCTAAGTGATGTCATGCTAGCAACTATGTTTTCCAAGGCATCGAAAGCTAAAATATGCTTTTTTGGCACACCATTGATATTAAATTCTTGGAAGTTAGAGATCAATCACCATACCTCTTGTTGGTAACTTTGGAGATGAGGTGATAAATAGTGAATGGTGTTACGTAATTATCATACCACTATTTCTAAATCACCTACCACTTTGAGCGTGACCACGTTGAGACTAATGGCTTTTTGCAAGCCCAACATGAGTGCTTCATATTTAGCAACGTTGTTTGTACACTCAAACTCCAAGCGGATTCAAATCAGATGTTTTTTGTTGTTTGGGTTGACCAAGACACACCCGAATCCAGAGCCATCCAGTGTCTTCAATCTGTCAAAATACATGGTCCATAACTCATCTATACATGAACCGTTCGACATGCATGCACTACTTGTACTACTACTGCTACTGTTGTTACAATGCACTGTACAGGTTTCATTTCCATCAGTTGGGAAAGGAAGGAGACCCAACTATTTGTCTGGTGGGGTAGAAGTTGGTCGTGCGAGATAACATCTCATCATTGTTTCCAAGAGGTAGTTGCCGAACATGAGCTATACGAAAGCCAAAGGTTTGCTCTCTCTATTGATGGGAGTGACATTGTGCCTTATGTATCTCTCGTATAACACCTAGATTTGATTGTTTTTTCCCTTGTACAGAAGCCACAAATGTGACCAATATGTAACAAAGTAGTTGTTCAACTTGCTAGACCATTCTCTACTAAGCAGTAAGCCATATGCTTCTAGTATGTACACAATGACAATGTTTATGCACTGGTGAACTTGGTCATCATGAGATAGTCTAATGATCATGTCGCGAAGTTTACCAATGGATGGAACACATGTGTGATTGAGCTAGATGATTTGCACAGATGTCTTGCTCCATTGCGCATTGATCTTATTAGCAGTGAAGAGCAGCATGACATTGGCTGATGTGCCAGAATCAACCAAACAGTTGTGAACATTATAGTTGAAGATTTAAAATGATAACAAGAATGGAGGGCAAATAGAATTCGCTTCTTCCATCCGGAGTGTGTTTAGCATAGTTGTGAGTGATCTGGGAGATTTGCTTGCTCCCTTGTTGGTAGAGGCTATACTGTCTGTAGATGATTGACCCAGTGTGCACAAAAAGATTTCTCACTTCCCTTGAATCTTTTCAAACTCGAAAAAACTTATGTTTGTGCGAGTCTTCTTCACCTCTTCTACAATGTTGTAGTCAAAGGTAGGTAGACTCACCGAGATGTCTAGAGCAAGACTGGTGTTCATGTTGTCCGATAGAGTTCTCTGCAGCTTGTTGCTCATGGATGTACTCTTGTCCAACACTATCTTCTTGGGCTTGCTTTGAGTTTTCTACTTTTGGATAGCCGGTGGATCATCCCTTCTCAACAGTTTGATTTTCTAGTTCATTTCCCCAATTATAGGGGGTGTCCCTTTACTTATGAGATTTTAGCACTCATTCTGATTGGAGGGCTACGTCTTGGTGTTTCTCTTCTGTGCTGATTATGCACACTGATACATGTTAATCACTCACCCAGTGCTTAAGGTCTCATCTGGTGCAACATCTTCATCATCGTCAGTGTCCCCCGGTTGCCCCTGCAAACTGCTAGACATGTTTTTCATTTGGTCACATACGGAGCCTGCAACTCATTTCCAGTGCGAAAAAGACCCTTTCGAGTGCTTATCCTCATGAAATGAACAAAATTCATTGTTCGTGCAATCATCAACCTGGAACAATGAGTTGGAGCTTTGCGCAATTTTAGTCGAGTGGAGTTGTTACGTGATGACACACTTCCTTGTCTTTATCTAGGCGGTCAACTGCTTGCATAAGTGTCCGTTGTTCGTTGCTTGAGCTCAAACACTTTTGTTGTCAATTTCTTGACAAGGCAAGTAAGGGTTTCAATATCGCTTGTTTCTCTATCTCTACCCTTGCTTGTCGTAGCCTGTGGCCTCTTGCTCACATATTTGGAGTCCTTTGTTGGTTGGTCATCCTTGATGACTCTGATCGTGTGCAGGTCATTTTCAATAGCGATTGTCTCTTAGCAATTTTCTAAGAGTGTTGGTTTCGCATCTCGCTTGATGAACTGCACAATGCGAGTTGGCAATGTAGACGTGTAGTAATTAACAATTATGGAGTCACGAGGCTTCGTGTCCATTGAAAATTTATTCAATATGTGGAGAAACCTCTTATTAAAATTTTTTACCTTTTCTTTCCCCTCCATCTTCAGGATTCCCTATTCTTTGAGTAACATGGCTGGGGTCTTGTCATCAGTAAACGTTTCCAGAAGCATGTGTTTGAACACACCCCAGTTATGTATGGAGTTGGTAGGAAGGTTGTGATACCATGCTGTTGTGCGACCCTCCAAGGTACATGGAAATAATCTACATGCAACGTCATCGTACCGTACCTCAAGGGTCTGCAATTGTAGGTAGAAGTTGTCCAAGTGATATTCTACCTTCACTATGCTATGACGGTCAAACTTTTTGATCATTCTCTCTGACCGCTTCCGTATCTTGTGCAAAGCACTCGGGAGAGCCAATGGGCCCCTGAGTCATCCATTCTCGATTTTGGTCAACGATGTCTTCTTCTTCTTTGTCCTCCTCCTCTTGTTTGGAATCTTACAGTTCTTGCTCTGAGTTTATTGGTTCATCTCTGCCTCCACTTCCTCCACCGCCTTCCCCTCCACCTCCTGTACCAGAGTCTGAACCCAAGATCACAAGGGTGTCTCGTTCTCCCTATTGGAAGACCAAAGGTTCCTCTCTATTCTCAACAGCTTCTTCTAGACCTTCAAGTGTGGCAAGAACTGCTTCTTCCCAATAACCCCTATAGGATTGGTTTTGGGCTTTCTTGATGCGTATGGAAGGTATTGTATTCCTGGGATTAGTCTGACTACTTTCGCGAACTGACAGGTGATGGGAGGGATGGAGTGAAGGTGCTTATATGAAATTTCATGTTGATGTATGAGAGGTGAGGACTAACCAAATTCAGAGTCGCACGTAGGTGAGAGGGAGTGCGAGTTACTACGTTGACCAGAGGATCAATGAGTGGGTATGAGAGGTCATTCAACCATAAATAATTGGCGACCCTCCCTCTAGCACCAAAAATGTTGACAGTGTTGGACCCACCCACATTCTGGGGATCTCGCTATTATGATGTCCCAAACAGACCTCACACTGTTTTATGTAGGAGTCCCATCCGGTGTGATGGCCCTGTTGCCATTATCTTAAATTTTTTCCTTAGCTCTTGCTTGTCAGCACAAGAGAGTGGTCTACTTTTTCTTCGAAAGCGAGGTTCACATGCCTCGTGAGTAATAGTGTTACTTGTGTGAAGGTTCTTTCATAGCAGAGAGAGAGGGTAGGAGTGGGTCTCTAGTTAGAAAGAAAGAAGTCCCAACATTGTCAGAAACACACAACATAATAGGAAATGCACAACTTCCGGAGGAGCAATCCACATGGATGCGGTGATCACAACACACAAGGAAGTATAGCATGTACAACACCCAGCAAGACAGTCCATGCGAGTGCAACGGTCGTTATAAAAAGTTTACGTGAATGGTTATGTCTAATGTCTGGGGAGGTAACCAACATGAACGGGACAACGTTAACAACTTATTCAACACATTTTCATAAATAAATGTAATAGAATAGCTGAATGAGTTCAATTGTTTAACACGGGTTAAAACAACATATATTACAAGTGGTCAAGATTAATCTTAGAAATAGTTACAACATGTGTGAAAATGTGTTGGCATGTTATCAGGCTTCTGAATTAAGAAAAAGTTCCAAGACACATTGATACACCATACATCACTAATCCGTGGGCGGGGCATTGGAGCCACTACTCGCTTCTCAAAGAAAATATTATAGACTCGCAGGGATATGTGGGAGGAGCCAAGGTGAAAGTATTTTGCATGTACAAATGAGAGGTATTTATAGCCAAGGGTAAAAGTGGCTGTTATGATTGTTTGACTTCCCTCATGACTATTTGACCTTCATGACTTTTCAACTTTACATGACTCTTCATATTACAAGTGGGTCTCTTGGACTTCCATGTTAAATTGCATTGATTTACAGCAATATGTCCCACAATAGTGATGTGGTCGACATGACTAATGACATGACTTGACATGACAGTGCTAGCACATTCATGATGCTATTAGTGTGCATGTTGAGCTGCAGTGCTACTGAGTGATGGATGTCCTCTTGGTGTATCACAGCTTCACCTCTGCATGGCAAGGTGTCCAGAGTCCTCAAGGGTCATTGGGTTCACTTGATGTTGCATGTGCATGTTGTTCCTTTCTTGTAATTTGGCATGCTTGACATGTTTGTCCATTTGTGAAAATATTCTTTGCATGTTCGTTCATCCTTCTGCCTGCGAACACATTTTTTTGCATGCATCATTTGCATGTACTCTCCTTCTTCTTCCCATCCATAGTTGCATCATGTCTATTAATGTACATGTATCTGCAATCACTCATGATGACACGACATCAAATCCATAAACCTCCTAGTCTACCATCATGCTTGATCGTTCACTTTTGGATGTAGGTGACCAGGAGAGAGGACAAGGTTGCAAAACTGTGTGGGGCAAGTTTCAAGCTGGGATGCGAGCTCTGGGCACTGCTGGTGAAAATTGTGCAGAGGTCACTGGGAGACTAAAATGGACAATCCAGATCAGCAGTGGCTATCCATGGGATCTAGCTTGGTAGGAGGGAAGATCTGCACAATTTTTGGAGGGAAGAAGTTTGGGCAACAGAGAGCCTTGGCAGCAAAAACTGTGCAATTCCTAAAGGGAGATGGTAGTGGGTTGCAGGATTGCTGGGGACAAAAATTAAGCAATTGATGGGAGGCTAACCTACTGATCCAAGGGGCTCCACATATATGTAGAAGTTCAAGAGGGCTCAGAAATTGTCAAAATTATAAGTGATCAAATTTCTCTTGAACTAGTACCAGACCAAAGTGCTCATCACCCTGATTCCAATGATGCAAACGATATTCAAATCCCAGCGCGTATAAGGGAGACAGAGCTAGTCAAATTTTTGGTTAAATCTTCCATGTGGGCCAGGTTTAATGGTCCTACAAATTGACCAACTCCGTGACATAGAATCTATTTCCCGAGAGCAGGTGAAATTCATGGATAGTTAGTTTGCCTAATATCCCCTAAATCGGAAAAAATTAATCAAGTTGTTTTTAAAACAAAATAAAATTAAAAATATGGGGGGTGGGTTGTCACCCCTGCCACCCCCGCAGACAACCGTATCATATATAAAAAAAAAAAAATGGTTGGAGAGCGGGCCACAGCCAACAGACCTACCACCCACGGTCGGACCACCATAACACAAAGTATTGAGATGGGGCTACGTGGAGTGGACCCTGCCCACCAAAACCACATCATATATATACGATGACAGTGGTGCAATGTAAAATGAAACCGAAAACTTTGCCGCGTTAATAAAAAGGTTGCCCAGTTTTGGAGGCAGAGGGATTCAAAACCTCAACCTCCACCTTCCTAGCCTCCTCCACCATCAATGAGCCACAGGCTCAATCCTTGGCGGCTCCGCTCACAAAATAATACTTAAACCCATCATTCTGCATATGGACGGGGTGAAGAACCAATAGAGGATCGACGAAGTGGAATAGAGTTTTGATCATAGAGGAGGAACTATGAGGCAAAACCAGGAGGCTAGAATCATGTGACATGCATTCCAAGATGAGAATATTTTGTAGGAATCTTTACAAAGAATTGATTGATGCTATGAGGAATCTTTGAGATTCCTTGGGAGGTAAATTTTCATTTTGTCAGAATGATATGAAGTTTACAATCATTTTAACCAAAATTTCATAGGGAATGTGATGGTAAAATCAGAATCACCATCTGAGAAACAAATTTTCATATTCCCAGCAGAGAAAAATCTTTGAGGAATCTTCTAGATTCCTTGGAGGTGGAAATTCGCCAGAGTCAAAATGCAGCCAACTTTATACTCAAAATTCTTAGAATCTCGCAAGGATCATGATGGTGATATTTGATTTTTGATTTGAGAAGAAAATCTTTAATTAGCCCAAAGAAGAGAATCTTTGGAGAATCACGGGAGAATCTAAAATATTCCTACAGGCCCAGATTTTGACAGTGTCAGAATTTGACAAATGGATAGTTGATTTTACACCTCTTGACAATAGAAACGTAGTGGTGCAATCATTTTTTGCAGCTGAGCCTTCCAATTTTTGGAAAACTTCAGAGGCGAAGGTAGATGAATTAGTCATGTCATGTTTTCTTTCATAATTATTGAGATGATGTATTATGTTTTGAGATCCCTATTTGATGTTATGTTGTGGGATTCATTTTGCCACATTATGTGAGATGTATTTAGCTTGTCAATCTACATATTTTTGTGGAGATCCTATGTAACTATTGGTGGGCTCCAGTATTGTAGCAATAATGCTACAACTCCTGGAACTCCCTTCTTTAATTTTATCAACCTGGTAGTTCGTAACAAACTTGGAAGCGACGGTGTTGTATGCACAAGTACTAGCTCTTGCCGCAGCTGTCACTTGGTCAGCTGGCACAAGTTAGCTAGGGCTCAAGCCAACTTCTATATGTTCTCAGAAGAAGCTTTCTAAATGATGAACGAAGACTATCTGAAAGGAAATTAACCTACTTTGCAAGAATGAACTGAAAGCCAACAAAACATGGAAACCCTAGTAAACCCTAATCTGACTAGTCTAATCTCTATGATGCAACGGTGGGAGTGCAAACTTCTAGAAATGATGCCATTACTTCTAGTGATATGAGATGCATGAATTTAAACTACTTCTACTCAAAAGAACATTGTTTTTATATTTTTGCTTAAGTGGTTGGAGTTATTATGACTTGTTTCTTATTAGGTTTTGACTGTGCAGGGGTGGTTTGAAGGGAAAGAAAGATTGGGAAAGGTCAGGAGGGCTAGGAGAGGTTCCAGGGGATCCAAAACATCATTCCACAGAAGTCCACAACGTTCAGGTGCTCGGCAACCGAGTGCACAGGCTTCTACAGGATGTCTGCAAGGGATCCTACAGGATGTTCAGAGATTTCTACAGGATGTTCTGAAGTGGGATTTTTGAGGATGGATGGTTGATGGAAGATCCATGGATGGTTATGGAGGTAGGATGGGGGTCTGAAGTGACCAAGGAACTGATGGATGGAGTGGTGAGATGATGTGGAAGGCTGACTTGCATCAACGAAGGTTTAGGCAATGGAAAAGCAAGAAGGTAGGGTTACGTGGCAAAAGAGGAGATGGGAGATGAGGAAACAGACTTGGTGATGGAGGAACTGATCTGGACGAGGCTCAGATGAACGAGGAGGTGATGAAGGTGATAAAGATGCCCTGCACAATGCTCATTCAAACGAATCAATGAATCCTTGCAAACAAACCAAGTCCTAGCTAACTTAATCCAATTGTCAATGAAATGAATAAACAACAGCTTTGTTTGGAAAGAGAACCATGTACATCACGTGAGTAAGAACATTCAAAAAGATCTAAATGCATGACCAACTCCTACCAATCGATTCTAACCATAAAAAGCTACTTTAACCATCAAAAACAACCAAAATAACAAAGCAAGATCTAAAGAGCAGATTTCATTTTAAGAACGCAGCAAACACATAAAGATAAACAAGGGAGGTACTGAGCGCTTGAGATGGGCCCAACCCCAAGAGCTACAGCCTCCCAAGAGAGATTTAGAGCTGGTGCAAAGCTGGATTCATCTTTATTAATCAAGAATGAAGAGTTACATCAAAACTGTCCACAAGGAGAACTTGGAAATGAGCTGACAGCCAAACTAATCTATTACCTAAAAATCGAATTACAAACTAGCTAACTAATGGCTAACAAAATGACTAACTAGCTAACCAAATTGACTAACTAGCTAACCCCAAAATGACTAACTGAAATGAGGTCTTAAGCCCTCTTATTTATACAATTTGAGGACCCAACAGTCCTCCTAAAATTTAGGGACTTGGCTGCCCAAGACTTGGAGTTAACAGCAGTCCTACTTGACTTGCTTGGCTGCCCTTGTGCTGATTGATTCGGTGGCCCTTGAACTCCGAGCTGATGGTGGAGAATTCGAGGTAAGGGCCCATAAATGAAGGGGACACCTTCCTACAAATCCTCTAGCTTGTTCTCCCACGAATTTGGCTACCAAGTGCTCATTAAGACCTTCAATTTTGTCTCCAAGTTGACCAAAAAGGCTACACAAAGCACCCATTAGACTTGTTGGCATAATGAATAACCAAATTCACTCTATTAACATAAAAATAATCAAAAACATGCAATAAACAAATGAGAATGGTGGACTAAGCCAAATTAGGAGGTTGAATGAGCCCAAATATTTGTCCATTTTTGGGGCTCATCATCACCCCCCTACTGAAAGTGTTGCTCATCCTCTGAGCAACCAAATCTCTCCCCTCGTCTTTGATGGCCCTGGTGGCTTCCTTGGCTGGCATCTCGGCCGATTTCTCCTTTAGATTCCCTCTTTTCAAACTTTCCTGTAGAAACTGTTCGCTGGCTTCCTGTAGAAACAGTCCTCTGTTTTCCTGTAGAAGCAATCCTCTGTCTTCCTGTAGAACAGTCTGCTAACTTCCTGTAGAACCAATTTCACTGATTTTACTTGCTTGGCTGGGGGTGCCTCCTCCTTGAACTGCGCTGCCTGGAAGCTGACGAATCCAACAGAAATGGCAAGTCTAATGTATTATAAAAGCACACACGTACAATGAACTGCCCTAGAATAGATATTGCATGCCAAAGCTGGATGGGGAGAAGTGTTTCCAGGCCTTTAACTGAATCGAATGGCATTCTTAATCTTGGATTTGAACTCTGCTAAGAATTGATAACAGAAGCAGAACAGAACATAAGATAGATCAAGGGCAGAGAAAATATGACTTGCTCACATATCACTGATATGAATCAGCATTTCCCTTCAATCTGAAATTGCTTCCAAACAGGCCAAAAATGAGAATTCCCAAGTTTTGTTTCAAGCTGTTGTATAACCAGTAGTGGAGCAAAATTTCATACCGAATTATACTTTTAAGAATTCTTTCACATGGAATAATGTGGCTTTTTCAAAAGACCTTGTGAACCCCTTGGAAAGTATTGAAATACACAAATCTAACCAGAACAACACCAGAACTTTCCCGTTTGTTTCATGGTAGATTCACTTTCTGCTTCATGCAAAATCACTGTTTTTCCATTGGTTAACCTTGATTCACATTTATGTTCCTGACATGACAATACTTTCCGACTGCGGCAACTTTCTTTTCTTCATTTTGAAGATGTTGAAATACGTTTTGCTAACCATTTCATATATTTTTCTCCAAGATGTTCTGCTAATTTTCTTTTATCTCCATCTTGAGGCAAGACAAACAACAGTTCCACAGCATGAGCTCGCATTTCAGAGTATGTAACTTCACAAAAAGGGAAGCAATACCTGAATTTGAATACACTTCGAGTGAATCATGTTGCAAGTGCAAGTTGACCAACAGTTGAGCGCTCAGATTTATGCGTGATTTTTGGAGTGAGGTGGCACATACGTGTGCTGGCTTATGCGACTGTTTTGCAATCATGAACTGCAGTGGTCACTATTTGTTCTCTGCTTTAAATCTCATCGATTCAGTTGCACTGGAGTTAGACTGCCCATACTGTCCGTTTTTTGACTTTCACGTGCATGGCTGACCCATGCATGCTGCGTGACTTGCTAGAGAACTGGACATCAAGTGAACCTTCCTAAATTCGTGGCTTAATTCCATCACTCCATTCGTTCATGCAGTTCTTGAATTAGATTCATGCAATAGAGGAATAGGTTTTGTCACGTACCTGAAGCCAAACCGCTGCTTGTGAAGCTTCTTGCTGCTGCATGCTCTGATTTTGCTGCTGCATGCTTGGATCCTTTGATTGCATGAGGCTTGGCTAATGATTTTTGATTGCTTTTCCTTGTGCAGGTGTCCTCTGGCCGGATCTGAGCTGCATGCAATCGTTTCCACGTTCAACTCTGCCCGTTCAAGCTGCTGCTGCTGCATGGTCACAAAACCAGAACTTCTTTTTGCCATTTCTCCCAAACGGTAGATCGGATTGATCTGAAACTCGGTGAGCATGTTCCTATCATCATTGTGCATCTCCCATAGCAAAATCGTGATCAATGGATGCACGTATTTCGAGAAAAATGGAAAATGGCTGAATATTTCAGAGCTCAATTTCTCGGAAACCGTGCATCGGAATCGGCTGAAACTGCTTGGGTTGGTTACTATCACCCATGTGCATCTCCCCCATGAAACAGATTTTAAAACGGATGCACGGATATGGAGAAAATACAAAAATGGCTAATGGTGATGGAGGCTGATTTCTTGGAAACCGTGCACCAGAATTGCATGAAACTGCTCAAGCATGTTGTCATCAACCTTGTATAATTCCCCATAAAACGGTTTGTCAAATGGATGCATGGTTTTCAAGTTATGGCAAAAACAAATTCTTCTCTATGTGTTTTTGCTTCAAGGCACTTTGCATTTTGGTTGCATGGGATGACAAAATGAATTTTGGTTGTGATGCAGGTATAGAAATGATGGAGGAGGAGTTGGAAGACTACATGAGGAATTTTGAACCCTTGAGGAAGCTACCATGTTCGCCAAACCACTTTTTGAAATGCATGCCTAGTTTCCCACAATTTCTATAGGAAGTTCCTGTAGAAGCACAATGAGAAGCACAAGGAGGTGAAAAAATGATGGATGAAGGCAAGGGATGGACACACAAGTGCTTGTAGGCCTAATCAACAGATTCCCACCATCAGATTCACTTTTGAAATTGGATTTGGCTCGTCCAAAGGTTCTACATGATGTTTCCTGTAGAAATACAGAGCTTCCTGTAGAAGGCACAAGAAAGAGTCCTTTGACCTTGATTTGAGTGCTCCTCCTGTCATGAAACGTCCTTCTTTAACCTGCAATGTCATTGCTGCAACATGAACTTATTCAATGGAGATTAGCTTTATTTTTCTTTTTCTTTTTTTTTCCTTTTTTTTTGAAAAACAACTAGGGCACCTCATGGAGGTTTTCACCCTAATTGCCTGCCTTGGGCGCCTCCAAGGGAGGTTTTCACCCAAAGATCTTATTCTCTTTTCTCTTCTTTTTTTTCAACCCATTGACCGCCTCGTGGAGGTTTTCAATCAATGAGCCAATCTAAGGCGCCTCCGAGGAGTTTTTCACCTTAGATTTCTATTTTCCTCTTTTTTCATTTTTTTCTCTTTTTTCTTTTTTCTCTTTTTTCTTTTTTTTTTCTTTTTCTTTTTTCTACCCTACCCTACTTGAAAAACAAAATCATTTTCAAGTATAAGAATACTTCCAATGGAGCCATGTGCACATCGAGATTAGACATAAAATGTTGTGAAGGCTCAAAATGCATGCTTTGACAGGTATCCGGATCTCAGAGACCAAATGATCTGGCTTTGAAGGGATCAAACATAACTGAGGAAGAAAGTACCGCTGCAACTTAGTGACCTTCTGAAACCATATCTCAATATAGCCCTGATATCCTTGGTTCTTTTGCTGATCTGAATCATGTTTCATGTCACCTTCTAACATGACTTTCTCATCTTCCTCTTTTTGCTGATCTTTCTCTTGACTACATGGAGGGTTTGATGGTAACCATGAGGAGGCTTTCTCGATCTCTGATTCTGATCTCTTCTCTTCATCAAGTGCAGCCCATGGTTCTTTGATCTCCTCTTTTGAATCTTCTTTTACTGGATGTGATCCTTCAATGATTTCAAGATGATATCTTTTTTCCAATGCTTTTCCTGAGCTATGGTGAAGATCATTGAGCTCAAGAGGAGTCATTTGCACATGTTGTGCCTCAGATTTGC
This sequence comes from Pinus tabuliformis, assembly GCA_031772625.1. Classification (NCBI taxonomy): domain Eukaryota; kingdom Viridiplantae; phylum Streptophyta; class Pinopsida; order Pinales; family Pinaceae; genus Pinus; species Pinus tabuliformis. The sequence goes on from CM062812.1 coordinate 345,564,734, forward strand.
AATTGGGTTGAGCTGCTCCATGGTATGGTTTTGGAAATGGTGGTATGGGTAGTTGAGTGGAGGTGTGAAATTGAGATGGAGATGGATGACATTGTGGTTGGGTAGGCATTTGGGGTTGCCTTGGTGGAGGAGGAGGCGATGGTTGTGGATGAGCAGGTGGTGGAGGAAAATGAGCGGGATGAGAGTTGTACTGGGGCCTCCACTCCTGATAAGGTGCATTCCACTGAGGCTGTGGCTGAGCATAAGAGTGAAATGAATGAGCAGTAGGTTGAGTGGGGTACTGAGGTGGATAAGACCATGGAGGAGGCATGGACCATGAAGGATGAGCAGGGGGACCCCAGGAAGGCATAGGAGTCGATTGGTTGGGGCTGTAATAAGCTTGAGGTACCCATTGCATCCCCTACTGATAGGGTCTAGATCCTTGTCGCCTCCTTTGGTTGAGGTAATAGAGAGGTTCAATGGGAGCTTCTGTCCCTTGGTACATGGCTTTAAACCCAGGTACGGTTGGACACTGATTTGTGGGATGGTCCTCCTCACAAACGAAACATACTTCAACCGAATGCAATGGGCATTCGTTCTTAGGGTGTCTCCTTGTGCACCTAGGGCAGAAGACAGCCAAGGCTCTCTCAGCTTCTTCTTTCTTCTGCTGGATTCTGAATGTGTCCAGCTGCATGGCAATGGTCTGTCTCACCTCACTCTTGAGATCATCTAACTGATTTGCAAGATCATGTTTGGAGAAAGGGACACTAGTTGAGAGGAGGTTTCCCCTACCTTGTTCCCTAGCTGCCCTGGAGTGGTTTCTAAACACAGTCTTGATGTCCTCATAATGCAGTTGGTAAATGTCCCCCCCCAGCTAACATGTGAAGGGTATCTAAGAGGTCTTCAGGGACTCCTCGGAGCAGGACCAACTTAAGGGATTCAGGGTCAAATGTGCACCTGGCCCGCTTATAGCTTAGTTGGAACCTCTCCTCATAATCCTCTAAGGACTCATCATTTCCCATGGTCATCCGAAAGATTTCTCCCTTGGTTTCCTTAGACCTACAATAATCCCTGTACTTGGTATTGAAAGCTTGTTGCATCTGAGCCCAAGTGGTGATACTATTCCCAGGTAAGCCCATGAACCAGCGTAATGCTGCATCCTTAAGAGTTGAAGGGAAGAGTTTCAGCTTTTGCTCATCTTCAGTATAGTCATAGGTTCTACAAAGGACAACAAACTCAAATAGGAAGGTATCAGGATCTTCAGTAGTCAGTCCATGGAAGTGAGGTAAGGCGGAGGGGCTAATGTTCTTCATTTTCATTTCTCCATTGGTCTCTCGGATGGGGAAGGCACCTTCTATTCTCTCATCTTCTCTTTTATTGTCAGCCATAGCTTCAGATGGAGTGGTCTCTAACTCTTCTTCTACTATAGGATCTTTGTATATCTCTGGATGTTCACCTATAGGTTCTTCTGGGTCACTGTCACCAAAGAAGAGAGAAGGGTGACTCAGTGATGTGGTGGGGGTGTTTGGTAGGAATTTGCCTGATCTATCTCGGTTCCTACGAGGCATGAAAGGGAAAAGAATTTCTTTTTGATTGTTTTTGCTTTTTCTTTTGTACCTGCAAAACTGAAACAGAATGATCTACAGCTAACTATAAAGATGCAAAATTAAACTGAAAGCAGGAAAGAACTGATCTACTCTGCTCAAATGAAATTGCAGAAATGAAACACTAGTCTACGCTTGCAGAAATGAAAGGCTAATCTATGAAAGCAGAAAATGCTAATCTATGAAAGCAGGAAATGCTAATCTATGAAAGTAGGAAATGTCTATGCTACTTTTGCAGAATGGAAATGAAATAAACTACTTAGCAGAAGATTGTAGTGGAAAATAGAAGAAAAGCGACAATCACCAATACTCTGACGCTTCCCCGGCAACGGCGCCAAAAAGATGGTGGGCTCCAGTATTGTAGCAATAATGCTACAACTCCTGGGGCTCCCTATCTCTAATTTTATCAACCCGGTAGTTCGTACAAACTTGGAAGCGACGGTGCTGTATGCACAAGTACTAGCTCTTGCCGCAGCTGTCACTTGGTCAGTTGGCACAAGTCAGCTAGGGCTCAAGCCAACTTCTATATGTTCTCAGAAGAAGCTTTCTAAATGATGAACGAAGACTATCTGAAAGGAAATTAACCTACTTTGCAAGAATGAACTGAAAGCCAACAAAACATGGAAACCCTAGTAAACCCTAATCTGACTAGTCTAATCTCTATGATGCAATGGTGGGAGTGCAAACTTCTAGAAATGATGCCATTACTTCTAGTGATATGAGATGCATGAATTTAAACTACTTCTACTGAAAAGTACATTGTTTTTATATTTTTGCTTAAGTGGTTGGAGTTATTATGACTCGTTTCTTATTAGGTTTTGACTGTGCAGGGGTGGTTTGAAGGGAAAGAAAGCTTGGGAAAGGTCAGGAGGGCTAGGAGAGGTTCCAGGGGATCCAAAACATCATTCCACAGAAGTCCACAATGTTCAGGTGCTCGGCAACCGAGTGCACAGGCTTCTACAGGATGTCTGCAGGGGATCCTACAGGATGTTCAGAGATTTCTACAGGATGTTCTGAAGTGGGATTTTTGAGGATGGATGGTTGATGGAAGATCCATGGATGGTTATGGAGGTAGGATGGGGGTCTGAAGTGACCCAGGAACTGATGGATGGAGTGATGAGATGATGTGGAAGGCTGACTTGCATCAACGAAGGTTTAGGCAATGGAAAAGCAAGAAGGTAGGGTTACGTGGCAAAAGAGCAGATGGGAGATGAGGAAACAGACTTGGTGATGGAGGAACTGATCTGGACGAGGCTCAGATGAACGAGGAGGTGATGAAGGTGATAGAGATGCCCTGCACAATGCTCATTCAAACGAATCAATGAATCCTTGCAAACAAACCAAGTCCTAGCTAACTTAATCCAACTGTCAATGAAATGAATAAACAACAGCTTTGTTTGGAAAGAGAACCATGTACATCACGTGAGTAAGAACATTCAAAAAGATCTAAATGCATGACCAACTCCTACCAATCGATTCTAACCATAAAAAGCTACTTTAACCATCAAAAACAACCAAAATAACAAAGCAAGATCTAAAGAGCAGATTTCATTTTAAGAACGCAGCAAACACATAAAGATAAACAAGGGAGGTACTGAGCGCTTGAGATGGGCCCAACCTCAAGAGCTACAGCCTCCCAAGAGAGATTTAGAGCTGGTGCAAAGCTGGATTCATCTTTATTCATCAAGAATGAAGAGTTACATCAAAACTGTCCACAAGGAGAACTTGGAAATGAGCTGACAGCCAAACTAATCTATTGCCTAAAAATCGAATTACAAACTAGCTAAATAATGGCTAACAAAATGACTAACTAGCTAACCAAATTGACTAACTAGCTAACCCCAAAATGACTAACTGAAATGAGGTCTTAAGCCCTCTTATTTATACAATTTGAGGACCCAACAGTCCTCCTAAAATTTAGGGACTTGGCTGCCCAAGACTTGGAGTTAACAACAGTCCTACTTGGCTTGCTTGGCTGCCCTTGTGTTGATTGATTCGGTGGCCCTTGAACTCCGAGCTGATGGTGGAGAATTCGAGGTAAGGGCCCATAAATGAAGGGGACACCTTCCTACAAATCCTCTAGCTTGTTCTCCCACGAATTTGGCTGCCAAGTGCTCATTAAGACCTTCAATTTTGTCTCCAAGTTGACCAAAAAGGCTACACAAAGCACCCATTAGACTTGTTGGCATAATGACTAACAAAATTCACTCTATTAACATAAAAATAATCAAAAACATGCAATAAACAAATGAGAATGGTGGACTAAGCCAAATTAGGAGGTTGAATGAGCCCAAATATTTGTCCATTTTTGGGGCTCATCAACTATGTTGAAGGGATGCTCATTGCCACATTGTGTGAGATCATTTTAGTTTGTCATGTTGAGAGGTAGCCTTCTTGAGTGAGAATTCCTGTAAGCGGAACGTGTCGTGGAGAGACAAGCCACTCTTGTTTGAAGGAATATGACCTTGCTATGACAAAGTTTTGTCCATGTACATCATCATCATTTCTAGCATTATATGAAGTTGCCTCCACCATCTTGACACTGGGCTCAGACACATAGTTCACACTAGATGAAATCTGATATCAAATGTGTTGTGTTCATGATTTGCTAATCATTACCATGTTTCCTCTTATCTGAGCATGCACATATGTTCATTTATGCTCTTTTAAATCCAATTCTAACAACATCATAGAAGTAAAATATCTTGGATAATTCTAGTAGATGAATGAAACCGGATCAAGTTTGGTATTAGAGCGGTCTTCTCACTGATGTGAATTGCAAGCATGAACAATTTAACATGCAACAATGGAGGATGAAAAAGACATGTACGAGGCCGTACTCAGAATGTATAGAATGATGGACATCATGTATGGAGCTTATGAGAGACAGGAGAAAGAAGAAGTAGAAAGGCATGCTTCATCCACATCTTCCAATGAATGTTCATCGCCTTCATCATCGTCTCATCATTCGAATGAAGAGATCAAGCAGAATCTTGAAACAAATAATGTTGAATTGAGGATTCTTCTACGAGAAGAGAAAGAGGAGAGGCATAGATTCTAGCTCCAGTTGCAAGCTGCAGAGGCAGCCTTGGAAGAATTAAAGCGAAATGACCAAAGTCTTCAAGAATAGCTTGCTGAATTAAGGAGGCTTCTACAAGAAGAGAAAGAGGGGAAATAGAGGTTGCTACGCCAATTGCAAGCTAAGGATGAGGCCTTAGAAAAGCTGCAGTGTGACCCCTATGATATAAAAAGTAATTCTCCAACTTCATGTACGTTTCCTGATGATGATTTCGATGTTTTTGAAAACCATACTATAGGAATCAGCTTCAAACTCTTAAAGAGAATATGGTATCAGGGGAAGGGCCTTGGAATTAATGGCCACGACATCATAAACCCCATCAAAGTAGAGCAATTACCCTGTGAGGTAGGACTTGAGTATGTCATGAAGGAAGTTGGGGAATGCATCAAGACAGTCAGCAAACCACCAACGAGAAATGATGACAAGCCCACATCAGTTCTTTCCAACTTGATAGTGGAGGTAAAAGATGTTGATTTCCCTTCAGTTTCATCTTCACATAGTATAATTTATGTTGGAAATGTGCAGATACTAATTACAAGGACAAACATGAGGCTCGTTACCAAGATGAGGTACAAGGAAGAATATGGACTTGGTGTTAATAGCCAAGGCCTAACTCAACCATTGGAGGTTGTGCAAAGACCTTGATTTGCAGGCTTGGGATACACCGAACAAGAATTCTCAAGGGTATCAGATGCTTCGAAGAAATTTTTGAGACCATCGAGGAAAGAGAATGATAGGAACACATCACCATCATCCCCATGGCAGTATGCATTGCAGAGAAAGAGCTGAGGCAAGCTCTTGTTGCCATGATCATACCAGAGACCAACAAGAAAGGTATAACCGGTCTCGATATTCTAATGTTCATTTTGATTACAATCATAATGTTAATAATGAAAGAAAATCATGGCATAAAAGAACTTGCAGTTTTTGTGGATTGCATAATCATATGTTTGTTGAGTGCTGGAAAAGAATAGCAGCATGGAAAAATATGAGGCATTAAAGACCCTCTCAACAGCAGGAAAATAAGAAGGTAAAGCATATCTGGAGGAAAAAGGTTTATTGTAGTCATTGCGACAAAGGTGGTCATCAAAGAGCCACATGTTGGAGGCTCCATCCAGAACAACATCACAATGACAAAGCATCCATGCATGAACCAGGTGAAATAGTTGTTTGACCAGCGAATGTGCCACAACGAGAGAACCCATTCACTTTGATAAGTGAGAGATGGTTTTTCTAGGTGTGGTAGAATGTCATGGTCTTATTTTTGCCAATCATGTGTTGCACTTTAAACTGTAAAAGTGATGATGTGTTTTCCATCACTTGTTGCAACAACAATGATGTCTGGCATTATTTTGTTTTTCATTTTAAATATGAAAGTGATGATGTGTTTCCAACACTTGTTAAAGCAATAATAGTGTTTGGCCTTATTTTTGTAAATCATGTGTTGCAGCGATGATGTTTTTTCCATCACTTGTTAAAGCAACAATGATATTTTGGCCTTGTTTTCATAGTTGGAGTATTATTTCCATTTTGATGTAAAATTGACCACAGAGTATGTGTTATAAACTTGTGGCAAGTATGGGATGCTTGGGTCATTAGTTGGTCATGTAAATTAGGAATGTAATTTGAAGAATTGTACTACAAGTTTTAAGACGGTGCAGGTGTTGGCTCATCGCTTATGGCTCCGAAGGACAAAGGTGAAGAAGAAGGAAGGGTGACCTGTCAAGACACTTGTAGTGTAGACAAGGTACAAAGAAGTTGCAGATTATTTTCATGCTTTTGTAGGACCAAATGCTCCTTAATGGGGAGGATTCATTCAGGTGGCTCCAGACATATACAGAAGTCCAAAAGGCTCAGAAATAGTCAAAATTCAAAGTGATCATATTTCTCTCAATCCAACAGCAAATTGAATTTCTCATTGCCCTGATTCCAACAGTGCGAACGACACTCAAATCCAAGCTCGTATGAGGGAGATAGAGTCGGTCAATGTTTTGGTTAAAGTTGCCATGTGGGCTAGGTTTAATGGTCCTACAAATTAACTGAGTCCGGGACATGGAATCTGGCTCCCAAGAATGGGAGAAATTGTAGGATAGTTAGTTTTCCTAATATCCCCTAAATTGGAAAAAAATCAATTAAGTAGTTTTTAAAACAAAATAATATTAAAAATATGCGGGGTGGTTTGTCACCCCATCACCCCTATAGACAACTATATCATATATAAAACAAATAAATGGTTGGGGGGCGATCCACCCCCACCGGACCCGCCACCCCCACTGGAACCACCATAACATAGAGTATTGAGGCAGGGCCGCATGGAGCGGACCCCACCGACCAAACCCACACCATATATATATGGTGACGACGATTCAATGAAAAACTAAACTGAAAACTTTGCCACATTAATAAAACAGTTGCCCAATTTTGGAGGAGGAGGGATTCAAAACCTCAACCTCCACCTTCCTAGCCTCCTCCGCCTCCAATGAGCCATGGGATTAGTCCTTGGTGGCTTCGCCCATAAATTAATACTTAAACCCATCACTCTGCATATGCATGGGGCGAAGAACCAACGGAGGGTCGAGGGGGTGGAGCTAAGTTTTGATGAGAGAGGCAAGATGGTGAGACAAAACTAGGAGGTTGGAATCATGTGGCATGGATTCCGAGACAAGAATATTCTGTAAGAATCTTTGCAGAGAATCTTTTGATGCTGTGAGGAATCTTTGAGATTCCTTAGGAGGTAAATTTTCATTTTTTCAAAATGATATGAAGTTTACAATGATTTTAACTGGAATTTTGCAGGGAACATGATGATGAAATCAGAATCACTATCTACGAAGCAGATTTGCATATTCCCGACAGAGAAGAATCTTGATGGAATCTTCTAGATTCCTTAGAGGCGGAAATTCTCCAGAGTCAGAATGCCACCAACTTTATAGTCAAAAGTCTCAAAACCTTGCAAGGATCATGATGGTGAGATCAGATTTATGATTTGAGCATCAAATCTCTAGTCAGCCTAGAAAAAGAATGTTTGGAGAATCACGGGGGAACCTAAAAGATTCCTATAGGCCCATATTTTGACAGTGTCAGAATTTGACAAATGGATAGTTGATTTTACACCTCTTCATGAGAGAAAAACAGTGGTGTTGTTAGTTTTTGCAGCTCAGCCTTCCATTTTTTGGCCAACTTCATAGGTGAAGGTACATGAATCAGACATGTCATGTTTTCCTTCATAATTCCTGAGATGATGTATTATGTTTTGAGATCCTTGTTTGATGTTATGTTGTGGTATCAATTTTGCCACATTATGTGAGATGTATTTAGCTTGTCATGCTATTTATTTTGTGGAGATCACTCTGTAATTATGTTGAAGGGGTGCTCATTGCCACATTGTGTGAGATCATTTTAGTTTTTCATGCTAAGGGGTAGCCTTTTTGAGAGGGCATATGACCTTGTTATGACAAAATGTTGTCCATGTACATCATTATCATTTCCAACATTATATGAAGCGACCTCCACCATCTTGACACTAAGCCAGGAGACTTAGTCCACACTGGACGAACTCTATTATCAAATGTTTCATGTTCATGATTTGTTGATTGTTGTCATGTCTCCTCTTGTTTGAGCCTGCACATATGTTCATTTATGCTCTTTTAAATGCAATTTTAACAACATCACGGAAGTAAAACTGCATAATTTCTGGTGGGAGACAAGGACGGGCACTGGGTGTCTGTTCGACCTGTCTATGCAATTTCCTCATTCAGCGGAGAAGGAAAGGTCCGTAGCTTCTACGCAATTTTTATGGGAGTGAGTCCTGGGGTGACTGCTCGGTCAAACTCTTTGGTTAACCAATAGGAGGGTCGGTTGATTAGCTTGCTGGTATTGTAGATTGAAATGGCTTGTTGGAAACTTTTGCAATGTTCTGGGTGATAGTCAGTCACGTTGATTGCAGGGTGGAGGTTCAATTGTTAGATGGTGATCTGGTCATCAAAACTTCAGCAAAATGACTAAGTGTGTGAGCAAGTGAATTTGTGTATACACGAACTTGCAAACACACACTCACATGACTCGATGACAAGATGCCTCAAACCATCAAGACAACATATGCTCAACATGACTAACCGACGGTGCGAGCGACAAGTGTGACGCTTGTGATAAATCGTTGAACGACCGTGACGATGCTTGCACAACAATGCATACAACTTCGCGTGTGAGCACACCGAATGTTTACATAGTGAATACAACATGTACACACAAAGTGAAGACCTTGTGCACAAATAGAACATGGTTGCAAGAGTGATGTTGTGACTAACATGTAAATTTTTTTCCGTTGAATGGTCAAGCAAGGAGGGTGCGAAGACTCAACACAAGCCCACGAGGTGAGCCCGAGTGATTGCAAACATCATGTAAAAACTCAAGGGAGGCTCTGAAATTGGATGCGGGTCAAAGTTTTGGAGGGTGTTGCAGCCACTACAACAGAACCATAGAAGTGAAATCATATCACAACTCTAAATTAGCAATAGCTGACAAGAATTTTCCACACATGTGGACATAGGTGCACTAAAGGATGGGCAATAGAAAATAAAAGGATGGTAATCTACCTCATTTCTTTAATGTAATCAAGCTAGGATTTAATGTGATAACTTATGTAAAACATCTTCTTAGACAAATCCAAATCAAAGGTCGAGAAACCCACCAATTGAAGACCAATTATAGACCACCTCACTTGCCTAGTACAAAACTTGAACCCATAAACAATGTCATTTCACCACCACACTCTAGTATCACATGTCAAACTTTAAGTTGATAAATATTACGTTGTAATATGAAAGTATTAAGAGTGTAAAGTGGATGGTATACATCCCTCCCTAGGTGATATAATAATCATTCCATCTTATTTTTCTATATTAATAAACATAACAAGGATGTATGAAAGATGTTTTCTCCTTAGAAAAATCTTATTAAGTGGATAGGCATATCTATTTTGGAAAAGAGCTTTGAGAATTTTAATTTCATTATCAATAATTAATAGATGGATTGTAGAGAGTGAAATTTTTTTATCACAAATAGTTATAAAATTATAAATATTATAAAATTAAAATTAAAATTAGATTTGCCTAGTTTTTAAGTATATGGTATTGATAAAACATGTTAAATATAGTTAATGATATTATAACAAAACCTATTGACGAAAATATGAATCTCCATAATTAAAAATTAATAATAATAATAATAATTTAAAATAAAATTATAATTCATATATATATCCATATCTAAACTTACCCATTTATATAACTAGAAAACCATCTGGCATCTCAATTTTCTAGAGTTTTCATCTATAAGCATGAACAAGGGAGTTTTTTATGGTGTTTTACCAAAATCTCGGTCTAATCTGCACTGTTTTCACTACTGAGTCTTTGGTTTATTTACCATTTTTTTCGGTCCAAACAGCCGATTCTTTCTACGCCCATGTGGTATGTAGCTAGTTTTCAACATTTTGATGTTCACGTGAGGAAACGTGCTTCTTACGTGTTGACTTAGACTTTTCATATTCTGCTTATTTGTACGCTATCGTAGTCATATACATCGTATTGGCAAGCTCTACCGATATTTATAGTTCAAATAATGTTATCCACATTTGTGTGATTGAGAATGCCGGAAATACCATTCTCCCCATCCGTCTCTATGACTTGAAGGGTGTGTTGGTTATCGTGTGAACTGACTCGCTCTGCTATATCTTCCACAAGTCAATTGTAGCCTTAACAAAAAAATTCATTCCGAATCTATTGCGCCGTGTGATGGCATCTTTTAACCCTCTTTTACTGCACCATATATTGATTTATGTGGCATTAGCACGCCCACCAAATACATATACTTGGGGATGCTGTTGACGGGAAATGGAATGGGTGGCATCGATGAGACTAAATTAGTTTATGCTAAAAACTAATTTAGACTATTGACTTGAGTCGTTAAACTAATTTAAACTATTGACTTGAGTCGTTTGATTTAGGAGACCTTCTTGAACTATTTAACACTACCAACGCTTCGCTTCAATGTCGCTCATTCTGTTGCAGTTCGTGGATTTTTATTTTTTGGGAGGTCTTCCCAACGCTTATTCATTCGATGCCTATCATCTCATTTTCTCCTCATGGAATTATCTGTTCATTTCGTCGCCTTCTCCCTTTCCTGCCTCCACACCTCTTCTTCCTAATCGTTACTGTCGGCTGCGCCTCTCTATTCCCCTGTTCCTTATGCTTGGACGCGCAATATCAGTATTGTCAAAATAACACTAAATGTGGAATTATTGAGATACAGTATCCTTTCGGTGTAGGAAATCGTGGATGCGGCCTCCCTAGCTTCCAGATCAGCTGTGTGCAGAACTCAAGTTTTGTTATCCGGATTCGTGACCGGAATTACACAATACTAACGTTTCTCCCTCCTACTATATTAGCTATTACCAGAGGTCAGATTTGTCAATTTTTGAATGATAGCATTAATAATAGGATAGGGTCTAGAGAATTTGCAGGCACCAAGTTCACAGTAAAGGCTACAGAGAACCTGACTCTGTACGTGTACAAATGTAAGGAGCAAGATCACTTACATATGGTACATCTCCCGAAATGTACTGCTGGTCCCTATTACTCGTTCGAGAAGGAGAATTCGACTTCCGCGTGTTCTATGGAACAACTACCAGTTTATACGGCATTAATACAACCAGATCATGTTCTCAAAGATGAAAGCTGTAGGTCATGCGAAGCAAGTCATGGAATATGCGGTTACAACACTTCGGTTTCAACTGCGTCTCCTCCGTTCGTTTGCTATTGCAACGATGGACCCCGTACTGACAAATGCCCCAGCCATGGTATTGTTTATCTTAAATTTCCGCAAAACCACTTGGAACCGCTAGTTTAGTTAAGCTGTTAGGAATTTAATATTTGGAGCCAAAGAAATGTGCTTGTTAGAGTTAACACTATATGGTGCATCTTCATTCCCGTCGTTTTGAATATTTCAAAATTAATAACAATAGTTATACATTTTGAATTCAAAGCAATCTTATTAGATGTAGATATGAATACTTCCCTTTATTCCTGATACACGTTAGGGTTGCGTTACAGGTCCTCGAAACAAAGCCATTATAGTAATAGGTAAATATATTATATCTTCTTCTTCTGTTTTCTTCTTTATCGCTATCGTGAATTAGTTTCTGTTTTTGTCTTCGCGATTTGCCGATAATCACATTGATATATCAATCTTTCCATTCCACCACAGGTTGCTTCATTGGAGGAGCTGCGCTTACAGCGGGATTGTTCTTTGTCTATTATCTGAAGAACAGAAAACCTGCTCCTGACGGCGTTCTTCCTAGACATTTGAGTGAGGTAGAAATGGGCAATTTACGGATATTCTCTTATGAAGAACTTCGTCAGAGTACAAATTGCTTCCACAAGGAGAACGAACTTGGCGTCGGAGGGTTCGGGTCGGTCTATCTCGGTAAACTTTGGGGGGGGAGACCTGTGGCCGTAAAGAGACTTTATCAGGACAACTCTAGGAGACTCGAGCAGTTCATCGATGAGGTGAAGATATTTTCGACGTTGAACCATCCACATGTCGTTTGCCTTTATGGCTGCGCTCCTCTAGACAGTCCAGAGCTGCTGCTTGTATACGAATTTCTCTCAAATGGCACCCTGGCCGATCATCTTCATGGCAATCGCAAAAATCCCAAGGGATTGCAATGGAATACTCGTTTGAGGATTGTTATTCAAACTGCCGAGACGTTGGCTTTCCTTCACGCCCTTGATCCTCCTATATTACACAGAGATGTAAAAACCTCTAATATTCTCCTGGACGAGAATTCGGATATCAAATTGTGCGATTTTGGGCTTTGCAGGGTTGTGCCTGTAGATGTCTCACACGTCACTACGATTCCACAAGGCACACCAGGGTATGTTGACCCAGAGTACTATCAGTGCTATCAGCTCACGGAGAAATCCGATGTCTACAGCTTCGGGGTCGTTTTGCTGGAGATTATCTCTGCCAAACTAGCAATGGACATAAATCGGAAAAGAGGGGAAATCAACCTTGCTAACTTGGCGATAACGAAGATTCAGGAAGGAAATTTGGATGAACTAGTCGATCCGCAGCTAGAAATTGAAGTCAATAAAGAGGTGAGAATAATGGTAAGCGCAGTTGCAGAACTGGCCTTCAGATGCCTGGCGTCAGAGAGGGATGATCGGCCGTATATGGTGGAAGTTGTTGCTCAGCTTGAGGAAATCAGGCGTTCTTGTGGTACAGATCCACAATATCAGTTGGAATCCTTTTCGAACATGAAAGAGCCAAACACAGCGTCATTGCTTCCCATGTCTCTGCAAGACAAGTGACCGAGGATAAGCTTCAGTCCCAACATCAGCGCATAAATTTCCAGTAGAGTTTTTTCGCGACTTTCTTCTTTGCTTAGAATTCAAGCATCGGGATATAACTTCCAGATCTGACACTCAGATTACATCATAATTGGTTCTGTATTTCATAATGTTTTATCGATTTTAATATATAAAGTTTTTCATATATCAAACCTGAAAATGATTTTAAAAAAAATCATATTTAAGATTTTTTTAGTTAGACTTTGAAATATTCCAATTAAGACACTGAAAAATGAAATAGTGAAACTTTCTCAAATAAAAATAAAATTCTTCTTCTTTTTCTTTAAAGAGTCAGGTTTACTGGGCTTTTCTTTTGAATCAATTGAGCTCACATTTTCGTGTAGCTTTTTCATACGCCGCTGTTTTATGCGATGATTGTGGCTTGAAAGTTGCGCCACTACTCTTGACTATTCAAAGAAGCAATTCTGTCATCGTTTTAATTGTTATTTAGTATTTTCCGGAAAGGTAAACCTGTCATCGTTTTAATGGTTATTAAGTATTTTCCCGAAAGGTAAACCAGTATGCAGGTTCATGGAGGATTATGAAGTCCAGGGTTCCCGACAGTCAAAACTAGTATGCAAGTTCATGGAGGATTATGAAGTTCAGAGCTCTCGGTTTTCTTACTTGCATGGCATTCGGATTCCTTGCATGTCTGAGCAACTAAATCCGAAGGTTTCCATCAAAAGACCTGAGAAGCGTTGCGTTGGATGGAGGATTTCTGAGCTGACTGGGGTTCGATTGCTTCTATGGGCTTGACAACTAAGGCGATGGGAACATGGATTCGCACACTCGCTTACCTTTTTCCTATCCAAAGTGCCCGAGCAGAAAACAATGAACTGTTTGCTCTCAAGGATGGGCTTCGGATACCAACGGAACTAAGTTATGAGACAACTTATTTGTGGAAAATTTGATTATTTTAGGAATTTATGATATTGTTCTTAAAACTGGGAGCGAAAAATAATTATAGTTCATTTTGTTTTGACCAGAATCATACTAGTTGGTTAATTTCTTCTTATACTGTACATATAGATTACAGAAACCTAAATTAATTAATTAATCAGGATGATATCATCCATGGGAAAACAGTTAAAAATATCAGTATCTTTTGGATATGGCAGGTGTACTGATGGAGTGTAGATGACTGAAATAGCAGCAAAGAAACGCGTCTCTGTCGTGTTGGACTTTGAAGGACTGGGTAGTTTTGACGGACGAAGCAAGAAGATATGCTCTTATCGGCTCTAAATGCAATTATAGGAAATTTTTCAATCTTCAGCCACTAGACTTGTACTCACAGTATAGTTGCACAAAAGTCATGATTTATCTTCGACTTTCTAACAAGGCAAAAAATTCTGGCATGGATCTGTGTGATTGTAAAAGCCTATCATTCTGGATACCAATGCATTAAGAAATGCAAATTGTGTGCAGAGTAACTCTCATCAGTTGCCTCGCGAAGATTGCGACGGATACTTTTCTCTGGCTAAACTAAAGCATCATTTTACAATTAAAAGCAACTTCGTATTCAACGCATGTAGACTTTGACGCACTACTACACCAAGGGTACTCACTTTTGAGACATCTTTTAAGACAAAAGAAATCTTTGGTCTCAAAAACTCATTTTTTATTTTAGTTATTTTACATTAAAAATTGATTTGTCAAAAATATGTTGAGACAAAAATATTTTAAGACAAAACTTTATATTTAAGACAAAAATAGTTTAAGACAAAAGTAGTTTGAAACAAAAATATTTTAAGACAAAACTTTATATTTAAGACAAAAATAATTTAAGACGAAAATATTTTGAGACAAAACTTTATATTTAAGACAAAAGTAGTTTGAAACAAAAATTTAAAGACAAAACTTTATATTTAAGACAAAAATAGTTTAAGACAAAACTTTATATTTAAGACAAAAGCATTTTGAGACAAAAATATATTAAGACAAAACTTTATATTCAATAAAATGACCACTTTAGATCAAACCTATGTTTAATACGATATTTCACTTCGAATGAAAATGGAGGGCAGCGCTGAGTTTCAGGGTGATCTGCGCGCGCGTTCTGAACTGGAGCTCCCGCGCCCCTGCTTCCTCGACGCCTGCGGCCCTCCGCAAGCCCCTTGCTTGGCAGCCCTTGCTGCTAGGCTCTCAATCCTTCCTGGCATCCCCGCAATCGGGCTCTACCTCCCTCCTCCGGCCAGTGCTGCTGCTGGCACAACGTCCGCGTCTGGGTTTTGCGATCGCAGAGGAGCACAGTTGCCATCATGAGTGCGCCTGGGGGTGGGGAGCCTTCTCCCACCCCACCAATCTCTTCAGAAGAAGGATTCAGAAGATTGCTCTCGCAGAAAGGGAAGAAACATTTGATTCCAGAAGTCTTGAAATTCATCAAAAAACTGCAGGAAATTCCTGAGATCGCCCTGCTAGAAGACCAACCAATAAAAATCGCCCTCGCCTTGGCTGACAGAGGGTTGGTAGGACAATTTATGGGATGTTGGCCCTCTACAAAAACAACAGATGACTAGATCCAACGCAACTGGAGGCCCCAGCTAGAAAACAATCTGATCTGCTATGTTGTCGGAAGAGGGTATTTCATTTTCTAGTTCACCTCCAAAGAAGATCAAGATTTGGTTTTCAGAAACGGTCTGTATTTTATGGGAAATCAGGGTCTGTATCTTAATAAGTGGACCCCCGACTTCGATCCCTCAATCGATACCCCTAAAGAGGTCCCAGTCTGGGTCCGGCTTCCCAATCTTCCGATCCATTGTTGGAGCTATCACACCTTGCAGAAGATTGGAAATGGCCTAGGCTGTTTCATTGACAAAGCAGATAACAAGGGCCAATATACCTGCGTAAGAATCTGTGTGGAAGTCGATCTGGAAGCTGGACTGCCCACTATCAAAAATTGGATTATGAGCAATTGCCTTTCAAATGCAGAACCTGACACGAACATGGACACTTCCAACGAAATTGCCCAAAAGCTCCAACCAGGGACAATGTGGACGAAGAAGGATGGAAAGAAATAAAAAAGGGCAAGGCAGTTCCAAAACCAGCTGAGAAGAAAAATTCAGGGCCATTGGTGAAGCCCTGGCCTAAACCAAAAGCCAAAGAAGTTCCAAAAGAAGGTTCTTCCTCTGGGGTAAAGATAGATGCCATTGGAACCCAAGAGGAACTAGAAGACCTGTCGAAGAAAGTGAAAGAAGCAAAGGCAAAGTCAACTCTTCCTCCATCAGAGGATGAACAAGGGGAAAAAGAAGAAAACAAGGAGCGCATCAGTCTAGGCTCCGATTCTGAGGGAGATTCAAAAGATGGAGCCTCAGATTCAGACAGCTCGCAAGTCACTCCTATCAAGTCGGCCAGGGGTCAAAAGTCTAAGAAGAAACAGAGAGAGGAACAAACTTATCTGGATGTTCTCCAAGGCTCTCAGAAAACTCTCAAAGGAATGATGAATACCAGACCTAGGCGCAAGCATGGTCAGGCTCCAAAAGGAGCTACAACCTTCCAAGCCAGTGAATAATGAAATACATCTCCTGGAATTGCAGAGGGTTAGGCAACAGGTTGAAAGAAGAAGCTCTGAAAGACATTGTAAGGATGTACTCGCCTGAAATCCTTCTCATCCAGGAGACAAAACTAGAGGACCTTCTACTCCTCCAAGCAAGCAAAGCATTCTGGCATAAAGGCCAAGGGAGAGCAGTTAGCGCTAGAGGCGCCTTTGGAGGGATTGCCTCCTTTTGGGACAGCTCCAAATATGATCTAATTCACGAAGAATGTTGCCCCCATTGGCTACTCAGCTCCTCCATAAAGAATTTGGCCACCAAGTAAGTATGTTCAATCTTTATGCTCCGGTCCTACCATCTGAGAAAAAAATTTGTTGGGACTCACTCCAGTCCCATCTTTTCTTGCACAACCCAGCAAATATTATTATTGCAGGTGATCTGAATGTTACGCTAGCTGCAGAAGAGAAAAAGGGGGGCTTGCTGGTTAGGGACCCAGCTAGAGAATGGGTTTAAGACCTCATTTTAGATTGGGAATTGAAGGATATCAAGCCCAGATCTGGGAAATTCACCTGGTCAAACAAATGGATAGGCCCTGGCCACATTGCTGCTCGTCTGGACAGATTTCTAGTCCAATCCTCCTTCTTGACTTGTGGTCTAATGGCCACCTCTAAAATTCTACCGAACTACACCTCTGACCATAAACCCATTCTTCTTGAGCTCTCCTTGGATGGAAATCTTAGCCCCATTCCCTTTAGATTCAGTTCTCTATGGATTCATCAACAAGGATTCCCGCAGGTGGTCTCTGAGGCCTAGAACCGGCAAGTTCATGAAGGATCCCCTTTCTTTGTGTGAGAAGAAAAAATGAGGAGACTTAAAAGGGAGCTCAAGGAGTGGGCTAAAAGGTTGAAAATGCCCACCGCCAAAAGAAAGGAGATACATGACAGTTTAGTAGGCTATCAATTAACAATGGAGAATTCCGATGTAACTCAAATCCTTCTTCAAAAATAAGTAGAACTGCAAAAAGATCTCCATAGAGCAAGTAGGGATGAAGAAGAGTTCTGGAGACAGAAGTCCAGAAATCTTTGGTTACAGGCCGGAGACAAAAATACAAGCTACTTCCATAAGCAAGCTGAAGCACGCAAGCACTTCAAAACAGTAAATGAAATTCACTATCAAAACACTGTGGTTAAATATTCTGAAGGCATAAAGCGAGCAGCCCACTCCTTCTTCAAAGATCTTTACTCTGCCCTAGAAGACCCTCCTATCGATTCTCAAGCCTATCCGATTGATCTTATTCCTCACTGTGTTCAAGATTCTGACAATATTATGCTGACTGCTCCGATCAGTATGAATGAGATTAAAGAAGCTTTGGATTGCATGGATCTGGATAAAGCCCCAGGCCCTGATGGGTTCACTGCAAGGTTCTACCTGACTTGCTGGCCTACAATTAAAAAAGACCTTCTGAGAATGATCCGTGAATCTTAGACCTGCACCAAGATTGGAGGCAGTACCAACTCGGCCTTCCTTGCCTTGATTTCAAAAGACAAAGGAACCACCGATTTCAGCAGATTCAGGCCCATCTCTTTGTGTAATACAAGTTATACGCTGATTACAAAAATAATAGCCAACCGTATTAAGAAAATTCTGCCGGTCATCATCCCTGAAAACCGAGGATTCATAAAAGGGAGAAAGATTCTTGACAATATTGTGCTGGTGCAAGAAGCAATTCATTCAAGCTGTCATTGAAAAGAGAAAGGCATGGTGATGAAGCTAGATTTGACAAATGCCTTTGACAGGGTGAGACATGATTTCCTATTTTCTGTGATGGAGAAATTTGGCTTCTCAAAAGTTCTCATAACTTGGGTGAAAGCCTGCATTGCCTCCCCTTGGATAGCGCCTCTGGTTAATGGTTGTTCAACAGAATTTTTCTAGGCCTCGAGGGGGCTAAGACAAGGTTGCCCTTTGTCCCCGCTTCTTTACGCCATTCAAGCTTCGGTGCTCAGCTTCCAGCTAGACTACTGTCAACAGATCCAAACTCTGCCAGGCCTGAGAATGGCTCACAATGTTAAAGACATAAATCATGCCCAGTTTGCTGATGATACATTATTGCTTGGAGGAGCTAGCATAAATTCTGCTAGAACCTTCAAGAAGGAACTGGACATTTATAGGGAGGTTTCGGGCAGCAAGATTAGCTATCTAAAAAGCATGATCTATGGCTGGAATTGCTAGATCAAAGATTTGACAGACATAGCAAGGCTATTAGAAATGGAAAGAACCCTGACCTGGGAGTCATTTAAGTATATTGGGATCCCAATCGTCAAATCAAATCCTAAGGTAGCTCACTGGATGCCCGTGCTAGACAAGCTAAAACTCAGAATACAAGCTTGGGGAGCCTCATGGTCGAATAATGTTGGGAAGGTAATCCTTATGAAATCTGTTCTCATAAGTCTCCCAGTTTATCAGAACTCCATTCTACTAGCCCCTAAAACCTTTATTAGTAAAGTGGATGGTCTCCTGAGAAGATTTCTATGCGAGGGAGGGAAAAATAATGAAAGAAGGCTCCATTTAGTTAATTGGGACACTATTAAGAAGCCATTCTTGGAAGGAGGTCTCCAAATGCAAGATCTGGCAGCCCAAAATCTTGCTCTAGGCTCCAAGCTCCTTTGGAACATTGTTTATGGGAATCCTAGTTGGAGCAAGAGAGTTCTGTGGAAAAAATATTTTCATGGGTAGCGTTTGAGGTGCTTGGACAAGCCTCCTAGAATTTCTAAAGGATCACCAGTTTTCAAACTCTGTCTCACAGCTTTGAAACTTTTCAATCATAAGCTTTATTGGATCCGAAGTAATGGGAAAAAATAAAAATTTGGGAAGATTCGATTCTTGGAGATTAGCCCTTGAATCAGATAGCAGAACTGGAAAATATCAGAGCTTGGCTTCAGGCCAGCAATCTGGAAACCCTTTGGGACATCTTCAATTGGACAAATGATGCAGAAAGTCTATGGAATGGTTGGAATTTGGGGGAGGTCCCTCATTGGTTGGATGGTGAAGCCAATTTATTGTTGGATTTGCTCCAAGGAAAATCTCCCTTAAAGGCCTCTTCTAAGGACAAAAGAGGGTGGGGTTCTCTTTCAGGCTCTTACTTAGCAACAGAAGGTTACAAAAGTATGATGGCTATCCCTAGCATCCCCCCAAAGCCAACTCAACGGAAATTTATTTGGTCTTTTCCCGCTCTCCCCAAAATGGACTTCTTTTGTTGGACTCTGGCACATAAAAGTATCCTCACTAGAGATAACCTGAGGAAGCGTGGAATGGAAGGTCCCTCCAGGTGCCCTCTTTGTGCATCGGATGAAGAAACAGCTAACCACCTGTTCTTATTGTGCCCCTTTGCTCAAGAAGTTTGGAAGGGTGTCCTAATGTTAGGACTTGACAAAATAGAGCTTCTAGGAAATATTCAGGACCTACTAAGAAACTAGTCCAAGTTATCCTCGTTCTGTCTCTCCAAAAAAAGCCTTCTCAAGACAGGTTGGATGTGGATCCCCAAATTCACATGCTGGAAACTGTGGTTGGAGAGGAACAACAAAATATTTAGGGACGAGAGTTGTAACCTGGTCAGAATTATCACTAAGATCAAAGCTCTGTTGGGGGAGGCCTTAGAAACCAAACCCACCATAAGAAATGGCATGATTCTGGACAGTGAGGAAGATCAATGGTTAAAAGAGCTTGTTCCAAATCATCAGAATAGATCCATTCCTCCTGATAAAGCCGCTTCTCATTGGGAAATTCATCTGGAACAATAGGAATTCATCAAATGGAGATCTGCTTTGGATGATCACTGCCTATTCTTCGATGGGGCCTCTAAAGGTAACCCAGGAAAGGCAGGTGGCGGGGGAGTTATCTTAAGCCCAGGTGGCTCAACTGAGCTATGCTTTGCTTGGGGTCTGGGGCATGAAACAAACAATAGAGTAGAGGCTCTTGCTCTGTGGCAGGGTCTAAATCTGGCTATCAAGAGGAATCTCCTCTCCATCTTAGTCTTTGGAGACTCCAGACTAATTATACAGGCTATGAACTCTCAAAAGATCCCTTCTCAGGTGCAGTTAGCCCCCATCCTCAAAAAAATTAGACTATTGTTGCCCAAGTTCCACAAAATCTCCTTCTATCATGTTCTGAGGAAGTTAAACTCACAGGCGGACTTGGCAGCCAACCTAGGCTCTCTCAGGAGCAGGAGATCTCTGTTAGTAAATGATGTTGAATTGGACTGCAACATTCCTTAATTTTGGAGTTGTCTGGGCCTCTGTTCCTTTGAGCATTTCACTGATTCAGATTCTCCAGACTTCGGGACCGAACCATTTTGAGCTGGCTACTGTTAGGAAATGCAGACTCATCCACAAGGGAAAATTCAGAATGCAACTGTGGCATTTTCGATCTCTGTTCATCGTTGGAACTCACTACTGCGTCTATGTAGGTGTTGGGGAGTTCACGAGGGCTGCTTCAAGGCCAATTTACCGCTCTTGGCATTCTTGAACACTATATAGCACTCCGCCAGACATTTCAAAAAGAAAATGCAACGATTCTTAGGATGATCCGACACTTCGGTGCGTTGGATCTCCTCTCTGCAAGCTAGGAAGCAGAGCTACATCACGAAAAGCAAAAGCAGTGGAATTTCAAGGCACCATTCTGAAACCAAATCAAGCTCTTTTTCAAGCCTCTATTTGCATTCACAGTGTAACTCATTTAGTGGACTATTCAAAAGAAAAATCTTCTTTCCCCGCTGACTGTAGCAAGGAAATACAGGGTTTCAGTGTTAAAGTCCTCGGCAGCTGATTTGCCAAATTTTAAATAAAAACTAACCGTTTATGTCAAAAAAAATAAAATGGAGAGTGGAGCGCTTAGGGTTTGACGCTACTCTGCAACTGGCAGACCTTCACAAACTGCGTCATTCTGCCATTAACCTTCAACCATAAGGCAGCTACAGCACAATAAGGAATAGCTATCGCGCAATGGAATCCCCTCAGGGGGAGGACATGATGCCTCCCCCCGCTGATACGGAAAACGGCCTGCGACAGACTGAAAATGTCAGGATGGACCATCCAGAAGATACAGCAACAGAGAATGAAAATACGCCAATGAATAATAACACAAATGAAGAACCACGAGTGATGTCAAACACCTACAAGCCGGTAGCAGTTGAAAGACCAAAAATCGAGCTCCCAAGTTAGTGCATCGACACTCAAATCTAGTTTATGAGGGATCATTCTTTGATAGGAAAGTTCATAGGCCTTGGCCAATAGAGAAAGCTTTGCACGGCTGGATCACAGCCAAATGGAAGCCAAAAGGGCATATAACACTGCAGTTAGGGCCTAAGGGCTTCTTTACTGCCACTTTCAATTGTTTGGAGGACCATATTTCTTCAACACAGCAGGGCTGTACCTAAGAGGATGGGTTGAACGCTTTAACTTGGACAAAGAAGATCTGAGCTGAGCCCCGGTGTGGTTGCACCTTTATTCTCTCCCTCTGGAGTATTGGGACGAAGACTCTTTGCGAGACATTGGGAATGGTTTAGGCGAATTCATCAAAGTGGCAGAGGAGACAAATCTGAAGCGATACACCTCCTATGCGTGGATCTGTGTATACATGCACCTCAGAAAAGCTCTCCTGGACGCGATAAGCCTCTACCATGATGATTATGAATGGTTACAAACAATAGATTACAAGCATGTACCATTTCGTTGTCGAAAATGCCACGCCCTGGGCCATTTATTTCGAGACTGTCCCTCCAATATGAAATCCACGACCACCCCTTCAATAGAAAAATCCAACCCGGATGGGTTCACAAAAGTTCCCAATCGCAAAAAGACCCATAAAATTCCCTCTACCTCAGTCAAAAAACCTGTCACCAACACCTCCTTGCCTTTAACAAGCAATAGCTTTGAAATCCTGCTCCAGCTGAAGGTTCATATTTTAGATAATCAGAAACAACGTGAAGCCATTCCTAAGACTTCCACCCATTCTGCTCCATCAAGCTCAAAGAAAGCCCTCACTTCTAAGCAACCCATGGACACCAAAACGCCCTCTCCCAATAACATGCAGAAAAGGACTGCTCAAGGTATGGAGGTAGATAGCACTCAGATGCAGCTCATGATTGTAGATGATACAAAGGCAGAGTAGGAAATAATACAACACATGGAAGAGGAATCGGAGAGCTTCAACATCAGAGATCTAGATATACTAGGACTTGAACAGGCTTGTAAGAAAAAGGAATATGACAAAATTCCTGAGCGACAGCTAGAGAACTTAGAAGTAATTCTCTCAAGAGTACAGAAGCAAATATCATTAGGCATCCAAACTGGTAGTGAGTGGTGTTAGCCTCCTGCTGCAGCAGGTTAATCATCTTTCATGATCGACTGTTTTACATGCCAAATATGTCGTGCTATGCATGCTGCAATGCTCCATATTTGCTACAGATGGCCAAAAAGTATCCATAAGAGTAGGCTGGTCTAAGGGCCACTGCTGTGTTCCAATTTTGATAAAGCAATCCATTTTTGGTTTGAGGCAGTTTTTTCAGTTGGAGGTACTCAGGCTGGAGTTCACTAACATCTCTCTTTTTCTCATCACCCTTATTATATAACTCCCTATTAGTTTTTCCCTTCCCCTATTAAAATCATGTATATAAATCCCCCTATGTAAATATCCCATCCCTGGCAATATAGCCATACTTTCTACCAAGTCCGGGAAATCTCAGTCCATCTGGGACTGTTTTTAGCCCATCCGCGTCATTGAGGAACTGGTTTGACATCTGGTCAGCTAGTAACCTCTCCCTTAACCCTAAAAACCCCCAAAAAACCCATGTTTCCACGTTTCCCCTTGTAAAATTTCACCCCATCGTTGTAAAAATCCCTTAAACTCGTTTCCCTAAGTCCTTACCCATCCGCCGCGCATATTAATTCCAGAATATTCCTGCGAATATTCCCGCCCATTAACCCCCTATCCCGTCGCCTCCGCCGCCAGCCGTCCGATCCACAGCCCCGCAAATCTACGGCTGGCGGGCATCCTTATCCCCGAAGCGCCCGGCCTTTAACGTCCGGGAGTTCGGCAGCTTTACCACCGTACTCCTGCCACGCGTCAAGCGCCGGGCCGTGGCGGAGCCCCTCCCTCCGAAACCGCCATCCCACATAAGCGGTGCGCCACATACCGCTTACCGCCCGGTGACATCACCAGCCCACGTCACCCCCTGCACAGTGAACAGCCCACATCAACCCCCTGTACAGTCACCCGCCTGCGTGGCCTCCTGCCACGTCACTGCCACGTGTCCCGCCACCGTACTTGCCACGTCATCGACCGTACGTGATGACGTCATGCTGACGTCATCCCGCCACATCGCCATGCTGACGTCACCCGCCGTACAATGCTGACGTCATGCTGACGTCATCAGCCCTTTTGGATGCAGAGGCGCGAAAATCGCACTTCGGAGCCCCAGAATCGAATTCTGAGGCAGTTTTTGATGAGAAATTTGCGCCTATCGCTCAAATCGCTCATCGCAGGATTTTTTGGGCCGAAATGGAGAATCTTCAGGGAATCTTTAAGGAATCTTCGCTCCATGCAGCCCCAGGAAGCCCGAAAAGGCGCAGAAATGATCCGTTTTCTTCACAGAGCATACCAAAATGATCAGAAGACAATTCCAGATGATACAGAGGCCGAACAACGGCCATTTACTGGTGATTAGACACGCAGCATAGCAGATCAGTAGCCCAGATTTTGTCAGAGAGTATCAGTGCAAGAAAGGACGCCAGAGAGGATCAGTCATGATTTTTAGGGGCTCGAGGCACCTGAACATTGATAAAGCCCCCAGAAAAATCAAATCGATAAGCATCATCCCATCCTTGCCTTCAAATCACCGTCAAGACATTTAAAGCACCAGGACAGCAAGGAAGCAGAGACCCATACCCATTTATTGCAAAAAGCACTGCAGCAAGCCACCGAGGACAACATCATTCATTCAGTTTTGACACATCGGCCCTGAGCACGGCCCAAGACATTCTTTGCATTTATTTCTAGATAGGATTAGGTCAAGTAGTCATTTTTTGTGACCTAATTAGGTCAAGATGTAATAAAGGAAACTTTGTAGAGAGTTTTGCCCTATATATACCACCCTCTGTATAGTTCTAAGGGTTGGTCAATTGATAATTTTTGTTAGAGACTCGTTGTGTATACCTGAACTTTTCTGTAATCAAAGATTGCTTAAAGCTTGGAGAGCGAACTGTTTGTTGTTGATGAATGTGTTGAAGAGTTGGAGATGGAATTCCTGCGCTGCAGCCTGAAGCAATAAGTGCCTCTTATCTCTGTTTATGTGTTTGCCATTATCTAAATAGCAGGAAGAAAGAATAGCCTATAATTAGTTTAAATACACTCTATGCTCAATTCTTGCTATTTCTTGATGTTTTCTTCTGAATGAATTGGTTATGAACATTGAATTCCTTCTGGCTCATGTTTACCCCAGTTCACCTGTGCTGGCCAATTATCTAGGAATTCTTAACTGCTCCTAGGTAGCGCCTTGTTATTTCCTCTGCTAATCTGTTGGAGAGATTCTTAACTGCCTCTCTTTCTTTAGCATTCTTGCCATCCCTTGAACCTAAAAGTTGCTTCTGTTTCAGTTATCTTGCTCCATTTTCCCCTCACGGTTATTAAGGAAAAACACCAGCAGTTCCCCTCCTTGACTCCACGCCCAATGGTTTGAAACATTCAGACTATACTCAGCCTCTCTACCTGAAAGGGTCAGTTTTCCCACCAAAACTCAATCAAAACCCCTGTGCACCATATCTAGCCTAAAATCATCCCTTTCAACAAAGCTAAATCTTAAAGAGAGAGCCCTCTCTAACTGCAGGCAGGCTAGGGCCTGCAGTCCAAAGTTGGTTTGTGGTTACCTCGGCCGTATCCCTTTAGGAGTCAAAAGGGACAACCTGAGTGATAACATAATGGTGACTCCGCTGGGGAGTGAATCATGTGTTTATTAGTGCAAATCCTCAATTTTGACCAGTTTTCCTCGTTTTCTGGAGAAAGTCTTCCTTTTCTTCAGGGTTTTTCATGCTCAGCTCTGATCTGTGACGGTGGACAGAGATCAGGCACTTTA
Organism: Pinus tabuliformis; assembly: GCA_031772625.1. NCBI lineage: Eukaryota > Viridiplantae > Streptophyta > Pinopsida > Pinales > Pinaceae > Pinus > Pinus tabuliformis. Next base: position 345,590,416 of record CM062812.1, read on the forward strand.
AGGTTACATCATCCACCTGGCGGCTCCACATCATCCTCATAATAAAGACTCCGCTAGAGAAATGAACCCGAAGGAATTATATAAGCAGATCAGGTTCTTGATCTGGATGATCATCCAAGAGACCATGTTCTTTCTCTTGCACCAAATTTTTCTGTGCATATTGTACTTTAAAAGCGATTTTATGTCAGATTTTTCTGTTTTTCCCTTGGAAAAGATTGTTGAAAAGCCCCCTTGCACATCAGAGCAGCAGCTTCCAAATGCTGTTGAAGATCATCATACAGTCAGGGAGGAAGCAAAAATAGAGTCCAGTATTCTAGTTCCTGTACATACTCCCGTGCCTCGTAAAGTTCCTGAAAGATATACGCCGCTCATTTTGCCTCCTGTGCTTGGTCCCCTGCCAGCAAATCATCCTGAATATCTCCCTAAATTTGATGGAGAGAATGGCACTACTGCCCAGAAACATATCCAGGCTTTTGAAGATTATCTTAATACATTTGAAGTGGAAGTTGAAGATGTCAGTCTTAGACTATTTGCCCTTTCTTTGCAAAGCGAAGCTAGGACTTGGTTTAAAGCGTTGCCTGAGGCGAGCATCTCTAAGTTTCAGCAGTGTGCCAAGCTTTTCCTTGATAGATGGATGATCAGAGGTAATCTCCTCTTGATGATCGAAGAATACAACCATTTAGAAAGGCATCCGGATGAATCTGTTCAGCAGTTTTCAGACAGATTCAATCAAGTTTATCAAGCCATGCCTCTAAATATAAGACCTCCCCTTGATTTAGCTCTATTGCAATATCCTAGAGCATTTGATGCAGAAATGGAATTCTGTCTGAGAGAAAGATGCCCGTCCACCTTGAAACAGATGCAGGACATAGCTGTGGACGTGGAAGCAAATCTAAAAAGGAGGGAGGAACAGCACAAAGCAGAGCAAGAAGAAAGATTTTATAGCGTGTTACAAAAGACAGAGGAAATGATGCAGCTGATCACGATGAAAGTAGAAAGTTCAGAGCACCAGAATAGATCTGTTTCACAACAGGAAAGTAGTGACATTCATGAACAAACCTGCCACAAAACAGATGACATATTCATCCAGCCATATGTGATGGAGCAGTCTCCTGATATACTGTGTGAATATAATAGCTTCTCTTCTTTCAACTGTCTGCCCGAGTACGACCTGTATGATGAGGATTATGAGCCTAACAACCAAATCAGCCTTGCAGAGGAATCCGATCCTATTTTGGCAGAAAGTAGTATTCAGGTTCAGCAACCTGAACCCAATGATCAGCGTGCCCATCTTAGCTATGAAGAAATTCGAGGAAAACGCAGTGTGCCGATTTCAGTGAAGGAACTTTACCGTTTTGTTTTGAATCTTTCCAATTTATCAAGGATAACTATTATGCCATATATGATCAAGTGTCACCATGTGTTGCTATTGACCGTCTGGAGGTTAATCAAGATACTGTTCCAAAGGTATCTCCTCTAGTTTTGCAGCCCCAAAGAGCCATTGAATATCAGATTGAGGAGGACCCAGAAGCAGAAGCATATGACCAGATGATCCAAGTGGATCCCCTGCCTCTTTGTTTTCAGCCATCTGAATTATTCAAAGAAGAAGAAGACCAGCAGCCCGCACAGATCAGTCAGGCCCTATTTGAGCCAGATTGTAATAAATTACAAACACCTCTGCAAGTACTGAATGACCTATCCGCTAGCAGGCAGAATGATGAAAGAAATCAGTGCACGTCACCATCAACAGGCTGCAAGGCTCAGTATCGAGTTGACAATGATCTCCCGACTCCAAGGCATGGTAGTGATCCTGAACCTTTGTACAGTTCTTTAATTCAGCCAAAAAATTGTATATATATGTTGCAGGACAGTTTTGTACAGTATTTAAACACCGCAAAGGAGGTCAGTAGCTTCCTGATCTTCTCAAAGATTGATAAAGCCATAACAAATTGTAAAATCTCAGTTGGTGTCACTAGCAAGCACAAGCAGCAAAGCCCACTCATGTTATTATTACTTAAGTGGCTGCATTGGTTATTTCACTTCACCTAACAGCAAAGTAAGTGCTGGTTAGGGTAAGAAGGTAGGTAGGATCAATAAGGCAACCAGTCAAGAGAAATTTGCAGAACACAGTAACAATTGAATACAAGGCAGTCTGACCTGCTGTTCTTGACTTTTCACAAGGAAAAGCCATCCCCAAGTGGAGCCACTATTAGCCTCCTGCTGCAGCAGGTTAATCATCTTTCATGATCGACAGTTTTACATGCCAAATATGTCATGCTATGCATGCTGCAATGCTCCATATTTGCTACAGATGGCCAAAAAGTATCCATAAGAGTAGGCTGGTCTAAGGGCCACTGCTGTGTTCCAATTTTGATAAAGCAATCCATTTTTGGTTTGAGGCAGTTTTTTCAGTTGGAGGTACTCAGGCTGGAGTTCACTAACATCTCTCTTTTTCTGATCACCCTTATTATATAACTCCCTATTAGTTTTTCCCTTCCCCTATTAAAATCATGTATATAAATCCCCCTATGTAAATATCCCATCCCTGGCAATATAGCCATACTTTCTACCAAGTCCGGGAAATCTCAGTCCATCTGGGACTGTTTTTAGCCCATTCGCGTCATTGAGGAATTGGTTTGACATCTGGTCAGCTAGTAACCTCTCCCTTAACCCTAAAAACCCCCAAAAAACCCATGTTTCCACGTTTCCCCTTGTAAAATTTCACCCCACCGTTGTAAAAATCCCTTAAACCCGTTTCCCTAAGTCCTTACCCATCCGCCGCGCATATTAATTCCGGAATATTCCTGCGAATATTCCCACCCGTTAACCCCCTATCCCGTCGCCTCCGCCGCCAGCCGTCCGATCCACAGCCCCGCAGATCTACGGCTGGCGAGTGTTTAGTCAATTTAGTGTTGTCTAAATTGCTAGATCATAAATTGTCAACCAGGGGCTCGTAAGCTGATGAAGTGAAGGTGTACTATATGTACTTAAGCAACCTCTTAGATCTTTTTGTCGTTTGGGGGTGTTGTTTGTGGTCAATTTAACTTCCTAAGATGGAGTGATGATTTTATAAATAGATGAGTGATAGTGTGTGTAAGGTGATTTCTAAATGAGTGAGTGTGTGCAACTGGTGTTTTCTAACTACCTTCTAAACTTTGCAAAGAAAGAGATTGAAAGAAATAAACTTGAAATGAAACTGAAAGCAAAGAACCACTTTCTAATGGCACTAGTCACTACTCATGCTGCTGCAAATAAAAAGTTAAGAAAAACCACTTTAAAGACCAATGATAATGTTCATCTCTTCCTAACACTCTGCTTCCAACATATAGTACTATGTAAAACACGATTAAGAAGTAGTTAGAGATAAGTCTAAAAAGTGATAAAGCTCTAAATGACAAATTATAACACCACTGTGCCTTTCTCCAGCATTCTGCTTCCAACATACATTGTTATGTGTAACAAGTGAAGAAAGAGTTAGTGATATAAGTCAAAAAATACTCAAAGCAAGCTGTAATTCATTAGTATTCTGATCTCTTAAAGATAAACAGCTTATGATAAGGAGACCATCAATATGTTAGCATACAGTTTGAGAAACTAAACTAGAAATTAAGCTAGAAAAACAGAGTAAAGGCAGCAACTATGAATATGACAACTGAAAATACCATCAGAGATAAAGCAAATACACAAAGACACACAATCCCGGGCTAACACGTGCAGAAAACAATCCTGATCAGTCAAAGTAAATGCTGGAAATGAAATGACAGCGAAAATAAATCAAAACTGTACATGTTTTAAAGAAAAGGAAAATTGCTGAATTTGAAAGAAGGAAATGGCAAGAACATGAAGATAAAGTTACTGTACAAAGGCTGTTATGAATGGGGGCCCTCCATCCACAAAACCCAAGGAAAGATCAGCTACTTGAAAGAGTCAAAACAGCATAGTCTTCTATTAACTCATATGCAGAAATTACAGTAAAAAGTGCTGAAACAACACCTTCAAAACAGAGTTTCTAAATGTACTAAAATTGTAGCAATTACATAAACACAACAACTAAAAACTAATCCTTAAGCGTACGCAGACGCTGGATTTATAGGCGTATGAACAACTGCCTACTGCGTAAAACATGAAACGAGAAATTAACTAACAGTCATGCTGATTAAATGGTTCAACAACACGTAAACAGGTCTGTGTATGATCTGGAGGGTACGGTCGTCATGGAGGTTGAATCCAAGGTTGGATCCTGTCTCCCATAACTTGCGTAGCGTGGAGGAATCGCCATCTGGAGTGACGTGACCTTTCAGCTTACGCAGCACCGTTTGAGCTGGCTCTGTTGACCGATGTTTGATCCACGTTGACCGGAGGTGTGCGTGGCGTTGCTGACTGAACCAATAGCATAGGAACCTTTAACACCTTCATTCCCACGTGCCCATGTGATTTGTTTTGCAAAATGACACGTGGAACATAGAGATCAATGAAAAGGCTGCGGAATGACGAGATAGCTGCAGAATTGCTGAATGGCTACGGAATTGCCAGATAGCTGCGGAATCTCTGTGCATATGTCAAAAATCTAGACAAACAACCAAACATTAGCAAAGTTAACCAATCATGCTTAAAGACATCAAATGTAATGATCTGGGTAGGTTTATTAGGGCAAAAGAGAGGGATAAGTGAGGAAAAGCTGTAGGTAATGATGGATAATTAGCTGCAAGTTAGAGGCTCTACATACCCCCACTACGAGGGTGTTGCATGTCCTCATGCAACGAAAACATTGTTTAATCTACCTACTGAGATGCCTCTGCTAAGACAACTAGTCTTCTCCTCTTCCTCTGTGTAGCCACATTGACTCTTGGTTTCCTCACCAAGCATCTGAATTTTAGATTGACCAAAGCTCTGCTTAGCTTCCTGCATTTCTTCTTTAGCTTTCTGTTTTTCCTTTGCCAAAGGCCTAGATGAAGCATGGTATTATCGTGGATCATCTTGTCCACCTTAGCTTGCCCCTTCAATTTTTCATTCTCTTGTATGACGTGGCGATTTAAAACTTCAAGCTCAAAATTTTCCTGTTTGAGTGAGTGAATTTGCTGCTCAAGAGGTAGAACAGTGCTTGGACCCGCAGCAGCTTGTTCTAACGTCTCCAGGTAATTATAAACCTTTTGCTGATCTGGGTCAATCTCTGGTGACCTCTTTGGACTAGGCTCATGCTCAAATTCAGGTTCATGCTCAAAAGGACTTTCCTCACGTGGAGGACTAGTCTCATCATGTTCAATATGTGGAGGACTTTTCTCAAAGTCAAGTCTTGTAGCAACCTTTTCAAGTGTGCTCAAGTCAATAATGAGTGACTTTTTATCCTTTGTGGCCCCCATTTTGCCTTGTAGCCTGCTGCTCCTTCTCACGGTGGTGATGCTCTGTTTTTCCTTTTGTTGCTTTTGCTTTTGTTTTTGCATCTTTTTGGAAAGGGCAGCCTCATGAAGTTGGGCCAATCTATGTGCTAATGGCTGAGTGTCCTCTTCACTGGAATTTTCAGGAGTAAGGTAGGTTTCTTGGGTTATAGCTTTTCCTTTATGTTTCTTTTGTCTCTTCCTACTCTCCTTTTTCTTTTGAGCAGCCTCTTGGACAATTTCTTGCAGGGTTTCTGTAATGATTTCTTGGGCTGTTTGGTCAATGTCTACAGTAGGCTCAGGGTCATTTTCTTTTTCAGAATGATGTGCAGCAATTTCTTCTTCAACAAAGTCTTGGACAGTTTCTTCTTGGACAACAGTTTCTGGGATGATTTCCTATGTTCTTTTCCTTCTACTCTTTTTAGGCACTTGAGGTGAACTACCAGAGGCTTCCCCTATCTCTTGGAAATGATTCCTTACAAGAAACCTTTCCCATGTGTCTCTTTTTGCTTTCAATTGTTCTTCAACCAGTATCTTGACAAGCCCATGATGGTACAAATGTGGCTCAATGTTTCTTGGGTTTCTTTGGACTATTGAGCACATTTTTCTAAGGCTTGAGAGTAAAAAGTATGGAAGGTTAATGTCATGCTCTCCTAAGAAATGCATCATAACTTTGGCATGATAGACATACAAAACTCCAAATCTTCCTTCACATGTAAAGAATTTCTGTATTAACAGAAGCAAAGTTGTCCATTCTTCTTTGACAAGACTAACAGGGATTCCCTTTGTAAAAATGCTAGTGTCCATACCTGGATTTTTCAGAATTTGCTTCCATTGCTGGTCTTGTACTGATCGGTTTTTGAACCATCTCTCCCCAGTTTGTGGTAGTGAAGTGGCCTGTGCCAAACTGCTTTCGGTGACTGTAAATTTCAGATCTCCTATCTCCACTTGGTTGTCTTTGTCTCTAAAAGAACGTGCAAAAGCCTTCGTGACCTCTCTATGATAACCCTTGAATTTTTGGATGCACTGGAGCCAATTTTCCTTCTGCAAAGCGTCTTTGACTTGGGGATATCCTTCCAGAAATTTAGAGCCCTCTGGCTCTACCCTCAAAAGTTTACCCATCAGCTCTCTCACAGCTCTGTTTTAATTCTTTGGAAAAAGGGTTATACGGCTTCAGTAGTGGCTTCAACACAATAGATTTACGGCTTCAATACAACAGCTGTAATGCACTCACAACAGTGGTCAAAGTTTAGCAGAGGGGAAAACAGAGTATGGTTACGGTGGCAGAGTAGTGAATAAGGCAGAGCAGTGGAAAACAAGGAAAATGTGGAAGTGAATCAACAGCGTGAATGAGATTATGCGTAGGAGGGTTATGAATAATGGGAAGAAACGGTTAAGTCCCTTAGACATCGGTCATGAGTGTACATTTGGCTACGGAATCATAACGCAGAGAGCTGTAGTACAATTGTCTACGTCACTCAGGTACAGGAATTTAAATGGAAGAGCAGCCGTGCTTGAGTTTTAAAAATCGTGATGAATAGGGACTATCAAGGTTGAGGGATACGTGGATTTCCGGTCGAGTAATGGAAAGGACTGGTAATCATTACATTAAATGGCTGAAAACACAATCCGTAAACCATGCAAAATGTTATAACCGTAAGTTTAGAAATTAGCTCATACCTCATGTATCCGCGCTTTGATTCCTTTTGCTCATCTGTGCTAACCTTTCATTGCTTATTGCTGCTACATGACCTTTTTTCAATTTTTGCTGATGACTTTTGGACTGCAGATTCCTTCCTAAACAGACTATGTTTTTTTTATACAGGTGCAGAAAGTGTATCGGCTGCGGAATTGGGATGTTGGCTGCGGAATTGCTCCTCAGCTGCGGAAACTGCAGTGATACCCTTCTATCTGCACAAAACAACTTTAGCTGTGTGAAATAAATCTGACAATGAATTTATTGGTGAGATGGAATGTAATGGATGGATGGATGGAAAGAAATGAGGTGGAGTGAGAATGATTGGATGAATGAGATGGTGAATGAAATGGATGAAATAATGAAATGAGATGGAACAAGGAAAAGAGGGATTTTTTTTTTTTTTTTTTTTTGGAAAATGTGAGGTGTCAGGTGACCCTGATTTTCACCTCAGATTTTCTGCATAGGACTGCCAATCAGAGACTGGTTTTCAGGCCTATACTTTTATTCTTTTTTTTTTCTCTTTTTTTTTTTTTTCAAAAACCAAAGATTAGGCTGATGGAGGAGAAGAATCCTTCTCCACCAACCTGATTGCAGAATCTTCTTTAAACAACTTGACAAATTCCTCTTTTGAGAGTGGCTTCTGGTAAATCTTCAAGCGATGGCCATTCACAATAAGAGGAGTATGAAATTCATCAATAGTTTTCACTCGAACTGCTCCATTATTAAAGACTTCATCAACCTCATATGGCCCAAGCCAATGAGTTTGAAATTTTCCTTTGAAGTCCTTAAACTTTGAATCAAACAATAGAGCCCAATCTCCTTTCTGAAACTTTCTTTCTTTGATGTGACGATCATGCCATTTAGTTCTTTGGTGCTGAACTAGATCGGTCCTTAGAATTGCATCTTGTCTTATTTCATCTAGCTCATTTAGCTGGTCCATTCTGTGTTTTTGGGCTTCCGAGAGGCTCATCCCCAATTGGACTGCCATCTTGAAGGTCTTGATTTGGAACTCAATGGGGAGCAGGACTTCCTTCCCATAAACAAGTTCATAGGGAGAATGTCCTGTTGTGTTCCTCCATGTAGTTCTATAGGCCCATAAGGCTTCAGGAAGCCTTTCCGCCCAATCTCTTCTATGAAGATGAACAGTCTTGGTGATAATGCCTTCAAGAACTTTATTGGTAGATTCCACTTGGCCATTTGATTGCGGATGGTATGGAGTAGATGTTCTGTGCTTGATCTTATATTCCTCCATCAGCTTCTCCATCAATTTAGATGTGAATTGGCTTCCTTGATCTGTCACAATTTCCCTTGGGACACCAAAACGAGTGAAAATATCCTCAAAAAGAAATTGAACAACTGAATTTTCAGTGGTAGAAGTTAAAGCTTTGGCTTCTACCCACTTAGTAACATAATCAGTACAAACCAGTATATACTTCTTTTGCTTTGATGGTGGATTAATTGGTCCAACGAAATCTAGAGCCCACTTCTCAAAGGGTTCAATGCATACCTGAGGCTGTAGTGGCATTTCAATTGAAGGAGTTGGTCTCCCAACTCTTTGGCAGCTGTCACACCTTCTAACATACTGCTTTGCATCTTTAAAGAGAGAAGGCCAATAATATCCTAGAGAAAGGATTTTATAGGCTGTCCTCTTGTCAGCAAAGTGCCCGCCGCATGGTTCATCATGACATGCCTTAAGGATGTTAGGCATTTCATCTTCCCGAACACACCTTCTGATTATACAAACTGGCCCTGTTTTGAACAATTCATTAGAAATCCAAGAATATTGTGAACTCTCCTGAATGATTTTCCTTTTCTCATTAGGAAATAAGTGTAGAGGTAGCTTCCCTCTAACTAGATAATTAGCCATATCTGCATACCAAGGAGTCTTGGTAGTTACTGCAAACAAGTATTCATCTGGAAACTTATCTTCTACTGGAGAATCTTCATTAGTGTTTTGGATTCTAGACAAGAAATCAGCTACTGTGTTTTGTTTTCCAGGTCTATCTAACACAGTAATGTTGAATTCTTGTAAAAGTAAAAGCCATCTTGTAACTCTGCCATTAGTAACAGGTTTGTTCATTAAATATCTTATGGCCGAGTGATCAGTATGGACAAAGGTTTCATAGCCGGTTATGTAGTGTCTAAACTTGTTGATCGCATGTACTACAGCTAAGAACTCTTTTTCTGTAACAGTATAATTTAACTCAGTTAGAGTCAAATTTTTACTGGTGTAATAAATGGCATAAGGGATCAAATCCTTTTGTCCCAAAATAGCTCCTAGAGCTGTATCTGAAGCATCAGTAGAAATGTGGAAAGGGAGTTTCCAATTTGGCCCCCTTAAGATGGGTGCTTCAGATATTCTAGTCTTTAAAGCTTCAAAGGCAGACTGACACTCAGGATCCCATTTAAAATCACAGTCTTTGGTAAGCAATTTGAAAAGAGGAGATGCTATCTTAGTGAAGTTTTCAATAAACCTTCTGTAATATCCAGTAAACCCAAGAAAACTTCTAACATCTTTCTAGCAATTTGGAACAGGTAACTTAGAGATGACTTCTACTTTGGATCTATCAACCTTAATCCCATCTCCTGAAATATGATGTCCTAAAACAATCCCTTCAGTAAACATCATAAAACACTTTTCATGACTTAAAGAAAGATTTGTTTCCTTACATCTTATCAGTACTTTTTCCAAATTATCCAAAGCTTCTTCAACTGTATTACCATAAACTGTGAAATCATCCATGTAGACCTCTACACAATCATGAATTAGATCTGAAAAGATTCCTAGTACAGCCCTTTGAAATGTAGCGGGTGCATTGCACAATCCAAAAGGGAGTACTCGGTAGGCAAAAGTTCCCCAAGGACAAGTAAATGTGGTTTTGTCTTGATCTTCAGGTGCTACCTGAATTTGATTATACCCACTAAAACCATCCAAGAATGAGAAATACTTTTTACCTGCTAAAGTGTCTAGTACCTGATCAATAAAAGGTAGAGGGAAATGATCCTTTAAGGTTGCCTTGTTCAATTCTCGATAATCAATGCAAACTCTCCATTTACCATTCTTTTTGGGCACTATAACCAAGGGAGAAACCCATTGGCTATTTGAAATGGGGTAAATGAAGTTTACCTTGAGCAATTTCTGGAGTTCTTCTTTCACAATTTCCCTAAGGTTTGGATTCATCCTTCTTTGTGGTTTCCTAATAGGTCTGCTGTTTTCTTCAATATAGATGTGATGAATACAAGTCTTAGGATAGATTCCTTTCATGTCAGTGTATTCCCATGCAAATGCAGTGGAATGTTTTTGCAAAAGTTTGGTTAATTCTTCTTGTTGTGGTCTTTCCAAGTTTCTGTTAATGTTCAATGTTTTTCCTGGAAGGATTTCAACTGTAGAACTACCAAACTCTTCCATTGAGAAGAGAGACATCTGTCTAGAGGAGAGATATTCAATGTCTGCATCTAACTGAAACTGTGTAGAGTCATATTCTAAAGGTATTTCAAAATTTTCCAATGTATTTAGAATTTGACTGTCTTCACTGATCTCAGAGATGGTTAGAACAGGTTGTATAGTATCCTCATCATCGACCCACTCATCTTCTTCTATTTCTGTTATTGCCTTTGCTGGAGGATACAAGTTGAATTTCTTGGTGGAATTACCATCTGATATATACATGTCTCCAGACCTACAACTGATAAAATCATCAGTTGTTGCTAGCCAAGATCTTCCTAAGATAAGAGGATGTCCTCCTAGATTGTTCTTGGGAGTTAAAATCATAAAATCAACTGGATATTCCCAAGAGTCTAGGGAGACTGGAATGTCTTCCAATACACCATCAGGTTTAATGATTGATCGATCTGCAAGTTGCAGTAAAGTAGGTGTAAAGAGAAGGTTAGGAAGCTTTAACTGATCCATGGTCTGTCTACTCATGATGTTGATAGTGGCTCCTAAGTCAATCAAAGTATTTGGGATTTCAACCCCATTAATATGAGTTTTGACAATAGGGCTACCGGGATCCACATACTTTTGCATGGTAATCTTACCCATCATAATGTCTGCAATTTTTCCAACTAGATGTATCCTTTTGGTATCTCTAGTTCTCTTTCCTGTTTTCTTCAAACTCAACTCCTTTATTGTCTTTGCTAGAATGGGAATTTCCTTAATGGCTTGTAACAAGGGGATCTTGATACAGACATTCTTCAATTCATCTAGAAAACTATAGTCAGGCATCCAAATTTTCTTTTCCACTCCTTTGTCAATTTGTAATCTTTCCGGAAAAGGAGGTGTAGCTAAAGATGTAGGTTGCTCAACTATGGGAGTTGTAGAGGTTGATTCTTTTTCTTTTTCTTTTTGGATATTTTGGTTTTGAAGTGATACTTCAGAACCCTTATTGACTTTGAGAGATTCTTCCTCAGAAATGCTTGGTTGTTGAACACTTGTAGAAGGTTGATCTAAGATTCTACCTGATCTGAGTTGTACTTCATTAAGAGGAACAACCATATAGGTAGGGAATGGTTGACCTTCCATCATGTAAGCATTTTGAGGGTTCCTATTATTTGGATTTGGTAATGGCTGAGAGGGAAGTTGATTTGACTTCTGTTGGGATTGAAGCAAGAGTTGAGAATTTTGATTTTGTGGAGGAGGCTATTGTTGTTGAGGATATGGCAATGATAATTGTTGACCTTGATTTGGAAGTTGTGGAGCTTGCTGATTCTGAAAAGATGGAGGATATTGATAGAATTGAGCAAATCTCCCATAAGGATTTTGCATGCTTTGCATCCATGCTTGAAAAGCATTTTGAGGTTGAGGCCAAGGTTGTTGCCAAGGATTCCAATTTGGTTGGGATTGAAAATTCATAGAGTTGTTAAACCCTTGATTCTGTTGCCCTTGCCAAGGTCTCCTTGCAACAAAACAGAGAGATTCAAGTGTATTTGGATCCTCTTGAAAGACTGCTTTGAGGCCAGGTATTGAAGGACAATCCTTAGTCTCATGAGTTTCTGAGCAAATTACGCATGTTTCTACAACGTGTGCATCCAAGGGACATTCCCTTAAAGCATGTTTCTTTTTACATTTCGGGCAAAAAATGGCCAAAGCCTCAGCTTCTGCATTTTGTCTATTGTGAATCTTCAGGGTATCTAATTGTTCACTAAGACTCCCTAAGATGTCAGTTTTGAATTCATCAAGCATATTGCCGATTTCAGCCCTACTTACTGATCCCGTTGCAGATTTATTTGCTCTAAGGAGAGAAGGATCTCTAGGCCCTTTTTGAGTTTTTGATTTGCCCCTTGAGAGATGGATACATAGTTCTGCTATATCATTGAGTGAAAGTTGAGATATATCCCCTTTCCCCATCATATTCAAGATATCTATCCATTCATCCCTAATGGCTTTTAATAGGAGGGCTTTTAAGGTCTCTTCATCCAAGCTACTCATTTTTGCTCTTTTCAAGTTATATTGAAATCTTTCAAGTAAATCTTCTAAGCTCTCATCTTCTCTTTGTATCATTTTAAATACGTCGTCCTTATGATTAGTAGGCATACAATAGTCCAAATACCTATCCAAAAATGTTTGTTTCATCTCATCCCAAGACCTAATGGATTGAGTGAGTAACCCCATGAACCATTTCAAAGCTTGATCTTTCAGTGTTGAAGGGAACAATTTGAGTTTCTGAGAGTCATCCAGATAGTTATAAGTTCGACACACAACTTCAAACTCAAATAAAAATGTTTCAGGGTCCTCAGTTCTTAACCCATGGAAATTTGGGAGGACAGATGGCGATATGTTTTTCATAGTGGCTCGGGAATCCTCATTAACAATGGGAAACCCAAATGAGTTATCCCCATCTCTATTTCCTCCTCCAAGGGGACCTCTACCTCCTCCATTATTGTTATTGTTATTTCCTCCTCCTCCTCTACCTCTACCTCTACCTCCTCCTTCTTCCTCTGCCATGATGGTTCTCCTAGGGATTTCGAAATCTTCTAGTTCCTCTACAAAGGGTGAATGAGAAGAGATTTCTCCTTCTTCTTCAGGTGATTCTACTTCCTCAATTACAATTGGTCTTTCTGTAGGGGAAAGAGAGGAGTCTCTTCCTGGTTCAAATTCAATAGAAGGTGTGGGAGAGTCAATTCTTGGCTCTTGAATTCCAGGAATTCTAGGACTAGGAGTGTCGGTTGGAGATAAGGGAGGTGTCTCTTGTCTATCCCTTGAAGCAGATGGACTTGTAAAAATTGAACTTCGAGCTCTAGCTAAAAACCTTCCCCTAGAATCTCTAGCTCTATGCATGTCATTTTTTTTATTATTTTTCTTCAAGTCAAGTTAATAGTTCTTTTTCTGATCTTCCAGGTCACTCTAGGTGCAAGAAGAGAGCATACTCAAGAAGCTACTAAATCAATAACTTTCTCGTTTCTGATCCTCCAGATCACTTTGAAGTGCAAGAGGAAAGCATACTTTGATAGGTTATCAACTTCTTTTCTTGAAATTTTATGTTTTTTTTTTTTCTAAGAATATGGCTACTTAATTTCACTTCCCTGGCAACAACGCCAAAATGTTTAGTCAATTTAGTGTTGTCTAAATTGCTATCATTAATTGTCAACCAGGGGCTCGTAAGCTGATGAAGTGAAGGTGTACTATATGTACTTAAGCAACCTCTTAGATCTTTTTGTCGTTTGGGGGTGTTGTTTGTGGTCAATTTAACTTCCTAAGATGGAGTGATGATTTTATAAACAGATGAGTGATAGTGTGTGTAAGGTGATTTCTAAATGAGTGAGTGTGTGCAACTGGTGTTTTCTAACTACCTTCTAAACTTTGCAAAGAAAGAGATTGAAAGAAATAAACTTGAAATGAAACTGAAAGCAAAGAACCACTTTCTAATGGCACTAGTCACTACTCATGCTGCTGCAAATAAAACGGTAAGAAAAACCACTTTAAAGACCAATGATAATGTTCATCTCTTCCTAACACTCTGCTTCCAACATATAGTACTATGTAAAACACGATTAAGAAGTAGTTAGAGATAAGTCTAAAAAGTGATAAAGCTCTAAATGACAAATTATAACACCACTGTGCCTTTCTCCAGCATTCTGCTTCCAACATACATTGTTATGTGTAACAAGTGAAGAAAGAGTTAGTGATATAAGTCAAAAACTACTCAAAGCAAGCTGTAATTCATTAGTATTCTGATCTCTTAAAGATAAACAGCTTATGATAAGGAGACCATCAATATGTTAGCATACAGTTTGAGAAACTAAACTAGAAATTAAGCTAGAAAAACAGAGTAAAGGCAGCAACTATGAATATGACAACTGAAAATACCATCAGAGATAAAGCAAATACACAAAGACACACAATCCCGGGCTAACACCTACAGAAAACAATCCTGATCAGTCAAAGTAAATGCTGGAAATGAAATGACAGCGAAAATAAATCAAAACTGTACATGTTTTAAAGAAAAGGAAAATTGCTGAATTCGAAAGAAGGAAATGGCAAGAACATGAAGATAAAGTTACTGTACAAAGGCTGTTATGAATGGGGGCCCTCCATCCACAAAACCCAAGGAAAGATCAGCTACTTGAAAGAGTCAAAACAGCACAGTCTTCTATTAACTCATATGCAGAAATTACAGTAAAAAGTGTTGAAACAGCACCTTCAAAACAGAGTTTCTGAATGTACTAAAATTGTAGCAATTACATAAACACAGCAACTAAAGACTAATCCTTAAGCGTATGCAGACGCTGAATTTATAGGCGTATGAACAACTGCCTACTGCGTAAAACATGAAACGAGAAATTAACTAACAGTCATGCTGATTAAATGGTTCAGCAACACGTAAACAGGTCCGTGTATGATCTGGAGGGTATGGTCGTCATGGAGGTTGAATCCAAGGTTGGATCCTGTCTCCCATAACCTGCGTAGCGTGGAGGAATCGCCATCTGGAGTGACGTGACCTTTCAGCTTACGCAGCACCGTTTGAGCTGGCTCTGTTGACCGAAGTTTGATCCACGTTGACCGGAGGTGTGCGTGGCGTTGCTGACTGAACCAATAGCATAGGAACCTTTAACACCTTCATTCCCACGTGCCCATGTGATTCATTTTGCAAAATGACACGTGGAACATAGAGATCAATGAAAAGGCTGCGGAATGACCAGATAGCTGCGGAATTGCTGAATGGCTGCGGAATTGCCAGACAGCTGCGGAATCTCTGTGCATATGTCAAAAATCTAGACAAACAACCAAACATTAGCAAAGTTAACCAATCATGCTTAAAGAAATCAAATGTAATGATCTGGGTAGGTTTATTAGGGCAAAAGAGAGGGATAAGTGAGGAAAAGCTGTAGGTAATGATGGATAATTAGCTGCAGAGTTAGAGGCTCTACAGCGGGCATCCTTATCCCCGACGCGCCTGGCCTTTAACGTCCGAGAGTTCGGCAGTTTTGCCGCCGTACTCCCGCCACGCGTCAAGCGTCCGGCCGTGGCGGAGCCCCTCCCTCCAAAACTGCCATCCCACATAAGCGGTGCGCCACATACCGCTTACCGCCCGGTGACGTCACCAGCCCACGTCACCCCCTGCACAGTTAACAGCCCACATCACCCCCCTGTACAGTCACCCGCCTGCGTGGCCTCCTGCCACGTCACTGCCACGTGTCCCGCCACCGTACCTGCCACGTCATCGATCGTACGTGATGACATCATGCTGACGTCATCTCGCCACGTTGCCATGCTGACGTCACCCGCCGTACAATGCTGACGTCATCAGCCCTTTTGGACGCAGAGGCGCGAAAATCGCACTTCGGAGCCCCAGAATCGAATTCTGAGGCAGTTTTTGATGAGCGATTTGCGCCTCGCAGGATTTTTTGGGCCGAAATGGAGAATCTTCAGGGAATCTTTAAGGAATCTTCACTCCATGCAGCCCCAGGAAGCCCGAAAAGGCGCAGAAATGATCCATTTTCTTCACAGAGCATACCAAAATGATCAAAAGACAATTCCAGATGATACAGAGGCCGAACAACGGCTATTTACTGGTGATTAGACACGCAGCACAACAGATCAATAGCCCAGATTTTGTCAGAGAGTATCAGTGCAAGAAAGGACGCCAGAGAGGATCAGTCATGATTTTTAGGGGCTCGAGGCACCTGAACATTGATAAAGCCCCCAGAAAAATCAAATCGATAAGCATCAGCCCATCCTTGCCTTCAAATCATCGTCAAGACATTTAAAGCACCAATACAGAAAGGAAGCAGAGACCCATACCCATTTATTGCAGAAAGCACTGCAGCAAGCCACCGAGGACAACATCATTCATTCAGTTTTGACACATCGGCCCTGAGCACGGCCCGAGACATTCTTTGCATTTATTTCTAGATAGGATTAGGTCAAGTAGTCATTTTTTATGACCTAATTAGGTCAAGATGTAATAAAGGAAACTCTGTAGAGAGTTTTGCCCTATAAATACCACCCTCTGTATAGTTCTAAGGGTTGGTCAATTGATAATTTTCGTTAGAGACTTGCTGTGTATACCTGAACTTTTCTGTAATCAAAGATTGCTTAAAGCTTGGAGAGTGAACTGTCTGTTGTTGATGAATGTGTTGAAGATTTGGAGATGGAATTCCTACACTGCGGCCTGAAGCAATAAGTGCCTCTTATCTCTGTTTATGTGTTTGCCATTATCTAAATAGCAGGAAGAAAGAATAGCCTAGAATTAGTTTAAATACTCTCTATGCTCAATTCCTGCTGTTTCTTGATGTTTTCTTCTGAATGAATTGGTTATGAACATTGAATTCCTTCTGGCTCATGTTTACCCCAGTTCACCTGTGCTGCCCAATTATCTAGGAATTCTTAACTGCTCCTAGGTAGCGCCTTGTTATTTCCTCTGCTAATCTGTTGGAGAGATTCTTAACTGCCTCTCTTTCTTTAGCATTCTTGCCATCCCTTGAACCTGAAAGTTGCTTCTGTTTCAGTTATCTTTCTCCATTTTCCCCTCACGGTTATTAAGGAAAAACACCAGCAGTTCCCCTCCTCGACTCCACGCCCAATGGTTTGAAACATTCAGACTATACTCAGCCTCTCTACCTGAAAGGGTCAGTTTTCCCACCAAATCTCAATCAAAACCCCTGTGCACCATATCTAGCCTAAAATCATCCCTTTCAACAAAGCTAAATCTTAAAGAGAGAGCCCTCTCCGACTGCAGGCAGGCTAGGGCCTGCAGTCCAAAGTTGGTTTGTGGTTACCTCGGCCGTATCCCTTTAGGAGTCAAAAGGGACAACTTGAGTGATAACAAGTGGGATGGAAGAAATATCTTCAAAGACAACAAGAAATGAGGATGGAAAACCGATCTTCAGAGAACTATCTGCATAGGGGAGATGCTGGTGGAATCTGGAAGATACTCTAAGCTCACCAAATGCTATAATCCCCTTCCCAATAATGAATCATGAAGCTCATCTCATGGAACATCAGTGGGCTCAACAGCCCGGGGAAGGGACGATTAATAAAGAACATGCTACAACAGGAAAAGCCTCAAATTCTCTTCTTGCAGGAGACCAAGTGTAATTCCACAATGTTGGATCAAATCCTTGCCAAAGCGTGGCCAAGAAGCAAAGAAGTGGCGGTGGAAGCCATGGGAGCCTCAGGAGGGCTAGTCATTGTTTGGAATGATAGAGCTATAACACTTACCAACATACATGCCAGTAAGCACTTTATTCAGGCCAAGTTTCATTTAACAGGGACAAATGTTCATGGACACTTAACTAATGTCTACTTCCCCCAGGAGGCAACAAACAAAGTAGACACACTGAACACCCTAACTCAGATCAACTCAGAAAGATCCCACCCACTTTGGATCACAGGAGGGGACTTCAACATGATTACAATATTGGAGGAAAAAATAGGAGGACGGATCAAGCTGGACTGTGAAAGCACGCACTTCAAAAACTACATTCATAACAACAGGCTTATAGATATGGAATTCAACAATGGCATTTATACTTGGAACAACAAGCGTGTAGATGCCCACCAAATTGCATCTCGGTTAGACAGATTCCTGATCTCTAATAATGTAATACGTCTTGGCAGGGATCTCTTGGCCTCTATATTGCCACTCTCTGGCTCGGACCATTTGCCTATTAGGCTTCACTGGCAAAGACTGGGAGACAATTTTCGCAAGCCCTTTCGCTTTGAAGCCTTTTGGCTGAATCACCTCGATTTTCATAACTTGATAACAGAGACATGGGGAAATTTCACACCACCAGAAGGCGCAAAAATGTACAAGCTCCAATGTCGACCTTTTGATCGCACACAAGATTTTGAACCAAAGCTCCCTTGCCCCTCCAACCTCGCTTCCTGTGGCCCTCCACAGGCCTCCCGCCTGGCAGTCCCTACTGCTGGGCCTCCAGTCTTCCTCCTCGCCACCCACGTAGTTGGGCTCTACCCTCCTCCTCCGGCCAGTGCTGCGACTGGCTCCCTTCTGGCCTTTCCATGGCTGGGATCGACCCCTCCTAGATGCAAGACAATGAAGACCAGGCTGAGATCTTTTCCTCTCTCATTTCTAAAATGCTACCATCCGAAACAAACCCACAGCTTCAAAGTTCGTCAAGAGACTGGCTGACATCCTAGAAATCTCCCTTCCGCCTAGTCTCCCAAGGAAGGCAGCGATCTCTCTAGTAGAGAGAGGTCTGGTTGGAAAATTTACTAGCCTGTGGCCCTCTCCCAGAGTTGTACAAAAATGGGTGGAGTGCAACTGGAACACAAACATCTAAGGAAAAATCGCAATAAGATTCTGTGGAAGGGGTTACTACACATTCCTCTTTGAAACCAAAGAAGACTAGAATCTCATCTTCAGAAATGGTCCCTACTTCATGGATTCGAGAGGTCTCTATCTGAACAGATGGTCCCTTGACTTTGACCCAGAAATGGATATACCTAATGCAGTCCCAGTTTGGGTTCGCTTGCCCCATCTCCCTCTTCATTACTAGGGAGATGAATCGGTCAAAGCCATTGGGAACGTTGTCGGAAAATACATCGATAGATGCGAACCAAAGGACAACATGCACGCATGTGCAAGTATCTATGTTGAAGTCGACTTAGGAAAGGGCCTTCTGAAAGCAATCAAGATCAAAGTGGACCAATGGACCCATATTCAGCAGTTGTACTACGAACAAATCCCGTTCAAATGTAAGGTATGCCATGAATACGGTCATTTTGCTAATAGGTGTAGTCAACTAAAAGAAAATGAAATGAATGAAAATGTTGAAGCCAGTGAAGACACATGTGAACAAGTCAGAAAAAAATAAAGCAAACCCCAAACAGTCTGGCTCAAAACCAAAGCCTCCCCCAGAAATCCAAGTTGCATCCTTCTCCCCCCCCCCCATCTTGACTCAACCATTACCATCTACATCAAACCCCTTCGAATCTTTGGAGGAAGAAGACCCCTCATCCCCCCACTCTCCTCTTGATCCCCAGGAGCCCCCTCTCCCTAAAAGCCAATGCCAAGACACTATCGAATCCTCATTGCCTCTTACTATTTCCTCTTAGCCTCTTCTTGATCCTCCCCTCAACAGAATCACTAGAAGCTCATCCAAAGATCACGGGGGTTCTAGTGAACCCTCCAAGAAACCTGGCCCAGGCAGGAAATCTGCTAAGCAGCATAGGGATGAGAACGCGCAAAAGGACATAGCAATGGGAACACAGACACCCATAGAAACTTATATCCTGGGGCAGCATGACAAAAAAGAAATCAACAAGGACCAAGGGGGGCAAGCACCTCCCCGCATACCGCATATCCAATGATGAAAATATTATCTTCGAACATCAGGGGACTTGGGCACCCCTCTAAGGTAGCAGCCCTAAGGGATCTTATCATTTCTGAGAAGCTAGGAATTATTATGTTACAAGAAACAAAAAAAAACCACAAGGAAATGAATAAAGTCATTGAGCAGTAGAGACAGTATAGAGGAAGCATTAGTGAGGCAAGAGAAGCCTCAGGAGGAATAGCAACAATTTGGAATCAAGGTATATGGAATTGTATTTCACAAACAATAAATCAACACTGGATCAAAACAACTATGGAAAATAAAGCAGATCAGCAAGCCATTATCATCTACAACATCTATGTGCCAAATCACTGCAGAGATAAGGATAGTTGTTGGCATGATCTAAAAGACAGTCTCGACAAGTGTCGCCTTTATCCTCCCAAAGTCTATAATCGAAGCTGCACTTGCCGTAAGCTACCAAAAAGGTTGTTGCATTAAGTGAATTATGTGTTATATGTTCTGGATGGTCTATGTTGTATCGATAAGTTTTCAAGTGTGTGATCATAGTGAAGTTTTATCACTATTCACATAAGTTCCACTGGTCCCACACTTAGCTAAATTTTAGAGTTTCCTTAGCAACCTAGCGTCATCCAACTTTCCTGAACTACACACTTCACATATGTAACCCTCAAGCTTTTCTGTTTCTTGTTCAAACCGTGCAAGGTACATAAATCCCAACCTCCCTTACCATTCAAAAATGCGCAGTGGTTTCCTCCAGTGTCCTTCCCTCAGCCGGAACCCACTGTCTCCAAAAATTGTGCAGTTTTGTCCCTTGACTACCCAGTCTGCCTTGCATCCTGAAATTGCATAGATGTGTCCTCCCAGGGCCTCGTCCCAAGTAGTGCCTTACATCCTAAAACTATGTAAATGTGTCCTCCTAAGGCCTCATCCTGCAACAATCACTGCCCGTTGAAAGTACACAATTATGTCTCTCACGGGCCACGAAGAAAGATGACATGATAGATGACTCTCAAGGAGCTGAGGAGAAAAATAAGCAGACCAAGAAACCCAAGGTATGATAGAATATTAGGACCGCATGAAGACTCCATCTGATGCATAACCCTTTGGAGGCTAGGTATGGAAAACAAAGCACGTCTTTTGAAATACACCTCTTAATGTAGCTTAAAAGTTTTCTTATCATTGTCATATCATTCCATCTTCAATGACATTCATGGTTGCAAGAACTGAAAGTCATTCCATGTGTTTGATCTATGTGTCTTGCTCCCTTTCACTTGTTTATTACATAGCTTAGAAGATGAAGAGTATTACCACTTGTTTATTTAAGCTACTGAGGTTGTGACCAACATGATCTTATGACTAACCAGGCACGATGCAAGGCATCCTAAGTGGGATGAAAGATGTTTGATGATATGTATGTAGTCAGTACACTCCTCTGCATTACTCCTTTGCATTAATCATTGCTTTGTATCTTGCATGTACCCTCACCGCTTGTCAGATTTGGCTACCTGTTGCCAATTGTCTCTTAGCTCTTTCTTGACAAAGCAGGTGAAGGAATTTCCTTCAACCTGATTTCTTCAAGGCTCTTCATAGAAATTATAGAGCTAAGAGAATGAGACATGGAATCTCACTATCAAACTCTTCAAAATACTTTGCATGTTCGAATATATCCAAACAATTAAGCTAGCACTCAACAACATTGTCAATCTTGGAAGACTCAAGAAAGATCACATCTCTAGATATTATAAACTTCATATTCACTTCATCATAGAGATGGTATGCTTTGGAGGTATAAGTACCCAAAGAAGATACATTTTTGATTCCTTGCACTGAGTTTTTTTATCTGTTCCTTAGGTACGAAGGCATAATATGAGGAACCAAAAACCCTAAGATGCCTCACCGAAGGAATGTGGCCATACCACATTTCAGAGGGAGTTTTGTTTCTAATAGCAAGAGTTGGACACCTATTATTTATATACACATCACATAGAACCACATTAGCCCAAAACCTTATGAACTTAACATGTGAACTATGCCAAGTTCATAGTGAAAGTAATACATTCCAATGAACTATGTGTTGAAAAATGCAGCAAGAAATTCTCAACTTGATTTTTCCTTGATTAAATTGAAAAAATTCAAATTTCCACATTAACAGACAACTTGGATGATGTTAACTTGCGTGAATTAACTTTGAGAGAGAAGTAGAGTAGGTTTGTGTCTTGTGATTTTGATTAAAACTTCATAAGTAGTTGCAACTCTACACCATAATTTCTACAAGGATGGTGGAGGCAAATTACAGAATATTTGTTAGTAGACAATATCCCTACTTAAAAGTATCTATGACAACTTTTGCGAGAAGAAGACGTTGAGGATAAAATATCGGATTGTGGAAGAATTAGTCACAAAATTCACAAGGGCAGTAATTTTGGTTGCAGGTGTGGAGGTAGATGGATTAAATGTAATTATAGACAAGTCACATCTACTCCTTTGATATTTGTCGATGATGTGTTACTATTTGGTAGATTGACCTCTTTTCATCGGTATCTACACTCCTTATGAATAATAATAAATCTCATATGAATTATTCTTACCGAGATGATGCATTAGTACTGGATATTTATCATAATTTTGGTGTTATCTCCACTACATTGGATGCAAATTTTGAAAATCTTAGATTTATGCTCCAACCTAATTGCTATGGAATTAAGGATTGGAGTTGACTTATAGAGAAAATCCACTGTAAACTTTTATCATGGGCACAGAGGTGGCTCTCCCTAGGAGGCAAGTTGACTCTAGTTTGAGCAGTCCTTCAGAGAATCTCTGTATATTGGCTTCATATTTTCGCTCTGCTTAAGAATATCAGTAAATGTATATTTTTGGCTTCATCTTGGCATGAGACAATGTGTCGTAAAGGACAGAGTGGGCCTGGTTGTTGTTTACTATGTATGGAGGCAATGGATAGCCAGACTCATCTATTCCTTTGATTCTCCTCAGAAAAATCATTTTGGAATGGTGTATTTAATATGTTGCATTTACAAGCAGATTATAACTACTATTTTGTGGTTGATTGTATTCGAGACTAGATTATTGAATAAAACATTTGGACCACTTCCAATATACATTGGGGTTTCGACCCAATGAATGCATTATTGTCTTGAGCTCCTTTGTTGTGATACATCCACCTCCATCCTTGTCAAAAAATCTAAAAGCCTCCCTAAACTTAGACATAACCTCCATCCCATATTCCTTTAGTAGATAAAACCCTTCTCTCATTTTCTGACCATGCCAATCTACCCTCCATCCCATATTCTCTCATGAGCCCTGTGTAAACCACCATTTCATTCAAGGATGGGGAATTTGATGCATACTCTAACCATATTTGTTATGTAATTTCCCCCTTTTCTTGCTTATTCATTCATTGCCAAACACTATACCACTAGTTCTAAGAATCTTGTGGATACTATCACCACAATAAATGTATATTTTATTTTATACGAGACAAGAATTGTATATTTACCTTTGGGACACTCCAAAAATATTTTGATGCACCTTTGTGACCTTTATGACTTTATGACCTTAATTCCCATTCCATGTTCATCCATGTGGATGCACTTTATGATGTTCTACGACAACCTAATGTCCTTGTCAACTTCCTCTCATCTTCCTTGTCATGTTTTCAGGACTTGTGTATCCAACAAGAAATTTGGGAGATGAATGCCATCAAGGTAGAAAATCAAGGGGGTTTCAAGTCATTTATTTAGGGTTCCCACTAGCATAGTCCCAGCATATGATCCACCCAATCCCTAAATTGGGGTCTACTGCTATTTCAATTAATTATTAGATGATCATGGTGGGCCATAATTCCAAGTTAAATATTATGACTCTTCATATGATATTATTGGAGATACTTGAGGAGACATATTTTTGGCTAAAGGGTTAAGGGAGGATTTTGACTTCAATATCGACCCATCAACCATATCCTCAACATTTGTCCCATCAACCATATCCTCAACATATCTAACCAACAATCAAGAAGACAACTGAGGTGAAGAGTGGGAATCCTCTCTCGCCCACGTTGTTCAGCATATATATCAATCTATGAATGCCTCTACACTGCACCAACTGTGCATCAATAAAATTTTGGGTTTCCCCACTGTCCTCCAAGATGGATACATGTTGTCCCTACATTGTGCCTTTGATTGCAGAGTGGCTAATAATCATAGTTTATCATGGATGATTGTGATCATATGTAACATCCATGGTCCAATTCATTTGTTTGGTGCCCAACGTTGGTGAATCATTGTATTGCATCATGGTAGCATATATTGCCTT
Source organism: Pinus tabuliformis (assembly GCA_031772625.1). Taxonomy (NCBI): domain Eukaryota; kingdom Viridiplantae; phylum Streptophyta; class Pinopsida; order Pinales; family Pinaceae; genus Pinus; species Pinus tabuliformis. Next base: position 345,614,575 of record CM062812.1, read on the forward strand.
TTTTAAAGAAAAAATATATTGAAAATAAATTAAGTTATGTCTCATGCAAATGTTCAATATTATTGTGTTGTGAGAGCTTTGCATATTATATGTATCATATTTCTATAATCACTTATTTCAAGCCTACTTTAAGAAATAAAGGAAGAGGTGCAAGCCCTTGCCATAAGGACTCCCACCAACTCCTCTTCTCGTAGAAAATTTTCAAACGTTAGCCCATAAATCAAACACATGCCCTTGTTTCTATAGTTTGGAAACCCTTGGATGTTTTTGACAATGAACTCCTCCCAACCACTACTTTAACCATCTATTGAATGCCTTTGATTGGTAAGAGGATACCAGATCAAAAATCATTTCACAATAATAACCTTTTGTAATTATTTTCTTTGGAAAAACATATGCAAGATTGGAGAATAAAGACATGTTTGTCTGAGATCAAGACGACAAAGTTGCAATCATAAGCTACTTAGCTCAGAAATGAGATTGAACTAATGAGACATAGATATTTCATTAAGCAGACTAGATGGCTTGATTGTTGCAAGACACACAAGATTTTTGTCATCTTCAAATTCAAAAAGGAACTCAATACAGCTTATAATAAATTCAAACCTAGAGAGTTTGAATCATCGCGAGGTTGAGAATTCTAGGAGAAAGATCTAAGACATGGGTTCAAATTCACAGGTCTTGTAACACATTAAAAATATGTGAAAATCATAAGGTTTTGTGAAATTTTGTGAAGGTGATCGGGTTACTAGTTAAACTAATCTTTTCTAGACTATAGATAGTCCTAATAGGTACTAAGGAAACTAATTTTAAAAAATACTAGGACCAAACTATATAGGAGCATAGTAGGATTATTTATAAGGTTTGGTCCAAAGCTCAAACACCCTAAAGGAACACAATTATCTTCAAAAATTATTATATTTATACAAGTCTTCCCAAATATAAACCTCTCACTCCATCAAATTGTGAGACATTGAAGGAAGATCAATTTCGCATCCTTCTGGGACTATTGAAAGCCATAAAGGGACAAACTTGCAATAGAATTCTACAAATATTTCAAGGGACTACACCTATTGTTAAAGGTTTCAAGAGGAGAAATTATATGTAAGTGTTGAGAAACTACATAACTATGACCTGAACTCAAGAAGAGGATCAGTCTATCACCTTGAGTAAAGATTCTTGACTTAGCACCTTGGAAGCTTCTACTACAGACAATATTATAGTAAGTATTAAGCTTGTAAAATAAGGTATCATCATCATCAGAAAGGAAATAACAATCCACCGTAAGGTATTTTACAAGGCGTCTTATGGATATATTGAAGGGACAAGTGCATAGATATAATTCTGTGTCAGATAGAAGAAGACGCCTAGGAGAGGATCTAGGCTGACTTGAACAAACCTTATAGGCCTGTTCTATAATAATATATCAACCCTAGGCTAGTAGACTTGACTTGAGGAGCCTTGTTATTGGGTACTTTGATTAGTCTTGAGGGTACCGACAAAGCTTGTAGGTCATAGCTCATAGCCTTACCTTAAAGCTCTTCCTATCAAAATAGGACTGGCCTCAGATCAAGATTGACTAGGCTCATGACTTTTCATATGAGAAGGAATGACAATTAGTGCCAATATCAGGCACTAATTCCCCCATAGCCCCTCAAGATGGTCCCATAGCCCCTCAAGAGCTATCCATCAAGAGCTATGCAATACAAAAGAACCACTAGCATATGTAGTGTTGATTTCAGTTGTCCTTGGTTCATATGGTGTTACATATTCTCCCTCGCAGGTAGGGGCACCCACGAGATCATCAAATAAATCGGCCCTCTCACCCCATTCGTGGATTTCCTGTCAATCACCACATCTCAACATGCAATCAATGCATTAGTTATAATCATAGTATCAGAGAAGTAGTCTAGATGCCAACACTTTCATTTCATCCTGATAACATAAAGTGATTGTTATCACAACATTTTGAATAGTAAAGATCTGCATACTCTTGAATGTCATAAAATTTGCATGCAATTACCCCATGTTTCACATCATAAAATACTCTCATAAGTTATAACATCAACATATCAGCATCAAGGATATATCATGACATCTCATAATAAATGAACCACATGTCAATTTACATCATGATCCCTATGCATATCATATCCATCATGAGAATTCAACATCATTGTCATAACAAATAATTAAATAAGCACCACATATACATCGTTAACCTCTCATTAGAACTATATACATTTACCACATACCATCATATCACGAAACATCATTAATATGAGAATCATCTCAATACTTATCAAATATAGAACAACAATACACTATAAGCATTCTTATCATGAATTAATTTCATTTACTTGTATAAATAGTTCAACATCCCTCTAGGATCTATGTGAGGATGTGGTCCAACCCTGAACAATATTATGTTATCCCATGAGTACTATTAGTGTCATGTTTTCATCAAGGTACCGATTACTTTTTCAATATACATTTCTTGTTCTTTCTATTAGGAAGTTAACCATTACATCATAGGTATACTCATCTAAGTACATCATTAAATTTCAAATGAGTCTCATCATCTTGAGCCTTAACCTCTTGTCGAATATTCCTCTTTCCCCAAGGACATTTGAGTCAAATTCAATGTTAAGATATTATCGTTTGTACTATCATTTAAATCATCAATATCATGTTAAAATTCCATGATCACTATACATATTGTGCTTATCCAAATGGAACACATACATGAGGTCATCCTTATTTAAGTCTTAGGTTATGCTTAATCCACCTGCATGAAGGCTTAATCCATTGTTATGCTTCCATTGTAGCCCAGTAGGTCAAGATACTTGGCTCTTACTAGAGCAGCTTGGGTTCAAGTCCCCACAATTGAAATGATGTGCTTGTTGTCCCCTAGTGATTTATCCATCACTTGCATGATTTTCATTTTGAATCTTGTCTTATCTCATCAAGTTCCCACTTGATATCTTTTATCATAGATTCATCCATCTTCAAGTTAGACTAGGGATTCTTCCACCTTAATTTTCACTCGTTAAATCTTTAGTTTATAGTTTGAAATGCTTGGAACCACTACCACCATTACCATCCATGAATGATTTGGTATGCCTAATATGTTTGACAATAAATTCTTTATGAATAATCAATTTACACTTAAATTTCTTATTAACTCAAAATACCCCACACACAATATATTAAAAATAATAATAATATAAATATTCACACTTCCAATAAATAATAAAGTAAAATAACAACTTATCAATTTCAACATAATATTTTAATATTAAATAAAAAATTCAATTTTTATTACTCATTTCAACATAATACATTAATAATAATTAAACAAATTTAAGCTCTATTATCTAATTTATTAAATGACTAAATCCACATTATATAAATTCCTTCTCATTCCTTAAAACTTGGTGAGTCATTTTTATACTATACTTAATAAATCTTTTATATATTATAAAATAACACTCATTATCTATATATATATAAACCTTTACTGATAATTTTAAAATTTAATTTAAATATATTTTCAAATAGTGAACACACTCTCGACCCGCCAAACTAGCTCAACGAGATCTAACCATCGAAAGCTTCTGCCGAAATGGATGGCGCTGAGGGATATCGAAATGGATGGCACCGAGGGATATTAGAGCACCAAGATGCAAGGAGAATAAGGCACAAGGAAGGGTGGTTTGAAGATTCTGACCACCGCCACGTGGGGAGAGCTAAGTGGCATCACTCTCGACGTGCCAAAACCACTTACATCCGAGAGCCTTGCGATCAACAAAGAAACTGCTTCAAGCCTAGTTTTCGAACCGTAAGAAAAGCCACAAGGAAAAATCTAAGTGGGACTCGACTAGCCTTTCCTCCCGCTGAACCTGGAAACCCGCTCCTTTTGGAAAACCTACAGTCAAGGCGTTTGGATTTCTTTTCTGGCCTCTAAAGTGGTTACGAGGCAAACGAGCCCCTGGCCTCGCCAGACATCTGGTTAAGACCACAATCTTTCTTCTATAAGAGGTGGCCTCCCCATGATCTCGGTGGATTTCCGGTTTTCAAGATCTCGGTGGATTTCTGGTTTTCAAGATTATGGCTTATTCGCAGCTTAGGGTTTGGGCGGCTCTGCAGTTTGAAAGATGCTTTTATTTTTGCAAGTGGTTTCGTGTCTATCAAAATCTCAAGCTTTGGAGAATTCCTCTATCGGCCAGCCTTGGAATGGTGGTTTGAAGAGTTCCTTGGAAGAAAGTGGTATTTCAGATTTTCTGGTTTCTTCAGAGCTGGAGGACGACAATCAGGGTTTCTTTTCAGTTCACGCATACACTTGCACCCCTTGTGGGCTCTTCCCTTTGTGGTTTGGCTATAAACTAGAGCTTTGGGCTACGTGTGGGGTTGACCAGGATTTGGTATGTTACGTAGATTTGATGCTTATCTCGTGGACTTGGTTTGAGATTGGAGCCATTCTTTTTTTTTTTCATATAAGGATCATGACTCATTGGTTTGATACCTTAATTACTTTGGTTTTGCCAATTTGTATTCAAAAGTATATTCATCAACCAAACCTTCCTCCACACTGCAATGAACCAACACCTTTGCTTCTACAACCAAACCTTCCTCCTCGTTTGCCCCATTGCAATGGAGGGTTTGTCGAGAAAATGGAGAGACAAACACCAATGTTTGAGAGCCACGAGACTAGGGTTTCTGTGATGGGCATTAAGGGCATGAGGTGCAACGGCAGCAGAGTACATAATCATTTATTCGTGGGTGGTGGGCAATAGATATTAAGACCATCATTCTTATGAAAAGTGGGAGACATGGGCGAGAAATATCAAGAAACAGCGGGGTAGGCCATCTTAAAATGGAAACAAGATAGCTGAAACCACCGAAAATTTTTGGTGTAGAGGCCGAAAATATTTTTGGCGCTAAATTGTTTTAGTTTTTATATGCTGGGGCTTTCACTGTTATTTTGCAAAGGAACTCAAAGCTGAGCTAGAAGTTTCAAGGAAGACAGAAAAGGGTTTATTTTCCACATGTATTTTCCTTTCAATTTGATGTATTTCCCTTGCAAAGATGTTGGCATTGGTATTATTTTCCTTGCGTAGCTGTATTCATTGGTATAGTTGTAGGAATTGAGATTATTTTGAACAGTCTCCTCAATGGTGACTGCCTTTTCAAGAACAGATTCATCCATACTTGAACAAGGAACACATCATTACTGTCGGTAAGATTGGGCTTGTTTAATGGAGCATTGAAATCATTATAGCAAAGGGAACACATCATTAATATTAATACTAGGGGAACTAGAACAGAGTCAATGCCTTCAGCGGGTGGTTGAGAACTGCATAGATTGACTTTGAAGTTAAAGCTGTTGTGCGTGATTTTATTTTATTGAATTTAAAGCTTCTATGCATGATTTTATTCACAAAAACTACAACAACGATTGCAAAGACATGGACATTATCACTTCTCATACAACAATAAAAAAAATCGGGGGCCTATTCTGTATATGTGTATTGTATCACTTTGAAAACATATCCAAACATACTGACAAGGTGGGGCGTTTATAGAGTGAGAAGCTGTCCACCAGGGTTGCATCCTCACTGTCATCCACCCATCCACATAGCATAACTAATCAATCCATGCATGTTACTCAAAGAATTGACCAAAAAGGAAAAATATTCGATTTTAGATATCATCAAAATTAGTATTAAAGGCAAGCAAAGCCTCATATTCCAACCCTATTTTCATAAAAGGGTTTCCTAGCTTTTCTCTAAGTCATATGAATTGTGAATTATTGTTACCAATAATGGGCCACCTATTCTCTTGGATGCAACAAGGACTAATGATTTCCCATGTGATAGTGTTTTCTCGTTTGTTCATTAAATTCATCAGAGAAAGGCAATAGTTGTTAATGATTTCCCATGTGATAATGTTTTCTAGTCTGTTCATTAAATTCATCATAGAAAGGAAATAGCTATTAAAAACATTAAAACCTACCTATTTCCCCATGAAAAACCTGCATAACTGAAAATAACTGTAACAAACCTGTAAAAAAAAATAAAAAAAATATAATTAGTCTTCAAACGACCTATTCCAGACATTCCAGACATGAGTTCTTAAAGACATTAAAACCTACCTATTGCCCCATGAAAGACCTCCATAACTGAAAATAACTGTAACAAACCTATCAAAAAAATAAAAAAATAAAATTAGTCTTCAAACCACCTATGCCAGACATTCCAGACATGAGTTCTCAAAGATAGAATTCATACAGATAAGTTGCCTAGCAGCATCATAGGTTCCATCAATGGATTTCATGGATGAGACATAGTCAAGAGTTTTATGAGAGCCACTGTCCTGCAGTACCAAATGCCATGTTTTGCAAAATGATTCAGAGAGTGTTAACTAAGTTGAAATTATAAAAACTACTGGCCAAATGTTCTGAAATACCTACCATCCTCTTGCCTGAACTGTATTGTAAGTGAAAAGATATAGTGTTTCCAAACGACCCATTGGAATTATGTATTGTTTGACAATTAAAAATGAATGAACTTGGTTAGGGTATTTTAAATAGTGCCATAATGAGAATATCTTTAATAGCCAGAGTGGGGTCAATCTTGTGATTTCCACGGCAACAAAACTTGGACTAGTTGTAGGAAATTTTCAGTTGTGATGAATTCAGAGAGATCTGACATGTGTTGCTCGTGGAGTTTTGGGCCTCCCATGTATAGCAACAATACTGCTTCTGAGGAAGAAGCAATAAGAAATCTCTTTGCTTTCCAATTATAAATTTATTGATGAATATTATGGAGTATATGTTGTTGGCTCTGCAAAATAAGATGTTGCCATTTTTGGAATTATATTTACTGCCAAACAGAGTGGTACTTATAATTCTCAATCAAATATAGTAAAGCAAACTTTAGTAAAAAGAAATTTCAGTATAATATATTTGAATTTGCTATAGATCAATAAACAAAATTTATAGAAATGGACAATGTTTCAGCAAAGAGCACTGTATTGGAAATCTGATTTCTCAACAATACACAACATGTTATTTGAGACATCTGATTTTCCAGTAACACGACTTACTGTATTTGCTGCATGTGATGCTTTCCGAATATGGTAGAAAAAAGAGCACTGCTTCAGGCACTAGATTTCTTAGAACAATAATTTCTTAGTAGTATAACATACTGTGAGGGGCATGATTTTTCATTATCAGAGTTTATATTATTCATGGTATATGATTTTTTTAGCAGTGAGTCATAATACCTATCTCATTGCCTACGATCTTTCCAATTATGAAATTAAATACAGGACAGATTAATTTGAGGCACATGATTTTTGTACAGATATTGAATCTATATGAATTGCTTTGAAAAAACTTGAATGGTAGAGATATTGAATCTATATGAATTTTATTATTTGTTTGATTATGATAAATTTGATATGCAATTTTGAAAACGCTACTATATTGGGATTATGCTTTACCATGTGAATTCGATATGTGCTATTTCATGATGCAAATGGAATGTTCACCCAGTTTTCACAAAAATCCCTTATCCTACTCCTTTCGTAAGATCTTCCCAATTTGATGGTTGAATTTTTATCTGATATATGCAATAAAAACCTATCATCCTACTCCTTCATGATAGTTGTGAATGATGATAATTAGACCACTTGAGTGTTCTCATTGTCTTAGCTATCAGTAAAATTTTACATCTATACTGGGTCTAAAAGAGAAATGCATACAGAGACCAATAAGCCTAGCATCTGTTAAGTAGCCCTGCCCCTTAGGCATCCCCATATAAGATGTATTATTGGAAGATTGAGATATTCACACTATCATCTAAAACAGTTACAAAGTGGCTTTTGATCCTTCTCAACATTGGTGAGGTCAGAGGACATTGCAAAATTTAATCTCCAGCCAGAGTGTGTAAATAAAACACCATCGGGTGATACTTTTGTGAAGCCAACTTTATAGAAGGTATACACTTTCTCCTTGTTTGTGATTTGTTATAACTCACAAATCTATGTAGGCTTTGGCATTTATTTGAAGCTGGATCAGGATGGGCTTATTTTTCATAGATGACTTTTTACGACGATCGCTGATACTTATTTCATTATTTACTTTTTAACCATCATATGCTAACCATTTTCGATGATGCTAAATTGAATGCTCTTTTTCCTGTTACCTAGGGCATATTACCAGAGATCGTAGAAGAGTTATTGGCTATGAGGAAAAGAGCCAAGGCAAACTTAAAGGTGGTGAACTAAGTGCTTCCTATGTTTATGTTACATGCATGTATTTTTTCCACTTAGCATCTCAGTTTTTAACTTCCTGTAATCTTGTTTAGGAGGCTAAAGATCCTTTTGAAAAGGCTATCTTGGATGGCCGACAATTGGCTTTGAAGGTAATTACAGCTTTGTCAAGTATGTATTAATTATGGCTTGGACATGGAATAAAAGTAAAACTAGGTATGTTGGTGAAACACATAAAAGAGTTTTGACTGTGTGCACTTGCAAATTAGTGCGAATTCAGTTTATGGGTTTACTGGTGCCACTATTGGCCAATTGCCCTTTTTGGAGATTTCATTGAGTGTGACGAGCTATGGTAATTTCACAATTATTCCATGGAAAAAAACATTAAATCCATGGACACCTTGATTCTCCCCTTGTTTTTCCTAGTTGTAATGTTATTGGTGCTTCTTTTACTTACAAGATAGAGATGCTTGAAGTCCTGTCTTATTCTATATATGCATGTATCAGCCATTCACATTGATTATTTTTGGGCATCAATAATATCCATGTAATTCTTTTCTTCCTCCTGGCATAATGTTTTGGGTATGAACTGTAATTGACAATCTTGTACAAATAAGACCGAGTTCTTGAATTGCATTAATTAGTCATGTGTACTTGTACAACTAAGATGATATGCTTAGGCCCTCTTATTATATTTTGATTAAAAGTCCAGTTTGATCTTTTGACACATTCTCTGTTCCATCAGACAATATCTATTTTACGTATTGTTTTAAAATTTCATATCATTAATCATCTCATTTTTTTTCCACCTACCAGGCCGTCAAATGATAGAGCATACACAGAGGCTAGTTGAAGAAAGGTTCACAATAGTTGGTGGTTACCAATACAATGCTGAGGTAGGCTATTATTTAGCAAATAAAGGCATTTGTAACCTTTGAACTGGATCAGTAATGATAGGAAGTACACTTGTTGTATTGGTGATAGTCCAAGTTCTTGAAATCATAATGGGTGATCTGATCCTAACCAAGATTTCTACTATAAAGCTTGATACTATATTTTTATATTTGAATCTAGGTTGTATATGGAGATACAGATTCAATTATGATACAGTTTGGTGTACCAAATATAGAAGAGGCCATGATGCTAGGGAGGGAAGCCTCAGATTATATTAGTGGTACATTTACAAAGGTACATTGTCAAGAATTTTAAATATCCATGAAGCCTCTAGGGTTGTTAATGATGTTTTTGTAGGGATGAATGTTTTAATATCACCTTTCTTTTTAAAACTAATCTTCTTTTGACATTCCACTTCCATGAGATCTTTGTAAATATGCACAGGACAAGATGATCAGTTATGCTTTTCTGTGGCTTATCTGCATCTGTTTGGTGCATCTTTGGCATCTAATCAGTGTGTTATTTAACATATGCTTTTATGCAGCCTATTAAACTATAATTTGAAAAAATGTACTACCCATACTTGTTGATCAGCAAGAAAAGATATGCTTGGTTGTTGTGGACAAAGCCAGATGCTTATGACAAAATGGATACTAAAGGTGACAAACCTGATCTTTTTGTTTCAAAGACAGGCTTTAGTGTTTGTGAAGGCTCAAAATGCTCTTAGAAAAATAATTTATTTGATGCCTTCTTAATTATTAAATATTCCTTATCTTTTAAATATTCCATATCAACAGGCATTGAAACAGTGCGTAGGGACAATTGCCTGCTAGTGAAGAACTTGGTTACAAAGTGCCTTCACAAAATACTCATTGATCGTGACATACCTGGTGCAGTGCAGTATGTCAAGAACACTATTTCTGACTTGCTAATGAACATAATGGATTTGTCACTTTTGGTGATAACTAAGGTGAGAACAATGAATCCTTCTACATGTTTATGACCAAATTTGTTTGATCATTTGTTACTTTTGAAATGGAGAAAATATGATAGGGGGAAGAAGAGATTTACATTGCGAGCAAGTCACTTATTACATATTCCTGGTTTCAAGTGTTAGAAGTATATACTATGTACCTAGTTGGGGCAGGCCATGGAAGTTTTCTTTTTAAGTCTGTCATGTTTCTTCTCTCTACATTCTGTACTTGGAAGGGATTCAGTCAATATTTACTGCTAGCAATGGGAGGAAGAAGTGTCAAGGGAGGATCTTATACAATTGAAGAGAATCAAAACATGACAATATATAATATATCTGCATTTCTAATCTCATCCTGAGAAAAATTGATTACTGTTTAGCTGCGACAGAAACAGATGTTTGCAGGTCATATCCTTTATCAAGGCTATCAGCATATTCTTAAGGGCATTGTTGTTTGCCTGTGCTAACAATCTCTTTGTTGAGTCAGGGTCTGACAAAGACTGGAGATGACTATGCAGTCAAGGCAGCACACATGGAACTAGCTAAGCGCATGCGGAAGGTAAATACTGGAAATAACTTCTCAGAACAAGTATAATGAATGGTGCAATGCCTTTTGGTTCCATTTCAATCCTATCTCTCTATTTTTATTACTGCAGTGCATCTAAAGACTCTTGTAATATTTATTTTTTATTGACAATGAGTCCATTGTTGGATTTTTTAAATTGATGTCGTGTTTTAAAGCCAAGTTGCCCCTGGTTTACAGAGGGATGTTGCAACTGCTCCAACTGTGGGTGATCGTGTTCCATATGTCATCATAAAGGCTGCAAAAGGTGCCAAGGTAATAATTAACCCCTTCTGTGCTCAGCATAAGTCTCGATATTGCACTAAAAAATGGTTATTTTAATTATTTTTTTATGTTTTATTTGGAGGCATAATTTACAGAGGGATTATGGATATAATGACTAATGTGTTTACTTGGGCTCAGGTATATGAGAAATCTAAGAATCCAATTTACGTACTGGAGAATAAAATCCCTATTGATCCACAATATTATCTGGAGAATCAACTGAGCAAGGTGAAAGACCAAAGCATCATCACTTGCAGTTTATGCTCTTTTTGAAAATTTCACCAGTGTTTCAAATATATCTTGATAGATAGTAATTCTTTCCAGCTAAGTGTTTTTTATTAGTGCCTGTTTTTGCTGTGTAGCCATTGTTGAGAATATTTGAGCCCATTTTGAAGAATGCAAGCAAGGAGCTTCTTCATGGTAGTCACACACGAGCAGTTTCCATATCAACTCCTTCAAATAGTGGAATTATGAAATTTGCCAAGAAATAACTCAGTTTTATTGGTTGTAAAACACCTATTAGGTATTTAGTTAATACAAGTAGAGGGTGTCCTGCATGTGGTTTCCTTACTTATAGTAGTGCACAATTGAGAGTAACTATTATTTCAGTTTGGCGCTTTAGAAAGCTACTAGGGTTCATTTTTTTGATGTGGAAAAATCTATGAGGTTGCATGATTCCATGCCTGCTCTCCTTGTAAGAAACTGTCTAGCTTTCTTATAATAAGAATGTCTGGTTAGGTTGCCTCATACTGAAATTCATGATGTTACCTGATTTCATGTTGCCATTGCAGCAAAGAAGATCAGACACTTTATTCACATTGCAAAGGAAGAGAAGCAAAATTGTATCAGAAAACAGTTGCAAATGGTAAGCTGGTATTCTAATACCATTACTCTTTATTTGGAGAATTTAAAGTAGGCCTTGTGTCTATTGTTCTCACCTACGTTTTCTATCATATGACGCTAATATTTGATCAATGTTAGTGAGGGAATTAGAAATGCTCTTTGGTAAACTATGGACACAATGTCAGCGGTGCCAAGGCTCTTTGCACCAAGATGTTCTTTGCACAAGTTTTTTGAATGCTATATTTCAAGTATTACATTTTCATAACATGATTTAAATTTACATTATGGATGTATTTTGTAACATTTGTGTGATCATGTATTTGTTTTTAATTAGTAGGATGTTTTTTTTTTTTTAACAATTATTATCTCTTTTATACTTACATTGATGTCTTATCCTTATTGCAGTCATGACTGCACAATATTTTATCGTAGGAAGAAAGCTCAGAAAGACCTAACTGAAGCAGAGGTGCAACTAGAGCGCTGGCAGTTTTGAGGATGCTACCTGTGTAGCTTGTAATTTTTTGTATTATCAAATATTTTTGTTTTCCTGAATCTTCTCTGGTGTATGTTTCTCTAATTTAATGGACAAGGGAATTTATTTGGTCCCTGAATTAGGATGAGCATGGTTTATTTATTGTACAGTAATTGTCAAGCCCTTGTTATTTAATGTTAGCCAGTTCGATATATCTTTTCTCCTTGCAAATGAGATGGAGAAAAAGTCAAAATGGATACATACTTCCCAAGGCAAACCCTATAAATGTAATGTGCACGCATATCCCAAATTTTAGGAGAGCACACACTATAAAACATAGATCTACATGCTTACATATGTATATCCAGACATGCATATAGTTGAATGGATGGATGGATGGATAGGTAGATAGAGATGGATACACAGAGAGATTGGCAGGAGCGAATCCGAGCCAGAGAAGGACGCAAAAGGATAGGCACTACGCACAAAGAAGCCATCATATTTCTCCCTCTTTCAACAATTTATGCTAATTTGAAAACTTTACTGGTCATTGCATGATTTCACCCATCAAATGAATAATCCGATGATGATTTGACAATTATACCACAAAACTAAAGGGTATATATTAGAAAGGCTCTTGGAAAATTTCTCCCCATCCTCAAAGCAAATTCAGAGTCCCGTATGTCATCTTCATGATACTAATTAGAACGTTTAGATGACCAGCCTTAGCAATCACGATTCACAATGATCATGAATAGAACTAAACCAACCATCTATTAATTTGCATATCAATATTTTTCTGGCTGGTATATTGGAGATAAAGTTCCTTGTGATGCTCTGCTCAACAAAAGTCATGCTACCACTCATTTCTTTGGGCATTTTCTAATGAAGTGTGCTACTTGAAGCATACATTTTCTAACTTTCAACTTCTTGTGCACAAGAACATGGCCTTACCTATAGTGCCATTTTAACTTTTACAAAGTTGTCTATTCACATTAGTGCAGGATTTTGGTTAACACCTTTATGAGAAATCAAACTTGTTGCATTTTTTACATAATGGCGTGCATAAATCAACTAGGGTTGTGTGAAATTATAATTATATTAACCTTAAGGTGAAAGAATTTTGTGGACCAAGAAAGGTTAGACTAATTGTTTTCAGTACAGATGATAAAGTTTGCATGATGGTCATATAGCCTTTAGGGTGTACTTTAGTCATGCACATTTATAAAGTACGTGGTACCACAATGGTACTTTGCTGCTATGTCACAAGATTCATTGAACTTCAACCTTGGGGTTTGAATTTTGGCGAACCTTAATTTTTTTTGAGGTTTGGAAAACTTTAATTTTTTTTTTTGAGGTTTGGCGAACCTCATCGAACCTCATGATCATTGACCAAGTCCATAGATTAAAACTCATAACGTCATGTCAGAACTCAAGCTTGTAATCTATCCTTGCAATTTCCATGTTCGTGAGAGCATTTTGTATGTTTATTGATGTTGATATCTTAGTATTTTATCCTATATTTCATTTTATCCTATATATATCTATATCTATCTATCTATCTATCTATCTATCTATCTATCTATATATATATATATATATATATATATATATATATATCTATATATATCTATATATATATATATATATATATATATATATATATATATATAGATAAATCTAATTGCGAACCTCATCTGAACCTCATCAAAAAATTCAAATTCGAACTAAACGTAATCATTGCCAAACCCATACTTGAACCCAAACCATGTGACTTAGCTTTGTTGTTATGTAATGAGTTAGATTAGTTTAAGTTGCTTTTGATTACACTTAGGTTAGTGGAATATGAAGTGTCACTTGGCAATATGTAGAGTCACTTTCATTTGGATAGATATAATGATTTTTTAAAATGGTAATCTGTCTCGTCTTTAGGTATTCCCTATTTCATTGTTGGTGCTTTTAGTTTTCTGTGATTGTTTTATACATTTACAACATATTGGAGAAAGGGTAGCATGACCAAAGGATTGGTTGGCATGTGTATAACAATGAAGAGTCAAGCAAACACTAAGATGAATACATCACATCCCGAAGTTGGTTTGTAGTTAGTTTTGAATTTTTATTTTTCAGTTAATGTTGTGATTTAATATTTGATGGGTCAACATAAAATTACTATTACTATTTTTCTAGGAAAAATTAGTATTTATTTAGCCAAAAATCACTATAGAAATGTAGTAAGAGCTGTAGAATTACCACAACAACACCAATCACAGCACCAGGGCTTAGGTACTACAATAAACACACTTCCGCGGGCTTGTGTACATCACATTAACAACATGCAAGCTTCTTGAGGTAGTTGTTCATTGCAGTGATACAAAGTTGTGGCAGTGATACAAAGTTGTGGGTAGGGCTGTAACAAGTCATATACAAGAAAAATAATTGCATACATTTCACAGATAAGGAAAAAAAAGTCTGGGAACTCTTTTAGAGGTGTTGGAAGGACTGTACAGGCCTTGGGCAACAATAGGAAACTCTCAACAAGTGTGAGTAGGGTTGTATAGGACCACAGGCCCCTGGTGTTAATTGCAAACACTCAAGCAACGTGGGTATGTACTATGCATTCAGGCTCTTCAATGACAAGCTTGAGAAGTTTGTCATCGACCTTGATTAGCAATAAATAGAAGTCAGACAGATAACATAGAACAGTCTCAAGTAGGGAGAAAGAAAGGTTGAGCAGTTTGTAACAGACCTTAACCAATGAGAAACAGAGGCTGGGTGATTTGTAATAGGCAATAACAGTGAGAAATAGAGGTTGGGTAGGCTGTAGTAGGCCGTATCAGCGTTGGAAAAGGGCTTCAGGGATGCTATAAAAGGCATCTACAAAAAGTT
The DNA here is from genome assembly GCA_031772625.1 of Pinus tabuliformis. Lineage (NCBI taxonomy): Eukaryota > Viridiplantae > Streptophyta > Pinopsida > Pinales > Pinaceae > Pinus > Pinus tabuliformis. The sequence goes on from CM062812.1 coordinate 345,629,767, forward strand.
AACAACCATGAAAAAATGGCATAAATAAGTACCCTTAGTAATTTCATGGAGTTCAATTAAAAGTTTATTGGACATAATTTCAGCACATAAAAGCAATATAAAATCAAATAGGAAAGCCTTTAGGCAATTGGATCTAAATGAATTTTTAGTACCTGAATTCAATATCCTCATTGAGCGGGAAGAATTTCACTACAAAGTTCAAGACACAGTAGTGGTTATTAAGATGTCAATCATTGTCAGATGCTTTTGTAGTGCAAGATGCATATTAGTATGGACAAGGGTACAACAGACGCATAAAACTTCTGAGAATTTTGGGCTTATTGCCTTGAAAGGATGTTTTTAATGCAAATGAAGGGAAGGGAATTGATTTCAGATCAATTGGTGAAATTGAAAGACATTATGGACCTGAAATGGACGAGCAGTAATTGAAGAAGACATGGTGATAATTATCTTCAAAATTTTGCCTTTATTTCAATTTTTTTGTAGAATCTTCTAATATCACTTCCGAAACCACTGCCATAATATTTGAGTTGTCCTATCAACTAGTGCAGTAAGTAGATAGTTATTTTCTTATTATTTTTTGCTAACTTTTATTGAAATAATTTGTTCCATTTCTAAAAGATTGAAACTTTGGCTTACAATCTTTTATGTTGTCAGGTACGAGGCAGAACTTGTAGCAGCTGCGGCCCAACCCCTTCCACTCCAAATTACTAGCAAGTTTTATAACCTTAAGATAGCTTTGTGTTTAGTCATGTTGTAAGATGGATGAAAATGATTAGTTATCTTGATAGCCTCAAGTTAGTGTTGTGTTTATTTATGATGTAAGTCGACTGAAAATGATTAATAATCTTGATGAATGTATTTCAGGATGCATTTAGGGATTCCCATCAGGTGCTTCCTAGCATTGATGATGGAAACATTGAAATCCAATTGGCAGTTGTTGAATACGTTGAAGATATATACAAATTCTACAGGACAATTGAGGTATGTTTCTTTGTCAATGATTGCAGTTTCTTGTTAGGGTGAAGGTAAAGTTTTATTTTCCTTAACTAAAATTTGGCATTCATGTATGCCTAGGACGTGAGTTGCGTACCTCCAGATTATATGAGAAACCAGGTTAAAATCAACACAAAGATGCGGGCAGTCGTGATTGATTGGATGGTGGACGTACAACTTTGTTCCTATGATAGTTCCAACTTCCATTTGCTGTCAAAATTAGATCTAAAAGAGATTTATATGGTCTATCTCTTAGGCCTGACATCAAAATCTTAAAATTTTCAGGTGCATCTGGAATTGGAATTAATGCCAGATACATTGTATCTCACTATGAACATCATTGACAGATACCTTTCTATTCAGAGTATTACAAGGAAGAATTTGCCATTACTTGCTATCGCTGCAATATTTATAGATATAAAATATGAAGAAGTCTGTCCTCCATAGGTAGGATGACTTGCTGACATCTGTAAGAAAGGATGTGTATATATCTAATTAAAAGAACACTTTGTTGGCCGTATAAAAGTACATACACCAACAATATCTACTCCTATAGAAGATTACGCTTTATGCCGGAATCAACACAAAAATTATATTATAATAGGTAACACAATATTGATAAGAGCTGGTTTATACTTGGCTATAGGTCAATGACTTCATCCACATCTTCCCAAATGAATGCACGTTAGAACAGATAGTGGCCATGGTAATTAGCTCTAACTGATAATTCTTTGTCATTGATTGCAACATAGTCTCCAAGCATTCAGATTGACTGATCAATTGATAATAACTCTTCACAGGAGTCTACGATATTAAAGCAATTGAACTTCAAGCTTATAGTTCCCACTCCATATGTATTCCTCCTCAGGTTTCTAAAGGAAATTGATTCCAACAAAGTGGTAAAGTTTTGAATGACACCATTTTTTATATTGTTGAAAGTAGCCTGTGTGGCATTGATCAAATCTACTTTCGAAAATTCCTCATAAAATCTAGCATTCATGTTTCAAATTACTTTTCTTCATTGTATTCCTAATAATACCCTACTGTACTGACAAGTCGTACTATCTATTATTCAGATGGAAAATTTGGCATTCTTCTTGGTTGAACTGTGTTTGCTTCAGTACATAATGAGCAAGCACAGTCCATCAATGCTTGCTGCTGCTGCTGTCTACACTGCTCAATGCACTTTCAGGAAGGATCCATGTTGGAACAAAACACTTACCCTTCATACAGGCTACTCTGAAGCAGACCTAAAGTAAGCCTTAAAATTTTTAAAGCATCATGCTTTTAGTGATTTTACCCTTCTAAAGAAATCCTACTGTTGGACATTTTAGATTTCTTCATCAATTACAGGCAAGCATTGTTGATCAACTACGGCCAGAACATTGTGTCTTGATCAACTATATGTTGGAACTCAGCTACTAACACCCTGTCTGAATTGAATCTTTATCTAATACTAAAGCGCATATTAATCATCTGGAGGCATACACACATTTTGTTAACTCTGTACATTGAGGTAATAACATTTATGTGCATTGTTCCAAGGAATGTGTGTATTTCATGGTTGATTTTCACCTAAATGCGGGAGGAAATAAGCTGATAGCTGTTCATAAGAAGTATTCAGATCCATTTTTTGGCTATGTTGCTTTTTTAAGCCTTGCCAATTTATCCGATGAAGACAATTGCAGTTCCAACAACTGATGAATATGTGCACCAGATTTACTTTTGAAGTCTAACTGAAGGTGGCCTATATGTTCTAAAATGAAGCTCTGTTGCATATATTTTGTCCTGTTCAACCTGCAAACTAAATCTGTGGCCAAAAATTTATGTTACGCCCATGATTCCTTTGTGCAGATATCAAGGGGCTAGCGCGGATTCTATGCCGATGAGTAATGCAAAAAAGACACACGTGAAACCATGCAAGAAGGAAGAAAACCTCGAGAATGGAAGGATTTTAAATGGGATCCATCCCAGTTCCCTTTTGGAAGGAAAGACAGTAAGGACGAAAGGAGGGTCATCGACAAGCAGCAACGGGAACCACCAGAAAGCTCTCGAATACGTAAACTCCATTCCAGTTTCATTCCATGAGAAGAGTGAAGATAGAAAGACTAGCCAAGAAAACCAGCCCTCAAGGCATTGCGTTGCAGAACGAGGAGATCTTCTCCTACAATGGGGCCAAAACAAGAGGCCTCGTGGTTATAGAGAAAAATACAGAAGCGTGGTTGAAGAATCTTCTATTCAGGCTAAGAAAATTATTCAGATCGATAGACATAATGGAAGGCATGACCAATAGACATTCAAAATGATTTTATTTAATTTTTTTTAAATAATTTTTTATATTGTCTCTAGAGAGACAATAGATTGAATTATGGACATTTATTTATTTTTAAATAATTTTTTATATTGTCTCTAGAGAGGCAATAGTTTGAATTACGGACATTTATTTTTTTTAAATAATTTTTTATATTGTCTCTAGAGAGACAATAGTTTGAATTATGGAATTGTCTCTAAAAAGACAAAAATGTAATTGTCTCTAAAGAGACACAAATGAAATTGTCTCTAGAGAGACAAATCAAATTGTCTTTATAGAGACAATAATAATATGTGTTCTATATTGTCTTTATAGAGACAAATTTTTGAGACATTATATTTTGAGACACCTGCTTAGAGACAATATTTAAGACAATATTTGAGTTTCTTTTTGTCTTAAGTTAAGACAATTGACTCAAATATTGTCTTAAATATTGTCTTAAAACCCCCCTACATGTAGTAGTGACGCAAAAGACAATGGAAATAATGAAATTGTGATTTTCGGTGATGAAACAAAACAAAACATTTTATTCAATTTCATCTTAATTTAATTATAGTAATGGTGGAGGATAGTGAGATCAGTTTTATTTGTTGGAAAAATTTATGCGGAGAGCGAGAGGGAGAGTTTTGCGACGCTAATAGAGTTTGGCAAAGCTGATTTCACGTAGCTATATAGAGATTTTAAAAAAAACACAGTATTCACTCACGGCAACAAAAAACTCAAAGTAAAATAGAGGAAGCTTGGAGTCACAATAAAAACTTAAGATTAATTTATAATTCATGAAAACACATTCATATGAGACTAAGGCTTATTCACCAGGTAAAACAAGCTTTACAGTGATTTACATTTCACATGGAATAACACAGTAAGTGTTGTTTTCATGCGCCCACCAAAATTTGCTCCACGATTTTCTCCTTGCAGACTCTCGCTCTCTTTTTCTCTAACTTGCAAAATGACTTTTACATACATATTTATCTCAACATACAATTTTACATTAATACATGACAGAGCAAATAATTAATACATTATTGTTGTTGACAGTAATCGGGCTGGTGTTTATGGACTGTGGGCAATAATCGCGGAAGGAATGTTTGCCCATATCTATTTACCAAAATACATTAAATCCCTTAAATTCTTTGTTGTGTTGCGGAATGGTTGGCGCGGTACGCGGTACTTCTGTTCTAGCTTCAGTCCTTCCATCTTCAAACAAAGACGCAACCTACAAAAATATTTCTCACAAGTATGGCTGCTATCAGGGAGTTTATTGCGGTGGTTGGTATTATTATTTCCAACACTCCCCCTTAATCACAATTTCCGCCATTGACAATTCCCGAACAATTTCTAAGATAAATAAAACTTTCACGTGCCAATGGCTTTGTGAAGATATCAACAAATTGTTCCTCTGACCTGCAGTACTGCAACACAATTTCATCATTGTTAATCAACTCTCTGATAAAATGATATTTAGCATCAATATGCTTGGTCCTCTTGTGAAAGACATAATTTTTTGACAATGCAATTGCTGGGGTGTTGTCGCAGAAAATAGTTGTCATTCCCTCTTGGTCATGACGAAGATCCCTCAACATCCTTCTCATCCAAACTGCCTGACACACTGCTGTTGTTGCTGCGACATATTTAGCTTATGCTATTGATAGTGACACTATTGGCTGCTTCTTGGAGGCCCATGAAATGGCTCCAGAACCCAAATGAAAAACATATCCTGACATGCTCCTTCTATCATCGACACTTCCTGCCCAATCACTGTCAGTGTAACCAACAGCGTGAAATCACTTTATGAGAGATTTTTCAGCTTAAATCACAAGATATTTCATTTGTCGACCCGTTTCGAACCAACTGGTGTGGTTCACCATCAGGACAAGTTGAATGAGCAGATCAGGCTTTGGATGTTAAATAGATAGAGCAGAAACTCCAACGGCTATAAAATGACTATATTGACAACGGCTCAATTTGACTGGATTAGTTAGGACCAGATTAGGGTAATAACCATTATTTAATTAAAATGTAACCTTGGTTCGTTAGATTCTTATTAGAACAAAGGTAAGTGGTCCATTTTAATAATAAATATATATTAGAAAATAAATTGAAACCAAAACTAATATACATTAATAGTCAGTTAGTTAAAAAATTATTAAATATATAAATATACCTAAATATCTAGATTCAAACATAAGTCAAAATGGTTGTTCCATATATTAGTATATAAAAAAATATTAAATCAATTAAGAACTAAATTAATATTAAATAATAGTTATTTATAGAAGTTCAACAAATATATAGGGTAATTTAAGGTTATGATAATAGAGTAATCCAATGATATTATAAATATATATATAAAATAAATTAATCCAAATTAATAAAAAGTAATCCAAGTTATTAAATCCAAATATTAGAGTAGTTAAAGGTTATAAAAATTAGGGAAATATATCAATAGTGGGTTATATAATTTTATTAAAAAGGTAAAGGGACAACTTATACTCTTAAGATTCTAAAAATATGTTAAGATAAAATAGTGTAAAATAAATTAATTTTAATTCGATAGTTATCTATGAAAGTTAGTTAAATATATAAATATTAGAATAATTTAAGGGTTAAAAAGAAAATGCTAATATTTAATATTAAAGATTTATTTAAGGGTTAAAATAATCAAAGATTAATTTCAAGCTTATTTTATTTAAGATATTAGCAAGAATAAGAGCTACTACAAGAACTCCAAGGAACAAAGGCCCCAAGGAACAGGAAACTAGGGGAAAAAATCTTTAAAGACAACTGGAAAAAACAAAACAAAGGGAAGGGAAGGCATGAAGACCGTGACTAGGAGGAGAGGGCTGGGACCCAGCAACTACTGATCCTCCAGCAAACCTCTCTATTGAGATTGTTTGGCCTTTTTTCAATCTCAAGCGCTTCCATAAATTTTCGTTGATGGAAATGGGACACTCTAGCAATCACACTAGCCTCCTCGATGCAGACATGATGATTGGTTTTCTCAACATGCTCTGCTAAAGCAGAAGACTTGGCTCTCCTATGCTTAAGGTCAGCTGCGTGCTCACTAATCCTTTGATTAATGGAGCGACCAGTCTCACCAATATAGGGGGTCCCACATGAAAAAGGAATGATATAAACCCCTTTCATGTCCTTGGGGTCGATGGGATCCTTCACAGATCTGAGAGACTTACGAATGGTGTTGAGAGGTCTAAAGGTCGAGGGGACATTATGCTTCCTAAGAATCCTCGCAATCCTGTCCGTAGTCCCCTGAACAAACGGAAGATGGACACCGGGAATCCTCTCCTTCTTATCTCTTTTAGCAACTAAATTCTTAGCTGCTTTGAGGAAAGCCTTCTGACCCAAGTGTCTACTATAACCGTTCTCAACAAAGACATTAAGGAGATGGGATTTCTCCTCCTCAAAGCTCTTTTCCTCAGAGATCCTTAAGGCACGAGTAGCAAGGGTGTTGAGAACCCCCAACTTCTGAGCTGGGAAATGGTGGGAAATAGCATGAAGATATTGCTCTGTATGAGTTTTCTAATGAAACACACGGTGGGAGAGGGAACCATCACCATTCTTCGAGATAAGAATATCAAAGAAAGGGAGGCGGCCATCGACTTCCTGCGCCTTTGTCAACTTAATGGCCGAGGATTGACTATTGAGATGATCAAAGAAGAGGTCTAACTCCTCTTAGCCATGAGACTATATGACATTAGTGTCATCTACATATCTCTTCCAAAGCTTAGGCAGGAGGCGGGCTTAGTTAAGAGCCTTGGATTCAAAATCCTCCATAAAAGATTCGCAACAACAGGGGAAAGGCGTGAGCCCATGGCAACCCCATAGGTTTGCTCAAAGAACTCACCTTCAAAACAGAAAAAGGTCGAAGTGAGGAAGATCTAAACCAACCAAGCGGTATCAGGATCGATTAGATGGTAGATTACTTCCATGAACTCATTTATAGGGATGCAAGTGTATAGAGAAACCACCTCAAAACTGACCAGAATGTCCACAGAGTCCAACTTAAACTCTTCAATAAAAGAAGCAGAGTCTTTAACGAAGGACCCTGAATGACCAACTAACGGTTTAAGCTTCAAGGCAAGGAACTTCACCAAAAGATAGGTAGGACCCCCAATGGTGTTGAATATGGGCCTAATGGGAGCTCCTTCCTTATGAATCTTAGGGAGACCATAGATTCTAGGAGAGATAGGATTGCTCTCAATGAGCTTACTGTGCGGGGGACCCACCAAGCGACTGGATTTGATGGCAAGGGCTACATTCCTGGAGATCTTCTTTAACGCATTTTTGGGAAGCTTCTTATAGCTCCCACTATTATGAAGATGTTCCAACATTTTACTGCGGTAGTCTTCCTTGTTAAGAATGACAGCAGCCCCACCTTTATCAGCTTTCAGAACAACAATATCTTTGTTCTGATTCAAGGATTTTAGGGCTTGAAACTCGTCCCTACTAAAGTTGCTCTTAGGAGGCTTAGCTTTCCTAAGGACCACAGCGCAATCCTGCCTAATAGTGTTTTTAATACTATCAGGTAAACCACGAATCCCAAACTCAATGTCACAAATAATGTCATCAACCGGGATCTTCTTAGGGGCCAAGGAAAAATTTAAACCTTTACTTAAAACCTTAAAAACAGAAGGGGGAAAGGAGAAACTAGACAAATTGACAACCTTCTTATTATCATGAGAGGGAGGGGGAGGAGGATCAAACCTATCAATATTCTTCTTAAACTTAGAATTGTTGTACCTGTTAAGAACTTTTAACTTATCATTAAAGATATTACTACTACTTACCGTAATATTATTCCTCGAACTATTATTATTATTATTATTATTAATATCAACACCCATATTATTATTATAACTAATATTAATATTATTATGCTTATTATTACCATTATTATTATTATCAATATTATTATTAATAAAACTATTATTATTAATATTATTATTATCCCACATATTATTATTATAACTAATATTAATATTAATTATACTCTTAATATGCTTATTATTACCATTATTAATGTAATCAATATTATTATTAATAAAACTATTAATACAATTATTATTAATATAATTATTATTACCAATAATATTATTATAATTATTAAAATTATTATTATTAACCGTATTATTATTATTATTATTATCAACCGTATTCATATTATTATTATTAATAGAATTATTATAATTAATATTATACTTATTATTATCAACCGTATTAATATTATAATTATTAATGCAATTCAAACAAGACAATAAGTCCTCCCGAGAGCAATGTATGGGTAGGATGGAGCCCATACCATCAACCACGCTGCAGCTCCGAAATGGTTCTAGCGAACCGACTCCGCTCTCCACATTACCATGCACTCGTTCGAATGTAACCTACGCACCGTCAACCGGAACCAAGATGCTCCAAATTGTCTCAGAGTGAATTGAAATAGGAAAACGGTCTTTACGCCCCACGTTACCTTGTATTCCTTCACACAGGACATGCACGTCTGGGGCAGAATCCGTGGATGGAAATCCATTAATGGATGATGGCGATTTCTCACCATTTTAGAAAAAAGAACTACACGTAGCATCAATAGGCAGTCCATCGTCCAGAACCTGTGGGCAGGAGCTAGCCACGTCCTCACGTAGAGGAATACTTGAGCTGCAGGAAAGAGAAGACGAACCAAGCGGATTGAGCTGGCCGAAGGAGCTGGCTTCCGTGTTGGCACTTACAGAGTTAACTCCAAGTAGTGATAATAAATCAGGAACCTCATGCGATAACAAATCCCTGAGCGTAGACTTCTGGCCGGCTGAGACCCGGCTATGGGAGGCTATAGAAGATTTCGAAGCTAACTTTTGAAACTTCAAAGACTGTTTCTGCTTCCGAATTTCCTCTAACCTCAAGGATTTAATGGCCGAACAAGCATCGATTCTGGCCCAAAGGGAGGCAGAAAACAGGCCCACAAGATATAAATGCAATCCCATAAGATTGCGAGAGAGAAGATTTAGAGATCTTCTGACCTTGCTGATTTCAGCTCTTATTAAAGCTAAACTAGCTTTAAGGAAAACCCGATGATTCAGGGGATTATGAAGGCGATGATTAATCTGGGCGAAGACCGGGATGACGGAGGAGTCTCTGCATCTTTTAAGAAATGCCAGATCTGTCTTCAACTTTGAAACCTGCAAGTGTGCCCGTTCAAATTGGTGAACCTTAGTTGCAATGGCTTTTCCATGCAGGGATTCAATTGTTGAATTGAGGCTTCTATGATCCATATTAACTTTATGAGAAAGTTTTTCGGCGTAAATCACAAGATATTTCATTTGTCGACGCGTTTCGAACCAACTAGTGTGGTTCATCGTCAGGACAAGTTGAATGAGCAGATCAGGCTTTGCATGTTAAATAGATAGAGCAGAAACTCCAACGGCTATAAAATGACTATATTGACAATGGCTCGATTTGATTGGATTAGTTAGGACCATATTAGGGTAATAACCATTATTTAATTAAAAAGTAACCTTGGTTCGTTAGATTCTTATTAGAACAAAGGTAAATGGTCCATTTTTAATAATAAATATATATTAGAAAATAAATTATAACCAAAACTAATATACATTAATAGTCAGTTAGTTAAAAAATTATTAAATATATAAATATACCTAAATATCTAGATTCAAACATAAGTCAAAAGGGTTGTTCCATATATTAATATATAAATAAATAATAAATCAATTAAGAACTAAATTAATATTAAATAATTGTTATTTATAGAAGTTCAACAAATATATAGGGTAATTTAAGGTTATGATAATAGAGTAATCCAATGATATATATATATATATATATATATATATATATATATATATATATATATATATAATAAATTAATCCAAATTAAAAGAAAGTAATCCAAGTTATTAAATCCAAATATTAGAGTAGTTAAAGGTTATAAAAATTAGGGAAATATATAAATAGTGGGTTATATAGTTTTATTAAAAAGGTAATGGGACAGCTTATACTCTTAAGATTCTAAAAATATATTAAGATAAAATAGTTAAAAATAAATTAATTTTAATTCAATAGTTATCTATGAAAGTTAGTTAAATATATAAATATTAGAATAATTTAAGGGTTAAAAAGAAAATGCTAATATTTAAAATTAAAGGTTTATTTAAGGGTTAAAATAATCAAAGATTAATTTCAAGCTTATTTTCTTTAAGATATTAGCAAGAATAAGAGCTACTACAAGAACTCCAAGGAACAAAGGCCCCAAGGAACAGGAAACTAGGGGAAAAAATCTTAAAAGACAACAGGAAAAAAAAACAAAGGGGAAGGGAAGGCAGGAAGACCATGACTAGGAGAAGAGGGCTAGGACCCAGCAACTACTGATCCTCCAGCCATCCTCTCTATTGAGATTGTTCGGCCTTTTTTCAATCTCAAGCGCTTCCCTAAATTTTCGGTGATGGAAATGGGACACTCTAGCAATCACACTAGCCTCCTCAATGCAGACATGATGATTGGTTTTCTCAACATGCTCTGCTAAAGCAAAAGACTTGGCTCTCCTATGCTTAAGGTCAGCTGCGTGCTCACTAATCCTTTGATTAATGGAGCGACCAGTCTCACCAATATAGGGGGTCCCACATGAACAAGGAATGATATAAACCCCTTTCATGTCCTTGGGGTCGATGGGATCCTTCACAGATCTGAGAGACTTATGAATGGTGTTGAGAGGTCTAAAGGTCGAGGGAACATTATGCTTCCTAAGAATCCTCGCAATCCTATTCGTAGTCCCTTAAACAAACGAAAGATGGACACCAGGAATCCTCTCCTTCTTATCTCTTTTAGCAACTGAATTCTTAGCTGCTTTGAGGAAAGCCTTCTGACCCAAGTGTCTACTATAACCGTTCTCAACAAAGACATTAAGGAGATGGGATTTCTCCTCCTCGAAGCTCTTTTCATCAGAGATCCTTAAGGCACGAGTAGCAAGGGTGTTGAGAACCCCCAACTTCTGAGCTGGGAAATGGTGGGAACTAGCATGAAGATATTGCTCTGTATGAGTTTTCTTATGAAACACACGGTGGGAGAGGGAACCATCACCATTCTTCGAGATAAGAATATCAAGGAAAGGGAGGCAGCCATCGACTTCCTACTCCTTTGTGAACTTAATGGCTGAGGATTGACTATTGAGATGATCAAAGAAGAGGTCTAACTCCTCTTGGCCATGAGACCAGATGACATTAGTGTCATCTACATATCTCTTCCAAAGCTTAGGCAGGAGGCGGGCTGAGTTAAGAGCCTTGGATTCAAAATCCTCCATAAAAAGATTCGCAACAACAGGGGAAAGGGGTGAGCCCATGGAAACCCCACAGGTTTGCTCAAAGAACTCACCTTCAAAACAGAAAAAGGTCGAAGTGAGGCAGATCTCAACCAACCGAGCGGTATTAGGATCAGTTAGATGGTAGATTACTTCCATGGCCTCATTTATAGGGATGCAAGTGTACAGGGAAACCACATCAAAACTGACTAGAATGTCCCCAGAGTCTAGCTTAATACCTTTGGGCTCTTCGATAAAAGATGCAGAGTATTTAACGAAGGACCTTGTACAACCAACTAAGGGTTTAAGCTTCAAGGCAAGGAACTTCACCAGAAGATATGTAGGACCCCCAATGGTGTTGACTATGGGCCTAATGGGAGCTCCTTCCTTATGAATCTTATGGAGACCATAGATTCTAGGAGTGATAGGATTGCTCTCAATGAGCTTACTGTGCAGGGGACCCACCGAGCTACTGGATTTGATGGCAAGGGCTACATTCCTGGAGATCTTCTTTAACGGGTTTTTGGGAAGCTTCTTATAGCTCCCACTGTTATGAAGATGCTCCAACATTTTACTGCGGTAGTCTTCCTTGTTAAGAATGACAACAACCCCACCTTTATCAGCTTTCAGAACAACAATATCTTTGTTCTGATTCAAGGATTTTAGGGCTTCAAATTCGTCCCTGCTAAGGTTGCTCTTAGGAGGCTTAGCTTTCCTAAGGACCACAGCACAATCCTGCCTAATAGTGTTTTTAATACTATCTTGGAAATGGGATTGCTAGAGTGTCCCATTTCCATCACCGAAAATTTAGGGAAGTGCTTGAGATTGAAAAAAGGCCGAACAATCTCAATAGAGAGGATGGCTGGAGGATCAGTAGTTGCTGGGTCCCAGCCCTCTCCTCCTAGTCATGGTCTTCCTGCCTTCCCTTCCCTTTGTTTTGTTTTTTCCTGTTGTCTTTTAAGATTTTTTCCCCTAGTTTCCTGTTCCTTGGGGCCTTTGTTCCTTGGAGTTCTTGTAGTAGCTCTTATTCATGCTAATAACTTAAAGAAAATAAGCTTGAAATTAATCTTTGATTATTTTAACCCTTAAATAAACCTTTAATTTTAAATATTAGCATTTTCTTTTTAACCCTTAAATTATTCTAATATTTATATATTTAACTAACTTTCATAGATAACTATTGAATTAAAATTAATTTATTTTTAACTATTTTATCTTAACATATTTTTAGAATCTTAAGAGTATAAGCTGTCCCTTTACCTTTTTAATAAAATTATATAACCCACTATTTATATATTTCCCTAATATTTATAACCTTTAACTACTCTAATATTTGGATTTAATAACTTGGATTACTTACTATTAATTTCGATTAATTTATTTTATATATATATTTATAATATCATTGGATTACTCTATTATCATAACCTTAAATTACCCTATATAGTTGTTGAACTTCTATAAACAACTATTATTTAATATTAATTTAGTTCTTAATTGATTTAATATTTATTTATATATTAATATATGGAACAACCCTTTTGACTTCTGTTTGAATCTAGATATTTAGGTATATTTATATATTTAATAATTTTTTAATTAACTGACTATTAATGTATATTAGCTTTGGTTATAGTTTATTTTCTAATATATATTTATTATTAAAAATGGACCATTTACCTTTGTTCTAATAAGAATCTAACAAACCAAGCTTACTTTTTAATTAAATAATGGTTACTACCCTTATCCGGTCCTAACTAGTCCAGTCAAATTGAGTCGTTGTCAATATAGCCGTTTTATAGCCGTTGGAGTTTCTGCTTTATCTATTTAACACAGTGTTGTGAAAATCGCGATTTTTTCCCTCTGCGATAAAATCGCGATAATTAAACGAAAAAATCGCCAAATTTTTTTTGCCGATTTTTATTGAAAAAATCGCGATTTTATGAAAAAATCGTCGGGGGTCGCAACAACATAGTTTTATAACATGTTTTTGGGTTTTTTTATGCAATGTTTTTTGAAAGAAACAAATAATTTTTGAGTGGGGTAGCTTAATGATCAAGTCTAGGCCCTAGTATGGATATGCTATTCATGGTAATGTTAAATTGTTAAAGTAAAAGTGACATTCTCCTTAATCTTCATTTTCATTTTCATCCTTTTACTTAAATTTTTAACATTACCATGAAATGAATCAGGATGTTTGAGAGTGGTTCCAGCCTCATTGGATTTCATATGGAGAAAGTAGAATTTTAGATTTCATTTAAAATCCAGTAGACTTATCACTTTTTCAAGATTTCAGGATTGGGAGATTATAATGTTTCCAGGTGACACCACCTGCCCGGGCTACCCCTACCACTAGTAGAGGACGTGGTCTACCTCCTATAGCTCCTACTTCTAGTTCTTCAGCTTCTAGAGCACAACAGACTCCACTGCCATCTCCACCAGCACAGGCACCAGCATCTACATCTAGAGGGAAAGGGAAAGCTGTGGCATTTTCTCGCAAGAGGGGCAGAGGAAATCAATAGGATTAGACTTTCATTTTATTGTATATGACATTATAACATGATGAGATACATTATCATATTTTTTGTTGATATTTTGAGGATGAGTTGGGACTCAGGAGTCAGGACTTACTATTCAGGACATGATTCAATGTTATGTGTGATTTTAGCGCTAGAAATGATATTAAACATCTTATATATTAGTTTTTTTATCATATTTATGTGTCAATGTATTTATTTTATGTTGTAGATGGTTTAGATATTAAAAAAATTGAAAAGAATGAAAAAAAAAGAATATTTTTGTACCAAACGATTTTTTCCGATTTTTTCCCGATAATTCCGATTTTTTCCGATTTGTTCCCTGCACCGATTTAATCCCGATCACGATTTTCACAACATTGATTTAACATGCAAAGCCTAATCTGCTCATTCAACTTGTCCTGACGATGAACCACACTAGTTGGTTCAAAACGCATCGACAAATGAAATATCTTGTGATTTACGCCAAAAAATCTCTCATAAAGTTAATATGGATCACAAAAGCCTCAATTCAACAAGTGAAATCACTTGTTGATGTGTACAAAATGCCATACTGTTTTTTCCCTTTGACATGCCTTAGAATCCTTTTCGCTGCTTGCTAATGTGTCTCCATGAACCTCGACACCAAACTCACTACATACATTATATCCGGTCTAGTGGGAGTGAAATACATCAAGCTGCCTATCATGCTTTTGTATAATGTCAGATTGAAATTACTACTGCAATCTTCTTTGCTCAACTTCAACCCCATGACAGTTGGAGTTGGTGCGGACTTGATGTTCTGCATTTTAAACCTCTCCAAAATGTCTACCACATACTTTGTTTGAGAGATAAAAATTCCATTTTCTATTTGCTTCACTTCTATGCCCAAAAAATATCTTAACAATCCCAAGTCACTCATTTCAAATTCACTCTTTATGAATTGTTTGAAATCAACGACAAGGAAATCATCACCGCCTGTAAAAATCAAATCATATACATATAAGACGACAATAAGAATCTTACCTTCACTCTCTTTGATGTAGAGAGTGGGTTCACCGTCACATTTGTCGAAACCATTGTCCAACAAGTAGGCATCTATCCTGTTGTACCATGCACGTGGTGCTTGCTTCAACCCATAAAGAGCTTTCCTCAACCGGTACACTTTGTCTTCTTGGCCTTCTACCTCATAACTAGGCGGTTTCACAACATACACTTCCTCTTTCAGCACTCCATTCAAGAATGTTGATTTTACATCTATTTGATACACTTTCCATTTATGTTGCATGGGAATTGCCACAACTGCATGCACTGTCTCCATCCTCGCGACCATGGCGAACGTCTCCGCATAATCTCTTCCATGTTGCTGCTTGTATCCTTTGACAACTAGCATTGCTTTGTGCTTTTCAGTCTTTCCCTTAATGTTACTTTTGGCCTTATAGACCCACTTCACTCCAATGACATGTTTTCCTTTCGGAAGGTTCACTAACTCTCATGTGTCATTCATTTCTATTGCTTCTATTTCTTCCTCCATTGCCGCAACCCATTTTCTTCTTTGAATGCATCCTCAAAATGCATTGTGTTGTCTACATGACAAAACAAGGCAAATAAGGAATTCAAACCAGCGCTACTATCAACTTCATCTTGCTTATAAATTTCGTTTAAATTTCTGAAATTTTGTCTTCTTGTGCTTGTTGAAGATGGGCTTGACATATCACTCTATGTTGCACTTTGCGGTGTGCTTGGAGAAGCACTTGCTTGGCTGCACAAAGCTGTCCTATTATTTGTTGATGGTGTTGCTTGTTGCCTACTTTGTTGTGCTTGAATAGGGGTAGAGGGAGTCACTGTTGAGGAATTACTTGCTGTTGTTAATTCCTCTTTGTCCTCATGTAGTATACATGCTTTGACATTGAATGTATTTTCTAAACTTCCATCCCATGCTTCCTCTTCTATAAATTACACATCTCTGCTAATTATGAAATTCTTGGTTAATGGATTGCAGAGTTTGTATGCCTTGAATTCATCACTGTATCCAACAAATATATATTTCTCCCCCTTGTTGTCCAAATTCTTCCTCAACTCATCTGGGACATGTGCATACGCCACACATCCAAAAACTCTCATGTGGGTGACGCTATGCTTTCTTCCACTCCATGCCTCTTTAGGAACTATGTTTTGGATGCTTTTGGTTGGATATCTATTCAATATATATGTTGCACAAACGACATCTTTAGCCCAATAATCATTTGGCAAACGCTTTGCCTTCATCATGCTCCTTGCTATTTCGATAATGGTCCTATTCTTCCTTTCTGCCACACCATCTTGCTGAGGTGTATACCTTGTTGTAAATTGATTATGAATTTCATGCTCCCTGCAAAATTGAAGGACGTCATTTGAGATGTATTCTCCACCTCTGTGAGTCCTGAGGATTTTGATGTAGTGTCCACTTTGCTTCTCAACAAGAGCTTTGTATTGGCAAAAGCGCTCAAACACTTCACTTTTCTGTTTTAGGAAATAGACCCATGTCTTCCTTGTGTAGTCATCTATGAAGGTCAATACATAGTGGTTGCCACCAATTGATGGTGTCTGCATTGGTCCACATAAATCTGAGTGGAAAATCTCCAAAGGTGCCTTTTCCCTTACTGACTTTCCTGCTGGAAATGTCTCTCTATGTTGCTTGCCCAAGATACATCCTTTGCATAGGATGTTCGGTTTTTCTATGAGTGGTAGTCTCTTCACCATGCCTTTCCTATGTAACAAATTCAAACCCCAAAAGTTGAGATGTCCAAATCTCGAATGCCATAACCAATTTTCATTTGTGATCTCTGCTTGAAATTTTACTTGTGTGATAGCTGTATCTTTTCTTCCCTCTTCTTGTGAGTTTATTGATATTTGTGCTTGTGCACCCTCTTCCTTCAAATCTGATTTTAATTTTAGGGGAAACATTCTGTTATTTGTCATATGAACCTTTGCAATCAGTTGTCTGCTTGGAGGCCTATCCAAAATTGTGCATACATCATTCTTGAAAAAAACATTGTAGCCCTTCTGCATTTGCTGTCTAATGCTTATGAGGTTATGCTTCAGACATGGGACAAAGTAAACATCTAAGATTTGCTTCTTCTCCCCCTTATTTGTTAGGATATTAACTCTTCCTTTTCCTATGACAGAGACTTTGCTATCAGTCTCTAATGTCACTTCAGATTTCACACTTTCATCTAGATTGGAAAACATTTCTACGTTTCTTGACATGTGGTTGCTACACCCTGAATCTAGATACCATATATCACTCTATTTTTCTTGTGCTACATTACAAGCTAAAACCATGATATCATTGTTCTCATTTTCTTTTATGAAATTTACACTTGGTTGTTACTAATGTCATATTACTTCCTTCTACATTCATTTGCATAATGACCATACTTCTTACAGTAATGACATTAAACTTGATCATACCTCTGACCTTGTGGCTGATTTTGGCTTGGGCCTTGACTTGGATTTTGATTGCTACCTCTTCTATTTGAGCTTGAAGGGCTGCTTCTTCCCCCTCTATGTGGGCTTCTTCCTCTTCCTCTAGCATATGATCTTCCTCTGTCTCGACTTTGACCAAATGATACTTGTGTTTTGAAAGCATGCTCCAATAAGGAGCTTGTTTCTCTATTCAGTCTATGTTCATGAGAAACCAATGATGCATTAAGCTCATCCACTAAGAACTGTGAGAGATCCTTTGTCTCTTCTATGGCCACAACAATGGCATCAAACCTTGCTAGCAAGCTTCTCAAAACTTTCTCAACTATTCTTCTTTCTTCAAGTGTCTCACCATGAGATTGATTTGAGTAACCAGCCCACTTACATGTGTAAAAAACGAGTCTACATTCTTAGACTCTTTCATACAAAGTGTTTCAAGATCTCTTGTCAACATTTGCAACTTTGTTTTCTTGACTTCTGTCATGCCTTGGTAGGTTGTCTGGAGGGTGTCCCATGCTTGGTTGGACTTCATTGTTGCTGCAACCCCTTTCATGAACTGTTTGGAAAATATAGAACAGGGATTTTGAATCCTTTTTCCTGTTGTCCCTTAACAAATCTCTTTCTTCTTGATATAAGGAATTGTATGCTACTACATCTGTTCGTTCTTGAAAACCATTCTCCACCAAATCCCAAATGTCTTGAGAAGAAAATAGGGTTTTCATTGTAATAGCCCAATAATCATAATTTTTGCCATTAAACTGAGGTATTTGAGGATTAGTCAAGCTTGTGCTTGATGTTGCCATTTCTGAGCGTAAGAAAAAAAACTTTTAACCTGTTGGTAAATATGCTAAAAAAAATCTTCCCTCAAAACAATTTTAACTACTAGTAAAAACACTTGTTTTTACACTAACAGAGTTTAACCCGCTCTGATACCATGTTGAAAAAATTTACGCGAACAAGCAGAGGGGAAAGTTTCTTGAAGCTAATTTCATGCAACTAGCTTTCGTATAGAGGCTTAAAAAAAACACATTATTCACTCACGACAACAAAAAGCTTAAAAAAAACATAGTATTCACTCACGGCAACAAAAAAACTCAGATTAAAACCAAGAACAACGTTTATAGTGATTTACACTTCATGCGAAATAACAAAGTAAAACACATTAATTTTTGTTTGCTCCACGATTTTCTCCTCACACACTCTGGCTCTCTTTTTCTCTAACTTGCAAAATGACTTTTACATACATATTTATCTCAACATACAATTTTACATTAATACATGACAAAGAAAATAATTAATAAGTTGTTGTTGTTGAGTGTGCAGAGTGGTAATCGTGCACGTTTTTGTGGAGTGTGGGCAATAATCGTGGAATGAATGCTTGCCCATATCTATTTACCAAAATACATTAAATGCCTTAAATTCTTTGTTGTGTTGTGGAATGGTTCAGGCGGTACTTTTGTTCTGGCTTCAGTCCTTCCATCTAGACGCAACCTGCAAAAATACTTCTACCAAGTATGGCTGCTATCAAGGTGTTTATTGCGGTGGTTGAAATTATTATCTCCAACATTATTTACATTTCAGCTAGAGAGACAGTGTCTTGCTGGAATTATCAATTTTGGTTCCGAAGGATTTCAGAAATTGTTCTTTAGGAAGGAAGAAATTTCCATACCTTTTCATTCAGCGTCAATCTCTTCCCTTATTCTGCAGCAAGTATTATAAGGCTGTTTTGTTTCAAATCATTTGAGCTTAAAATCTTGAATATTTTTTATTACACTTTTGTGTCTATTTCCAAGTATTGGGTTACATGCAAAGCTCATCCAACAGTTGATGTCTTCATCAACTTTTCGTCGTACCTTTAATAAATTGTCGCCGTAGGCTTGAATTTATTCTTACCCCATCTCCATATTGAGATATTTAAGATATGAGAAATGAATATTATCTCTTCTGGCATCAATCTCCTGTTCTTCCAAGCCTTACCATTATAGTTTCTGCTAGTTTCTACTAATTATATTGTCAACCGTCTTCATTTGAATCGTCTCCCATATCTGCTACTCGCAAATATTTAAAGAGAGCGCATGCTGTTTGTGCAATTCATTTGCTTCCTGCATGTCTGCTCTCAAGCATCCAACAATCAGAGTAGCAACTATAATAGTAGGTGACCCGGAAGGAGCTACTAAATAGTTGATTACTTATCCTCGAGCTAGTAATAATGTAAAAATAGTTTTCTTTAACATTTTTTCCCTGATGCATTTTCATTATCTTGTGTGCCAAGAAAATTTCAAAGATCGACTCTGTAAAATGGGACAAGGGAAAATAAGGGATGGTTGTCACTTATAGTCCTTTTTTAGGTCCCCTTTCAGTGTTATGGACTTTATGAAGGTTTCTAAAGAACAGAGTCATAATTACCCTTGTTAATGCTAAATGCTTAAAAATGCACTGTAGGTTATAATTGGGTCTGCTATTGTAGGTGGAATTCAGGCCAGAGCATTCAAAATTGGTGATACAGCTGGCACAATTGACAACATTATTCAGTGCAAGCTGTATAGACTAGGATCTGTTGGCTTTGTGTCTAAATCCGTAACCACTTGTATCTTGTAATTTTGTTGTAGTCACAAAGCCATTTTATTTGTAACGAGGTTTTACCATCGTGGTGGTCACAGAAAATTCGCTGAGTGAATAAGTATTTAACCTATTTGAAATATTCCTCCCAAATATATATGTGTGTGTTTTTCTGCTATGTGGGTCAAGCTCCTATTGAACACACGGGTTAGAGAAGTAATTTCAAATATTTATAAGACATGAAGATTTCTGGATTGCTTTACTGAAATGTCAGTAATGACAGGCAAACTAGTATGCAGGTTCATGGAGGATTGTGAAGTTCAAAGTTCTCAGGCAAACTAGTATGCAGGTTCATGGAGGATTGTGAAGTTCAAAGTTCTCAGTTTTCTTACTTGCAAGGCTATCAGATCCCTTACATGTCTGAGTAGTTAAATATGAAGGTTTCAACCAAAAGCGCTGAGAAGCCTACCTCTGTATGGAGGATTTCTAAGTTGATGCCAATGAAAACTGATTTGGATAATTTGGTGTCGAATCACTTGAACATGCACTGATCAATTTGATTTTGACCCTGCTATAGAATGAAAGGTAAAAGTGATGGCCCTCAGGTTGTTGGTAGATAATTTCACAATTAATTAAACTCAATTATTTTTTATTTTTTAAATTATATAAATTAAAATCATTCAATTTATAATTAAAATTAATTAATAAATAATTAAAAATATATTTTAAAATGAAATAGTTAACAATTTTATTTGACTAGGTTAACTTTCTATTCATTTATTATAATAGGTTTCTATTAATCTAATTAGGTATCCATTATAATAATTTTTTATTAATCCAATTAGGTAAATGAGTTTAACTTTTCATTTATTTGAGAAGGTATTCTATGTTCTTAATTATTGTGCTATGTTCATATTGCTTGGTATAATTTTACTTTAAAGTTAATGTTACTTGTGGAAGTCATCTCAGAATTTGACCAATTTAATTGTTTTGTTTTTTTTTAATTGGTGTTGTATTACTTCTTGAAAGCCTAATCATATTAGGATGGTGAAATTTAAAAATGTTGGATCAAATGTACATACTGTGTTGAAAATCACATTATAATACTTTTGTCAAGGCTTTTCAAACCAACGAATGTCGTTCATCGTCAAAACGAGTGTGATTCATCTTAAGTGTATTTCTTTACACCTTTTGCAACAATTGCTAGTTTATCCTTTTACATTTTATCATGTTTTATAACATTTTACATTGTTACTAAGTAGACAGGTTATATTGTAGCAGACCATTCAAGTGTAAGTTATGTGAATTTTGTTTTATTTATTTCAAATATTTTAAATATAATTTTCCAATTTTTAAAATTATGTGTTAAATTAAAAATATTTATTTTTATTTAAATTAAAATATTTACTTTTATAAAATTAAAAATTTAAACAAAATAATTAAATTTATGAAAAATGATGCATTCCATAGGACTCTTGACAGTCCGACCATGTACTTCTCAAATTTGACAGAGATATTGACCATGAGATGAAGCAATTCACGCATCCATACGTCTAAAGCCCATTCAGAACGCTTTTGAAAGAGAGGGATTTTTTTTTTGGGGTCATCATATAGAAATATGACGATTCAACAATTTTGATAACACAAAAACACTTGAATTACATTGTTAGAGCCCAATTTTGTAATTCAAATTTTCAATTTAATTTAAAAAAACTCACCCAAATATTTGTAAAAATAAAAATACAAATAAAAATATAAAATATTTAAATTAGAATTGAAAATATAAAATATTTAAATTAATTAAAAAACGAATATAAATATTTTAGATTAAATAAATATATTTAAATTAGAATTGAAAATATAAAATATTTAAATTAATTAAAAAACAAATATAAATATTTTAGATTAAATAAATTATAGATAACTATGGAGAAATCAAAATTTCTTAAAAACCAAAATACTACCTGATTTGTTTTGAAAAATGATGATGCACTTGATATTTATCAAAACACATAGTTTGTTGTTTTTGGTTGCTCTCTTCTAGATAAGAAATTATAAAGTTTGAATCAACCATAAATAAGAAAACAAAGACAATAATATTTTATTAAATCACACTTGTATTTGAAACACACAAGAATCCCATGTATATAGTAATGGGATCATAACAAAATATAACTACAACAAGGATTTTGAGGATAAAGGTTTTTAATTAGTTCTAACTCACTTTTACATTGGAAAATAATAAATTCTAGAGCATGACCCAAAATTCTAACAATGTAGAATTTTCATTTCTCTATTATCTCTAAGGCTCCCCTTTGATGGAGAAATGAATTATTTACCACATAACTTGTGTTCCTTTGCAGTGCATGATTCTCTTCATCAACAATGCCTATGTCTAGTTCAACATGGAATTTTCATCATACCCATATGATGTTGACGTCCATATAAAGGAACAACCATCCAACAGAATGCACGGGCACCTAACCGCTACAACTGCGAGTTTACTAGGATGTCCTTCATGTACATGGTTCATTCAACTATCATAAATGTGTACTTGTAACTGTAAATGTACTTTTAATTTCCGTTGCACCATCATCGCTATCGTCATCATAGGTTTTGCTAGATTACTCATAACCATGCTTTGGGTTTTTTCGGCTAAGCCTCAACCATGATGTAAGTTTTCTTGGCTAACCCTCGACCATTAGACCAAGTTGTTTTGAATTACCAAAAACCTACACTTACAATGTGGTTTTAAGATTACCACAACTTCACATGGGTACATGTGCCTTATCTAGTTTACATCACAACTAACTCAGGTACCGTCCATGCAAATACTAAGTAAATACTTTCCAATGACTACTAGACTTACTTACAAACACATGTGACACATTACCATGTAATAGTTGATTATATGCCATGACACTCACAAAATTTTAACATCAATTTGTCCACCATCTAACTTTGGCTACTACTCCATCCAATATCTTTGATTGCCATAGCGCCTTCAAAAGAACTATCTTTACTACAATCATTTGTTTAACT
Organism: Pinus tabuliformis; assembly: GCA_031772625.1. Taxonomy (NCBI): domain Eukaryota; kingdom Viridiplantae; phylum Streptophyta; class Pinopsida; order Pinales; family Pinaceae; genus Pinus; species Pinus tabuliformis. Next base: position 345,652,979 of record CM062812.1, read on the forward strand.
TGGGCATTCTCCAGAATGGGAATTTTTTTCTCCCTCTTGTACTTGAATGTTATTGATTATTAATTTCCATATAAAAATAAATCCATCTACCACATACATGAGTACCATTCGTTGTACTTTCCAATTTTCAAGGAATCCTCTTCACTTATCGAAGTAATATTGTGGGTTCAACTCCCTTTGAGGAGGAGGGCTTAGGAACATAGAGTGAATAGATGGTGTGTTCTGATGATTGTAACAATGTGTATGTAGTGGCCCAAGAATATATTAATTTTTCCATCCATTTGTTGAAGTTGATGTAACAACTGCATATTAAGGAAACCATATGAGGAGTAGAGTCGAGGCTTGTACAAATAATAATGTGGATTGTTGAGAATTTGTGCATCATGGTTATATATGTGTTCCAAATCTGTGATCAACCAAGGAGGAGAACCTGTGGAGTTCCAATTATGTGACTTTGTAGTATAAGCTAGAGTCTCAAATGCAATTGTCTATCCTCTAATAAAGGAGAAAAGTAATTTCTCTGCGGAATTCGACATTTTTTTTATGCAATGCAAGGAAGGCCATTCCACTTTCAGATGTGTTAGGATCTTATAATATAGGATAAAAGTGTGTTTGCCTCTTACTATTCATCCAAGAAGTCTGCTAGACTCTGTTATGAATTTGCTGTGAAATTCACTATTTTTGTCATCATTTTCAAAAGTTGTTTCCAACCAAATGGAGCTTAATTAAGGAAAACTGAAAGTGGTTTTTCCAAGAACGAGCCAAATAACAAAACCTCCTTCAGTTTCTGCACAGGTGTCATATATTAGAATACATGAATGCATATTTACAACCTACTTTTTAAGTTTTTGCATTTCCAGTTTTGGTTATGATGTTTGGATGCAGATTGTGAGGAGATGGAGAAGACTTTTTAGAAACTGAGAGAGGTTTCTCCCAAGAACCCTCTCATCTACAAAAATGTCTCTCAGTTTTGCAACATCTATCCATATTCAAGATATATGAGCTCATCTCTAAACCCAATTTTTCCATAAATTTGGTGCCCTCTGTTGCACAACTACTGCGCAAACATATTAGTCAACTCTATTTTGGAAAATTTCAAAATTTGCAGCTTCTAGAAGTCATTCTAGTTGTTGGATAAGTGTTGATAAGTTAAAATCATATAGTTTGAGTTGTCAAGAGAAAATATATTAGTCTTGATATAACAGTTTCTTCTTTTTCTGCATAGCAAGTAAAGATGCATTGCATCTGGACCATTCTACTTTTGTGAAGTGAATTTGAATTCCTCATTGTATATAATGATGTAAAGACATGGAAAAGAGGGGGGTTTGTGAGGTTGGAGACGAAAGAACACTGTGCATTTTGTAATTTTTTCTGAGTTTTAATGAAATTGGTGGATCAAAAGTACCTCATTAAATATTTTCAAAGATTCATGTGATTTAACTCTCTTATGCGACTGTTTCCTATTTTGTGTGTGTTATATTTCTTCCTATGGCATTTGTTGGGCACCAAATTGGCCTATCTTTTCCCTGCATTTCCACTCCTCTTTTCATCCTTTTTGCATTCATTCGCATATATTTACTATGTAAAACTATGAGGTAATTCCCCTTTATCCTCTCTTGGGATATTTAATTAATGAAGTAGAGTCATGAAGGTTTCTACCTACATGAACCACTAAAACATGTGATGACCGCAGATTATGGAGTGCAGGTGTTGACCGCACAGCATATTGCAGCAGTTCCGCGATTCACAGCAGCTGATCAACCATGAAGAAACAACATAATTGATTACAGCTGCTCTCAACCCACTTTGGACCATTCCTGTTCTTGCTCTCTCAGCGCTAGTGCTGCAATAGAACTGATGTATATCTTTGGGCATATAGTTTCCAGGTTTTGGGGAGAGTTATTCTCCTTTGTATTGTATAAAAGACAGGTCATTCCTGTATCAGAGGGGACCCTGTATGGTATTGGAACAAAATTATTCAGATTAATAAGATACAAACCTCTTTTGCTAATCTATCGTTTGCTGTGAGTAACGCAACCCTGATTAGAGAGTCGGGCCTGCTCTTCTGATCAGGTGCTACGTGTTTCCTTGTGTTGTGTGTATTTTCTATTGCTGTGTTTATTTCTTGTTGCTGTTACAGATTTCTTAGATAACTGTGAATACTTTTTTATGTTTTGCAGTTGAGTTTTTACTTCTATTCAGCAATGTTTTGATTGGAAATCATGAACCCTTGGTTGAGGACAGACCGTAACCTTGCCCCTACATATACCTTGCGTGTTGCTTTGAAAAGAATACGCACCTGAATTGATACATTAATGTAGGAAAAGGGGTGGATAATTTTTTCATACCTGGACACCAACGTTTTGGTGCCGTTGCTAGGGAGGCTAACAAGGTGCAAGACATGATCTGTGTTAACCAGAGGGTCAATCTCTCATCCTGGGGAGAGAACGAGCTTTCTCACTTTGCTCCAGGTTCTACGTGTAGGTATTTCATTTACTTTGAGCTTTTATTGTTTTCCTGTTTTAGTAGGGACGATCTCTTGCCCTAGGGAGGGAGGTGTCCTTTGACACCCTACTCCAGGCCCTGAGCTTAGATTTTCCCTAGCATTTTTGTTGTTTCAATTTCGAGAAATCCAATCTCTTGCCCTGGGGAGGGAGGGGTCCTCTGACACCCTACTTCAGGTCTTGAAGTGTTAAGTTTTTGTCGTGTGTGTGTTATTTTCTTGATTGGCATCTTGTCCTGGGGAGGGAGGAGTCTTTTGACACCCTGCTCTAGGTCCTGAACCCTAGGTTCCTGTTTTCTTTTCTTTTTTTTGTTAACTTCCCTCTTTTCAACATGATCTCTTGTCCTGGGGAGGGAATGGTCTTTTGACACCCTACTCCAGGCCTTGAGCATTATGGTTTGATTTCTGTTGCCACACCAACTTGTATGAACAGAGAGCCAAATAAAAGGGGCAGAGGGAGAGCCCCAAAGAAGGGAAGACAGGATTTGGGAAGGAACACCTACATCCAGAAAATCATTGCAAAAGCTAAGTCAGAGGCGTCTTCTCGTGCAGCCATGAGGCTAGGTGCATGGACAAAATCTGAGGGACAATCTATAGATCAACCAATGTTGTTCACAACACCCCCTACCGATTCAATACAACAAACCCTTCCAACAGTTGGATAGACAAGCAACAGTATGCCTGCTAAAGGGATCCCATTGCTTGTAATAGAAGAAGAAGAAGTTACAAGTAAAGCATCCAAAGGAATGGTCCATCCCAGTAGGGAAGAAGGAATTGCAGAGAGGAGATCTAAAGGGTCCAGCCACTGTGATAGGGAGGAAGAGATTGTAGAGACATTTCTATCACCAAAGGATAGAGGAAGTGCTGTTAAGGCAACTCGAACCCCTGTGATAAAAGCCCTTCCTGCGGAGCCAGCTGAAATCCTTAGTGAGTATTGGAGGATATTCATGGCACCTACAACCTCTACTATTGACTTCCCAATTGGGGATTTGGGGACTGGTGCACCAACAAAGCCCATCCCTTTAACAACTTTACCCAGTTTCCATGGGCTTACTTCAAAAGACCCTGACACGTTTTTTTTTTTAATTTGACATTGTGTGTCGAGGGTATGATTGCATAACAGATGCTCAAAAATTGAAAATCTTCCATGCTACGCTAAAAGGGACAACCCTGCAGTGGTTTATGGGTCTTGGGGGAAGGTCTATCACCACATGGGAGGCGATGAGAACTGCTTTCTTGGAGAAATACCAAGACTACTATAAATCACAGGATATTAAAGAAGAGATTTTTAAATTTACACAGAAAGAGGACGAAAATATGGAAGATTGTGTGGAATGCTTTAAATACACATTGCAGAGGTCAGGTCACTCTGACCTGGATAAAGACATTTTGAAAATTATCCTTCTCCGGGCCTTCTGAGAAGACTCTTTGGAATTATTGAATATAGTCAGAAAGGGAGATATATCAAAGGAGGACTTTGATACCATCTGTGAGTTGTGTATTCAGTGCTCAAGAGGAGTTGCAAGAAATAAACAAGGGATTTGATCAACGAAGGTATCTGGCAGAGGTGTTACAAAAGCAGAAATTGGGAACCTGCTGGACAGCCTGAGGACTGATATCCTGAGTACCTTGTCTAAACAGATAGACATACTGCAGGTAAAACAGAAACAACTAGAATTGGAAAGAACTATGGCTGTATTTTTCCCCACATGCAAGAAGAAACACCCATAGAGGGAATGTCCATTAAACTCTGTAGAGGAGTGTACAATCTGTGAACTGAAGCATATGACAAGTTTAGGCCCATCCTTGCCAGGGCTAAAAGCAGTTTTTCAAGGGACAGGCGAAGATATGGAGCAGCTGTACTTTATGGGACCTAAAAATCCATGGAAACCTCGGTCGTCAATGGGAAATCAAGGTATGTTTTCGGATCCATCTCAATATTTTAGAAATTTTAATATGGGTCCCTAGATTATGCCTTATCCACCCATGTGGCCCCAATACCAGTTTCCACCTTGGCAATAGTGGGCTCCTCAAGCTAGTTCAAGCTCCTCGTGGGCTTCGAACTGGCGGGGACCTTCCCCTCCTGGTCAGTTTTCCCAGTCAATGCCACAACAACAACTTCAGTTGCCCTCTAATGTGCCCCCTGGTAATCAACCTATTTGTCCCCAACTCCCTATCCAACCCAATCCGAATCCTAACAATAAAGGGGATCAGCAAGCTGACACCCTCAACCTGCCTTCATACAACATCTCCACCACAGAATTCTATGAGATGCATTTACGATATGGGCGGCCCGTAGGTGCTCAGCCCTCACCTATTATCATTGAACAGATTGATAGTGAGGAGAAGGAGACAGAAATGGTTGGAGAGGAACTAAACCGAGTTAACAAAAATCATACACCTCCTCAATCGTCAGTTACTCAAAAAAATCAAGCTGAACCACCCTATCCAGAAAGGTTGGCTGTGAGTAAACCAACCCCTTAGACTGATTTTGACCTGTTAGGGGAGTTACATAATTTATTTTTCAAGATTCCCCTGCTGCAAGCCATGAGGGACATACCTATATATGTGAAAACTCTTAGGGAATATTGTGGTAAGAAGCCTAGAAAGAAATCAAGAGACCCTCTCACCATTCACGTAATGGGGAAACTATCAGATTTCATGATGGGAAGGTCCATGCCTGTAAAGTATGGGGATCCTGGGAACCCAATTTTGACCGTGCTACCATAAACATCATTACTATTGAAACCATGCATGCATTAGGGCTTCGTAACTTGAAACATACACCTACGGTGTTAGAACTGGTAGATCGATCTACATTAAAACTAGTAGGGAAGTTAGAAGATATCACTATTTCGGTTGATTCATGGCACTACCCTGTGGACTTCCTATTTCTCCAAACGCAATCTCCAGCTGGAGGCCATCCATTGATTCTGGGAAGACCGTGGTTAGCAATCGTAGACACTTATATCAGGTGTCAGTCTAGACATATGATCATCTCAAATGGGAAAAACACTAAGAATATAGTGTTATATCCTCCTGCATAACCTAACCCATCAGCGAAATCAGCAGGCCACAAGAAATCTGTATACAAGAAAGAATCTGAATCAGAAAATGAGGAGTTAAGACTAGTTCTCACTATTGGGGAGGCCCTCCAGTTGAAAGCTGAAACAAAAGATGATGCAATTACTACCTTTATCAGTGATCCTTATTCTGTTTTAGATTTGAATCAGCAAATCCTAGAGTCTGTCTTGAGCTGTGAGACTCAGGAAAGTATTGGAATAACAGATGGATTCGACAAGCTACCTACAGCTACACCCCATGACAATGTTTCCATGGAAATAGAACAGGGAAAAACCCTTAATATCAATCCAGAGCTGTCGAATTCCTAGAAAAAATGACTTCTGCATATTCTTTGGAAACACAAAGAAGCCTTCACCTAGGACTACTCAGATATGAAGGGAATTCCTACTAATATGTGCACTCATCACATATACATTAAGGAGGATTGTTGTCCTGTGAGGCAACCCCAGAGAAGAATGAACCCTGCTCTAAAAAACATTGTTAACGAAGAGCTCCAAAAGCTGTTGGACGTGGGATTTATCTATCCCATTTCAAACAACCAATGGGTTTCCCTGTTGTTAATGGTCCCTAAGAAAAATGGTAAATGACAAATATGCATGGACTACAGAGAATTAAACAAGGCAACTTAGAAAGACCACTTTTTGTTACCATTCATTGACCAAGTCTTGGATAAGTTTGTGGGGAAGAAGTTTTTTTCCTTCTTGGACGGATTTAGTGGGTACAACCAGATCCAGATAGCTCCTAAAGATCAGGATAAGACCACATTTACATGCCCTTGGGGAACGTTTGCATACAGAGTCCTCCCATTTGGTCTCTGTAATGCACCCACAACATTTCAAAGGGAAATTTTGGGGATTTTCTCTAATCTGATGGATGATAGTGTTGAAATCTATATGGAAAATTTCACGACATATGGAGATTCATTCGAAGAAGCATTGGGGAAGCTAGAAAAAGTTCTTGAAAGATGCAAGCAGGTGCATGTCTCCTTAAGTACGGAGAAATGCCATATGATGATGAATGAAGGAATAGTCCTGGGACACTTGCTTTCGGCTGCAGGAATCCGAATGGATCCAACCAAGATAAAGGTAATACAACATTTTCCAATACCCAGAACACCCACTCAGGTACGTAGCTTTATCAGTTGTGCTAGTTATTACAGGCGCTTTATAGAAAATTTTGCTAAAACAACACATCTGCTTTTTCAATTACTGACAAAAGATGCAGACTTTGTGTGGACAGATGACTATGATGCAGCCTTTGTGAAGATCAAGGAATTGGTCTATAGTGCTCTGATCCTTAGAGGACCAGACTGGGCATTACCATTCCATATTCATGCCGATGCTTCCCAGACAGCAATTGGGGCAGTTTTGGGGTAGCAGGTGGATAAGGTACCATATGCAATTTACTATGTTAGCAAGAACTTATCCTTTATTGAGTTAAACTACACAGTGATTGAAAAAGAATTCCTTGCTGTCATCTATGCCATCAACAAGTTCTGGCACTATATCATTGGTTACCCCACCTTTGTACACACAGATCATGCAACCATCAGGTATCTGATGAATAAACCCGTTACTCCTGGTCGTATTACAAGATGGCTTTTGCTACTTCAAGAATTTGATATTACCATAGTAGATAAACCAGGAAAGGACAACGTGGTTGCTGATTTTCTGTCTAGATTAGAAAACAATACCGAAGGTACACCTATCGAAGATAGCTTTCCAAATGAATATATTTTTGCAATTTCCGCTAACACTCTGTGGTATGCAGATATTGCTAACTATCTTGCTACAGGGAAGGTACCTCGTCATTTGTCATATAAGGACCAACAAAAAATTATTCATCATAGTACCCAATATTCATGGATGGTAGGATACCTCTTTCATATGGGGGTGGATCAATAGATTCAACATTGTGTATTAGAGGATGATATCTATGAGATATTGAAGGTTGCCCATATTGGACCTTGTGGAGGACATTTTGCAGATAAAAGAACAGGCCACAAGGTGCTGCAAATGGGATACTACTGGTCTTCTGTCTTTTGTGATGCTATAGATTATGTCCAAAGATTTGACAACTATCAACGGATGGGACAACCTAGGAAATCGAATGAAATGCCATTACAGCCCCAGATAGTCCTTGAACCTTTTGAGAAATGGGCCATCGATTTTGTTGGACCCATCAACCCACCTTCCCATCAGAAGGTTCACATCCTGCTCTATATTGACTATGTGACTAGGTGGGTGGAAGCCAGAGCGGTTGCGAAAGTAACAAAACAGGTGGTGGCAGACTTTCTTTTTGAAGAGATTTTTGCCCGATATGGTACCCTGAGAGAAATTGTTTCAGATGGAGGAACACAGTTCCCATCCCACATGATAGAGAGGCTTATGTAGAAATATGGGGTCAAACACATAGTGACAACTCCTTACCATCCCCAAGCGAATGGAAAGGTAGAAAGTACAAACAAGGTATTGGAAAATATCTTGACAAAAACTGTAGCAAGTCATCGTCGAGATTGGTCACAGAAACTTCCAGAAGCTCTTTGGGTGTATGGGACGACATGGTGAAATACAACCTAGTTTTCACCATTTGAGCTAGTCTACGGGAAATCTCCCTTGTTTCCGATTGAATTCGAGATCAGTACGCTTAGAACAGCTTTGGAAGTGGGATTGAACTTATCAGAGGTCCATAAACACCTGCTGGAACAAATCAAGGAGTTCTAGATGAGATTCGTTCAGTAGCTATCCAGAGAACTACTGATGTCCAACAGCAGAGAACGAAATGGCATGATAAATTTATCAAGAATAAGGTGTTTCATACAGGGGACTCGACATTGTTATATGACTCCTGGTTCAAAGATTTTAAAGGAAAGCTTCGCGCTTGTTGGATGGGACCCTATGAAGTGGACATTGTATTCACCAATGGCACAGTCAAATTGGTTACAGTAGATGAAAATCGTACCTCCTTCCTAGTGAACAGACACCATATGAAGTTATACCATCATCCAAATTCTAAAGATGCCTTCATAAAACATCTTTCTGATACATCTGGTTTGATGGTTGTTGGTGCAGAGAATGCTCCCTCTGCCATTTGAAAAAACATAGATATATATATATATATATCTATATATATATATATATATATATATATATATATATATATATATATATATATATATATATATATATATATATATATATATATATATATATATATATATATATATATATACGATGTTACTACTCACTTGTTTGTCTTTTTGTAGGAATAAGAACTGAATTATGACAAGGAGAAACGGAGAAATTTTTCAAGTAACAGTTGTTGCCGTTACTCCGCCGGTGCTATTACTCCACTGTTGTTGTTACTCAATTGGTTTCTCTTACTCCGCCAGTGCTGTTACTCCACTGTTGTTGTTACTCCGCCATTGTTGTTACTCCACCGTTGCTATTACTCCACTGTTGTTGTTACTCTGTCGGTGTTGTTACTCCGCCATTACTGTTACTCTATCATTGTTGTACTCCATCGGTGTTATTACTCCGCCATTGTTGTTACTCCGCTATTGTTGTTACTCGATCGTTATTGTTACTCCATCGGTGTTGTTACTTTGTCATTGTTGTTAATCCGTCGTGCTGTTACTCCGCCATGCTGTTACTCTGTCGTGCTGTTACTTCGTCGATGTTGTTACTCTGCTATTGCCGTTACTCCACCGGTTATCTTTGCTACTACTCCACCGCCAGGTAGGTTGCTAGGTACGCCTTCATTGACTCTTATGAATTTATTTAAAATATTCCAAAGAAGAGACTAGTACGTGTAGCGGATAGCCGCATTTAAGTTGGAGGGGTCCCGTCATAAAGAAATGATGGCGTACCCAGAATTGTAATCATATCACATCATTACCAAATCCAATGAAAACGGAAACCAAAAATTGTGCAATTTTGTAATCATGATTCCTATGCATTGGAATTTGAAATCATACGCCAAGAACTTTACCGGTCATTTCCCCAGTACGCTGTATTCAATTACCATAATCATTCACATGTATTGCCACACCCTGCCATTAATTGTTGTGTTTTTCGAGGTGTACTAGTCATTATTGTCATTCTTTCACCCTGCGGCCACCATGCTAATAATATTGTCATCGTTAGTTGGGTTACCGTTACTCTCCTCCTTCCGGCCACTTCTACCCATCTTGTTGATCATGTTCTTATAGCGATGGGTGGGCTGGCTGTGCGCCATGAGATGGAGGGCACGACAATGGTTAGAAACAATCTAGAAGTATGGCAAGTTTTTGAAAATGCAGGGTGGAACATCTATTTTGACAAGTTGCAAGGATTTAACGAGGTAATTGCGATTGAATTTTCACTCAATTTAGAGGAATAGAGCTCTCAAGTCTGGGGGATAGAAATCCCTGTTATAGAAGAATCCATTGCAGAGGTCAACGAGATACCCCAACAGGGGCATAAATGGTTTTCACGAAGAACCGCCCTTCCAAAGTTCCCCAAAGCATTCTTGCAGGTTGGAGAAAATGTTGTTCAGAAAGGCCAGGGGTACGACCGAAATTCATTACCACACCCATGGGGTGAGGTAGCAGGTTTCGTAATGAGATACATAACCTGTGAGGGGAGGTATACCACCATGTTTAAATACCATTTCAGAATATTGGCTCACCTCTAGTTCCCACAGGTGGAAGCCTTCTCATTGAATATGACTTTCTTCCTGTTAAGAAGTCTCCAGCTGATGGCGCACTCTACTCGGCATTCGCGATAAGTGGCAGCAGTCATTACCAACCATGGCATGGTCCGGCTATTAGTCATGCATGCAATCGGTCAATTTCAAATCCCGTGGGAAACATTCCAGGATTCTACAAAGGATGAAATAACGGCTGCTAGAGCTACAAGAGAAGAAGAGCCAAAAGTGATGGAGGAAGGAACCAAGCAGAGGATGAATACATAGATCAAGAGGACCTAGAGGAAATGGAGATGGAACCTGAAGAGCTGGAACAGAATCAAGAGCATGAACCAGGGAGGATAGTCGAGGCTACTCCACAAGAACCAGCCTCAACCTTGGAACCAATGGAAGAGGAAGTGTTACAGCAAGGGGCCAATATAGAAAGGGCCACTAGCACCGTGACCAAGGTCGTCCTTCAAGAATCAGCCTTGACCATAGAGCCAATAGAGAAAATCAGCAGCACTATAATAAGCGAAGAGGGACCACATCAGGCTGAGGTGGAGGAATTCATTAATATTGCGGCCGGGGGTGTCCCATAAGAACCACCCTTGACTGTAGAACCAATGGAGGAAGACGAACCAGAACGAGAAGGGCCTGAAGCTGAAAGAACCGTGGGGCCAATAGAAGAAGAAGCTATGGGTATAATGGATGGAATCGATGTGATTATGGAAGAATCCATTTGGATCAATGTCGTGCTGGAAGAAACAGTGCCAACATCATCTGTTCAAGAACTGCTGGACATGGAAGGTGGTGTCCCACAAGAACCACCATCAACCTATCCGACTTTGTAGACCATAGAGGAATTAAATGTTGGGATTGACATTGTTCCACAAGAACCAGCATCAACCTCAGAACATGGGACTGCATAGGCAAGGATTTTAACCCGGAGCAGAGACGCTGTAGACAGAGGGAAAGAGCTCGAGACCACAACTGGGGCTGAGATATATCAAGTAGGAAAATTATCTCAATTTTCCTCTTACTTCTCCATTCTAAAAGGGGTAAGGGTGTCTCGCTCTACCTAACACACAAAAGAGGATGTGGCTATTCCACTGATTTTGAAGTATGATGGGTCGAATAAGGGACCAGTTGCCATAGGCTTGTTGGCCACAGATCCCCACAGAGACCTCTCTCAAGGACCCAGAACAGAGGAAGAGGCAGATGTTTTTGAAATGAGTGAACCTGGAAGGGAAATTTTGGTTGAACCACCGATGGACGTCCACCGAGTGAGCACACCACCTATCTAGATAGCTTCACAATAGGGAGAGGCAGGAGATAGTAAGGAAATGGCTGCTCCCCAGGAAGAGAAACCAAGCAAAGAAGCCCCGTCGAGTAACCCTGTGGATACTCCCTTGGGTAAATCACCACCTGTCAAACCAGCTGCAGTACCAGATGAGGTGGTGGTTAAACAAGAATGGGTGGAGTTGTGTGAACAACGAAGGCTGCCTGTGAAGCAAAAATATCAGCTTCAGTTTAAAGAAACGATGCAACTCAAAATAGAGGTTAAGAGGCTGAGGAAACAGATGCACCAGTTAAAGAACCATGTGAAGAAATACAAGTGGTAGGCTAAGAAGCCCAAAACCATGATGACCGAAGCAGGGACATAGGTAGATGAAGTGGCAACAACTTCTGTTGCCACTCAGACAAACCCAACAGAATATTTGTTTAAAGGCCGTGAGTTTTCTTTGTTGGCTGAGGTACATACCTGGAAATCCATCATGGCGCGATATCGAAATGAAGCTAAGAAAGCCCAAGAGCAAGCGTCCACAGCTATCTTTGAATATGTAGAGCGCATTGATATAATGCGACTGAGGCATGCCAAGCAGAACTCAAGGTGGAGCAGCTGGAAAGGCAAGTACTAGAGTTATAAACCAATAAAGAGCAGATGCTCCACTTAGCACAGGAAGTGATGGCATGTCGCCCTCCTACTTCCTGTTACCCTTTATTTTTGCATGAGCGCTTTATTTGATTTTGTTTGGAAAGCATCTAGAAAGAAATTAGTCATGAGACTAATGACGGTGTATAGTTCCTCCAGATATTGAGAGCCCATGATGTGCCAACTCAGCACTTGATGTGCAAGCTTTATATGCATGGGTATCTCTTACGTGTTGAGAGAGAATTTAATCCGGTTCCATATGTGGGGGACATTCATTTAAGGGCCCTCACCTCTTACACTTTTAATCAGATAAGCTAGCAAAAGGCTTCTGACACGTTCGAGTCAAATCAGGCCACGAAGCCTTTTATGGTAAGAGGAGAACCCAAGGGATCAGTGACTATGTATATTAAGCACACTACATTTTTGGAAATTATGGGAAACAAGGAACGGATGATGAGGACACAAAAGTGGTGCATCGATCTCTGCGTCAAACAATTGGTCACATTTCATGCTGAGGCCCTCGATAATTGTCAGAAAAGGTGTATGATGTCACCCACATCTGTCTAGAATAGAGAATCGTTTGGAGCACCAAATTTTGCACGAGCACTTAGCAGGGTGCCAAGATATGTGGCATGCATCCAAACATGTGGGGTCCGATGGATGGGAATTCGATTCCAGTACCCTGTTCTATGGCTACCAGCAGAACACTACACCCCAGCCTATAATGTACCAAATGATTTGTGGAAGGAAGTTCTCCTCTCAAAAGGGTTTAACGTTCCAGGAACAGAAATGGCCAAGGAATATGATCTCACCCAGCTTCAGGAAGCACACAACCTATCCAACCCAGACCTGCGGAGACAGCGAGCTACATGAGGGCATGCAGAAGGCTAGTTGGGGGGAGATGTTGGGCACCAAATTGGCCTATCTTTTCCCTGCATTTCCACTCCTCTTTTCATCCTTTTTTCATTCATTCGCATATATTTACTATGTAAAACTATGAGGTAATTCCCCTTTATCATCTCTTGGGATATTTAATTAATGAAGTAGAGTCATGAAGGTTTCTACCTACGTGAACCACTAAAACATGTGATGACCACAGATTATGGAGCGCAGGTGTTGATCGCATAGCATATTGCAGCAGTTCCATGATTCACAGCAGCTGATCGACCACGATGAAACAACATAACTGATTGCAGCTGCTCTCAATCTGTTTTGGACCATTCCTGTTCTTGCTCTCTCAGTGCTAGTGCTGTGATAGAACTGATGTATATCTTTGGGCATATATTTGCCAGGTTTTGGGGAGAGTTATTCTCCTTTGTATTGTATAAAATACAGGTCATTCCTGTATCAGAGGGGAGCCTGTATGGTATTGTAACAACATTATTCAGATTAATAAGATACAAACCCCTTTTGCTGATCTATCGTTCATGGTGAGTAATGCAGCCCTGATTAGAGAGTTGGGCCTGCTCTTCTGATCAGGTGCTGCGTGTTTCCTTATGTTGTGTGTATTGTCTATTGCTGTGTTTAATTCTTGTTGCTGTTACAGATTTCTTAGATAACTGTGAATACCTTTTTATGTTCTACAGTTGAGTTTTTACTTCTGTTCAACAATGTTTTGATCGGAAATAACGAATACTTGGTTGAGGACAGACCGTAACCTTGCCCCTGCATATACCTTGCGTGTTGCCTTGAAAAGAATACGCACTCAGATTGATACATTAATGTAGGAAAAGGGGTGCATAATTTTTTCATACCTGGACACCAACAGTGTTTAAATGAAAAACTTGCTTCATAATTCATATAGTTAATGGTGCTATGTTATAGTCATTTAGACATTCTATATGTCTTTTCTGCCATAATCATTTTAAGATTCATCCATTATTTGATGCCTTGAGATGGTTATCTACTTTCTTTATTCTTCTCACATCCACAACTATTAATTGGCATAAGGAAGTGTTTCTCTCTTGCCTTTGAACACATTTTTCCAATTCACCAAGCATTCACCACATCATTGATCTCAATTTTTTTACTAACTCCATGCCCAATGGATTTCTCTCTTCCCTGCCACCACACCTACAAACTTTGTTATTTTCCAAATACCTAGCCATTTTTATTCATTGCAACCAACCTTTAGTGATTGAGTTGAAAGAGAGAGCCCTCTTTTGGGTTGGAAGGGATAGTTTCCAATTTCACAAGTGGTTTGTGGTTACCTCTGGGTTTCCTTCCTACAACCAAAGGAAATTACAGAGTGCTAACATATTGGCATCATTCTCGGGGATCGAAAGGTTCTATCTTCCTTGGCAAAGAACGACAACATATTAGATCTGATTAGTGATGGTGAATAGTAGTTGGACATCAAAAAGGTTGTGTATTTTCTTACCAGGCAATTTGATTGTCAGAGAATCCAGGTTGCAGAACACTCATGGCAACTCGACTTTCTAAAGAATTCAGAGCTTAAACTTCCGATATGATTTCTTTTCAAATAATATGACAGGGTATGTGGCAGACCCTATTTCTATTGAAGGTTTCAAAGAATACTGGGATAATTTTGATGATGATCAAATTGATGATGCTTTCTCAATTTTTTTACCTATTTATTTAAAGTCATGCAAATGTAGATCTGAAGCCAAGACCAAATTTTTAGAAGCATTTGCTGAAAAACTTGAGAAATATATTCAAGCATTAGAAGTTCAAATTCAATCCCACTACTTTCATTGTTAAAATCAACATTTTGAACTAAAATTTCTGCCGAAAAGAGAAGTGGTAGTGCTGTCTTTTGATATTGAGATTGAGAAATGTTTTGAGAATGGGTTTGATGACTCATAGCTCTAATTGTATGATGGAAAATAAAGAATATATGAACTTCCCAATCATGATGATAAATTTGCAGAATACTTTGAAAATGAAGTAATAAGTCATGTCTTTCATGATCCCATAATTGTTTATATGGAGGAATTGTTTACTACAAAGTACTGATTATGTTTTTGCTATGAAGATCAAATATACAATTAGTTTCCATTGCTCATACATGTTCTAGTTTTTGTTTTACTAAAGCATGGTTGAGAAGCCACGGTTGAGCAGTTACTGGACTGGTTGCATTTGCATTTTAGTATCACCTAATTCAACTTCTTAGAGATCATCCTAGAGTAGGTTGCTATGTATATAAATAAGCTCGTAGGAATAAGCACACTTCAGTTTTCAGTTGTAGTAATGTCTTTCTAATGTGGATTTTATTTTGAGTCTATGTATTGGTTACATTTCAATAGTTTGGCTTCAGTTGGAGAAGGACGCAGGTCAGTGCAGATTGCCGTTAGACTCCATTACCTAATGGTCAGACTACTAGTCTATGATGTTCTTGGCACCTCATAGGGAGGATGCCATCCCCACTGGAGCCAATTTTAGGATCCTATAATATAGAATCAAAGTGTGTTTGCCTCTTACTATTCATCCAAGAGGTCTGCCACACTCTGCTATGAATTTGCTACGAAATTGACTATTTTTGTCGTCATTTTCAAAAGTTGTTTCCTACCAAATGGAGCTGAATTTTGGAAACAAGAAAGAGATTTTTCTGAAGAATAGGCCAAATAAGAAAAACATCCTTCTGTTTCTACACAAGTGTCATATATTAGAATACATGAATGCGTATTTACAACCTATTTTTCAGGTTTTGGAATTTTTGGATTTAGTTATGATGTTTCGATGCAGCTTGTGACGCAATGGAGAATAACTTTTGGAAACTGAGAGAGGTTTTTATCAAGGACACTCTCATCTACGAACACCTCTCTACGTTTTGAAAAATCTATTCGGATTTAGGATATATGATCTCATCTTTGAACCCAATGTTTCTCGAAATTCAGTGCCCTCTACTACACAACTACTGCTCAATCATATCAGTCAACTATAATTTAGAAAATTTCAAAATTTGCATGTTTTAGAAGTCATTCTAGTTGTTGGCTAAGTGTTGATAAGTTAAAATCATGTAGTTTGAGTTGTTAAACAAAAATGCATTGTTTGGTTGATGTTTCCAAATTATATTAGTCTTGATATAACAGTTTCTGTTTTTTCTGCATAATAAGTAAAGGTGCATTGCATCTAGACCATTCTACTTTTGTGAAGTGAATTTGAATTCCTCATTGTATATAACGATGTAAAGACATGGAAAAGTGGGGGGTTGGTTAGATTGGAGATGAAAGAACACTGTCCATTTTGTAATTTTTTCTGAGTTTTAATGAAATTGGTGGATCAGGAGTACCTGGTTAAATATTTTTAGATATTCATGTGATTCATCTCCTTTATGTGAGTGTTTCCTATTTTTTGTGTGTTATATTTCTTCCTATGATGTTTAAATGAAAAACGTGTTTCATAATTCATCTAATTAATGGTGCTCTATTACATTCATTTAGACATTCTATATGTATTTTCTGCCATAATCGTTTTAAGATTCATCCATTGTTTTTTTTCCTTGAGATGGTTTTCTACTTTATTTTATCTTCTCACATCTATAACTATTAATTGGCATAAGGAAGTGTTTCTATCTTGCCTTTAAACAGATTTTCCCAATTCACCGAGAATTCACCAGTCATTAATCTCAATTTTTTTACTAACTCCATGCCAAATGGAATTCTCTCTGCCCTGCCACCACACCTATAAAATTTGTTATTTTCCGAATATCTAGCCATTATTCTTCATTGAAACCAATATTTAGTGACTGAGTTGAAAGAGAGAGCCCTCTATGGGGTTGGAAGGGATAGTTTCCAATTTCGTAAGTTGTTTTTGGTTAGCTCTAGGTTTCCTTCCTATAGCCAAAGGAAATTACAGAGTGATAACAAGATGATTAAAAGCCTCAAAGAGTGGGCGAGATGATATGAATTAAGGCAACCGGGGGAAATGTTATCTGTTCAAATTGATATAACATTTTAGGAGTGTTGACAATGTCAAGAGTCGTTGGTGATCACTATTTGAATCCATAAATTTTTCTTGAACTTGATATTACATTCATTGAATTAGTAAAAGAAGATGAATGTTTGATGCTAGGAAATGATGGATTAGTCAATGGATCATAGCTCAAAGGTGCATTTCTCATTGGCATGATAAGAATCTAGTTTCATCTTTAAAATCAATGGATTAATCAATGGATCATGTAGCACACACAACTTCTAATCATCTCCACAATCTTACTATTCAGTGTGGCAACTTTGATAATATAATAATTTGGTTGTGGACTTAAAACGTTGGAGGTGAATTGGAAGGCCATCATGGAGAGGCAAAATGCTCCCCATACACAACACCTCCAAAAATATCTGAGACAAAGCACATACTTACCATTGTGTTTGTAGGGGTCATTGGAGATATCACAGGAGAAGGGATCATGTTGATAAATGGATCGATAAGGAAATCAAAAAATGACACAATCAAACATGAGCTTCTTCTTAGTGAATTTCTTGATTCAATTGCCTAAAGTTATGTAATCTTAAAGACCTATAAATGCTAAGAATAGTCATGCTAATCTTAGCTCACACACACATGACATGCACATGACTTACACATGACTGAAAACTAAATTTAGCTTTCTAAAAATAACTTGAACTAATAACTATCTGGACTCAATGACTTTATTTAATAAGAGAGATTATTCTCTAACACTCCCCCTTAATCTCGACCACTAATGCTTGGTACTCTAAGTCTCAACTAGGCTTATAACACTTGATATCAAGTCAAAAACATCTTTTACTTTTACATGGTGATACAGGTTCTCCTCAACTTTGTGTTATACAAGATTTTTCTTACGTTTTCTCCAAACTGTATGCGGTGCATATATTTTCTAGTTTTTCTTAGGTTTATGGCTAATTTGGTCTTCTTCTACACTATGTCCTTGTCTTCTTTGTCCAATTTCTTTTCTACATTTGATTGTACCTCAATTTTTGTTGACTAAACTTTTCTATCAATAACTACAAGATCAAAAACATCGTTTGTGTCTCCTTTCACCTTCTCTTTCACCATTGCAATAATTTCAACATCTTAAATGGATTCGTTTATTTATCTTGTTTCATATTCTTATGTATTTGTGGTATATTTTCCACAAAAACTATCTTTAGAGGAAATTTCAGCCTAAAAGTGACCTCCTAAGAAAAAATAATAAAATAATAGTTAAAATAATAAAATAAGAGTTATGAAATTTGGAGGGAAAAGAAGAAAACTACTTTTTTTTTCAATTGTAATTTTGGCTTATCTTCTTATAAGTTTACTTAAATTTCAAGTGTAGACACTTTTTTGATTCAAAATTAAATTCCACATCCAACGAGTACCCATTATGCATACTTTTGAGAAGACACGCGTTGATAAAAATTGAAGATACATTAAAAAAGTGTGTTGAACATGATTTTTTAATGCATCTTCAATTTATATCAATGTGGGTCTTCTAAAAAAATATGCATAATCTCATTAGATGTGGAATTTAATTCTTCATCAAACAAGTGTCTACACTTGAAGTTTGAGTAAACCTATAAGGAAATAAGCTAAAAATGCAATTAAAAAAGTAGATTTTTTCTTTTCCCTTCAAAATATTTACATGTACCTCTTTTTAAATTTAAGTGATTTTGATTGGTTTACTTATTATGACATCAAAATTACATGAAAAATTCATGGGCACTTTTAGGCTGAAATTCCTTCTAATGCATCTCAATTATTTTTAAAGTCATTGAGAGCTACTTTTCAAGAAAAGTTAATTGAGTTTCATAATCAATTTTAAAATTGAGTAATAGGTTCCTCTCACCTGTTGCTGCTGTTGTAAAGGTGGTTTCAATTTTATCCACTACACATATATGTGTAGACTCAACTTCACTCCATTTTACCATTTTCTTGCACTATATCTTATACAACATCACTTTTTTCTTCTGCAATTTCTTCAATTGGCTTCACTATATTATCTAGGACAATTGTAGTGTCCATGTCTTGTTTATGTTTTTCTACTCCAACAAGCTCTTCCATAGGGTCTCCAATTATTTTCCGTGATATCCAAATCTTCTGCAATTTATTCAACAAATTTCTTTACAATAATTGTAGACTTTGTTCGAATGAGGAATTACTTGGGGGGCAGGTGGGTGGGGTGAATCAATAATAGTGATATCTTTTATTCTTTCCTTCAATATTCTTACAATCCATTGTTATATTATGTTACTTGTGAGAGTATTCATTCATCAAGAACACACATATTTGACACCAATGTTTTCACGTGGAAAACCAGAGGGAAAAAAACACCAAATTATTGTTTATTTATGATGCAAAATAAGCACCTACTTAATTACATATGTTTGATTGTGAGCATCCACTCACAGGAGGCACTGAACCCCTTAGGTTAGCAAGCACCAACTGGCCAAGAGGAAACAACCACTTCTGAATGCAGGCACCAACCTACTCTTGCCACTGTTCTACTATATCATACAATTTTCAAATTGAAAATAGAGGCATACACATTACAAGTAAATTACTAATATGATTTCCTACAGAAACAAATTCTACTCTCAGTCCACTATTGTTCCACAGACTCCCTTTGGTGTCATGCAGGTTCTCTTTTCTCGCTACTCACAAGAACATATCCTCAGCTCTTTGCCTTCTCTCACACAGGCTCTTTGTTGCACACTCTTCAGCTCTACCCTCATTATTCTTCTCACATATCACATGTTGCTGTCCCTACACCAGCACTTGATTTTCTCTCAGTGCTTAGACCTCTCTGTCTACTCACTCAACACTCAATCCTCAACGCTTCAACAATATTTTCTACTCCCCGACAGGCTCAATGGCAATCAATGGTTTTAATTCACTGATGCACACTCCACAAAGCTATCTTTGTTGCCTGTGTCCATACTACTCAAGTTTACTTCGGTATCGTTCCTCCTATTGATGTTGCATATACTAGATGAACTATATCATAACATTAAACACATAGATGGTCTTTCAAGTTCTCCACTGACTCCCTACCTAAATCTCCAAACTGAGAATTTAATCTTAGGAGTCCTGCACACTCTACCAAGACTCCCATGCTTATTTCTTGCTCCATAGAGCTTCACAACCCTCAAGAATGGCCAATCTATTCCTCATTTAACTCTATCAGTCATGCACGCAAAGCAGCCAATTTCTTTCTTCATTCCTTCAATTCGTCTATGTTCAATGTTGTCCTCGTTTCCTTGTCTCAGTGCCTCCTACAAATATAGCTACCTTCATAAACCAACATTGCCAAACTCCATTTAATTCTTCAGCTGCTAACTAAACCATCCATTAAGCTCATTATACTTCTTCATCAAAACTCCAACATATCGTAACTTACACAAGAGAAATGTTCTGATATTGCACGGCTCCAATATTCTTAGCCCCCTTGGCCCTTGTCTCCTTGAGAATTTTCTTTCCAATATGACCGAGCATGTGACCATCAACTTAGTACCATATCGGAGCCTCTTTGCATCGTAACTTACACAATTGAAATGTTACGATATTGCATTGCACTGATATCCTTAGCTCCCTTAGTGCTTAGCTCCCTGAGTGTTTTCCTTCTCATAGGACCGATCCTATGATCGATGGCTTAACACTATATGTGTTTTCCTTTTCATCGAACTGATCCTGTGACCGATGGCTTAGCACTATATCAGAGCCCTTCTATATCATAAATTCAACAAAGTTTCGATTGCTCCTTAGCAACCTCTATTCAGCCCTTGGTCCCTTTAAGCTTCATATGACCATGTGTCAGGTAATATCAGAGCCCCCTTTATCGTAAATTCTCAATCATCACTTGCACAGGAGTTATGATACCTTCATCCTCCAATATTTCAACCTCTGGTATGCTGTCATCACTTCCACACATGGCGACTCCTGAGAGGTGACACATGTCACACTGATTTCTCCCATTGGGCCACTGAAAATGATGAAACAGGATGCCACAGTCCACCGTATTGTCTCATCATGCTGACATCACTAGCCACTTCATTTTCTCGGGCCCACTGACATGCTACCATGTGTCCTACAGTATGAGAGAGAAAGAATGTCAATTAGTGTTAATTTTGCATCAAATTCTTTGTTAATTTGTTGAGCATTCCATGGTGCTTTAACAATATCAGTGGCACTACATATTGTAGATTCTTAAAATACCATTGTTAAGAAGTTTTAATATTCTAATATCCCAGACCGTCGATAGTCTGATGACCTCCGATATTTCAATGTGAATTGCTCCGATGTCCTAATTTTCTCTGATATCCGATATCCCAGACCTCTGATATCACCTTCTCTGATCTGGCCTTCTCTGATGCTCCAATATTCTAGTCTCTAGGATTTATATATCAAATATCATTATGATCAGACCTCTGATATGAACTTCTTCGTTGTGTTGTTTCAACCTACTTAGGACTTCAAGTCCTTGAGCTTTAGCAAACCATAACTTTAGATCTGGACAACCATTTTCAGAATTCCACACATCATTGGGAATATATTTCAGAGCACTTTCCAATGGAGAGGGTCTGATGTATTATTTGAGCCCATCTACTACCTCTAATATGGATGCAAAATCTCCACCACTCTTTTCTTCTCGATTCTTCTTATTGTGCCTGGAATCCTGAACTCCCAACCACCATACTCATCATTTTATGTCTTCTCCAGTAATATTTCTACTATGATGATTCTCTACAAGAAGCCTACATCTACCATGGGATTCCATATGGACTCCCAATCATCATGTGGATCCTATTTTACATCAATGCTAATACCAACACAACCACTATCCATCCAGACAATTCCAATTGTCCAACAATACCCACCTTTGGCATCGATGGCAACACCATAAGCTCCCCTTGAAGCTAGGCATAGTATTATCCAATGCCCCAATAATATTCTCCCCCTTTGGCATGAATGGAAAAGAATACTTCTTTAAATATACCCCTTTGGCATCAATGGAAAAGAATACTTCTTGAAATATCCCCCTAAACCATTTTAGCCTACTCTTCCACGGATCCCACATGTTGAGTAGCTGCCACGACCTACCAAACTGAAATCATTTGGAAGGTGGAGTCACAACTCCTATTTGTTGCTTGATATATTCAAAGGGTTCTCTTTCTAGTGGCTTAGTAAAGATATCTACAAGTTGATTTAGTGGCCACATATTCAAGTTTGACAAAATTGGTTGCAACTTGTTCACCTAAGAAATGGAACTTGATAGGAATGTTCTTAGTCATTGAATGCATGACCATATTTTTGGAGATGCTGATGGAACTTGTATTGTCACACATAATTGGAATAGGATCAATCAACTCTACCTAAATATATTTTAAATTCTTCTTCATCCATAGAATTTGCGTGCAATAGGTAGCAGCAACAATATACTCTTCTTCAATAGTCGATAAAGAAATGGAGGTTTGTTTCTTGTTGACCCATGACACCAAGCATTTCCCCAAGAAGAAAGCTACACCAGAGGTTCTTTTCCTATCATCAAGACTGTCAGCCCAATCAACATCAGTGTAGCCTTTCAACTTGAATTATTTTCTCTTAGCATACCATAGTCCATATTCTAATGTTCCTTGAAGATATTTGAAAATCCTTTTGACAACAACAGGATGACTTTCACGCAGGAAAGCCTGAAATCTAGCCACAAGACCCACAAATTGCATGATGTTTGGCCTCAAAGGCATAAGATACAACAAAATTCCTATCATGGATCTATATTCAGTCTGATTTACCAGTGGAGTCTCATCTTATTTACACAATTTGTAGCCTGTAGTCATGGGTGTGGTCACTGGCTTCCAACGTTCTAGCCCAAAATTCTTCAGAGTTTCCTTGAGATATTTGGATTGGGATATAAACACTCATGGAGATTAAGCAATTTGCAAACCCCAGAAGAAGAAAATCTCTTTGATCATGGACATTTCGAGCTTTGTCAACATACATTTTGTGAATTTATGCCCCAAATGTTCCATGTCACTACCAAAGATTATATCATCCACATACACTACTACAATTAGTAGATGATCACCTTAAGACTTTATGTATAAATTGTTGTCAATTGTTCCACTCTTAAAGCCTTGTTGTTGAAGGTATTTATTCTAACTTTCATACTGAGCTCTGGGAGCCTGTTTCATTCCATATAGAGCCTTCCTCAACTTTCATATGAACACTTCATCTGTGGTGAGTATAAATCCTTCTGGCCACTCAATGTAAACTTCTTCTTCCAAATCTCCATTAAGAAGCGTAGATTTCACATCCATCTAATATACCTTTATGTTTTTATGGTGGGAAAGAGCAAGAAATATTCTGATATCTTCTAGTCTTGATGCTGGTGTAAAGGTTTCCTCGAAATCGATCCCTTCTATTTTGGCATACCCTTTACAGACCAATCAAGCTTTGTTCCTGATTACTTGACCCTACTCATTCTTCTTGTTTTTGAAGAGCCATTTGGTTCCAATACCAATGTTCTCTTTAGGCCTTGGAACAAGATCCAAAGTGTCATTATTTTCAGTCAGCTCAAGTACTTCATTCATTATCTTTCACCTAGACCTTGTCTTCACTTGCTTGGCTGAGATTTTTGGGTTCAATCTATGACAATAGAGCCAAATTTCCATAAATTGTATTACCAACAAGTTTCCTCCTGGTTTGAACACCATGTCTTTGATCTCCAAGTATCTGACTCTAGGGATGTTATTTCTATACATACTTGGAAGGTGTTTTTGTCCTTGGAGACGTGCCTACTTCCTCACCTTCACTCTCTGAATATGTTTCTTCTAGATCCGCAGACCTCATATTTGGATTTTATTCTATTAGAGTCCTATAGTGATAGGATTTATAATTTTGAATTGGATGAGAGTAACTCTTGTAATATTGTACATACCTTTTCTTTCTGCAAATGTTTTCCATATTAAAAATTAAAAAATGTAAAGAGGGTGTGTCCTAAAAGAAATAAAAAATGAAAAAAAGAATAAGGAAAGATCAAAAAATGAAAACATATGAACCCCAAACACAAAAACAGATCATGAAAGTATGCAAGTCTAATGCCACTACTATTTTACTTCTTCTGAAAATAATGGTTGTGTGCAACTTGTCATACATGCCATAACCCATGGTAGTCAAACTGCTTAATCTTGACTATTTCATGCTTTGAATTTTATGTTTATAGTTAGAGAATAAAATCTGACCAAACAGCTTAATATTGGCAAATCATTAGATAGATAGAGAAAATAAAAGGGGTTCATCAGCTTAATGTGAGCCCTTGGAATATATAAGCTTAGAACTAGATAGTTTGTCTTATGAAAGAAAAGGAAAGAAAAGGGTTTGCTAGCCTAAATGCACCCAAATAAGTGAAAAAAAAAAATGTTAGAGTAAGTAATGGGTAAGTAGAAGAAAGGTTGCTGAAGTATAAAGTTGATTGGACAAAAGCACATTTATCATGCTTAATCATATGTTTCAATGTGCATGAGAAATTAAGAAAGCAAAAACAGAGGTTTACAAGTTGATTTAATTGACTCCCCCTCATTCATTTCATCCCTATACTTACTAATTTCCCCATCCACAAGTATGTTCTAGTACTAAAAATCCTTCAAGTCATAAAGGCTCAGAGCATTTCTCTGACTTTTGGTGGGACTGGACCCTCGGCTTAATGAATTATGGACATCAAGTGTTAGAATTCCCTTCATAAAAGTCATTTCCCTTCATTAACCTAATAAAACCCTTTTTCCTCAGGTTAAACTCCATTTGCCTATGAAAAGTAAAATACCCCATGTTAAATTCCATTTCACTCAAAATACCCACAAAAAGATTTTATCCTAAGTATAAGTGTATGTAGAGGAAAAACACAAATATAACATTATACTCAGTATTATTTTCATTCCACTCATTTCAGTTCATATTAA
The DNA here is from genome assembly GCA_031772625.1 of Pinus tabuliformis. Classification (NCBI taxonomy): domain Eukaryota; kingdom Viridiplantae; phylum Streptophyta; class Pinopsida; order Pinales; family Pinaceae; genus Pinus; species Pinus tabuliformis. Next base: position 345,678,045 of record CM062812.1, read on the forward strand.
TTTCTAACTTAATAATATAGCTCCCGATATACCCTTCTTCCTTGTATATAAATAATCCCCGTATATATTACCCCTACCCTTAGTTTAACTAAAACTATATTTTTACCCTATGCCCCCGACAAAACCCTCTTACTCACCAATTCTCCTTAAAGTTAAGATAATCACTCCATTAACCCCGTCTGATCATTTAATCTTGTGTTTAACTCTAGAATAATCACAAACCACCATTAATTAAAGCCTCAGCCCCCCCCGAAAACCTTTGCCCATTTCATCCGTGCTAATCTGTCACCTGATTTCCGTTCGATCGTCAGCACCTAAATCTTAAGATTCACAGCCATATTGGGTTCACCCAATATCCGACCTTTACCCACTCAATAAAGTGGTATTTCCAGGACCCCTGTCTGCTACGTGTCAAGCATTAAGGTAGATCGGGTGACCTCGCCAAAATACTGCCTCCTCGATAAAGCAGTGTGATGGCTTGGGAAACCACCTCTCCGCTCAACCCGAAAAACTGCCCACTATTAATTTGTAATTCTCCCACAAAAAATGACCATTTTTCAATAAAAAGTGCAAGAAGCCCTATTTGGCCTTTTTCAATCAATTTCTTTGTAAACCTCTGCAAGCCATTGCGACACCTTCAAACCCTAAAATTACCAGTTGACCTTAATTTTACTCTTGAAGAAGTTACAAATATACCAATCAATCTCTCAGTCCATACCAGAGCCCTTTCAACCTTCTGTAGTTGCCGAGAACACCAATTTGAAGTTATTTTACCCAAATTCCAAGTATTTGAAGAGAAATTACCAGACACCCTTTCAATTTTAAAATGTTCAGACTTTAAAGTGTTTTAATTAAGTAAAATTAATTGAAATTACTTTAAAATTAAAGAGTGTCCCTGACTTAAATATCCAAAACCCTTCTGAAAGCTCCCAAATTACCTTCAAACCTCTGATATAAACCCGCAAAAGTCAATTCAAATCCACAAGAACTAAATTATGTCTGTCCCCGTCGCCATGGATGTTAGACTAGTGTCAACCCCCCATTTGGACCTTGACCACCTTCCCTTGGCAGGCAGGGATTTTCAAATCAATGACACACTTGCCTATACACTCTTGCTCAAACTTATCTGTTTGAGTAAGGACAGATATCTAAACCATACTGATGACATTGGCCTTTGGGATTCCAATTTTCCCAAATACCAGTTTCCACAAGTACATGTTTTTCCTGAGATTGTGCGCTTGACCATGCTTGCTACATTCCCAGTGAGAGCGCTATAATGTCCCCATACCAAAAGGTCTTATTAACTATTATAGTTGAGTCAATCAATGAAAGGTTGCAAGTCCAACCAAGTCCAAACTTGACCCTACTCTCCATTGGGGATTTTTTAGACCAATATACAAAATTGAGCTTGTCTAGACTGGCCCAAATATTCCAAAATTTCATTGTAGAGGAGTAGCACATTCCTACAGATGCCCCTCCATATGTTTCTATGATTTTCTTTGAAAGGGGCAAATAAATTGTAACCATGATATCATGTATTCTGGGCTATACCACAGATGAATGCATTGATGAGTTCATCCTAGCCTTCATGTCCATTTTCACCCCAGGAAATCCTCCCGCCACTTTGTACAATTATGCTGAGTTCATAGCTGAAAGGATGCATGAACAAATTACTAGAATGCACAATTAGAGAGTATTCAAGTACTCATATGTACTTTAACACATGTTTTTGTACATGTTTTTGTATTATCAATCAGACAAATTTCCATTCACCATCCAGAATCTGGATACTAAAGGCCAGCCCAGGTCTGTTATATTTTGGACACCACTATTCCACATGTATTCATCATCATACACCTACATAGACTTCATTGAATCTTTTGTCCAAGCAGTCATGACCATGCTGACAGGAAGCCCTCCACCCAAAATAAGCCAAGAAATCCAAAGAGTGCTCCATTTGTCAAAACAAAGTAAGGTGGAAGATTGGTACCTTTACCAAAAATCACACCGAAATAAGAATCTATGGTTGCTAGCTTGCCGTATACAACTACCCAAATACATCCCCATGAGGTTATTTGCTCTAGAATATTATAGGCAGATAATGAACTCTGATGATATCAACTTTGAATTAGCCAAGAAAAAGACTCAGTTCAAGATCAAAAACTAGTTATGCCCTTTTATTTGCAATGCTAGAAAGGCAGGAGAGGAAGCAGATCAAATTCTGCAACAAATGAAGTTTAAGAACAGTTTCATGTGGAGGTATGACCCTCAAGGGTTTATAACCAAACTAAGACAAAAGGTCAAATTTGGACCTTACATTCATCACCCTATACCATAAATAGAGAGGTTTGCCAACCAATCTGAGTGGTTGGAAAACACTCTCATGGACAAGGATAGTACAAAGGAAGATGTTGAGAATACCTTCTTTAATTTATAGAAACAACTTGATGAAATATCATTCCTGCTGGTACCAGAGAAAGAATGAACCATGAGTACCCCTCCTATTTTGAAGACTCTTTAGAATGAGGAAAAGAATCCCAAAAGGAATAGAGAGGAAGGCTCCAACTCAGGTATTGACACTTTCATTGTACAGTATGAAGCTAGCCAGAGAAAAAGGCCTAGGCTCAATCCTATTTCAGAACAGGAAGACACAGAAGGCTTAATAGAAATAACTGATACTGAGTTAGACATGAGAAAAGGCACAACTCCATCTGGAGAAACACATGAGCCATCTACATCAAAAACTCAAATTTTAGAAAGGAAGCTCAGTGTGGAAGTCTCCTCATTCAATAAGCCTATTGATATAGCTAGGGGCATTAAGGATAGGTTCAAGGAGATTAAAATGAGAAATGAGAAACTGAAGGCGCAATCCTATGCATAGTATTTCAAGCTTACACCACCTAATCAATGTAGGTTGATGTCAACTTTTAACATCAAGGAAGGAAAGATGCAAATGTCCTTCATGAAGCCAACTATATAACAACCAAGAACATCAGTAGATTTCAAGAAGATAGACTTTGAAGTATTGGCAAGGGATATTCATCCCGTTGACCAGATTTAATTTCACAAGCAGGATGGAGAAATGATTTACTCCACCCTTATAGGAAAGGCCATGGCTACACATCAGTTCCAGAATTCACTGAATAACATTTCAGCCCAGTATCAGTTGGAAAATGCCTCCTCACAGGCCAAAGACACCAGAATAAAGTCTTTGGAAGACTTGGTAATTGAATTGGGACATGATCCCAAAGACATCAAGGCTATTGAACAATTAATCAAAAAGAAGAATGATGAAATTGCAGCCCTCAAGAAACAGTTAAAGATACCTCAATTGTAGCACCCCAGACACAGGAAGTCTTGGAAATCCAAACTAAGCATGAAGAGTTGATGGACTTAGTCCTTAAACTCAATGATCAGTTGAGGGAGACAGAAAAGCAATTGGACGACTTAATCCAATTAAAACAAACTGATCTTGGAACTACCTCAGTAAATTTCATCCCAACAATTACCACGGTTGTTCCTTCCACATTAGTAGCCTCATTGTCTCCCGCAGCTCCAATGGCCACAACACTACCAGTTTCTACAACATCTACATCAACAATAGGTACATTAGGTGAAGAAGTAGGAAAATTGGTTAAAGCTATGGAAGAAATGTCCATACAAACCACAGAGATGAATAAGCTCAAAGAGAAAGTGACAAGCTTGGAAACTGATTACAAGCTTGCCAAAATCATGCACAAAGAAGAAGTGCAAAAGGCTACCAGGATGAGTGAAAGATTGAAAGCCCTGGAAAAGGACTTAACACTGAAAGAACCCCTTGGGAAGGCTAAGGAACAGCTATGGTCCAATATCATTGACTCTGTCAATGATAATTGGCCATCCATTCAGGTGATTTTCAAGCAAATAGATTGGATAAAGCTGGATATAGAGGCCATCCAGAAATTAAAAGCAAAATTAGGACAAATGCCAGAAGAGGCTACCAAAATTATCCAATTCCTTAACACCAAGAATAAGTATGAGCTGCAGGAATTGGAAATAGAGGACAGAACAGAGACAATTTTGGAGGTCAAAAAGGTCCTCTCCAAGAGGAACTTGATGCAAAACTTGGAGGATAAGTGTCAGAATATGCAACTAGCCATTGACAGATTTATGGCTAAGTTCTAGATTTTGAGAGAAAAGGGATTACCCAATCCCTTAGTGATAAATGATAAGCTGATGACACAAGAGGATTACAACAAGAAAATCAGAGAGGTAGCAAAAGATCAGGTAAATACATCATCAATGAAGGCATTGCCAATAGGAAAAGTACTCTACCAAACATTTGAAAACTTGTTTTACCTCCAGCATGAGGTAAAACACTTGTTTATCAATAAGCCTACTTTTGCCAAATACACAAAGGCAGATGAAACATATAGAAAGATGCTAAAAATCCAATTACCTGATGTTGAAACATGGGAGAAATTAACTGATTTACTATAGAAATATGTAGTAAAAAGGTTAATGTACAGTAAAAGTAAAACAACATGGTAAAAGGATGTTGACAGATCAGCAGAGTCAAAGTGTATTAGATGAAAGTGTATCAGATGAAAGGCTAAAGTAAATGAAGCATCCAGCGTGAAAGATCAAACAACAAAGCAGATTAAAGGGCAAAAGATCAAAGCCAACATAACCAAAATAAAAGGGACAGCATGAAATAGTTCAATAGCTATCTCTATCTTCTTACATGAAGATATTTCTTTTTTCCTAGATTAATTATGAATACAGTTTCAAATATTTTGTAATTCCATTTGTATAAATACTTCAAAACTCGAAGTATGTAGGGTGGTTTCTATTAGACATTACTATAAACTTTTTGATCAAAAGACCCAGAAGATTATTGTATCATTTTCTGAGCCAGCATGCTGGATTGATAAATAAAGATCATATATTTCCAAGGATTCATGTGTTGAGTGAATTTCAGACAAGTAATTTCATGTGTTATTGTTATTTTTCTCAAAGTTATTCATAATCTTTAATGTGTTTCTCAATCTAAATTTTATCACTGGAATAATACTTCAGAACTTGTTTCATTACACTCTATCTTAACCGTTATACATCTAAATGTTTTCTGCTGATATCTAAATTAAAGAATTCTTAATTGCTCTTTGGTTTAGATTGATTTTCTTGAATATCCAGGTTAAAGGATTCTTAATTTCCCTTTGATCTTGATTACCCCTTCATTCCTCATTCATTATCCGAGTCTAAGAACCCTTAACTGCTCTCTCACCCCGAGTGAAACCCTTTCACCCCTCTGTCTCAAATATCTAAAAAAAACACTCTTCTATCTTGCCCTTGGAACATTCCCTTTAGTGAGTTAATCCAGTTTTGCTCCCTTATTGTTTGACTCCATAGCCCAATGGTCTAAAGACATCATTTTATCCATCTGTCTAAGCAGATCCCACCACCCAATCTCAAAAACAAGTCAAAAACCCCTTTGAACAATCATAACTAGCCTAAAAACCATATTAACTAAAACAATGTTAAATTTTAAAGAGAGAGCCCTCTCTGAGCATCAGGAAGGCTAGGTCCTGATCTCCAAAAGCGGTTTGTGGTTACCTTTGGTTTTTCTTTCTTTTTACTTCAAAAGAATTATCGGAGTGATAACATTTCTGGCGACCATACTGGGGATTTTGATCCCCAGTCTCATAAAAATTTAAGGAAACCTTAAATTAAATCTTGAACCCCTTAAGGTCATTATCCGAAGTAAATTTTCAAAAAAATTCATAAAAACAGTTTAAAAAACTTAAAATTCTGGCTCCTAAGAAGATTCAGTATACTAGGGCCAACCCAGATCCAAACCCTGCAACTATAGTGGATGACCCAGATAGAATTCTAAGGAAACCAAAAAACGAAGAAACTCAGGCAAGTAGTAGCTGGCTAGATAGAGCCAATTCACTGCCTGAGGAGTTGTCAACTTTAGAGGTACTCCCTTTTGATTTTTCATTTGACCTCTCACTATTTAGAAACAAATCTGAGAATGATATCCACAAAATAGTTTTATACCCTGAGTTTACTCAACTCATCGAATCAAAAAGGGTTACTCATCTAGATTTAGATAAATTTGTCTTAAACGGTTTTGACAAGTTAGCAGCCTTGACCTCTACGTTGATTAGCAATATAGATAGTTCTTATCTTCAACAATATGTTGAGCTAGGTGCCCTTACTACTGTTGCCTCTCAAATTTCTGCATAGTCTTCACTCACTGTAAGTACCCCTTCCTTTACCACAACTTCATCAATTGTATCTACCACAATCCAATCACCTAAACCACTTATTAGTCAATCATCTTCATCATCATCTAGTTCACCTCCATCAGTTTCAAGCCCTTATTCAACCACCACAACTTTACCCCCTAGTCAAACCAGAATTATAGCAATGGCAAACTGATATGCTCCTCTTGTTTTACCTGCCCAACTCCATCCCATGCCTGTATATTATCAGAGTAAGATTTTCTTGTTTGATGCTACTGGTCATTACACTAGCCAACAACATGTAAACAAGATGTCTGACTTTTTTGAATTGCATGAAATAGATGAAGAAGATGTCCAAATGAGATTGTTTTCCCAAACTTTAACTGGGGATGTCAAGAAGTGGTTCAAAGCCTTTCCTGCCAACCATATTGCAGACTTAGCCAATTTTCAAAGGTTATTCATTGATAGATGGGAGAGAAAGAAAAACCCATTGCAAATACTTTCTGAATATGACAATATTAGGAGAGCTCCCAATGAGTCAGTTCAGGACTATTGCACTAGGTTTAATAATATCTATAATGAAATTCCAGCCAACATTAAGCCTCCACCTGACCTATCATTAATTAAGTTCCCTGATGGTTTTGATTTTGACATGTCATACCAGCTAAGGGAAAGAAACCCTGAAACACTTGAACAAATGCAGAGAAATGTTGTCAGTGTAGAGGCCAATCTGTTAGCTAAGAAAGCACAAATGAGGAATGAAAAGAAAGTTGTATTTAAAGAAGAAGCTTCAACTTCAGATGGAAAATTATATGTTTTAGCTAAAAGTGTATAAATAATCATGGATAGGTTAGAAAACATGGAGAGGAAAAATCAATGGGAGAAACAACAACAACAACCCCGCATAAGAAACCCAAATTTTAGGAATAACCCTAATACTGCAAAAAATGCTACACCAAACCGACATATTAGGCCCCCCTTCCAAGAAAATTATGTTGAGGATTCACAGAACCAAGAAGCAGAGGATGATACCCATATTAACTTACTAGAAACCACAGAAGAAGACACTATTTTTCTTACTCAAGAAGAACAAGAGTTATATATGCTTCAGCAATTGCAGTTAGAATCTGGTGAATCTTTTGATTTTAAATAGGGATATGAGTCAGCTATATATGAGGTACATAAACAATATAGCTTGAGAAGTAAGAAGAATAATGAGACTCCCATTAAAAGATCCATCCAAACCCAGACTAAGATAATAAAAGAAGCTCCAGTTAACAAAGTGTTGCAAATTCTCCCTAGGGGAACAACTGAAACTTCAACCCCTAGGATTGTAGATATAACCTCCACTAAAACCCAAATAGAGACAATCCCTGAAAACAATCAAAATAAAAGAAATCAAGCCAAGATAGTAGAAACACAAACTGAAATGCCTACCACTGAGAAACAGAATAAAGATACTCAAACTACATACATTAAGGAAGATCTGAATCAAACAAACAAACCTCAGCTCCCTTTCAACATTAGAAATGAAATAGCTAAATTAAATATATCAGTTCCTTTGACCGAACTGGTAAAGAATCAATCTTATAAGTCACATATAACTAAGACTTTGAACATATGAGACGGAGAGGATTCTATTAATTTGAATGGCGACCAGCCTGAATTATTATTTGGCCCTGAGGCCAATGGAATTCATCAGCAAGGGGGAGTTCCTCCTTTTTACATCAGCCTAAACATTCATGATAAAATTTTGCATAACGCTATGTTAGAATCAGGAGCATCCCACAATCTCATGCCAAAGGAAATAATGGAAAGACTGAACCTAGACATTGCGAGGCCTTATAAGGATTTATTTTCTTTTGACTCCAGCCAGTTTAAATGCCTTGGTCTAATCAAAGACTTATGTGTGACCCTTGTCAAGTGCCCTGGAAAGAGCATTCTAATGGACATTGTAGTTGCATACATCCCACCAAAATATGGAATGCTACTATCTCACTCATGGGGAGAAAAACTACAGGGATCTTTGTAGTTGGATATGTCTTATGCCACCATATCCATTTTTAGCCAACCAAGAAAATTATATAGGGAAACCTTGATGAAGTACATGGTCAGTAGTGAGGAAAAGCCACAAAACTTTCCCATATACTCCATGCATTCAGATATGGACTCTTTCATCTTATACAATATAGAAAATGATAAAAAGGAAATCACAGCCACAGACCTTAAGTACAGAACAACTAACAATGAGAACATATTCCATGAGTCACTTTCACTTTTAGACTTTGATGGGTCTGTAAATAGGTTGGGGGCTGGTGCAGGAGTGTGGATCCATAATATGGAGAATAATCATGCTGAGGGACATGGTTTCAGATTGAATTTCAAATGTACCAATAACATGGCTGAATAGGAAGCCCTCATTCTAGGGTTAAAATTGGTTAGGAAATTGGGAGCCAAAAGAGTTTCCATCATGGGAGAATCAGAGCTGATTATTAAACAGATTAGTGGTGAATACTCTGTCAACAACCCTAGGCTTGATCGATATAGGGATACTATCTTAGACTTGATCAAAGACCTCCTGGAATCAAACTTTGATGCCATTTCTAGAAAACAAAACATGTAGGCCCATAGTCTAGCTACCTTTTATAGTACTTGTAAATTACCATTTCAACCAAACCACCAGTACACTCGAGAAGTCAGACATAGGCCTGTTATACTAGACAACCTCAAGTATTGGCAGATTTTCTCCCAGGACTCTCAGATCTACAATTTCATGAACAATAAAGGTGAGTTTCAGAATTGTAAGATAGATACTGACTGTATAGTAGACAATAATATAGAAACTAGTTTAGATGTAAATATTTTCGATGTACATAAACCAACTAAATTTACTAAACTAGAAATAGATAATTTAGAAAAGGTAGAGATAGATGAAATAATGGATGATGATCCTGAGATTCTTAATTTAAAAAATAATTTTTTTCCTAAAGGATTAGTACCTTTAGAGGATTTGTTTGACTCTAATTATGTAGCTAGGAAACCCAAAATGGAACCACTAAGAGTTGACATAGAAGAGTGTAATATAGGAACTGAAGATAATCCAAAACTCATTAAGATATCTAAGCCTTAACCCTAAAGGAAAAGGTCAAATATATAAATCTATTTATCGAGTTCCAGGATGTATTTGCTTGGAGTTATGAAGACTTAAAATCCTATGACACCAGTATAATCCAACATAAAATACCTCTAAAAGAAGATCATAAACCTTTCAAATAGAGACTTAGGAGGATAAACCCAGTCCTTATGCCATCCATAGAGAAAGAGGTTAAAAGAATGTTTGATGCCCAAATAATAGCATCCATTAGATACTCAGACTGGATTTCAAACTTAGTTACAACTAGGAAAAAGACAGGTGAAATTAGACTTTGTGTATATTTAGAAGCTTAAACAAGGTCTCTTTAAAAGGAAACTACCCCTTACCAAAAATGGACCATATATTGCAAAGGGTAGTGGGGTCATCTAGGATTTCATTGTTAGATGGATTCTCTGGGTATAATCAGATCTTAGTCCAACCTGAGGACCAAGCCAAAACTACATTTACTACTCCTTGGGGTACCTTCATGTACATGAAGATGCCCTTTGGATTAATGAATGCAGGTGCTACATTTCAAAGAGCTATGGATATAGCTTTTGCCAAGGAAATCCATGGTTTCTTAGTAGTATACCAGGATGACATCACTGTCTTCTCTAAATCCGACAATGAACACTTAGACCACCTCATAAGACTATTTATCAAATGCAGGAAATTTGGGATTTCTTTGAATCCTAAAAAGACACTTTTCGGTCTAGAAGAGGGAAAATGGTTAGGACACATCATATCTAAATATGGGATTAGGATAGACCCTGCTAAAATAGAAGCCATTTTGACCATTTCCCATCCCCAAAACATTAAAGAGATGCAATCATTTCTAGGAAAGATTAATTTTCTTAGGAGATTCATCTCAAATCTAGCAGAATTAATTAGGGAATTAAATAACATGCTAAGAAAGGACTCAAAAATTAAATGGACATTGGAGGCCAAACAATCCTTTGAAGCTATTAAGGAAGCATTAACCAAGACTCTAGTCCTGATTAGTCCTCACTTTAACAAAGATTTTATCATTTTTTCTTTTGCTTCAGAACACACAATTGTAGTAGTCTTGCTGCAAAATAACAATCAAGGATATGAACAACCAATAGCATTCCTTAGTAAATCCTTAAGAGATTCCACACTCAAATACAATATCATGGAAAAATAGGCTTTAGCTTTGGTTAAGGCTATCAAATATTTCAGAGTATACATTCTGTACTCTCACATTATTGCTTATGTTCCAAACTCTGTAGTTAAGGACATTTTGACTCAAAATGGGCCTTAAGGAAAAAGAGGCAAATGGATTTCCACAATATTGGAATATGACATAGTGATAAAACCCACCAAGATCATCAAAGGCCAAGGTTTAGCCAAACTCATTGCTGAATCAAACTGTCAGACCCTTGATATCAACTTCATTAGTGCCCTTGATGATCAGGAGGAAATGACGACTCCACAGATCAGTGAACCTTTTACTGATTCACCATGGTATGAAAATATTACATTTGTTTTACTAAACTTACAAGTTCCTCCAGGATTGATAAGAACTAAAGCTACATTCTTAAAAATAAAGACATTGAGATATTGTGTTATAGATAATGCATTGTTTTGGAAAGACAATAGTGGTATTCTTTTAACATGTGATGAAGCTGACAAGATTTTACAAGAATTTCATGCAGGGGATTGTGGAGGACACTTGTACTAGAATAATACTGCTGACAAGATTCACAAGGCTGGTTTTTATTGGCCTGCTTTGTTTGCAGATGTTAAAAAACATGTGACCTCCTGTCATAAATGCCAAATTTTTGAGGGAAACAGAAAAATTTTACCCTTGCCTCTTAAACCAATTTCCACTAAGATGCCATTTCAACAATGGGGGTTAGACTTCATTGGAGAAATACACCCCCCATCCTCAGCTCAGCACAAGTGGATTCTGACAGCCACAAAGTATTTTACCAAATGGATAGAGGCCATACCTTCTAGGCAAGCCATGGACACTGTCATAATCACCTTCCTAGAGAGTAATATCCTTTCAAGATTTGGATGTGCCCAGAAGCTCATTACTGATAATGCAGCTACCTCTAAATCCAAAAGAATGTTTGATTTCTATAACAAATACCACATCACCCTTGGCCATTCCACAACCTATTAACCTCAAGGTAGTGGACTAGCAGAGTCATCCAACAAAAGTCTGGTCAATATTATTAAAAAGTTACTGGAAGACAATAAAAAGACATGGAACAAGAATTTAGTCAATGCCTTATGGGCAAATAGACTGACTACTAAGAAGTCTATTGGAACATTACCCTATCAGCTGGTTTATGCGATGGATGCAGTTTTCCCGTCATCCTTGGGAGTGTCAGTCATGAAAATCCTCTAGGAATTACAGGTGGAACCAAATGATATTCAGAGAAGAATAAATCAGATCATACACCTGTAGCAGATTAGAGGAGAAGTATATGTAAAGTCATAGATAATCTAGGAAAAGATTAAGAATGTCTTTGATAAAAAGACTAAAGCAGATGATTTTCACATTGGAGACAAATTCGTTAAGTTGGATTCAAGGAGAGAAGACAAAGGTGAGCATGGAAAATTTTATTTTCTGTGGCAAGGGCCTTATGTCGTTTATGGCTATAGAGGCAACAATGCCTTTTTCTTGAGAAAAATAGATGGATCGATCTACCAGGAGGACCTGTTAATGGTAGGATGCTGAAGCATTACTTTTCCACTGACTTACAATAGTTCACTTTACTTTGCATCATTGTACATAACATTGCAGAGTGTAGATTGGATAGGAGAGTAATCCTACAAAGTTGAAGCCCAGAGAGAAGGCCCTGAGCTTTGAAAGATTTACTTTCATAAGTATCAATAATGAAAATTCACAAAAGGACACTTTGGAAGGTAACTTCAGTTACAATTCAAAGGCTACTGATCTTTAGAGTTCTTTACATTTCACTAAGAAATGCCATCCCCATGTGGAGCCACTGTTAGAGTCCTATAGTCATAGGATTTATAATTTTTAATTGGATGAGAGTAACTCTTGTAATATTGTACATACCTCTTCTTTCTACAAATGTTTTCCATATTAAAAATTAAAAAATGTAAAGACAGTGTGTCCTAAAAGAAATATCTAAGGACAAAAAGAATAAGAAAAGATCAAAAAATGGAAATATATGAACCCCAAACACAAAAACAAATCATGAATGTGTGCAAGTCTAAATGCCACTACTATTTTACTTCTTCTACAAATAATGGTTGTGTGCAGCTTGTCATACATGCCACAACCCATGGTAGTCAAACTGCTTAATCTTGACTATTTCATGCTTTGAATTTTATGTTTATAGTTAGAGAATAAAATCTGACCAAACAGCTTAATCTTGGTAGATCATTAGATAGGTAGAGAAAATAAAAGGGGCTCATCAGCTTAATCTGAGCCCTTGGAAGATATAAGGTTAGAAGTAGATAGTTTTTTTTATAAAAGAAAAGGAAAGAAAAGGGTTTGCTAGCCTAAATTCACCCAAATAAGTGAAGAAAAAAAATGTTAGGGTAAGTAATGGGTAAGTAGAAGAAAGGTTGCTGAAGTATAAAGTTGATTGGACAAAAGCACATTTATCATGCTTAATCATATGTTTCAATGTGCATGAGCAATTAAGAAAGAAAAAACAGAGGTTTACAAGTTGATTTAATTGACTTCCCCTCATTCATTTCATCCCTATACTTACTAATTTCCCCATCCACAAGTATGTTCTAGTACTAAAAATCCTTCAAGTCATAAAGGCTCAGAGCATTTCTCTGACTTTTGGTGGGACCGAACCCTCGGCTTAATGACTTATGGACATCAAGTGTTAGAATTCCCTTCATAAAAGTCATTTCCCTTCATTACCCTAATAAAACCCCTTTTCCTAAGGTTAAACTCCATTTGCCTATGAAAAGTAAAAAACCCCATGTTAAATTCCATTTCACTCAAAATACCCACAAAAAGATTTTATCCTAAGTATAAGTGTATGTAAAGGAAAAGCGCAAATATTACATTATACTTAGTATTATTTTCATTCCGCTCATTTCAGTTCATATTAATTTCTAACTTAATAATATAGCTCCCGATATACCCTTTTTCCTCATATATAAATAAATCCCCATATATATTACCCCTACCCTTAGTTTAACTATAAACTATATTTTTACCCTATCCCCCCAACAAAACCCTCTTATCTCACCAATTCTCTGTAAAGTTAAGATAATCCCTCCATTAACCCCGTCTGATCATTTAATCCCGTGTTTAACTCTAGAATAATAAAAATCCATCATTAATTAAAGCCCCAGGCCCCCCCAAAACCTTTTCCCATTTCATCTGTGTTAATCTATCACCCGACTACCATCCGATCGTCAACACCCAAATCTAACGATTCACAGCCATATCGGGCTGTCCCGGTATCCGACCTATACCCGCCTGATAAAGTGGTATTGCTCGGACACCCCATCTGCTACATGTCAAGCGTTAAGGTAGATTAGATGACCTTGCCAAAATACCGCCTCCTCGATAAAGCGGTGCGATGGCTTGGGAAACCACCTCCCTGCCCAACCCAAAAAACCGCCCACTATTCATTTGTAATTCGCCCGCCAAAAAATGACCATTGTTCAATAAAAAGGCCGAGAAGCTGTATTTGGCCTTTTTCAATTAATTTCTTTGTAAACCTCTGCAAGCCATTGCGACACCTTCAAACCCTAAAATTACCAGTTGACCTCAATTTCACTCCTGAAGAAGTTGCAGAGACCCCAATCAAGCTCTCAGTCTGTACCAGAGCCCTTTCAACCTTCTGCAGTTGCCGAGAACACCAATTTGAAGTTATTTCACCCAAATTCCAGGTATTTGAAGAGAAATTACCAGACACCCTTTCAATTTGAAAACGTTCAGTCTTTAAAGTGTTTTAATTGAGTAAAATTAATTGAAATTACTTTAAAATTAAAGAGTGTGCCTGACTTAAATACCCAAAACCCTTCTGAAAGCTTCCAAATTACCTTCAAACCTCTGATATAAACCCGCAAAAGTCAAATTCAAATCCACAAGAACTAAATTATGGCTACCCCCATCGCCATGGATGTTAGACCAGTGTCAACCCCCCATTTGGACCTTGACCACCTTCCCCTGGCAGACAGGGATTTTCAAATCAAAGACACGGTTGCCTATACACTCCTGCTCAAAATTCATTGTTGGAGTAAGGACAGATATCTAAACCATACTGATGACATTGGCCTTTGGGAGTCCAATTTGCCCAAATACCAGTTTCCACAAGTACATGTTTTTCCTGAGATTGTGCACTTGTGCCATGCTTGTTACATTCCCAGTGAGAGAGCTATAATGTCCCCATAGCAAAAGGTGTTTTTCACTATTACAGCTGAGTCAATCAATGAAATGTTGCAAGTCCAACCAGGTCCAAACCTGACCCCACTCTCCATTGGGGATTTGTTAGACCAGTATACAAAATTGAGCTTGTCTAGACTAGCCCAAATATTCCAAACTTTCATTGTAGAGGAGCAGCACATTCCTACAGATGCCCCTCCATATGTTTCTGCCATTTTCTCTGAAAGAGGCAAACAAATTGTAACCATGATATCATGTATTCTGGGCTATACCACAGATGAATACATTGATGAGCTCATCCTGGCCTTCATGTCCATTTTCACCCCAGGAAAGCCTCCTGCTACTTTGTACAATTATGACTAGTTCATAGCTAAAAGAATGCATGAACAATTTACCAGAATTCACAACGAGAGAGTATTCAAGTATTCATCTGTACTTTACCACATGTTTTTGTTTTATTAGTCAAACAGATTTCCCTTCACCATCCAGAAGTTGGATACTATAGGCCAGCCTAGGTCTGTTATATTTTGGACACCACTATTCCACAGGTATTCATCATCATGCACCTACACAAACTTCATTGAATCTTTTGTCCGTATAGTCATGACCATGTTGACAGGAAGCCCTCCTCCTAGAATAAACCAAGAAATCAAAAGAGTGCTCCAGTTGTCTAAACAAAGTAAGGTGGGATATCGGCACCTTTACCAAAATCACACCGAAATAATAATCTATGGTTACGAGCTTGCCCCGTACAAAATGCCCAAATACCTCCCCATGAGCTTATTTGCTATGGAATATTATAGGCACATAATGAACTCTGATGATATCAACTTTGTCTCAGCCAAGAAAAAGACTCAGTTCAAGATCAAAAACCAGTTAGGACCTTTTATTTGCAATACTGGAGAGGCAGGAGAGGAAGCAGATCAAATTCTGCAACAAATGAAGTTTAATAATAGTTTCATGTGGAGGTATGACCCTCAAGGGTTTATCACCAAACTAAGACAAAAGGTTAAATTGGGACCTTAGGTAAATCACCCTATACCAGAAATAAAGAGGTATGCCAACCAATCTGAGTGGTTGGAAAACACTCTCATAGATAGGGATAGCACAAAGGTAGATGTTGAAAATACCTTGTTTGGTTTAGAGAAACAACTTGATTAATGCTCATTCCTGTAGGTACCAGAGCAAGAAGGAACCATGAGTACCCCTCCTGTTTTGTAGACTCCTCAGAGTGAGGAAGTGAATCCCAAAAGGAAAAGAGAGTAAGGCTCCACCTTAGGTATGGACACTTCCACTGTACAATATGAGGCTAGCCAGAGAAAAAGGCCTAGGCTCAATCCTATTTTAGAATAGGAAGACACATAAGGCTCAGTACAACTAACTAATACTGAGTTATACATAAGCAAAGGCACAAATCCATCTGGAGAAACACAGGAGACATCTATATCAAAAACTCAAATTTTAGAAAGGCAGCTCAATGTAGAAGTCTCCTCATTCAATAACCCTACTGATAGAGATAGCACCATTATGGACAGGTTCAAGGAGATTAAAATGAAAAATGAGAAAATGAAGCAAGAATCCTATGTACAATATTTCAAGCTTACACCGCCTACTCAAAGTAGGTTGATGTCATCTTTTGACATCAAGGAGGGAAAGATGCAAATGTCCTTCATGAAGTCAACTGTACAACAACTGAGAACATCAACAGATTTCAAGAAGATAGAATTTGAATTATTGGCAAGAAATATTCATCCTGTTGACCAGATTGAATTTCACAAGTAGGTTGCAGAGATGATTTACTCCACCCTTACAGGAAAGGCCATGGCTGCACATCAGTTGCAAAATTCACTGAATAAAATTTCGGCCCAGTATCTATTGGAAAAGGCCTCCTCATAGGCCAAAGACACCAGAATCAAGTCTTGGTAATTGAATTGGGACATGATCCCAAAGACATCAAGGCTACTGAACAATTAATCAAAAATAAGAAGGATGACATTGCAGCCCTCAAGAAACAGTTAAAGATACCTCAACTATAGCACCCCCAGACACAGGAAGTCTTGGAAAGCCAAACAAGCATGAAGAGTTGATGGACTTAGTCCTTAAACTCAACGATCATTTGAGGGAGACAGAAAAGGAGCTGGACATCTTAATACACTTAAAACAAACTGATCTTGGCACTACCTCGGTAAATTTCAACCCATCAATTACCACGGTTGTTCCTTCCACATTGGCAGCCTCATTGGCTCCCACAGCTCCAATGGCCGTAGCACTACCAGTTTCTACAACATCTACATCAACAACAGGTACATCAGGTGAAGAAGAAGGAAAATTGGTTAAATCTATGGAAGAAATGACCATACAACCACAAAGATGAATAATCTCAAAGAGAAAGTGACAAGCTTGGAAACTGATTACAAGCTTGCCAAAATCATGCACAAAGAAGAAGTGAAAAAGACTACCAAGATGAGTGAAAGATTGAAAGCCCTGGAAAAGGACTTAACACTGAAAGAACCCATTGGGCAGGCTAAGGAACAACTATGGTCCAATATCATTGACTCTGTCAATGATATCTAGCCATCTATTCATGTGATTTTCGAGCAAATAGATTTGATAAAGCTGGATACAGAGGCCTTCTAGAAAGAAAAAGTAGAATTAGGACAAATGCCAGAAGAGGCTACCAAAATTATCCAATTCCTTAACACCAAGAATAAGTATGAGCTGCAGGAATTGGAAATAGAGGACAGAACAGAGACAATTTTGGAGGTCAAAAAGGTCCTCTCCAAGAGGAACTTGATGCAAAACTTGGAGGATAAGTGTCAGAATATGCAACTAGCCATTGACAGATTTATGGCTAAGTTCCAGATTTTGAGAGAAAAGGGATTACCCAATCCCTTAGTGATAAATGATAAGCTAATGACATAGGAGGATTACAACAGTAAAATCAGAGAGGTAGAAAAGTATCAGGTAAATACATCATCAATGAAGGCATTGCCAACAGGAAAAGTACTCTACCAAACATCTAAAAACTTGTTTTACCTCCAGCATGAGGTAAAAAAACTTGTTTATAAATAAGGCTACTTTTTCCAAATACACAGATGGAGATGAAACATATATAAAGATGCTAAAAATCCAATTACCTGATGCTGAAACATGGGAGAAATTAACTGATTTACTATAGAAATATGCAGTAAAAAGGTTAATGTACAGTAAAAGTAAAACAACATGGTAAAAGGATGTTTACAGATTAACGAAGTCAAAGTGTATTAGATGAAAGGCTAAAGTAAATGAAGCATACAGCGTGAAAGATCAAACAACAAAGTAGATTAAAGGACAAAATATCAAATCCAACAGAACGAAAATAAAAGGGACAGCATGAAACAGTTCAATAGTTGTCTCTATCTTCTTGCATGAAGATATTTCTTTTTTCCTATATTAATTCTGAATGCAGTTTCAGATATTTTGTAACTCCATTTGTATAAATACTTTAGAATTCGAAGTATGTAGGGTGGTTTCTGTTAGAAATTACTATAAATTTTTTGATCAGAAGACCCAGAAGCTTATTGTATCATTTGCTGAGCCAGCAAGCTGGATTGATAAATAAAGATCAGATATTTCCAAGGGTTCATGTGTTGAGCAAATTTCAGATAAGTATTTTCATGTGTTATTGTTATTTTCATCAAAGTTATTCATAATATTTAATGTGTTTCTCAATATAAATGTTATAACTGGAATAACACTTCAGAACTTCTTTCATGAAACTCTGTCTTAACAGTTATACATCTAAATGTTTTCTACTGATATCTAAATTAAAGAATTCTTAATTGCTCTTTGGTTTAGATTGATTTTCTTGAATATCCAGGATAAAGGATTGTTAATTTCCCTTTGATCTTGATTTCTCCTTCATTCCTCATTCATTATCTAAGTCTAAGAACCCTTAACTGCTCTCACACCCCGACTGAAACCCTTTCACCCCTCTGTCTCAAATATCTGAAAAAACACTCTGCTATCTTGCCCTTAGAACATTCCCTTTAGTGAGTTAATCTAGTTTCGCTCCCTTATTGTTTGACTCCATAGCCCAATGGTCTAAAGACATCATTTTATCCATATGCCTAAGAATATCCCACCACCCAATCTCAAAAAAAAATCAAAAACCCCTTTGAACAATCATAAATAGCCTAAAAACCATCTTAACTAAAACAACTTTAAATTTTAAAGAGAGAGCCCTCTCTGAGCATCAAGAAGGCTAGGTCCTGATCTCCAAAAGCAATTTGTGGTTACCTTTGGTTTTTCTTTCTTTTTGCTTCAAAAGAATTATCGGAGTGATAACATCTTCATCATATGTGGTGATATTTCTTTTAGAGGACTCAGGTTCTGAAGTGACTTCATCTACTCCCACATCAATGCAATCCTAAATCTTCTTTTTCTACTTGTTGTAACACTTATATCCTTTAGTTCGAGGAGAGTACCTGAGCAATATTCCCTCGTCAGCACGAGAGTCAAACTTTCTAGGATTCTTATAAAAAAAAATTATGAAGCACTTGCTCCCAAACACCTTGAGATGTTTAACTGATGCAATTTTTCCCTTACACAACTCATAGTGAGCTTTATTACTATTAGGCCTCAGTTGAGTTATGTTTTATAGATACACTGTTGCATGTGATACTTCTCCCCAGAAGATGTGACACACATCTGCTTAATCCAACATTGCTCTGGCCATTTCCTCGATTCTACTCCATTTTATTGTGGAGTTCTAGCCACTAAGTATTGCCTCCTGATGTCTTTCTCTTCACAAAATTCTTCAAACTCTCTTGGGTTTTACTATCCTCCTCTGTTTGATCTTAAGCATTTTATCTTTAAGCCCTTCCCATTTTCTACTTGAGATTTGACTTTTCTAAAATGCTTAAATGCTTCTAACTTTTCTTTTAAGAGCACAATCCAAGTGGCCCTGGTAAAATCATCAATGAGCACACTGCAGACATACGACACAATCATTCCCGCTCATTGGACCTTGCTGAGCATATGGAGAAATCCAAACACCATGTCTGTATTGAGAATTCAAGATTCATTCCTAGTGTTGATCATTTCCACCATAGGAAGCTTAGGGAGGCTATTGAGATTGAGAGGCATGCTAGAAATCTCAACAGAGATGATGGTTGGAAATTGAGTAAAACTTGGATTCTGGCCCTCTCCTTATGATCCTCTTGTCTCTTTCCCCCCTTTTATTTTCCCCCATTCCTTTTTCTTTATATATTTTTATCCTATTATTTTAAATTCTCAAGCTCCTTAGTTCTTTATATTAAAGTAAATTCCCTCCTCTCATCTTCTTTATATATTTATAACTTATATTATCCTTTATCTTTATATTGATTCATTTTTGACCCTATCTTTAACTTAATTGAAATAAATTAGTGAACTAATAATTACTTCATTAACTTATATGATTTTGAATCATACTCTTAACCTCTCTTTACATTATACGTTATAGTATATAATATTTTAGTTCTAAACCTTATTAGTATTTAATACTATTTATAAACTCCTAACAACCATTTTTATTAATATGTATAACTTATTCTTAACCCTCTTATTAATGTATGGAGGATTCTTAATGATATATTACTCGTTCTCCTATTTGTTAATTTATAACTAAATTTATTGTATTAAATAATCTCCCCCCCCCCCTACCATTTTTGAATATTTTGAAGCCTTCTCTTAACCTCTCTTAGCCTTACTAATTATATAAAAACTATTTTTAATACTTAGAACTTATTAAACTTTATTATTATTTAATAATATATAATATCCGAACAACTATTTTATTAAAAAACTTATTATTATCCCCCTTATTAAATTTCTTAACAGTCTATTACTATTTTATAACTAAATTTAGAATATTATATAATTTATAACTAAATTTTTAATATTAAATAATCTATAACTAGATTTAAAATATTATATAATTCCTTTCTAACTTTTTAGAATTTCTATTTTAATTGATCTCCAACAGCTAGTTTTGAATGGCTAGTTTCCACCAGCTGACCTTGGCGCAATGATGCATTCCTGCTATTTATTCATGAAGATTGTATGAATTTTTCACATTGTCCTGAGGATGAACCACATTAGTTGGTTCAAAACGTCGACCAAATCCTAATGATGTGATTAATCCGAAAGACATTTATCTAACATGAAATACCTTTCTCCTTTTGGGGTTTTTTCTTTAGTTGGGCCAGAAATATCTGTGTGAATGAGCTCCAGTGGTCTAGATGAGTGTAACACCCTTCTCCCACATCTAACCAAGAAACTCACTGGCTGGGGTAAACATGTGACAAGAGGCCGCTATGATATGATTCGACCTCCTACGTCATGTTAAGGAAGTGGAACCAATAGAAACACGCTAAATAAACATTCAACATCAACATTAGGACCCCCAAGAACCAATCCAACCTTTCTGCCAACCATTCCCTCAATCCCACTAAGCTTTTGGACCACTTGACCCTTGGACGCTCTCATGCTATGGGCATGCCGGCGTCTAGAGACCTCTGGACGATCTCACAGGCCTGCAAGCTACCGTCCAGTGACTCTTTTCGTCAGTGTTGTGCCAGCGCCCCCGGGATTTGAGCCAGTTTTTCAGGTACAGAGCCCAGGTCACTACCCAAAATTGAATCACATCTCCAGAACAGTAAAATAGAAGGGAAATTATAGTATAAATGCAATTACTTGAATGAGATCTTGATTGGATCCCTACTAACCATGATAGGAATTTTGTCAAACATATCACGAATATGTAATCTACAAGTGTAAATAACATATCTGGGCATAGGGGTCTCATACTTAGCTGAGAATCTCTAAGTATCATTGATGTCTCAACACATCCATTAGGTCATAGATTCATTGATCAGTCATTTACAGGTAAAAACATGATGAGATCCATACATAGCTACTGTCATAAAATACATATATAACCTGAATAATAGCAGCAAAAATACCAATGAAATCACAACCATATAAACCACATATAATCTAGTATAATACTCATAGAAATATAAGGAAAAATATCCTCATATTGATGATGCAAAATCCAAACCTGAGATGGGACTTCCACGTTCCACCCAACTGTAGAATGGCTGAGCCAAATCCCTCTTCATCCATTCACCCTCGTGCCATATTCGAAGCATGAATGTGGGATCTCATAGAACACATCAATCAAAACAATCTAGGGCTTCCAGAGGCCATCCACCTCAACCCATCAAAAAGTGATTCCACTTCACGTTCAAACCTCACAATACCATCATCAGATTGGTCTCTATCCAAGCCTTCTAGGGATTCCAAAGAATTTTTCTAACCATGGCTTCCAGGACTAGTGATTCAACCCATTTTTTTACTGGGCTTCTAGATTGTTTGTCCAACCAGGGCTTCCAAGACTAGTAAGTCAACACACCAAGGGCTTCCAGAGAGTTTATCTAGCCAAGGCTTCCAGGACTAGTAACTCAACCCAAGCTGTTACAGGGCTTGTAGAGTGCTTGTCCAATCAGGGCTTCTAGGACTAATAACTCAACCCAAGCTAAGGAAACATGAGAATCAACCAAAGCAAAACAAGGAAAAGGGGATCCACCATCACCATGGTTATCCAGGAAATGGCAAGGCTAGGTAATCCACTCTCAATCCCGACCATCCTCCATGCCCATGACAAATCACAATCGACAAACCACATGCATGTGTCATGCATGAAAAAAATAGTGACAAGAACATACATGTAACTTGGTACCTGCAAGAAAAATTTGATCTAGTTGATGATAATATCCTCTCGTGCTTCCCTACTCTTCCTTTGCCTTCTTGCTCCAAGAATTTGAGTATGACACACCCTCCAAGAGTGCTCCAAGAAAACTCTAAGTATTAAAGAGTATGAGAGAGAGAGAGAGAATATTGAGAGAGTTCCAAAATTGAAGTGACAAAAGGTTACCAATTGGTCCTCAAAAGCCTTTTTATGAATGAGGCCTCTATTTTCTTCATTTTCCATTATTTTCCTTCATTTTCCTCCTCACATGCAACCTGTGACCTTTCACCTCCATTTTCTCCTAATTTCCATTATTTTCATAAATAAATGGCCAAAAATTCTATTTGCCTTTCCAAAGCCTTAGCTATTTCCTATGCCAATTTCCTTAGCCATTAACAAGCACAAGTGATGCCCATCACTAGGATTTTTCCTAACTTTTAACTTGGAATAAGTGTCCCATCAACTATGGTCATTATTTTGCCTTTATTAACTTTTATTACATGAAATTTTCGCCAGGGCTATTACAGAACCCACCCCCTTGGGGGAACACCGTACTTGGTGTTCAAAAACACCTATAACAACAAAATTGTTGTAAGAAAAATATAATGTCAATGGAGCTTTATAACTTAGCTCCTTGTAGTATTTATAATGATCAACCTATTAAGAAAAAAACCAACATGAAAACATAACAACATAACATCATAATGACACGACACCCATACTGCTTATTGGATATTTATAACATAGCTCATGGTATTTACATCCATATACATATGTAGATATACCAAAATGACCAAACATATACCAAAACATATACCAAGACATAAACCAAAACACCATACCAAAACACCATGCCAAAATCGCTTTGTCTCAACTAGAAAACAAGGAAGGATACATAACCCGCATCTGATCTGCCATCTCCAGTGTAGCTTCATCGGGCCCAAAGTGCTTCCATTTCACCTTAACTTGTTCAATTTCATGGTTCCGGAGCATGAGCACCTTCTTTTGCAATATACACTGAGGCTCCAGATGGAATTCTCCATCTGGTTCCACATGCAATACATACCACTCAATCACATGATTAGCATCTTTGACATACTTATTAAGCAATGACACATGGAAAACAACATGGGATTTTACTGTCGAAGGTAGTGTAAGTCGATATGTTACTGGCCCAATCCTCTCAATGATACTGAAGGGTTCACAAAAACATTGTAGGTTTTAACCCCATACAGAAATTACCTGCATACGAATTCTAAAAACATAAAATAAACAATGGCAATAGCATAAAACATAAAACATATATACACAAAGATTTTCCCCTGGAACCCAAAACCAAGACTACCAGCTTGATATTTCAATTTTTGTCTTTTCAATGTTATAATACCTGAATCATCCATAAACCCCAATCCATTAACCCTAGATTAGAACATAACCGTAGTTACCTTGACCAGATCTACAAAATACCATGGACAGAAAACCATCATGCCCAAACCATGTGCGAAATCCATGCACAAAACCATAGGTAGGTCCCCACACCTAATATAGGGTCCAAAGAAAATTTCCTTGGGCAGCAAAGCCACCCCCCTGTGACCCCTCGGTAGCACCCGACGCAACATACAGGGGGATCTATCACCCCCCTTGTGACCCCCTCGCGCGTGGGGTATTTATGGAAAGAATATAACACGACCCAACAACCAGGGTGCTAGCTTGGCACCTGATCCAATCCGTAAGGATCTCTTCTTCAGTTTGACATTCAAGTACAGTTGTTTCCCAACCTGGAACTCCTTGAACAACTTGTTTCTATCTACATAGATCTTTTCCCTATCTTTTGTTTCCTTTTTATTCTTCTTTATCACCTACATTTCTTGTTCCATGTCTGCCAACATGTCTGGTAAAATCAACACTCTATTAATTGGATTGCTAGAATTGATGCGAGTATTGCAACTCTGCCCATAAAATGCCTCAAATGGACTCATCCTCAAATATTCCTGATGCCCTTTGTTGTAAGCGAACTCTAACAATGGAAGGTACTCTTCCCACTTTCATTGTTGATGTATCACATACATCCTCAACATGTCCTCTAATATCTTGTTGACCCTCTCTGCCTATCCATCGGTTTGTGGATGATAAGTTGTACTGAAGGCCAACTCTGTACCCAAAGCTGCAAATAACTCCTTCCAAAGCTTAGAACCGAACTTTTCATCCCTGTGTGACTAAATATTATTTGGAACACATGAACTCTGACCACATCTTTGATGAATACCTGTGCTACATCGCTAGATGAGAATGTAGACTTCACTGGAATGAAATGTGCAACCTTTGTCAACCTATCCACAACCACCATGATGGAATCATGTTGTCTCACTGTCCTTGGTAACCCTATGATGAATTCCATGGAAATGACCTCCCATTTCCATTCTAGAATCGCAATCGGCTATAGCAGTCCACCTAGATGTTTACACTCTACCTTCACACCTTGAAAGTCAAAACACCTAGCCATAAACTATGATACATGCCTCTTTAGTTTTTTCCAATAATAAAATCTCTTCAGTGCGGTAAATGTCTTCTCATAACCTGGGTGACCCAAATATGGTTTCTCATCAAACTCTCTCAAGGTCACCTTCTTGATCTCACTGTTATCTAGCACATATATCCTGTCTTTGAATCTAACCAATCCATCTGTTGTAAGGCAATAGTCCACATCATGTGCACTTGTACCTGTACTTGTATTGTCTCATGTACCTACACTATCACCTGTACCTGTTCCTGTACTCTATTACAACCTGTGCATAATCTCCATATATCTGATATCCTACTAGACTGCCTGCAATATCATATCATGTAAGTCTATCCCATAGGAGCTCATAGCTGCTAAGTGATTTACTTGTATCCACTTGTTAAGAGCATCTTCCACCCTATTCTCTTTTCCCTTGATATATATAATCTCGAAATCAAACCCACTAATCATGGCCAACCACTGAGCTTTCCTTCCATTCAGGTTTGGTTCATCAAATATATACCGTAACCTATTGTGATCACTCATTAACACAAATCTCCTATGCAAAAGATAGTGTCTCCACATCTTCAACACATGTATGATAGCTCCCAGCTCAATATCATATGTGGGGTAGTTATGCTCATTCTCATTTAGTTATCACGACTCATAACACACCACTTGTCCATCCTACATAAGGACAACACCAAGGCCCTTCTTGCAAGCATCTATGCATACTATAAACTCTTTGTCCAGATCTACCATCTGTAACACTGGTGCATGTGTCAACAATTACTTAATCTGCTCAAAACTAGCCTCACACTCCTCTGTCCATTCAAACTTCTTACCTTTCCTCTGAAACAATGTAATAGGATAAGAAATCTGTGAGAAGTTCCTAATGAACATCCTATAATAACCTACCAACCCCATAAAATATCTCCCCTCATCTACATTCTTAGGTGCTACCCACTCCATGATGGTCTTTATCTTTTGTGGATCTACTACAATTCCCTCCTTCGAGACAACATGCCCCAAGTAGTGTACCTTAGTCTAAAAGAAACTACACCTATTGAGCTTAGCATACAACTGATGGTCTCTCAACAACCTCAACACTGCTGCTAAATGCTTGGCATGCTCTTCCTCATTTTTAGAATATACCAATATGTCATCAATGAACAGAATAACAAACTTATCCAAGTAAGGATGCAACACACTATTCATCAAGCACATAAATGTAGATGGAGCATTAGTTAAACCGAATGGAACTACAACAAACTCATAATGCCCATGGTTCGGAAATTTGTCTTGTAAATTTCCTCCTCTTTGATGTATACATGATGACATCCAGATCTCATATCAATCTTTGAGAACATTGTTTCTCCCTTCAACTGATCGAACAAGTCATCAATCCTCGACAACAGATACCTGTTCTTAATGGTCACTTTTTTCAACTGTTGGTAGTCAATGCATAATCTGAGAGTACCATATTTACAAGCAATACCAGTGTGCCCCATGGTGATACACTTCGCCTAATGTACCCCTTGTCCAACATTTCCTTCAATTGTAGATTCAACTCTACCAACTCAAGTGTGCTCATCTTGTAAGGTGCTTTTCATGTCGAAGATTCCCTTGGAACCAACTCAATAGAAAAGTCTACCTCCCGGTGAGGTGGAAACGTTGTAATATCCTCAGGAAATACATCTTTGAACTGCTGTAAAACTGGGTACCTACTCAAAACATTTGCATCCTCAACTTCCTTACCCTTATCACTAGAAATTTGTACTGCAAATAACACACACCCTTTTCTGTGACTGTGCTTTACTTGCATAGTTTTTACCATCCTAATTGATGTGGCTTTCTCCTTACCCTATAAGACTCTTGGTTCTCCATTGTCATCTAAGCATTCAATAGCTTTGTCATAACAATCTACCTTGGTTCTATGAAGGTACAACCAAGCCATTCTCAACAACATACTGTATGATCCCAATGGTAATACATTCAAATTTGTTGTGGTAGGCATACCATTCAAATCAAATGCACAAGCTCTCACCCAATTATGCACTCGCTTCTTTGTACCTATAGCCAATTGCACTAACCAAGATTTTGATCGCAATTCCTTACTCAAACCACACTTATCCACGAAGTCAAGACTAACATAGCTATAATTACAACTAGGGTCAATCAAAATAGAAATAACTTGATCACAAAGTGTATTTTCCATCTCAATGATATATGCCTGATGGTCTGCCTGTTTGTTATCCAATGCAACATAAATACGAGGAATGCTCTGGCCAACATCCCCAATATTCTGTGTGTCCTGTGCACTATATACCTGAGGCCTACCACCCTGATTCTACATAAAAGCTCTCCTGCGATGATCTTTGCAACAAGTCCAACACTCTATAGGCTTATATTATGCACCCTTATTTTGATCGTCAGATCGATGTCCCTGTCCTCTATCTGATGCATTAAACCTTTTAGGTGGCACAACATTCTCCTTATTACTTGAATCATGTTGTCTTACTCACTTCCTATCCCATTTTCCTTTGTTCTTTGCATTTCCCTTCTAGTCTAGCTTAGTCTTAGATCTACGCTTCGATTGTTCATAGCAATGCTTTAACTTTTGGATGGCCTCCTCCAATGATCTAGGCTAATCGAACTCAATCTTATCTTTGAATTCCATTAGTAACCCACTAGTGAATCTTTGAATCTTGGCCTTCTCCTCCTTGAGGTAAGGCACATACCTCAGTAGCTCCAAGAACTTTCTAGTGTACTCATCATCTATCATAGACCCCATCTTTAGCTCATAGAATTATTTTTCCCTGTCATCAAAGTATCTCTCTAACAAATACTTCTTCTTGAATAGCCACTCAAACTCACTCCAAGTCAAATCTTCCTCGTGTATACCTCTGACATTATTCACATCTTCCCACCAAATGTCTGCTTTACCTTTGAGACTGAATGTAGCTACTCTGGCTTTCATGTTCTCTAAATAATCATGCAACCTGAAGAACTTCTTCATACCAAGCAACCATGCCTCTTCATCTTGCGACTTCTTCATCTATTCATCAAAATTAGGTGGCTTTGTTGTCTTAAACTCATCTGGAAAGTATACCCTATCACTCCACCTGTAAGGATGATAACGATACTGATGACCATACCTGTCAGAACCAGAACTAGAATGGTACCTATGTATATCCCTTCTCCTATCCGGAGTGTCCAACAATCTTCCATCTCTAACTGTGTCCCCACCATATGACATGTGACTACCATGTGACCTACTACCATATGCCCCATTAGTTCTGTCCTCCTTCTCATGGCTGATCTGAAGTGGTCCTTGTCACCGCAAATCTGACAAACTCTAAAGTGTCATTACATTTACCTCTGCTAGCTTCTCTTGTGCTCGTATGATTTTGTCATTATCTTCCTTACAACTACTTATTTCTTCCTTTAAGCTTCTCAGTGTATCTACCAAATTGGAGGAGTTCCCAATATCATACCACTCTTCTAATTCATAGGGAGAGTCTTTGTAGTCTTCCATCTTGCAAGCTATTTTATATTTCTTCCTACAAGGTATATCATGTCAGCTACACCAAATCATAATAAACCAATGTACCTTAGTATAGCTCGGGGAGGATAATTTGTCTGCAAGATCAACAAATCGACGTGATACATGAATAACATAATCATGACAACATATAGAAACATAACACATAAGCATATAACAGTGAAACCATCATTCTAGCTAGGGTCCAGTCATACCATGACCTCATGCATGACAAAAACCACTACATCACCGTACACTCGACCACATGCAAACATTAACATGCATAAGCAACATGTAACCAACCACATGCATGCATAAACATATGTAATCAAGCATAAACGAATGATACTTGAAACCAAACCTACAAGAATGATACATGTAACCAAACATACAAGAATGTAACCAAGTGACATATAAAAACATGTAAGTGACATATAACAACATGTAACCAATCATACACTCATGATGATGCACTCCACAATAACAACAACAACTTCCACGTGACGACATCACTACAACCATGATCTACATTTTATGAATTCAAAAAGTACATGGAATGCAAGTGTAAGAGACACACATGCACCTGACATGCATACATTACCAACACACATCCCATCCAGTCTAAGGAGTTAACCATGTTCTGATACAAATTTGTAAAACCATCCTCCCACATCTACCTAACGAACCAGCCAGTCGACGTAAACATGTGACGAGAGGCTACTATGATATGATTTGACCTCCTAAGTCATTTTAAGGAACTGGAACTACCAGTCCAACCTTTTTGTCAACCATCCCCTGGGTGACACTAAGATTTTGGACCACTTGAACTCTAGATGCTCTCACAGGACTGCAAGCCAATGTCCCTAGGATTTGAGCCACTTTTTCAGGTCTAGAGCCTAGGTCACTGCCCAGAATTGAATCATATCTCCAGGACAGTAAAATAATAAGGAAATGACAATATAAATGCAATCACTTGAATGAGACCTTGACTGGACCCCTACTAGCCATGATAGGAATTTCGTCAAACATATCATGAATATGTAATCTACAGGTGTAAATAATAGATCTAAGTATAGGGGTCTCATACTTAGCTAAGAATCGCTAAGTAGCATTGATGCCTCAACACATCCACTGTGATTTCGTCCATTTGGTCATAGATATATTGATCAACCATTTACAAGTAAAAACATGATGAGATCCATAGATAGCTACTATCATAAAACACATATATAACCAACATAATAGCAACAAAAATAGCAATGAAATCGAAACCATATAAACCACATATAATCCAGTATAATACTCATAGAAATACAAGGAGAAATAAACTCATATTGATGATGCAAAATCCAAACCTGGGATGGGACTTCCTCATTCCACTTGACCATAGAATGACTGAGCCAAATCTCTCTTCAACCATTCACCCCCATTCCATATTCCAAGCATGAATGTGGGATCCCATAGAACACATCAATCAAAACAACGAAGGGCTTCAAGAAGGCATCCACCTCAGCCTATCAAACAATGATTCCACCTCACGGTCAGACCTCACAAAACCATCATCAGATTGGTCTCTATCCAAGCCTTCCAGGGCTTCCAGAACATTTGTCCAACTATGGCTTCCAGGACTAGTAACTCAACCCACAGCTTTTACCAGGCTTCCAGAGCGTTTGTCCAACCATGGCTTCCACGACTAGTAACTCAAATCACCAAGGGATTCTAGAGCATTTGTCCAACGAAGGCTTCTAGGACTAGTAACTCAACCCAAGCTATTATAGGGCTTCCAAAGTGTTTGTCCAACCAAGGCTTCTAGTACTAATAACTCAACCCAAGTTAAGGAAACATGAGAACCAACCAAAAAAAATCAAGGAAAAAAAAATCCACAATCACCATGGCTATCTAGGAAATGGAAAGGCTAGGCAATCCACTGTCAAGTTTGGCCATCCTCCATGCTCATTATAGATCACAATCAACAAACCACATGCATATGCCATGCATGCCAAAACTAATGAGGAAAAAATACATGCAACTTGGTACTTGCAAGAAAAATATGATGTAGATGTTGATCCTGATATCCTATTGCACTTCCCTGCTCTTCCATTCCCTTCTTGCTCCAAGAATGTGAGTATGTCACACCCTCCAGGAGTGCTCCAAGAAAAATCTAAGTATCCAAGAGTATGAGAGAGAGAGAGAATAATGAGAGAGCTCTAAAACTGGACTACAAAAGGTTACCAACTTATCCTTAAAAGCATTTTTATGAATTAGGCCTCTATTTTCTTCGCTTTCTATTGTTTTCCTTCATTTTCCTCCTCTATGTGAAACCTTTTACCTTTCACCTCCCTTTTCTCCTAATTTACATTCTTTTCATAAATAAATGTGCCAAAAATGCAATTTTCCTTTTCAAAGCCTTAGACATTGCCTTTCCAATTTCCATAGCCATTAAACAGTCACAAGTGATCTCCATCACTAGGATTTTTCCCAACATTTAGCTTGAAATAAGTGTCCCATCAACTGTGGTCATTGTTTTACCTTTATTAACTTTTATTACATGGAATTTTCACCAGGGTTGTTGATGAGCCTCAAAATTGCAGCAAGGATGCTGCAACTCCTAGGGCTACCAACTTTGGTTTATGAACCTGACGTTTCATACAAACTTGGAGGTGACAGTGATATATACACAATAGATGTATCATTCTACTCATGTCACTTCTCAATTGGGGCGCTAGACCATTAGGGTACCAGACCAATCCTCTATTGTCTAGAAGGAGTCTGACTACTGATAGTGAATGTAAAGATAGATCTAATGCAGGAAAGTAAATTCTTGTCTATTTAGGAAATGAAATCTACTAAATGGGAAATGGTATGAAATTGTTATGCTCTTGACCTGTGAGAAATTACAAAATACCAAATATGAGAATAAATACAACCCAGAACAAAGAATAAAATGAGAAAAACAAAAAGCATTTTATTATTCAGAGATAAAAGCAATGTTCACTCGCCTCTTCGAGGGGGCAACCTCCAGCAGAGTAGAACTCAATTAGAAAATAAAACTCCATGATATTTCCCTTCTAACTATGACTATTTATAGCTAAACGACCTTCAAAAACCTAACGACTAGTGGTCCCTTGCATAACATGGGTTAACCACTTTATTTATTAATTATGGCCCGTTTGCAACTAACTCTGGTCCCTTTCTTTAATGTGGGTCAATGACTTATAATTATTAATAAAGGCTTTATTGACTCTTTAATTAACTATGACTATGACTGGACTTTATTGGGCTTATTACATAAATAAACGAGTTAGGTTTGGACCTTAACATGCCCTCCCCCATCAAAATCAGCCTTTTCGTCAAGGTTGAAGCTGCAGAAACTGCTGAAGAATAATGGTCCGTTCCCACATCGGATCTTCTGGAGAGGTGTCTTTCCACTTGATGAGGAATTCCTTGATCGTGCAGCCGCGCATATGTATTTCATGAGTATCAAGGACCTGTTTAGGTTGGAGCCAGAGTGAACCTTCCTCATCCAATTCGAGTAGACTGGTTTGAATTTTGCAATTACATGGAAGAATGGATGTATTTTTGAAGTTGGTGGCAAGGCCAACTTGTAGGCTACTACTCCAATGCGCTAAAGTATTTGATAAGGTTTGTAGAATTTCAGAGCTAATTTCTGGCAACCCTTTTCTTTGAGCGATGTTTTCTTATATGGTTGTAGCCGTAGGAATACTTGATCCCCTTCTTGAAATGTGCACTCTGAATGATGTTGGTCTACCTATTTCTTTATTTAATTCTAATATTGATGGATATTATCTTTGAGATGAGCTAGCATGGCTGCACAGTTCTGTAGGAGTTGATCAATTTCTTGCACCTTAGAGCATCCATCGATATAAGAAATAGGTGAATGTGGGAGTTGGCCATACACTGCTTCATATGGAGTCATCTTGGTGGTTTCATGATAGTTAGTATTATACCACCATTCAGCTAAAGGTAGCCACTATACCCATTGATGTTGCTTTTTTGAAGTGAAGCACTTTAGGTATGTCTACAAACATTTGTTCACTGCTTTAGTTTGACCATTAGTTTGGGGATGATAGGAAATACTTAGTTGGATTTGGGTGCCTTGTATCTTGAAAAGTTCTTGCCAAAATTTTCTGGTGAAAGTCGGGTCACAATCAGACACAATGGAAGTTGGCATTCCATGCAGTTTGAAGATCTAGTCCATGAAAGCTTGAGCCACCAAAGTGGGGGTAAATGGGTGGGGTAGAGTGCAAAAATGAGCATATTTAGAAAGTCTTTCCAAAAACACCATGACGACGGATTTGTTGCCTGACTTCAGAAGACTAGTAATGAAATCCATAGAAACATTCGTCTAGATGGAGGAAAGGATTGGCAATGGTTGTAAGGTTCTTGGTAACTTGACTATTTCTCCTTTGTGGTGTTGACACACATCACATTCAACTACAAAAGTAAGAATTTTATTTTTCATGCTCGTCCAAAAGAGAGAACGATGAGTGCGAGCATAAGTGTTCTGAAAGCCTGCATGCCCTACAGTGGGAATTGAGTGCAACTCTGCCAAAATGTGAGTTTTGAGGGTGGATGTTAGTGATATAACTACTCGATCCTTGTAGCAAAGAATCTCATCCTTCAAAGAGTAGCCAAATGAGGAATTAGGATCTGCTCTCAAGTTATTAATGAGTCGGGATAGAGAGGGGTGTGAAAACCATTCCTTGCGAGCTTCTTCAATCCAATCTAGTATGGGAAGAGAGATTAATAGTGGGGTGCTTTCATCCTCAAATTAGCATGATAAAGCATCCGTTACTACATTGTCACGTCCTTTGTTGTAAATTATCTCATAATCATATCCCAACATTTTGGCCAACCATTTATTTTGTTGTGGTGAGGATAGACGTTGCTCCAAAAAATATTTGAGGCTTTGATGGTCTGTGCGGATTTGGAAACGCCGCCCTAATAAGTATGGTTGCTAGGTATCTACTGCATGTAAGACGTACATCATCTCTTTCTCATAGGTATATTTTCCCAGATGTTTCCCACTTATTTTTTGGCTGGTGAAAGCCAAGGGTCGACCTTCCTGCATTAAGACAACACCAATACCATTACCTAAAGCATCACATGCAATCACAAAAGATTTGGTGAAGTCGGGTAGTGCCAATACTAGAGTGGAACACATGGCCTATTTGAGAGCCACAAATACTTGTTGTGCTGCATCAGTCCAAAGAAATGAATTTTTATTAAGAAGGTTAGTGAGGAGTCTAGCAATGCGACCATAATTGTGGATAAATTTGTGATAGTAGCTGATGAGACCCAAGAATCAACTCAAAATCTTTAAGGTTTTTGGTTGGGGCCAATCTTGCATTTCCTGTATATTTTTTGGATCAACCATGAGACCTTCATGACCCACAATGTGTCCCAAATACTTGACTTCTTCCACACCAAAAGAGCACTTGGACAATTTGACAAATACTTTATGATTCCAGAGCAGTTGCAAGATCAAGTCTACATGATGGAGATGTTTTTCCCAGGTTAGGTTACAGATGAGAATGTCATAAAAGAAAATGAGGACAAATATTTGGAGATATGGTTTCAGGAGGTGATTCACGAGGCTTTTAAAAGTAGATGGAGCATTACAGAGACTAAATGGCATGACCAAGAATTCATAATGGCCTTCATGAGTTCGGAAAGTAGTATTGGGAATGTCTAGTTATTTCATGCGTATTTGGTGATAGCGAGAGCAAAGATCTAGCTTGGTAAAGAATTGAGCACCATGTTGTTCATCAAGTATATCATCAACAATAGGAATAGGGAATTTGTCTTTGACAGTAAGCTTGTTGAGGACCCGAAAGTCCGGACACATGCACCATTCCCATTTTTCTTTAGCACCATGACCACTGGTGATGAATAAGGATTGATGCTATGATGAATAACACCTGCTTCAAGGAGTTCCTTGATGATTTTTTCAATTTCATTCTTTTGGGTGAAAGGATATTGATATGGGCACAAATTCGGCGGTTGGGCACATGGGACCAAGGTGATGCTATGATCATGTTCCCCTCTAGAGAGTGGAAGCTCTTTAGGTTTGTCAAATACCTGCTGGTGGCGGTTTAAGACCCATTGAATCTCAGGATGAATATGAAGAGTAGTGGATTCTATGGCCTAGATGGCATTAAATTGCGTGATGACTCCACGATGGCCCTTTTTCAACAACTTTTCCATTCGATGCAGGCTGATGATAGAAGGAGCACCTGCTTGGAGTCCACGGAGTGTATGAATGTGGTCATTATTCTCAAAGCTCATATATAACTCCCGGAAATCCATTGTGGTTGGACCTAGTGTGTGAAGCCATTCAACACCCAAGACAATTTCACAGCCACCCATGTTAATCACAAACATGTGGGTCTTTAGGTGGTATTCTCTTGTATGAAGTTTAATATTTTCACAACGGCCTTCACATTTATTTTTCCCCCCATTAGCAATAAGGACCTGGAAATTAGAGACTGCCCTTACAAAAAACTGAACATCTTCGGTGACTTGCTTATGGATAAAGTTATGAGTGTTGCCACTATCAATCAATACTACTACAGGGTGATGTTTAAGAAATCATCTAATTTTGAGAGTTTGTGACACAAAAATGCCCGCCAAAGCATGTAGCGAGATAATTGGTTCATCTGGCATAGTTGTGAGATCATTGTCTTGCTGGGTTTCCTTAACTTCTTCCTCTGGCCCCCCAAGGGGTGGGGCTTCCTCAGATGAGCTATGATCAGTAACATCAATTTGAAAGAATTTTGATTCCTTGCATTTATTCCCTCGGGATTATTTGTCATCATAGTAGTAGCACAATCCTTGTTTTCTTCTTTCAGCCATTTCTGTTGGAGACATCTTTTGAACCTTAAGTGTTTGGGTAGGGCCCTGAGCCTGGGTGGAATGCCCCTTGGCTATGAAATTTGGACAAGTAGACTGGGGAGCTAAAGCAAGTTCTACTTCGACAGCCTTTGTGCAAGCGTCTATCCATGTATGTGGGTGGTGCATCTGGACTTGTGCTTGGATGGATTCTTTAAGACCACTAATGAAACACTCCAAGTAGAATTCATCTCCTAGACCTTCTGTTTGGATGGCCAATGTCTCAAAGGATGCAATGTAGTCTTTTACTATGCCTATCTGTCGGAGCTTAGTAAGATGACCCAAAAATTAGATTCTTTGTCAAAGCAGTCACAAAGTGATTTTGAGAACACCTACCAAGTTATGTTCCCGGGATAACGTTTCACATGACACTACCACCATTTCCACATCTCTTGGTCCAATTAAAGGACTCCCACACGTAGTTTAGTTGGATCAGTGCGAATATCATTCAGAATGAAATATTGTTCCATTTATGCTACCCATACTACCGAATTAGAGCCATCAAATTTATACATGTCCAACTTCGGTGGTCGAGGGTAGGAATGTTGGTGATTTCCATGGAAGTGAATAAGATGGCTAGATTGTCCTTCAAGGTGTTCATCAATACTATGTGCCTCTTGATGCAACCTCAGCATGCTCTTAGTGATGTTTTCAATGAATTTAGAAGTTTTCTCTAGTTGTTCCTGGAAGGTATCCAACCTTGTTTCAAGGTGCTCGATATTCTCATTGGCCATGACTTGAGCTCTCATTTCTACCATACACAAATCTCGGTCACTTTTCGTCACTTTGAAAAAATTTGGGACCACCAAAAAGTTGAAGTTGAAAAGTGAATGGTACCACTATGATTAGCTCGTCGTCTTGAATCTTATGCGCTAATTTTTTTATTTTTTATTTTTTTACTCCGAACCAAGTTTTACTCCCTGTTGATCAATATTGCAGTTTCCAAATTCCATAAAATTGATCCTTCCCAATGTCCCGTGAAAATTGGGCCTAGACTATAGCAGCAACAAGCCTCACTGCTGAGAGGGTCAGATCTGCTTGCGAAACCCCGACTTTTGAAGGCGAGTTGTACTGTGGTGGTAGAACCCCAACTGGTGGATCTGATTGGTGCAGCGGTGACAGAACCCCAACTGCTAGATTTGAATTGTAATGCGGCGATGGAACCCCAACTGGTGGATCTGATTGGTGCGGCGGTGACAAAACCCCAACTGCTAGATCTGAATTGCACTGCATTAGTAGAACCAGAATTGGTGGATCTGATCTGGAAAATAAGATAATGAGCGATCTTCAAAGAGCTGAGGGAACTATGGTCACAAAGGAGTGTTAGAGGCTATAGATTGCAATATACATAAGCGTCCAACAATAGTACTCGGTCCAATATTTCAGGGCACTAACTAAGGAGGATCAACAGTACCCTTAGCCGCACTACCCGACTACCCTATCATACGCATGAGTATTCTCCCCAAGTGCTATTCCTAGTGTACTATAGCAGCAAGACGACTGACGGCTTATCTAAGGTGTGGTTTCAAGTGAGCGTAGGGGGCTTCCGATATACCCAGAGGGTACGTGGAAGTGCATTCCATGCGTAGTTTTGTCTAATGCACTACCACTCAAAGGGGTACCCATAGGGGTTACAAGGGAGTCCAACAAGCGTGACCACCTCTTGTATTTTCGGCGTGCATGCCTCCCCAAATATGCAGGTTTATGCGCTCAACGATAGATCTCATGGTTTAAAGACGTTGGAACACGTTTCTAGCCTAAAAAAAATTATGCCAAAAATGGAGATACCATCGGCCGTGGAAAGTGCTTTGATGTTACCTGTTATGCTTTGGACCTACGAGAAATTATAGAATACCAAATATGCGAAGAAATACAACCCAGAACATAGAATAAAATGAGAAAAACGTCAAGTATTTTATTATTCAGAGATAAAAGCAATATTCACTTGCCTCTTTGAGGGGGCAACCTCCAGCAAAGCAAAGCTCGATTACAAAATAAGACTCTATGATCTTTCCCTTCTAACTAAGACTACTTATAGCTAAATGACCTTTAACAACCTAATGACTAGTGGTCCTTTGCATAACATGGGTAAACCGCTTTATTTATTAATTATGGCATGTTTGCAACTAACTGTGGTCCCTTTCTTAAATGCGGGTCAACCACTTACAATTGGTCCCTTTCTTAAATGCGGGTCAACCACTTACAATTATTAATACGAGATTTATTGACTCTTTAACTAACTATGACTATCACTCGACCCTATAGGGTTTATTACGTACATAAAGGGGTTAGGGTTGGACCCTAACATAAATGCCATAAATCATCTAGCTATGAAATAACACAAATCACTTGCAAAAAAGAACTATGCTAACCTTCCAATTTATCATCTAGCTAATAGGACTATTTGAAAATGGAAATTTGTTCTCTCATTTTAGGATTCATACATACATGCACTAACTATCTCACTTTGCATTTGCAAAAAAAGGGTTGTTTAGTTGCTAAATCCATAAATATAAATGCTATGATATTTTGTCTAATCTTGCAAGAGGAAAAGGAATGGGAAGGCTGGTCTAAGTGACATTGATGGGCATTGAATCCTAGATGAGGACCTAACCTACTCTTATAATAGGCTATCCTATCATTTCTGGTTAAAATAGGGTCAAATATGCTGCTACATGAGATCTTCTAGCTACTACAGGAAACTGCTACAGGATGTCCTAGATTTCTACAAGAAGTTGGAAGAAGGGTTTTTGAGGGAAATAATATTGAGATGAGGTGCTAGAGAGGTGTATGACAGTTGTAGAAGGTGTAGGGAAGGTGCACATTTCCCAAGGCTAAGCCCAACACTCCAAGGAGGTTGGATTTGCCTAAGGTGGCTGCTGATGGTGGCTGCAAAACAGAGGTTTGAACTATGGGTTGGTATGCCTCGGCAAAAGTTGGAGAGGACCTAGGTGAAGCTGGTTGGATGAGTCCCTTCCTACAGATCAACAATCACTGCAACAAAAATTGTTTTCACTTTTCATGTATGCATCACTACATGTCTACATGGAAAGGATGAATTGAATTTGAGGAAGTTGATCTATCTATTGTTAAGGACTAGATCTATGAAATGGAATCCTTGTTAAGCTACAAAAAACTTAAGGAAACAAGATAACGATTGCAAGTGCTTCCAAGAAATCATAAACAATGATCTAAGAATGGAACCTACTCTATGAAATGATCAAAAGATAACTCTGTTTTGGAGCTACGAGAGTGGGGTCCCCTAGTCATGATCCCATGAGGGAGATGATGTAGGGGCCACTGTCACAAGATTTTCTGGAGTAATTTCCTTCACTAAACTACACCATTGATCTACCCCTTCAACCTAATGGAAAGGAGGTTAAGAAACAATTCAAATGCTTGTTAAGCTAAACATAAATAAACATAAATAAACTTCAGGAGCTAACTATCAATTTAAGCTAATAATACAGCTACAAAAAAAGGAAATTATGCTGCTAGGGTTGGGCCCTAACTGAAGATCTTCAACCCTCTTAGTCAACTCAGTGCTGGGTCAAAGTAGAATTTCTCATTATCTTCAAAATGTCAATTACAACATAACAATAAATGTCACAATGTTTCATCTCGAATGGCCTCTTTGCTACAACAAAAAATTGAATCCTAACGAGTCCATTGGCTCTCTTATTTATACAAAAATCGAGCTACGAATAGATACGTGGAAAATAGGGATACTTGGCTCCCTAACTCAAGAATAAGTTTTCCTTGACTATCACTGGCTTGGATGCCAATCAGCTCGGTTTGCTTGGCTACCAGTGAGACCAAGCTGATGAGATATGGTGGAGGAATCTTCAAATGATTTGAGGAGTTAAGGAGGGAGACCAACTCCAAAAATCTCTCTTTCTTGCTTACTTCGAATTCATGCTCTTAAGTCAACCCAAAAATGCTCCAATTCCTGCATTTAACACACATTACGCCACATGACATAGTAACTCGCCATTACTCTTCTCACTAAGAAAAATATAAAAAAAATATGTAAATAAATGTGAGAAAAGTCAATTTAATAAGTTGGAGAGTGGCATTGTGACCCATGTAGTTTACCTATTGATGAGCCTCATCATCACCCCCCTACTGAAATTTTTTCTCATCCTCTGAGCAACCTAGTCATCTATATCCAGGCTTCTATGGACGGTGTCTCTTCTTGAGGATAGAACCCTACATTTTTCTCTATCTCTTCCCACTCCCTTCTTTCCTCTTATTCCTTCCTACCTTCTAGAAAACCCAATAGCAAATGTGGATTGAGCTTTGGTCCAATCCAATTGATCTTCAGTGTTTGCATGACCTTCTTATACAGGGTTGTCCTTTCCAATGCATTTCTCAATATCTCAGGAGAGTGGTACTCCCTGATCCTGAGACTATGTGGCAAGTTATTCCATCTCCTTTGGCATGCTTGTTGGCTCTCAGTCCCCAACAACCTTAAAGTGTTCTTGAAATGGGAGATGACCTATTCTTGGGTAGCCAAGTATCTTGGTTTAAGTTGAGCACCATTGGAAATGATGTTCTGGTTACTAATAACAACCATGGAATATTTTTGTTCTGCTCTGTTGTAGATGGGTTCTCTTTCCCATTTTTCTACTAGTTTCTTCACTTCCTGAACCCTAGCCTCCTCATGACTCATCCATGATGCAAGGGCCATCAACTGCAAGTCCCCCAACTTCGCATTGGGATTCCACACATTCAAGTATGTCAATGTGAGGTTGTGTAGGTATAATTAAGATAATTTGGCCTTGTCTTCAAGGGTGGTCTTGTCACATAGCTCTATGAATTTCCTATAATCTTGGTATGGCATGGTCCCTTGTTGTGCCAATATATTGATTTGAAACTGCATCCATTGATCTTTGAGGTATATTCCATATGATTTGGATGAAAGCCTGCATTGAAGTGCCTCCATGGAGAGGCTTGCCATGGTGGCCAATTGGCTCTCCTTTTCTTGCAACTTCCTCCTCAGCCATGTGTTTTCTGCCTATAATTGTGTTTTTATGGTGTGTTCTCTGTCTCTCAATTCACTCAACTCCTAGCCCATCTCTAGGAGTTTTTCTTCCATATGGCCCACATATTCTACTTTCTTTGACTTTTGCATGCAGCGATGCGTTCTTGCCCTTTATTTTTGAAGCTCAAAGAAGAGAGGGATTGAAAATTTCTGTGGTATTACTCTGCCTCCCTCAATAAACTTGTAGTAGGAGCTCAGATTTGGTTGTGGGCTAGGCTCCTAAAACTCTGGAACATCTCCCTCAAATGTCTTTGGAGAAGCCGGCCCACTCCTGTACCTATGGGGTTGCTTCCTTGCCTTCTTTCTACCCCTAATATCCTTCCTATAGCTCTTTCTGTCTTTCCTGTAGCACTAACAATGTTTCCTGTAGCATTGTTTGGGGATCTTGTAGAAGGCCCTTTCCTTTCTGTTGGAGGGTCACATGTGTCTTGGTTTCCTTGGGTGATGTTGAATTGGTGACAGGGTTCCTAAAATAGGTGATGGTAGCCTTTGGGGTTGCTTGCAGTGATGTGCCTTCTTCAAACTTCATTCCCAACGAACCTAGCTCCTCTTTCTTGTTTGGAGATTCTTCAATTATGATGGGAGTTTTTGTAGGTGTTTGTGGCTTCCCATGCTTGATCTTGGTGCTTCTTATTGTTCTAAAATGGAGGGGAGTCTGCCTCTGCCTTATCCTCTTGGACTTGGGGGGTGTGCTCAAGGTAGCTAAGGTAGCAGCTGCCTCCTCTTTAGTGGATTTAGGAGACAATCTCAGAGATATCCCCCCTTTTGTAGTATTTTTCTCAATGTTGATCTCTCCCTTCTTCTCCTCGTCTTCTTCTTTTTCTTCTTCTTATTTTTCTTCTTCTTCATCTTCTCCTTCTTCTTCTTCCTTTTCTTTTTCCTTTGTTTTTTTCGTCTCTTCTTTCTCTTTTTATTCTGCTTCTTCTTCATCTCCTTCCTCTTTCTCTTCTTCCTCTTCTTCCTCTTCAACACTAGAGGTAGGGGTCCCACTATGTTCAAGGGGTCGGGTTTCAAGGAATGCTTCTCTATCCATGTCCCTAAATGTGAACCAGAGAATAGGAATTCTCAATTGGCTCAAATCATCTTCCACTATTACCTTGATGAGACCATGATGTGCTGATTGTTGATGCTTCTTTTCTTTCACCTTCTCACTCATGTCTATAATGGACTGTAAAATGAAATAGGGCACACTGAGCATCTGGTTTAGGGTACTCTATCTCTAAATCTCAACTCATGGAGTAGTTTGAATTGGTAGCCATAGACTACTCTTAGTATCCCTTCACAATAAATGTACTTAAGGATGTGGAAGCTCACCACATCCCAGGGATAGCAAAGGCTCTCCCTTATGACCCCTTTTTTGTTTTCAATTGGTTGTTCATCATTTAGGAAGAAGTTTTTCTTAGAAAAGGTGTTGCTAGCCTTGCCTTCTTTTCTCCATTGTATACCTAGAGGAAGTGTGGTTACTCTGCTGATCACATCAAGGTTGATTGTAATGGACAACACTCTCACCATAGTGGTAGCACATGTTCTTGCTTGAGGGTTTAGTGCCATGGAAAATTCATAGGCTATATCATTACCATACCCCTTGAGAAATTAAAAGAAGCTAAACTAGTGATGCCTCATTTTTGTAGCGGCTACAACCACCCTCCAAAATTTTTCTTTTTTTCTTTTTTCTTTTTGGAGCCTCCCTACCGACCATCCTCAACCGCAAGTCTTGCATTGTCAAGAACATTAGCTTCAACTGTTTCATAGAGTCTTGTCTACTTGTGCATGCAAGTTTGGTCCACCTCCTTCATAGGTTGATTTCAAGACTTAGTGTCACTTGTTGGCTGAGCAGCTCCCTCTGTGAATTGTTCAATTCATCCTGACAGTCTTCCTCTCAAAATTTTCACAATTTATCCTAGTACAACTACTCAGCCTAGAAATTGTGCAATCCCTCTAGGAAAGCCAGCCCAACGGCTAGCAGAAAGTATGCAAATCAGCTAGGTAGCCTATTGGGCTTAGAAATTGCGCAATATAGTCAGACAGGCTTCCTTGAGAAAAATTGTGCAGTCTGACCCAGGACAGCTGCTCAACCCAGAAATTGCACAATCCTAGGAGACAGACACGTGTTCCTCCTAGAAATTGCACAATCACTCTAGGACAACCAACTCTACTCAACCCAGAATCTATGCAGATTTTTATCCCAGCTTCATAGAGTGATGCATGTTCCTTCAGGTTAACCGATTCCATCCAAGACCGAGAAAA
Organism: Pinus tabuliformis; assembly: GCA_031772625.1. NCBI lineage: Eukaryota > Viridiplantae > Streptophyta > Pinopsida > Pinales > Pinaceae > Pinus > Pinus tabuliformis. The sequence goes on from CM062812.1 coordinate 345,720,788, forward strand.
ACTAATTTGCATGCATGGAGTGATTTTCCCAAGGTAGCATGGAAAGGCATCCCTTGATTTAGGGATCTATTTTTAGTAACTCGAGGTTACATGCAAGGATCATTTCAGAAACCTGTCGCCAAGTGTCACTTTTCATAGATTTGTGGCATGTGCTTCATAACCTCGATTTTATCAAAAATTAATGGACCGGACGCTGCAGAGCTCATTCCTCACATCGATCTTGCTGCTCTGACATCCCACATCACATCTAGGAGTCCTCAACAAATTTAGCTCAGCTTTTGGGATAATCCCGCTTCGCATGTCTTGCGCTTCGTTTCTGTCATTTTTTGTGTTTCGACTTGTGTGAATGTTGTCTGCTTGATTTCTGTAAATTCTTGTTATCATTTGCATGCATGTTAGCTTATACAAGCATCATTTCAGTTTTCGTTCGCATCTCACTATTGTCGCATGCATGACAATGTTTTTGCAACGACGATCGTCGTTGCGACGACTCGATTCACATGCATGCATGCTTTCCCATTTCTGAATCTTGCACTTACTATTTTCATGCATAATCATTCACTCTTGTTTGCACTCATCTCATCATGCATTCACACTTATCATGTTTTCAGTCACCCATCGGCAGGTCTGGGCTACCTTGGCCCAGACTGTGCCTTTCTTAGCTAGCATTGCACATTTCTGGAAGCGAAAGCTCTACCTTCGCTCTAGAAATTGCACAAGTTTGGCCCATCATTGACCTACAGACTTGCATTGCGCAATTCTTGGAGGCAGTGTCCTGCTGGACCCAGAAACTACGCAATGTAGTTTGTTGGTTGCATGTCACTACTGACTAAAATTGTGCATTGAGCATATTCAGTCCTCAACAAGCCAGGTTGGACTGTCCATTGTGCAGTTCCTGTAGTCAGTCAACCTCCCGATAGCCTAAACTATGTTGTCCGTAGTCTTGGCAGTTAGTGTTCCAGCCTCCTAGTGAAAATTGTGCAATTTTCACGGACAGTCACACACGTATGTTTCATGTCAGTCCTCTAGTTTGTTTTGGTTTTCAACTAAAAGATTGCTTACCATGAGTGTTGCTATGTCTCCAACTATCACAGGTGCTGTCCACCTCCCAATAGCACAATTACAATGGCTTCTAAGAGAGCAGAGTCAAAGGCACCTTTAAGAGCGCAACTCGAGATATAGTCGATCAAGTGTTTATGAACTTGCCTATCTACGAAGACATGAAGTTGTTCATTGACAAGGATATCAAGTGAATGGTAGCACCATCACAGCGAGTAGCACCATCAGCAGCAGCAAAAGACATCACACCCACACTCGATGAATGCAAGAGGAAGGTTGTTGACAACATAGAGGCGGAGCAGAGCTGCAAGTTCAAAGCAAGTCCACTGGTGATGAAAGAAGCTTTGGAGATTGAAGCTACTAGGTGACAGTGTGACATGAAGATCACGCGAAGGCAAAGAGAGAACCAGATAAGGAGTTACATGTGCTAAAGCAGAAAGTCAAGGAAGAACAAGAGTTGCACAGATGAGAGAATGAGTTGCAGCAGGAGTAGGTACAGCAGGGCCACAACATGCACAGACGGATGAAACTTTGCCCGTACAAGTTATAGATCCATCCCAGAAGCTGGCACAGAGAAGACAAGGTGAGAAGTGTTGTTGATCGCATGCAAGGGAATTTAGCAGCATGTAGGTCATTGTGCACATGCACCCGATCCTACCCATTTTGCATGCTCACCGAGGTGATGACAAGAAGCAAGTTTGACTATAGCTGAACATGTATTTTGACAAGTTCATGCACACGACCACCAGCACATGCTTGGAGATCGGCACATACACTATGCATAAACATGTTGTCGAGCCGATTGCACCCAAGATGACCATGCGCATGCTATTAGACGAGTTGGATGGAGGATCCCTAACAGTGTACCCAGATGCCATAGAGGAAAGAGTTCACTTTCAACAGGATGTCACCATTGAGCACACGGACACCATCACGAGTGATCCATTAAGGGAATTTTGAGGTCTAAAATGGGCCTCCTATTTAAATTATAAAATAATAGTGGAAGTAATAAAATAAGATTAGATTACATCATCAAATTTTAGAGGAAAAAAAGAAAAAACTACTTTTTCAGCTTGTATTTTCAACTTATCTCCCCATGTTTTTACTCAAATTGCGAGTGGGAACACTTTTCAGATGCATAATTTGATTCCTCAACTAAGAATTACCCATGTTTCATACTTTCAATGGACTCTGCTACACGAAAAATGAGAAATACATGAAAAATTTGATTGCAGTCATGTTTTTTCATGTATTTCTCATTTTTTGTGTAGCATTGTCCATCGAAAGTATGAAACATGGGTACTCCTTGGATGAGGAATTAAATTTTTCATCCAATGAGTAGGTGAACAGTCACAAAGGGGAATGCCAAGGTCCACCCCACCCTTTGTTATATATAGTCCCTCATAACTCATTGTATGGGGTTTTGGTCAGCCAAGCTTCTGATAGGAGTATCTTAGAGAAAGCTTGGACAGTATTGTAATGAGCCTTGGTTTCTCCATTGTGCAAAGCTAGTATATCTCTTTGGAGGAGCAGGTGGCACTAACTGTATCATTCCATTGTTGGAACTAGTGGTTGGTCATGGCTATATTGTATGACTGGAACTTTCACTTCTTAATATAACAAAGCCAACATATTTCATGCATATGTCGTATTTTATTTCATCTATCTTGTTTACTGTAAATTATATATGTATCTATTTTCATACACATGCATGTACGGCTATTTTATGTATATGTATGTATGAATCTTACTGAAATGTGTTGTTGGTTTAACCATCACCTTGGATCGCTAGCTTACCTGCCTTCTAGTTTGTGATGCATCTTTGCTCATGTGTTCCCTTCTTAACTTTGTGCTTTCACAGGTTTCCAAGGGGTGCACCCACCTCACCCTTCATGTGTTAGAACCGTTCATGCACATTCCATGACTTGCTGCATATGTGACACCCTTGCTACCAACAGGGACATCTCACTTGCCTCTGCGTGGAACCACGGTCAAGGTGATATTGCACGACCCACTGCTGGGACTCCTACACCAAATGGTCTGAGGTATAGTTGGGACTTCTTACTAGGGAGATCCCCTGACGTGTTGGCAGGTCCAACACCGTCAACATTCTGGCGCTAGAAGGAGGGCCAGATGACAAGCTAATTCCTCACATCTATTTTGAATCTCTTCATATCTATCATGACTAACTACAGAGTTTCTCGTCCGGAGTGTATGTCTTATGTAAACAACTTCATTATATTAGAAAAGATCTCAGATAACTTCTCACATAAAACATACGATGGTGGAGGCTACGTAGCCTTAGTTAGGCATGCGGGCGACATTGTAGGCTCATGTGAAAGACATGGAATCTTTGAATAATACATGACATGTGCCTTGTTTGTCTACACACTTCAAGGGAACCCAATGCACTGGTGTGCCACGCTGCCTGAAAAACCTATTCATTCTCTTTCTCATCTAGTCGCAGAGATAGACCATGCTTTCAATCACTTCAACCGTAAAGCACTTGACAAAGAAATTCTGGAATTACGAAAAGCACCCGATGAATCCGTTGAACAGTTTCACACACGCTTTTGTAATCTTGCATACTGATTTCCCGAAGATGAAATTGATTGGGAATTTCTCGATGGAATATTTGAGTATCTTCTTTACATATCTGAAAGTCTGTAATTCTTGAAATGATTTGGATCCCGCTCAACACACTTTAGTGATGGAGCTGTGCAATCACAGGTGGGCACAATTGATGTGATGAGCGACTTTCCACCTTCACCTCATCAAACAACTCCACCACCACAGAGTGATGTGGGAGATTATGCAAACACATCCGTTGAACTGTCACATCCTCCCACCCCACCTGCTCTTGATATCTGTGCATATTTGGCTTGTAAGCCTATAGGTTGTCATGTGGATTCATTCCCTCAACCTCTGTCCCTGCGTTCTGTTGATCCTCTGGATTGTCCTGTCTCGTGTTCTTCCATTCCGAACTCCTATCCTACTGTGAACGAGGATGAAGTTGTCAACAGAGTTGGTACTATGCAGCCAACCTGTGCCATCATTTATGATAAATGTGTGTGGGAATCTAAAGAAGAACCTGCATTGAAGGATGGCTCGCTTCCAGCTGTGCCTCATCCACTTTATCCTGACATCCCTTGTTATTCTTCCACTACTAATTTCCCCTCTGAAAACTCATTTCTGGATGTTTCTACTTTCGATCATTCATAGGACACATCAGATGTCAGTCTGTCATCACATTATGGAGAGGACACATCTTCCCTTGAAAATCCATCCAATCTGTCATCTGTCATTTCTGAAAACATAGAGGGTGAACATCCTTGCTTCTCATCGACCCCTTTGCATGATTCCTCATATCATGAGGATGCCAACGAATGTTCTGGATTTTCTGATCTTGGTTGTCATGATCTCTCTACTTCTTGATCTGATCATGATGTTCATTCAATCGTTGTTAATCCATCTAGGCCACTGGTCTATGACGATCTATCTGTCGACAAAGTCAAAACACCACAAACTGTCAAGGCACTTCAGCTCGCGCTGATGGTTATGTCAGTCCCTCGTTGTCTTGAGGTTGGTTTCGCTCCTCATCAGGAAATTGTTGAAACACGTAAGGCTCCTCATCACTCTCTGCTTTGCAATCAAGATCAATATAACATTCACATTTCACTTCCTCCACTCGAACTACACAATCCCATCGTTCATGCATTGGAGGAATCTTACACAGCATGCACACTTTCACAATGTAAGTGGTCCACCTTTCTCACGTTTACTTGAATTTCATAGTCAAGAGAATGCATACACTCAACGTCTGTATGTAGTGTAGCATAGCACCATGGCAAGTCAACAGAGTGCATGTCATGCGCTTTCACTCATTTTTGTTCTGTGGACACTTGTAAGATCGCACTGTGTACGTCTCCATCGTTATATATTTCATGCTTGCTATTTTGCACAACTGTGATTTTCACGAACCATGCTTTCACCAACATGGGTCAACTAGTGCATTAGTGGCTGCATTGGAAGTATCACTTCATGTGAGACAACCCATGCACAGTTAGCTTAGGAGTAGGAGCAGTGTTTGCTTTTGATTTTTTGCTTGCATGCATGTTTTCTTCTTTCTTTGTGTATTTTTTTTCTTTCTTGTTTGTTTGCTTACTTGATTTGCATACGCATTTGCTTCTGCTTCTTGATTTTATTTTTGTTTTGTTTGCTTCTTTTCAATCGTAGGTTAGTTTTGCATGAACCGTGTGCAACCCTTGAAACAAGATAGGTAAAGTACAAGAGGACATGTGCAGTTATCAATACTTCGTTATCTATCATCTTGCCTCTATATGAAGAACTTGTTGTCTTCAGTCCATGATACATCAATGTAAAATACGTATTGTTCAATGTGAACCTTTGTGAAAACACAACCCTTGCACGCTAACTAGTGTTACCTACTATAGTCAGTTGTTTTTGGGTTAATCCTTGTCAGCTCAGTCAAGTAGAGTAAGGTGAGGGGGAAAACCTCAGCAAACACATCAAAGGTATATATAAACTACTTCTCTAAAGGAACGACCTCTTCTGCTCTCAGTAAGTAAGGATCCCTCTTCCGCATCTGAAATGAATGAGTGCTATGCACAGTTATGAAAATGAAAAATATGAAAATATGAAAATGAAAAATGAAAATGAATAAGGTGAAAGAAGAGGAAGGCTTCCTGCAAAGAGAGGTGATGCAAGTAACTCCACTAGGGTATTGACCAGGCTCACTGGCAGCGGAGCGATGCTTGTGTTCCTTCGTGACTCTGTCGGGGTACTGTCTAGGCCTACTAGCAGTGGAGCAACACTAGGGATGAAATTAAGACCTGACGATCATATGACTTGTGCACCAATATACCCCTCATCCCCAATCAAAAAAACTATGTTGGCTTGGCTTGGAATGTGTGTCGACTGACCAAGAGCCCGATAGATGCTACATCTTACAATCAAGCAAGTGTGGGAACCAAGATGAACAGAGAAATGAACAATACATCCAGAGGTGTTAGACTTGCTTTTCACGAACAAGGTCCATTCAGAGGGCTGGAGTTCTACCAGTGTGTTGCAAAGTGTTGTAGCACCTACAACCACCCTCCAAAAATTTTCCGTAGCTTCATTTTGGAGCCTCCCTGCCAACGATGCTCAGCAGCATGTCTTGCACTATCAAGCACATCAGCTTTAGCTGTTTCATAGAGTCTTGTCAGCATGTGCATGAAAGTTTGTTCCACCTCCTTCACAAGATGATTTCTGGACTTAGTGTCATTTGTTGGTTGAGCAGCTCCCTCTGGGAATTGCGCAATTCTAGAGGGGACCCAGCTTTCCCTCCAGAAATTGAGAAAACCCAATTGGACACCCAACTGGGCTCTAGAATTGTGCAATTCTTACTGACAGTCTTCCTCTAAAAAATTGTGCAATTCATTCGAGGACAGCTGCTCAGCCCAGAAATTGCACAATTCTCGGTAGTAGTCACCTGCTGCCCCTAGAAATTAGGCAATCCCTCTGGGACAGCCAACCCATTAGCTAGCAGAAATTGATCAAATCAGCTAGGCATCTTGTTAGGCTCATAAATTACTCAATACAGTCAAACATAATTCCTTGAGAAAATTGTGCACTCTGACTCAGGACAGCTGCTCAGCCCAGAAATTATGCAATCCTGGGAGACAATCATTTGTTCCTCCCAAAAATTACACAATCCCTCTATGAAAACCATCTCTGCTCAGCCCAAAAACTGCACATATTTTAATCCCAGGTTCGCAAACCAATGCATCTACCGTCAGCTTGACTGGTTCCCTTCGGGACCAAGAAAAATTGATTTATATGCATGGATTGCTTTTCCTAAGGCAACATGCAAAGGAATCCCTTGATTCAAGGATCTATTTTTAGCAACTCAAGGTTACATGCAAGGATCATTTCAGAAACCTCTCGCTAAGTGTCGTTTTTCCTAAATTTGTGGCATGCACGTCATAACCTCGATTTTATCAAAACTTATGAACTGGACACTGCAGAGCTCATTCCTCACATCGATCTTGTAGCTTTGACCTCCCACATCACATCTAGGAGTCATCAGCACATTCAACTAAGCTATTTTAGGGTAAGTCGGCTTCGCATGTCTTGCGCTGCGTTTATGTCACTTTTTGTGTTTTGTCTTGTGTGAAATTTTTCTGCTTGATTTATGTGAACACTTGTTGTTGCTTTCATGCATGTTAGCTTGTATAAGCGCCATTTCAGTTTTCGTTCGCATCTCATTATTGCTGCATGCATGACACCATTTTTGCACCGATGGTCATTGCTGTGGCGAATCGCTTCACATACATGCAATATTTTCCATTTTTGAATCCTACACTTACTATTTGCATGCATAATCATTCACTCTTGTTTGCAGTGACATGCCAATCGGTCTGGGGTGCCTTGGCCCAGACTATGCCTTGCCCCACTAGCACTATGCATTTTTAGAAGCGAAGGCTCTTTCTTCCCTCCAGAAATTGAAAAATTATGGCCTAGCATTGACATCCAAGCTTGCATTGCGCAATTCTTGGAGGCAGTGTCCTGCTAGCCCTAGAAACTGTGCAATGCAGTTTGTTGGTTGCATGTCACTGCTGACTGAAATTGTGCATTGCACAGTTTCATTCCTCAGCAGGTGAGGATGGACTATCCATTGTGCAGTTTCAACAGTCAGTCAGCCTCCTGGTAGCCTAAACCATGTTGTCCGCAGTCTTGGTAGTCAGTCTCCCAGCCTCCTAGCAAAAATTGTGCAATCTTCACAGACAGTCATAGAGGTATGTTGCATGTCAGTCCTCCAGTTTGTTTTGGTTTTCAACTGAAATATTGCTTTCCATGAGTGTTTCTATGTCTCAAGGTATCACAAGTAGCATCCGCCTCCCAACAACACAGGTACAATCGCTTCCAGGAGAGCATAGTCAAAGACACATTAAGAGCACAATTGGGGATGCAGTTGATCAAGTGTCTATGAACTTGCCTATCCACGAAGAAATTAAGTTGTTCATGGAAAATGATATAAAGATGAATGGTAGCAGCATCACAATGAGTAGCACCATCAGTAGCAGCAGAAGGCAGTACACCCGCATATGATGAATGTAAGAGGAATGTTGTTGACAACAAAGAGGCAGAACAGAGCTGTAAGTTCAAAGAAAATCCATTCATGACAAAAGAAACTTTGGAGATTGAAGCTATGAGGTGACAGCACGAAATGAAGATCGTGCGAAGGCAGAGAGAGAAATCAAGAAGGAGTTGCATGTGCTGAAATAGTAACTCAAGGAAGAACAGGAGCTACACAGACGAGATAATGAGTTGCAGCAGGGATAGGTACAACAGGGGGTGCAACATGCAGAGATAGATGAAACTGCGCCCATACAAGTTATAGATCCATCCCAGCAGCTGGCACAGAGTAGACAAGGTGAGCAGCATTTTTTATCACATGCAAGGGAATTCAGCAGCATGCATGTCATTGTGTGCAAGCACGCGATCCCATCCATTTGGCACACTCACCAAGGTGAAGACAAGAAGCAAGTCCAACTAGAGTTGAACATGTATTTTGACAATTAGATGTGCTTGGCCATCAGCACATGCTTTGAGATTAGTGAAGGCACTATGCATAAACATGTTACCATTTCGGTCGCACCCAAGACCACCTTGCACATGCTATCAGACGAGTTGGATGGAGGATCCATATCAGTGTACCCAGATGCAACGGATGCAAGAGTTCACTTTCAGCAGGATGTCACCATTAAGTGCACGGACACCATCACGGACGACCAAGCTTGGCATTTGTTTTCCACCATCGACCATCACAAGGATGTCAAAGAGTTCGTCTCACCACAACGATCCAAGTGTCAGTGATGTCTTGCTCATGCCTATTTTGTGTCACATGGGTACATGTGTAGATTATATGTAACATCTTGTCAAGGGGAAGTTCAAGTGTCGATAGTTGAATGTAACAATCATAGAGTAGTTGAAGAGTCAAGAGGGTAGGTGAACAGCCACAAAGGGGAATGTCAAGGGCCATCACACCCTTTTCTATATATAGTCCCTCATAACTCATTGTATGGGCTTTTGGTCAGCCAAGCTTCAGATACGAGTATCTTAGAGAAAACTTGGATAGTATTGTAACGAGCCTTAGCTTCTCCACTGTGCAGAGCTAGTATATCTATTTGGAGGAGCAGGCGGCACTGACTGTAATGTTCCGTTGTCGGAACTAGTGGTTGGTCATGGTTGTACTGTATGACTAGAACTTTCACTTCTTAATATAACAAAGCTAGCACGTTTCATGCATATGTCATATTGTATTTCAGCTATCTTGTTTACTCTAAATGATATATGTATATGTTTTCTTACGCATGCATGTATGGATATTTTTTGTATATGTATGTATGAATCTTACTGAAATGTGATGTTGTTTTAACCATCAATTTGGATTGTTAGCTTACTTGCATTCCAGTTTTTGATGCATCTTTGCTCATGTGTTCCCTTCTTAGCTCTGTGCTTTCACAGGTTTCCAAGGGGTGCACTCACCTCACCCTTCACGTGTTAGAACTATTCATGCACCTTCCTTGACTTGCTGAATATGTCACACTCTTGATACCAACAGGAACATCTTACATGCCCCTGCGCGCAACCGCGGTCAAGGCGATACTGCACGACCCATGGTTGAGACTCCTACACCAAATGGTCTGAGGTCTAGTTGGGTCTTATTACCAGGGAGATCCCCTGACATGTTGTCATGTCCAGCACCATCAACACTCCTAAGTATATCTACCATAGGGGGATGAAGATGAATCCTTGATGTATCTATGGGTTCTCTTCTATTGAATCCCCCTCCCATTGCTCTTATCTATTTTTAGATAAATGTAGGAGGTGTTGTAGGCTAGATTTAGTATGGGTTCCAGAGCGGCCGAGAGCTTAAAATATTTTTGGTGGATGACTGCAATTTATACCATTTCTTACATCCACGCAATTTCCTTAAATTTCCAATAATATGTCTAATTCTTAAGCTCATTGTAATTACCAAAAGATTGCAGAGTCTTTTTGTTTTTAGTTATCAAATAATGAATAGAGGAGAGATGGGCCACTTACTTTTCACTGTGATGCTTGGGATTATGATAATTGATGACCACTCTGACCCTAGGCACCCCCTTGTAGACTTCCTATGGAATTCTAGTGCTTCCTATAGCTTCCTGTAGATTTATGATTTTCATGTAGCTTCTTGTAGCTCCATTTCCTATAGGATGGCCAGCGTAGGGTTCGACTCTCCACTAGCTTTCTAAGATAGTCCCTATCTCTTCGATGTCAATATGAGAGAAAAGTGCATGAAAGTTTGGGTTTTTATGCCATTTATGGTTGAGGCTTGGAGCGTTGTGTTGGCTAGTAGTGGTACAATATTTCCTAATTGGGACCCTTGGCCCACCATTGGTGATCATGCATTTGTCCCTCGTAATTATCACCCACACCCACATTAATGAATTGACCACCTTTTTTACTAATTCCCATTGATTCCAAACTATAATGTGTCATGTTAAATGGGAGTTCACTTTTGATCACAAGCTAAGGGTGGCCAAGTTAACTGGCCACCTCCAGCTTATAAAAATATATTTTTTCAACATTTATACATTTTCCATCGTATCATACTCACGGAAGAATTGGGTGAATTGCCATACCTGTGCCTACCTTTTGTTGATCATTGCATGTTGGAGGATTGGTCTTCGGTGTTGCTCCTCAGGGAAGTGCTCCTTTTTGTTCTACATGTGTATTTATTCTTGCTTATATAGCTGACTGCTTGTTGGTCCATGTGTGTAGGTGCTTGGTACATCTTTGCTACTGCTACTGCTCTGGAGATTTCAATAAGAGAAACAAGGTGTTCATAGATGTTGGTGCTCCCCTTTACTCTTGTTGGGAAGAAAAATTTGGGCTTAGGATGGCTACAGTGATGACAGAGGCTGCCACATGAGATCTTATAGCTACTACAAGAAATCTTGTAGCTACCTTTCTCTTCCTATTTTTAGTGATTTTTCTCAGACGGAGGCTAGGTGGTGGTGTAGGGATTGGATAATGATGATGGAAATGCTATGATGGAGTAGTGGATGGCTGAGGCAAGGGTGGACATGTCCTCTAGATTTCTTTTATTTTTTTTGGACATTTTTCCTTTGTTTGTTTTGATTTCTTGGACAAAGAATGCATGGATTATGAGTGAGATACGATGAGGTCTACAGTCCCCACTTGACCTCAAATAGGTTTGCATAATGTTTTTCCTATCGAGACTCCTTCCCTGTAGCATTTAATGACATCATGTAGTGCTACCAGATATCTTGTAGCAAGCCATAAAATGGAAGAAAAACGATTTTTGATGCCTAAAAATGGAGGTGAGTGATGGGGACATGATAGGCATGGACGAGATGGAGTTGATGGACGGGGAAATGAGATGATACTTGGCATGTTGTCCTTGTATCTCTTCATCTTTTATTTCCTTCAAAACCTACAAAATCACAGGATTTATTAGTGGATAGGTTTGAGGTCCCTGCCATGGTATTATTTTTGTTTATGTTTCTCTTTTTTCTCTTTTTTTTGAAAGACACACAAGTTTCCCCAGAAGAGGGTTTCAACCTACCTACCTACCCTAGGTGCCTCAAGGGAAGTTTTCTCCCAGTGATCTTTTCGTTTTTCTTTTTTCAACTCCTGGGTTTCCTCAAGGATGTTTTTAACCCAAGAGTTGGCCTCAGATGCCCCAAAGAGGTTTTCACCTAGGCCTCTTATTGTTTTTCCTTATTTTTTTCACAACTAAAAAACAATCTTCAAGAATTGTGTGACTTGGAAGCTGAGACACTTCCAATTACATTTACCTCCTTACTAATGGTGTTGATGAACTCCTCCCTAGACAAAGGTCTTTTATAAGCTTTCACTCTGTATCCATTAACAAGTAAGGGAACACCTTCCTCATCAATGGTCTTGATTTGAACAACGCCATTTTCATGGCACGTCTCTATCAGGTATGGGCCTAACTACCTGTGTTATAGACATATTTGGGCACTGCAACCCCAATCATACATGTCCATAAAACCAAGGGCTTCTAAGTCCCTAAAAGTGTTGTTTCATACCCTAAAGGAGCAAGGTCAGCTGATTACATCATCTCCCAGAAGTTCTCCATGAAAAACTACTTAGAACTAGTCAAAGCAGGACCATACAGACTGCCCAGTGTTAAAGGTGCGATGCGTCTTACCTGCCACATGCAAAAATTGCAATGCATACTGGAAAGCCCTTCTATAGGGTGCGATGAGCGAGAGCAAACAAATGGCACAAGCAGTTTGCTAGGTGGAAACCCAGAGAATCTTCTAGAAACTGCTCATTTGACACTTGCCTCTTTGAGTTCACCCAGGGATGAGTAAGGGATCTAAAATCTCCATGTGGAACCAAGAACTATCAGTGAAATGACACTAATCAAAATCCCAGAAGCTGACTCACTCTCCTGTAAACATCTATATATGGATCCCTCATCCAAGAGATCCAGGAGGCTGGAATTTTGTAATTTGCAAGGAAGTGTTGTTGGTTTCTCTTTGAAGACATTGTTGGGTGATCTTGCTTTGTATGAGGTGAAGAGGGCTTTCAAGCTGGGAGGATGGCACTGGGTCAGACCAAGTGGTTGTAATCCTCTCTTCTACTACTTTTACTAATAAAGCTATTTGAGTTTTCCTCCATATTCTTGTGTATCTCTGAATATTGTGTTGATATATGCATTTGTATGGTCAATATATATCTGATCCTGTATTGTTTACTGTGAAAGATCTCTATGCTTTGATGGTATTATGCTGTTGTGAATTTATAGGTTCTCTTTGAAGCGGGAAAAGTAAGGAAGCAGTGGCAAGATTCTATCAAAGGGGAAAGGAAAGAAGCAAGGAGCCAAGCGGAAGATTGAGGTTGGTACTCTCTGCTTCTTTCCCATCTCTCTCTCTTAAAGGAAAAACAAGTGACTTTAATCTGTTTGTTACTAAGATAGCTACCCGTCTTAGTGGGACTAGCAGCTCTGAATAGACACTAGATTTCTCGATAACAAAATGGCGACTCAACTGGGGAGGAATTAGTTTGATTGCTTGTCTCTATTTGTTTTATTCATAAACCACAAACGGAGCCTGAAGTTAAGCCAGCTAGCCTTTGAACTACATTTCCTATGCAAGTGCAAAGTATATCAATGTTGCTTCAGTCAATCTCCGGGTTTGTTTATGAACTGAAAAATTGACTCGCAAACATCCTAAGTGCCCTAGAGGTAGCTTGAGTAACCTCGTTAGATCAGCCCCTGTACTTTGTAGTTACTGACTATCATTTGCTCGGCCTAAATCCCTGAACTAAGGTTGCAAACTGTGACCAAAAACCAAGTTAAAGTCTCGTCCCTGGACCATCGCACCTTCTCTTCTTGGCAATCTGGATGCATCGCACCTCCCGTGTGCAGTAGGTGGGATGCATCCCTATTTCCCTGTGTTATAGGTGTGATGATCAGACAAGACTAGATCTGCCTCTAGATTTGTTTTTTTCTTCACTCTCTTCAGCTTTATTCAGGAGTTTTGTTATCTGTGATCAGTAGATCACTCTTGAAACCCCCTTTCTTTGCATCATCCAACATCCATTGTGCAAAGATTTGTGAATGTTTTTATGTATTTTTCGCCATTCACGGTTCTCATTTACAAAATGGTAGCTTAATCGAACTATCGTCTCTGGATTTGAAAGTGTCGTTTTCAGTCAAGGAAAAGAATCGTTCTCTTTTTTATAGTCAATTATGCTATTACTATTGTATTTGATCTGAATTAATAGTACTTCAAGTGTCGAAAGCAGTTTTCAATTCAAAATTGCAAAGAGTCGTCTTGTCTCCCTTTTGTTTTTTTTTTTAAAAGAAAATCGTTAGTACTGTCACTTTGAAAGAAGATATAATACAGATTTGTACTCAGCATTCTTTCTGAACAATGTAAACTTTGAAACGAGAACTCATACTGTTACCCGTTTTGTAGAGATAGCAAAAAAGTGACCCGATTTTGAAAAGGGGTGATGCAGAACACACATGTTTTTTTTAAAGCATAGTTTTTGGCACTATAAATTTTTTTATGTACATTGCTTTTTAGAATGGTAGTGATTTTGATGTTGATTTAAAAAAGTGGTAATTCTACACCATGCCCTTTCGTTAAAAGGCTTTTTTTTTTTACTTTTAATTTTATAATGTATGAAATGTAAATAATTATTTTGTAAATTTAATAATTTTGGAAGTGGTCTTCTTCTTCATATTTTCTTGTTTTTATTTTTATTTTTATTTTTTTTGTAGTGAGGTTTTTATTGTTTTGCATATTTAAAGAAGAAAGTTGATATTTTGCATTTTCGATATTCTACATATTTATACACTGTTAATTAAATTTTCAATCCACATGACATAATTGTCTCTAAAAAACATATATAAAAATATATATAAAAAAGACAAAAATAAAAAATAAAAAATGTTAAAAAAATTTATCTCATAAACCATAAAAGAATTTGGAAAAAAAAAGCAAAATTAAAATATATATATATATATATATATATATATATATATATATATATATATAAGCAAAAATAGAGAAATTAAAAAAAAAAGCATTAGCAAAAACTAGGAAAAATAAATAAATAAATTAAAAACAAACTAGTTTAAAAAAAAAGAAGAAGAAAATTAGCCGAAAAAAAAAATAAAAAAACTAATAAAATTAATATTAAAAAAACAAAAATAAACTCAAATTATAAAAAGAAAACCCAAAAAATTTGAAAATTATTAAAAGAAAAAAACAAAAAAATATGAAAATATTAAAAACCAAAAAAAAATTAAAATTAAATTTTTTTTTTAAACAAAAATTATTATTACTATTTTCTTTTTTAAACAATATTTTTTTTACTTAAAAAAATTCATTAAAAAAAAATTATTATTTTTTTTTAAAGAATTTCATATTTTAATTCAAAATTTTAAAATTTTAAAAAATCATTTAAAAAAAAAATTCAAAATTTAAAATGCTTTTTATCTGTAATTTAAAATTTAAAAATTTTTAAAAATGATTTAAAATATTTTTTTTTTAATTTTAAATTTTTTTTTGTTGTTTTTTTCTTATTAAAAAAAAAAAAGAAAATTCATGGTCGCCGACCCCCGGCCGCACGTGGTGGCGTGGCTGTGGGCAGAGGGCCTCCGTGCAGGCCCCTCTGCCCACAGCCGCGCCACCACGGGCGGCTAGGGGGAGGTGGCCCGATTCTCGGAATCGGCCCATCGCCCCCGGCGGCCCGTCGTGGTGCTGCCGTTGGCGGAGGGCCTACGTGCAGGCCCCTTCGGCCACAGCTGCGCCTCCACGGGCGGTCGGGGGGCGACGACCATGAAATTTTTTAAAAACATTTTATTTATTTATTTTTATTTTTTTAAATCACTTTTCAAAATTTTTAAATTTTAAATTACAATAAAAAACATTTGTAATTTTTTTTTTTTTAAATGATTTTTTAAAATTTTAAATTAAAATATGAAATTCTTTTTAAAAAAAATAATCTTTTTTTTTTAGTGATTTTTTTTTAAATAAAAAGAAAATTATTGTTTAAAAAAAAATAGTAATAATAATTTTTGTTTAATAAAAAGCAAATGGTTTAAAAAACAAATTTTAATTTTAAAATTTGTTTGGTTTTTTTAATATTTTCATATTTTTTTTGTTTTTTTTTTAATAATTTTCATATTTTTTTGCTTTTTTTTTTGATAATTTGAGTTTATTTTTGTTCTTTTTAATATTAATTTTATTAGTTTTTTAATTTTTTTTCATTAATTTTTTTTTTTTTTAAACTACCTTGTTTTTATTTTATTTTATTTTTTTTCCTAGTTTTTTCTAATGTTTTTTCTTAATCTCTATTTTTACTTGTATATATATATATATATATATATATATATATATATATATATATTTTAATTTTGGTTTTTTTTTTCTAAATTCTTTATGGTTTATGGGATAATTTTTTTTTAACATTTTTTTATTTTTTGTTTTTGTCTTTTTTATATATATTTTTATATTTGTTTTTTTAAGTAATCAACATTTTAATCTTAGTTTTAGTAGTTTTTAAATTTTTTTTTGGGTTAATTTTCTATTTTTTTTTAAATCTAGTTTGTTTTTAATTTTTATTTTTAATTTTTTAATTTTCTCTTAATTTTTTTTAATTTTTCTATTTTTACCTACTTAATTTCTAGTTTTTTTTAAATGTTTTTTTTTCTTTTCCATATTTTTGTTTTTTTTCTTTTGCCAATTTTTTTTATGGTCTACAAGATAAAAAAAAAATTTCCATTTTTTTGGAATATTTTTTTTTACTATTTATTTGTTTACAATGTTTAATTTTTTTTTAGTTTTTTAATTCTTATCATTAATTTTGTTTTTTTTTTTTTACATTTTTATGATTGATTTTTTTTTTTTTTTCGTTTTTTTTTTTCTTTTTTTTAGTAGTATATATTTTAATTTATGTTTTGTTATTTTTTAAACTCTTTTTTTATGTTTTGTGTTTTTTCATTGTTTTAATTTTTTTTTTTTTTGTTTTCATTAATTTTTTTAAATTTTAATGTTTTTCGAGGTCACGATAAAATATTTTACGCTATTATTTCGAAATGTTGAAATTTTACTTTTGAAAAAAAAAAGTGTTTTCCTAGCGTTAACACATTTTGTTTTGAGGGTGTTTTCTGGACAATTTTTGCGCAAAAAAATGGTTTTCACCACCATTTTTAAAACATGTTGAAAATTTATCCAAGAAAAAAAAATGTGTTATTCCAGTATCAACACTTTTCATTTTTATCACTGCTTTTGATGTTTTTTCGAAGCTTTTGGCCAGAGTTCCCATTTTTAGTTTATAGTTCATGTTTCAAAGTTTACATTGTTTTTGTCATTCACACATTAAGAAAGCGGAAAACAAATACATGCATGTGCATTTGCATTTAGACTGCTTGTTGATTGTGATTTAGGATAGTGCATCTAGTGTGTGCTCTCTGCTCTATGTTGAAAGAATTTCATTTCTCTTTCCTTAGTAGCTAGGATTTTCATTGCAAAAAGAAGATTAAACGACTGTTTATCATCTCAGATTGCATTTTAGGAATTGTATATCTACATCATGCGGTGAACCTGAAAGGCAAATTTCTTAAAAAAGATCAACTGTAAAATAAATTCAATGAACATAAAAACGCTTTGGAACCTAATGCACAATATCTAGAAGTCTAAGCTAGAGACGTATTCCGGCGGCGTAAACCCTGGTAACTGTTGCTTTCACAATAGGTTGGGTGATTCCTCCTCTTTGAGACGACAAGTGCCAGTACGGACTTGTGCTCCCACGTACCATTGAGTATATATTGGGAGACCACAATAGGCTATATCCTTTATCATTAGGAAGCCGTGTCTGCCCCCCTATCGATCGCAATGCACTGAACACAACATTCAGGAAGATTGACTGTCGTACTCTAAAAAGTATTCTGCAGTTTTGCGATTGGTTTGGTAATCCCTCTGTCTAGATTTCAAGAGTAGTCTCTTTCATTCCTTTTTAGACTCTTTAAAGGAAAAGGTCCATCTGAGCACTTGTCACTTTAGGCTCATTAAAAATCGAAGGCGACTAGTGTCATCTTTAGTTTTTTCTCGACTCCTAAAAATTGAAAAAGCGAGTTGTGTCAAAGTGTCTAAAATTCATTTAATTCGGAATCACATTTTTCCCTCTTATTTTGAGTTTATCGAATAATCTGCAATCGTGGAATAAAGTCAATCAAAACCTCGTCGTTTACGGAGACTGACAAGTCAACCGTCTTCGACTCCAGAAACGCAACCATTCCAGGCCAAGCGAACTCGTTTAACTGGGTCAAAGTCTCCTGGTTTGTTTGAAACTTGTGTTTCAACATCCTCTGAGACTCCGGTTACTCCAACCATTTCTGGTATCCCTGCCTCTATAGAAGAAGTTCCGCAGTTACAAGAGGACATTAGAACTGATCGTAGTGTAACAGTAAACACTTCTATCCCTGAACCAACTCCATCTAGAATTGATTCAGAAGGTGTTACCCCTCCAGCATCAGTCGCTGCAGAATATATACCTTCTTCGGCACCAGAAATATTTTACGAACCTGACAGTCTACCTCTTCCACCCGGATTGATTGCTATAGAAGAGATTACGGAGGATCTCCCATCCAGTATTCCATCGCATTTTGGGACTGGGATCCACCTATATCCTTCTACTTCAGAAGTTAATACCCCTTCATCGCAAGTTCCTGTAGAATCGCTAGGAAGTCTTTTGGATAGACTCGATATGTCTGGACAACCATTGACATCTAGGATTGTGTCATCCGATACAGCGGTAGTAGAACCTCCTGCCACCACTCCAACGATGTTCGTTGGCATACCATCTGTCCCAACTAGCTCTCAACCGCTAGAGGGAGTCCACCCAGGGACTATTTCGACAGTATGGTCTGTTCTTGTTTGTTCGTCTAGAATAATATCTGGAATTTCTTATGTTGAGTCTCAACAAATTGATCCTTCACAACAACATCAATTTGGGCAGTCCGGTCTCCAAAGGCCAAACTTTCCTGTCAGCACTGGATTGCCGCCATATGGAGGGCAGTATGCCTTTTCATTGTTCCCTCCGGGAGAACAACCATATGAGAGTTCTCAACCGAATTCGGGTCAAAATGGAATCACATCCAGTGGTTGGGTGCCAATACTACCTCAACAACCAAGAATTGTATACTCAATGCAACCAAATCTACCTGTGTCGAATATCCCCACTACACCAGCTATTGTGACAGTGTCGCAAGTACAAGCGTTGCCTATTGTATGCCAACCTCAAGTTTCTCAAGTCGTAATACAACAACCTCTTGTCTCCACGATGCAACCACAATCGCTGGTTAGTGGCTCCTTAACTGGAGTGACTCAGGCTCAAACGGGTACTATTACCCCTCATCTTGGTCAAACATCCAGTATTGGGCAACAGCAAATGGTTTCACAACCATGGCTGGTGCAACACCATCAACCGCAATTCCAGCAAGTGTACCAAGGACTTGAGCAACAAAACTTTGCAAGTAATGGGCAGCCATATATTCAAAACGGTTATCATCAATCATCCCAAATTGGTTATGCCCAACAACCTTATCAAAGTTATCAGCATCAAATGCATTATGCTGGTATGCAAAGACCTACTGCTCAGGCAATCCCATCTTATCTTGGGTATGCTTCGCTGAACCTGAATCAACAGTTGCCCTTCGTGGTGACTTTAGAGTTACCAGATCTAAATCGGCTAACGAACGATCCAATCGCTTATGCCCCTTGGTGGCCAGCAATTCCTCATAAACTTCTGTCAGATATTCCTAAATTCAATGGAAATCTGGGTGAAGATCCGTCGAATCATGTGATGACCTTTCATCTATGGTGTTCCTCCAACACTCTAAATGATGATTCGATTAGGCTTCGCCTTTTTCAGTGAACGTTAACTAGTCCAGCAACAAAATGGTACATCGAATTGCCTAGAGCTTCATTCGATAACTTTGGCTCCCTTGTCACCACCTTTTTAACCCATTTTCAGTTACCAATAAGGTACGAAATAGGAACAAAGCTTCTTACCAATTTCAAACAGACGACGGCCACTCACATATCTGATCATATTCATGAATGGCAACGTCGTCGTAGAATGGTAAAAACATATGTCCCTGATCAACTACTAGCTGAATGGTTTATTAAGTCCTTGTTACCTTCTATTACAGAAGATGTGGCAAAGGGAGGAGTCGTCACTGAAGAGTAGGTCATTGCTCGTGCGCAATATCTAGACTTGATCTATACTCAGTCTGGCACGCTCTATGACAAAATCCCTAATGCTCCAAGACCAGAATTTTCTGTTCCTCCTCCTAAATCAAACAAGGACTCTCATGCCAGCAATGGCATGATAGGTATGACAAGCACGAAATCAAAAAAGGCTGCATCTAAAAAAGCCCGTAAGGTTTCTGGTCAAGATGCAAATGAAGAACTTCTCACCTCAGAGGTTAATGCCATGTCGACTGACAAAGGCAAAGAACTGAAGCAACCAGGGGGCAAGAAGAAAGGGAAAAGAAAAAAGAAGAAATAGGATGATTCGTCTCCTAAAAAATCTTCTGCAAACCCTTCTAGGCAAAGGAAACCCCCTTCCGGGTGTTAGATATGCAATGACGATCATCGGACGAGAGATTGTCAACATAAAGCTGAAGTTAAGAAACTCTTTAAGAGTTCAAAAACCTCAGCGGTATTGACTGATCCGTTTCCAAACCCAGGAACCAATGTGGTTGCTAATGACAATGCATCCCCATCCCAAGTGCTTATGTTGTCCATTTCGAAACAGCAAAATGATGCTTTGATATCGACAAGGAATAAAGATTACGGGAATCCACAACTGTCGAACAACAAGGCTACTGATCAACCTAGTAGTTCGACAACAACTTCGACCAAATTTGTGCCACCCATCATTCCTGAGATAACGATAAAGCCACCAAAGGGAGTTGTACACAAATCAACATTTAATCCTCGTCCTAGAGTGGCACAAAATTATAATATAGTAGAAGACCTGGCCCAATCACCGTCCGCTATGTCGACACTTGAGGTACTGCAAAATTGCCGCTCCCAGAAGCAGGCTCTATTATCAGCAATAGGTGGGATTGACCCAACGGATTCCAATCTTGTGGCCTTTAATCATAAAGGATATGAACCTCAGTTACCAGCTCAACTCGCTTTCCTTATTCAAGTGAAAGCCCTCAACAAAACTGTTCATCGAACAATTATTGATGAGGGGGCATCTACATGTATTATGTCAATGAGTTGCTAGAAAAATTTAGGCTCACCACCCTTGTCACGATCGTCAATGACGTTAAAAGCATTTGATGGACGAACATACACTCCATACGGGATTTTAAGTAACTTGCAAGTCGAACTGGGGGGAAAACAATAGAAATTGATGTTGAAGTTATCGATGGAAATCTCGATTATAACATCCTACTGGGAAGGCCTTGGATTTATGCTATGGCCGTTGTTGTGTCGACATACTTCAGAAAGATTGCATTTCCCTTCCAAGGAGGAATTACAATCGTCGACCAACAAACATTTCTCCCCAACAGTTCACAAGTTACGGGAAGCATTCCAATGATCCATGGAAGCTCTCAATCGCTTCAAAATGTCAGAGTAGGCCTCCTAAAGGACACTGCCTTAATGGGTACTTTCACCCTACCACCTCCGAGTAATCTGGCAGAAGTGACCACGGTGGGAACCTGCAATATGATATCTTCTATATCTAAAAGATTCGAAAGATTCCTGAACATTTTGTCAGCATGGATCATCGCCATTTTAGAAATATTGTAGCAATCAATTTTCTTGGCCTCGGGGGCAAACCCAAATCAACACTCATCAAGTGTTTAGATAGATAAGTCTACGGAATATGGCACCTCTTCAGATCCTTGGTTGCATATACATTCTACAGATGAAGGAATTGTTTAGTCAATGATCATAGAGGGGGCACCATGGGAATATTACCACCATCGTTCCCATCTTTCGGCTTATAGCGAAGATTATTCCAGCAACCTTAATCATCCTTCAGTTTTTGATTTTCTATCAAATACTGTAAATACGGTGGATTATGAGGATAGTTCTTTTACTATGTCAAGCTCATTAAAAAATGAAACAACTCCTTTTCCAAATCGAGTCTTTGATTACGATCTCGTAAAATCCAAGTCGAATCTTTCAATTATTTCGAAGGTAAACCTTCATTCCAACCACCAAGATGAATGCAATGAAGCTTGGGGGTCATGCACCTCGATTTGCATCATTATGATGGGGGCATGCAAACTTATAACAAGCATAGTTTCTCATTTCAAGCTTGTGTAAACATGAAAACAAATCTGAGCAATAGTTGTTGCATGGTTCAAGCTCATTAAAAAATGAACCAGGCCATGAGTAGTTTTACGCAAAGTTCAAGCTCGTTAAAAAATAAACCTAGCAACGAGCAGTTTTACGCAAAGTTCAAGCTCGTTAAAAATTAAACCTAGCAATGAGCATATGTTCCACCAGAGTTTAAGCTCATTAAAAAATGAACCCACTTCCGGTAAATAACCATTGTGAATGCATTATCATCAGTTTTTGAGCCTTGGTCGTGTTCTTACTATCACCTCCACTCTGTTTTAGCCGATTATTCGCCTCCATTTGATTGTTTACCCCTTTTGAGGAACAACTGCGATGAGTGATTCTGTTAGCCATCTTCTTAACACTGCCATGATTGGAAAGTTCCAACCCTCACCTGGAACCAGCTGCTACCCGAAATATCACTCGTTCCTCAAAAACGAGTCTCCTTTAAGCTCTTTTCATCTGACTTGTAAAACATGAAAAGATTGTTGAGCAATTGGCCTCTCCAACTCGTTAAAGTGATTGGAAGTGCCATCCCTCCTCTAGATTTTAATCTTTTTGGACCTGAGGGATTATTACACAAAAAGATCGAGTGTTTGTCTTGTTCGACTTGTTAAAACTATTGAAAAGTCATCCCTTTCACATTGTTTTATACTTTTTCAGACTTAAGGGATTATACTACGAAAAAGGAATATTAGAGTCTTCCTTTCCATCTCCTTTCAGAGTCTCTAAAATTGAAAAGGACCGAGTTATCCTTGTCATTAAACTCGTTAAAACAATAGCGACAAACTTGTCCATTCAGACAAGAGCGAGTTTCACTGTCACTAAGCTCGTTAAAACATAGTGACGGGTTTTCCCGAAGGGAAAATTATAGAACAAGCATATGTTATCCTCCTCAAGCTTGACAAAAATAAAGAGGTACTAGTCAGAAATGACTGGGGAAAATTGGGAATAAAACTTGAAGAAACTTTATTGGTAGCAGGTCGCTCTTGAACATGATATTTTCACTCCATCACCATGATTGAGTTGGGTTGGGTTATTCCGTTCACCGGTCGTATCACCATTGGTCCACCGTACCATCCACTTTTGGGGTTAACGCTACCAATCCATTTCAGTGTCGCTGATATGTTCAAGAGAAGTTGCTCAGAGAATTCACCTACCCAGCTTGTGTCTCATCCGCTGCAATACCTTCACGCTTCATTCTTTCATGACCACCACCCTGAACCTTGTATCATCAGATCGTTTTCACCTCTACAAAATCATTTGCTCCATTCCATGTCGTAGATGTGGGATCCATTAATGCCCTCCTACGACGGGTCACTTCTTGTCGACATCAGCTCATTATCCAAGAAGCCGACCTAGGAACAACCCTTTTAGTACTTTGAAGCTTGCATGCCTCAATGGCAAGTTTCTCACTTCCGGTGACAGGTTTACATTAATGGCCTTCGACCGAAAGATTTTGCATGGTGTTCGACATCGACTCATGTATTCACACCACGTGAATTGTACTGCAGTACCTTGAGGGTCATCATCATCATCAGTGATTCCTCTCGCGCCTGTTAATAGCTTACATCATTGGCTGGTAATCAGGTGATGTCTTTCCATGTTTGACATCAGAACATATATTCACATGGATCGACTTGTAATTTAGGCGAAGATTGAACAAGTTTTGAAGACCCTGGATCTAGTTTCATCCATCTGGGCTACGATATATTCAGGAGAATAAAGACATCAAATGTACATCATTGCTACACAGATAATCATCCAAACTAAGGGATGATGGCTCTACCAGAATCATCAGTTTGCACACAAAACGGTTGTCTGTCCTATGTACATGAAAATGAATTTATCAAAGTTGAGCATGGGAATGCCCGCATCAGCTAGATCATGAAAAATATTATGAAGATAATATATTGTATTGTATCTTATTACAGGTCACCTTCCAGTTCGAAAAACCTCAGATCCTCATTATAAAGCATTTCACCCGACATCAAAAAGGATTTACGACCTCATACTTTAGGGGGCAACTATTATAGACTATTTGGGCACTGCAACCCCAATCATACATGTCCATAAAACCAAGGGCTTCTAAGTCCCTAAAAGTGTTGTTTCATATCCTAAAGGAGCAAGGTCAGCTGATTACATCATCTCCCAGAAGTTCTCCATGAAAAACTAATCAAGACCGGTCAAAGCAGGACCATATAGACTACCCAATGCTAAAGGTGCGATGCATCTCACCTGCCACATGCAAAAAGTGCAATGCATACTGGAAAGCCCTTCTATAGGGTGCGATTAGCAAGAGCAAACAAATGGCACAAGCAGTTTGCTAGGTGGAAACCCAGAGAATCTTCTAGAAATTGCTCATTTGACACTTGCCTCTCTGAGTTTGCCCAGGGATGAGTAAGGGATCTAAAATCTCCATGTGGAACCAAGGACTATCAGTGAAATGACACTAATCAAAATCCTAGAAGCTGACTCACTCTCCTGTAAACATCTATATATGGATCCCTCATCCAAGAGATCCAGGAGGCTAGAATTTTGTAATTTTCAAGGAAGTGCTATTGGTTTCTCTTTGAAGACATTGTTGGGTGATCTTGCTTTGTATGAGGTGAAGAGGGCTTTCAAGCTGGGAGGATGGCGCTGGGTCAGACCAAGTGGTTGTAATCCTCTCTTCTACTACTTTTACTAATAAAGCTATTTGAGTTTTCCTCCATATTCTTGTGTATCTCTGAATATTGTGTTGATATATGCATTTGTATGGTCAATATATATCTGATCCTATATTGTTTACAGTGAAAGATCTCTATGCTTTGATGGTATTATGCTACTGTGAATCTACAGGTGCTCTTTGAAGCAGGACAAGTAAGGAAGCAGTGGCGAGATTCTGTCAAAGGGGAAAGGAAACAAGCAAGGAGCCAAGCGGAAGACTAAGGTTGGTACTCTCTGCTTCTTTCTCATCTCTCTCTCGTAAAGGAAAAACAAGTGACTTTAATCTGTTTGTTTCTAAGATAGCTACCCATCTTAGTGGGACTAGCAACTCTAAATAGACATTAGTTTTCCCGATAACAACCTGGTCATCAATTTTCCTTTGAAGTCCTTGAACCCGGAGCCAAATAGCAGAGCCCAATCCCCTTTTTGAAAAGCCCTATCCTTAATGTTCCTGTCATGCCAAACCTTCCTCTGTACTTGGATAACTTCAGTGTGTAGCAGGGCCTACATCCTAAATTCATCTAGACCATTCAGCTGCAACAACCTCTCCTAATGTGCCTTCTTAACATCCAAATCTAACTGTGCTTTCATTCTCAAGTTGTTGTATTCAAACTCAATGGAGAGTAGAGGCTTCCTTTTGTAGACCACGTCATAAGGGTTGAAACCAGTGGTTGCCTTCCAGGTTGTATTATAGGCCCAAGTGGCCTCCACTAGTCTATCAACCCAATGTTTTATACTGTTGCTCACAACATTGGTGAGGATGCCTTCCAATGCTCTGTTAGTGACCTCAACTTGTCCATTGGCCCGAGGATGATAGGAAATTGGCTTCCTGTGCTTTACCCTATGCTTCCCCAACAAATTATCGATCATATGTGATGTGAATTAAGCTCCGTGATCAGTGACTAGTTCTCTAGAGTACCCAAACTTGTAGAATACATTCTCCCTCAAGAACTAAACCACTTTCTCCTCTATTTCTACCCTGACAGCCTTGGTATCAACCCACTTTGTCAAATAATCGTTGCATACAATTATGTACCTTTTCTTCCTTGATGGTGGATCAATGGGCCCAATAAAATCCATGCCCCACTTGTCAAATTGCTCTAGATCCATCTGAGGTTGCAAGGGAATTTCATTCTTGTTAGTAGGTTTCCCCATTCTCTAGAATTGATCACATCAACTAGTGTATCCTCTTGCATCTTGGTGGAGAGTGGGCCAGTAGTATCCAGCTTGTAGTACCTTGAAAGTTGTCCTCCTTGCTATAAAGTGACCTCCACAAGGCCCATCATGACAAGCTAGAAGGATGTCAAATACTTCCTCCTCCCTTACACACCTCCTCAAAATTTTATCTGGGCCCAGCTTGAAGAGATTTCCCCCAATCCAAGTGAATGGGGCACTTTTCCTTACAATTCTTCTCTTTTCCCTAGATGACAGATTTAGAGGAAACTTTGTAGCAACTAGGTAGTTGGCTATGTCAGAAAACCATGGAGAGAGGACTGAAATAGAAAATAAATGTTCATCTGGCAGTTGATCATCAACCATTCCTTCCTCACCTGTAGGCAAAGCAAGTCTAGACAAAAAATCTGCAACTACATTTTCTCTACCTGCCTTATCAATGATAGTTAAATCAAGTTGTTGTAATAAAAGCAACCATCTAAGAATTCTAGCATTCACATCAGGTTTTTCATTAAGCATTTGATGGAAACATGGTTAGTATGAAAAAAGGTATGATATCCAGTGATGTAGTGTATGAATTTTTCCAGGGAGTGGACAACAACTAGGAGTTCCTTTTCTGTCACATTGTAGTTCAATTCAGCCTTGCACATATTTTTGCTAATGAAGTAAATGGCATAAGGAAACCTGTCATCTATATGGCCTAGAGCCTCTCCTATAGCTTTTTCAGATGCATAAGCATGGATGTGGAAAGGAACAGCCCAATTTAGGCCTCTGAGTATGGGTGCAGTAGTCAACTTGTCCTTCAAGATTTCTAGGGCCTCTTGGGAACTTTCTAACCAGCAAAATTCAGAGTCCTTGGCGAGAAATCCAAACAATGGTGAGGCTACCTTGCTGAAGTCAATGATAAATCTCATATAGTATCTAGCTAAGCCCAAGAAACTCATGACATTCCTCTGCTTTTGAGGAGCAGGGGCCCTTTTATGATAGCAATTTTATTTGGGTCCACTTGTAGTCCTTCCTAGGATATTGAGTGACCCAAAATAGTCCCTGCATTCATCAAGAATTCACACTTATCAGGACTAAGTGATAGGTTCATTTCAATGCACTTATTTAATACTTTATCCAAGATAGAGAGAGACTCCACGATATCACACCCATAGGGAGTGAAATCATCAATATAGATTTCTACAGAGTCATGGACTAGCTCAGCAAAGATGCTCAGAACTGCCCTTTGAAAAGTGGAAGGGGCATTACATAATCCAAAAGGAAGGGTCTTATAAGAAAAGGTACCCCAAGGAAAATTGAAGGTGGTTTTATCTTGGTCCTCTGGGCTGATCTAGATCTGATTGTAACCACTGAATCCATCAAGGAAAGAAAAGAACTTCTTCCCTGCAATACCATACAATACTTGATCAATGAAAGGTAGAGAAAAATGGTCTTTCTTAGTGCCTTTTTTTATCTATCTATAATCCACATAGATCCTCCAATTCCTATTATTCTTTGGGACCAAAACTAGAGGGGACACCCACTCACTATATGAGATGGCGTAAATGAACCCTGCATCCAACAACTTCTGCAATTCTTCTTTGACTATGTCTTTGAGGGCTAGGTTCATTCTCATCTGAGGTTCGTGCACTGGTTTGCATCCTTCCTTAATTTAGATGTGGTGAGTATACACCGAAGTATGCACTCCCTTTATTTCCTTATAGCCCCACGCAAAAGCATCCAAGTGCTCTCTCAGCATGTTGCACAACTTCTCTTTCTGATGGGCTGAGAGAGGGCTTGATTTTTAATGTTTTAGATGGACCAAATTCTACCATTTTGATATGAGCAAGACTTGGTTCACTAGGCACAAATCGGTCTAAGGGTTATCTTCAGATTTATTCACCAGCTCATCAAGAGGCATGGTTCTCAAGGGCTAGTTCCATAGGATTTGATGAATGAGGTCATCTTCATCATGTTTCCCCCCTCTGATAATATCATCTAGGGTACAAATTGGGTAGGATGTGATATGGTATACTTCACCTTCCTCCTCCTCTTCCAAACATAAGGGTAAGTCATGCCTTAGGGATGTTTGAGAAGGAAGGTACAAGACCAACTGTTTGGATAAATGCCCATTCTTAATGGTCATGTTCCCAACCCTACAACTTATGTAAGCATCAACAATGGATAGCCATGGCCTTCCCAGGATGAGAGGATAACCATTGAATTTGGTCTTGGGCTGGAAAACTAAGAAGTCAACAGGGTACTCCCATGAATCAATAGAGACCATCACATCCTCAACAACTCCCTTGGGAGCTACTGTTGATATGTCTACAAGTTGCAATACTATTGTGGTCTTTCTAAAGGACCCTTGGAGATTCAGTCTGAGCACGGTCTCCTTAGTCATCACATTGATAGTAGCCCCAAGATCAATCAAGATGTGGGGGACAATGATGCCATCAATGTACACATCTACCATAGGACTTCCAGGGTTTAGATACTCTGGGAAAATCACTCTCCCCAGCATTAAGTCAGACAACTGTCTAATGACATTAATGGTAGGGGTGTTTTTCTTTCTCCTCCCAGGATGTTTGAATCATTTCTCTTTGATTATATTTCTATAGATAGGGGCATCCTTAATGGCTTTGAGGAGTGGGATTTTAGCACACAAGTTTTCCAATTCTCCCAGAATTTCAGTCTCTTCTGGGGTGTGTCGACTTGGATTGATCAATCTTATAGGAAAAGGAGGTTGATTGGCTTTAGGAACACTCTCTTCCTTTCCCTCTTCAATCTCATCAGGTGAAGATGGAGGTTGATATCTGGAAGCACTCTTCTAGACCTGAGTTTAATTTCCTGAATTTCCACAGCATAGGCAGGGTAGGATGTCTCTCCACTATAGATCTGTTATGGATTCTTATTGTTCGGGTTTGGATTTGGTTGAGTAGGCATATGAGATTTCTTAGATTGAATAGGATGAAGGAGAAGTGGTTGAGACTGAGGTGGAGGCAATAAGGTGAGAGGTTGGTTGAATGGAGGCCTCCAACCTTGTGATAGGGTATTCTACCAAGGATGTGTGGGAGCATATAGCTGAAATGATTGATTGGCAGGTTGGGAAGGGTATTAAGGTGCATAATACGAGGGAGAAGGTGTGGACCATGAGGGATGAGCAAGAGAACACAAAGGGAGAAGGGATACATTCTGATTGGGATTGCAGTAGGAGTAGGATGCCCCTTACATGCCCTGCTAGTATGGTCGATGTCCTTGAGGCCTCCTTTGCATGATATAACATAGTTGTTCAGCCCCACCTTTAGCCCCTTCGTATACAAACTTCAATACAAGTAGAGAAGGGCACTTATCTATGGAATGGCTTTCCTCACAGACTGAGCAGACCTATATAAAATTCAATGGACATTCATTTTTGGGGTGCCTCCTAGTGAATCTAGGGAAAAATATAGCTAAGGATCTCTCTGCTTCCTCCATCTTCCTCTTGATCTACATGGTGTCCATTTTCAAAGCAATGGTGTGCAACATTTCACTTTTAAAATATTCCAACATGTTTCCAATTTAACTCTTGATAGATGTGTTGGAGGAAGAGGAACTGGTCGAAGCATGACAAGCCCTACCCTTCTTTTTGGAAGCCCTAGAATGGTTTTTGCAAACTGTCTTGATATCATCATAAGATAGTTGATAAAAGTCCCCTCCATACAACACGTATAGGGTTTTCAGAATGTCCTCCTTGATTCCTATAAGAAGGACTAACTTGAGTGATTCAGGATCAACGATGCATTTGGCCCTTTTGTTATTGAGTTAGAACCTTTCCTCATAATCTTCCAAGGATTCATCATGTGCCAAGGTCATTCTAAAGATTTCCTCTTTGGTGTCTTTGGACCTACAATAGTCCGTGTACTTGTTGTTGAAGTCTTGCTACATTTGAGCCCATGTAGTGGTGTTGTCCCCTGGTAAACCCATGAACCAATGCAAGGATGCATCCTTAAGGCTAGATTGGAACAGCTTCAACTTCTGGTCTTCAAAGGTATAATCATAAGTTCTGCAGATGACAACAAACTCAAAAAAAAAGGTATAAGGGTCCTCTGAGGTTAAGCCATGGAAGTGAGGATGGGAAGAGGGGCTTATGTTTTTCATCCTAGCATCTCCATTAGTTTTCCTAATGGAAAAAGCACCCTTATTGCTATTTTCAGTCCTATTATTGTTTTCAGCCATGGTGTAAGTGTGTAGAATGATTTCTTCTTCTTCTTCCCCAATAGGCTCTTCAAATATCTCTAGTTGTTCACCAAATGGGTCCTCTAGTTCCCCTGCAGTCAGAGAGGGAAGATGACAATCACTGAAGAAGAGGGAAGGTTGATTGTTTGATGGTGTGGGGGTATTTGGCAAGAATTTCCCTAAATTGTCTCTACTCCTATGAGGCATGAAATACTTTTTTTCTTTTTATGTGTTTTTCATAATTAACTGCAAAATAGAAAGGGAAGAAGAATAACATTTACCTACTAAATGCAAATTAGGAAGAAAAGTAGCAATTACATCTACCCAGACACCTCCCCAACAATGACTCCAAAAAGTGATGAGCCTCAGTATTGTAGCAAGGATGTTGCAACTCTAGGGCTACCAACTTTACTTTATCAACCCGGGGTTTCGTATAAAATTTGAGGTGATAGTGCTATATACACAGCAGATGCATCATTCTACTCATGTCACTTCTTAACTAGGGCGCTATGTTAGAAAATTATATATTACAAATAAATGGAACACATAAAATATATTACAGAAATATAAACACATAAAATGCATAAAACAAGAGAAACACAGATATACGTGGTTCACCCAATTTGGCCTACATCCATGGAGAAACAACCAGTCCTTCCTTTTATATTATCTAGCAAGCTGAAGAGATACAACCTACAATAGATCCATTGTAATTCCCTCTTCGATCTCACAAAATCTCCTCTCTCTTTCTCACTCAGAATACAGATCTATGTAGACGCAATACAATTCCCTCATATATAGTGAGGGGTTTCCTTCTAGGGGAAAAAACCCTAAATTAAGCATAACGTCTACCATCAATCTATGCCTAATGAATGGCCCAGATTGACTACAAAATTACAACATTTTACAAGGCAATTTTACATCTATTTTTAGCTTCGGGGGCATTGCCCCCGATCCCCTGCCAAGGGGGGAGGGGGGGGGGCTCCCAAAGATCACAGATTCCCCCCTTTGGACCCCCCTTGCAGCATACATTTTACAGGCGGCATTTCCGCCACATTACGAACTGGGATCCAATGTGGCGATACCTCTAAATAAAGAAGATAAGCAGGCTACACACCCAACACGCTAGACCATTAGGGTATCAGACCAGTCCTCTATTGACTAGAAGGAGTCTCACTACTAATATTGAATGTAAAGCTAGTTCCAATGCAATAAAGTAAATGATTTTCTATTTAAGAATTGAAAGCTACTAAATGGGAAATGCTATGAAATGCCATAAATCATCTAGTTATGAAATACCACAAATCACTTGCATAAAAGAACTATGTTAACCTTGCAATTTATCATCTAGCTAATAGGACTATTTGAAAATGTAAAATTTCTCTATCATTTTAGTATTCATATATACATGCACTAACTTCAGAAAAATGGTCGTTTAACTGCTAAATCTTATAATATAGGAGCTATGTTATTCTGTCTGATCTTGCAAGAGGAAAAGGAATGGGAAGGTTGGTCTAGGTGGCACTGATGGGCATGGAATCAAAGATGAGGACCTAACCTACTCTTATACTAGGTTATCCTATCATTTTTGGTCAAAACAGGGTCAAACAAGCTGCTATAGGAAACTGTTATAGGATGTCCTAATTTGCTACAGGAAGTTGGATCAAGGGTTTTGAAGGGAAATAATGGTGAGATGAGGTGTTAAAGAGGTTTATGACAGTCATAGAAGGTGTAGGGAAGGTGCACATTGCCTAAATCTAAGCCCAACACTCCAAGGAGGTTATATTCGCATAAGGTGGATGCTCATGGTGGCTACAAAACAAAGGTTCAGACTATGGGCTGATATGCCTCGATGGAGGGTGGAGAGGAGCTAGGTTAAGCTAGCTGGATGATTCCCTTCCCTTGATCAACAATCACTGCAACAAAACCTATTATCGCTTTTCATTTATGCATCACTACATGTCTACATGGAAAAGATGAATTGAATTTAAGGAAGATGATCTATCTACTATTAAGGACTAGATCTATGAAATGGAATGATTTTTAAGATACAACAAACTTAAGGAAACAATACAAAAATTGCAGGTGCTTCCAAGAAATCATAAACAATTATCTAGCTAGGAATGAAACCTAATATATGCAGTGACTAAAAGGCAACTCTGTTTTTTGGGTTGTGAGAGTGGGGTCGCCTGGTCATGATCCCATGAGGGAGAGGATGTAGGGGCCACTGTCACAAGATTTTATGGAGTAATTTCCATCACTAAACTACACCACTGATCTACCCCTTCAACCTAATGGAGACGCGTTTAAGAAACAATTCAAATATAATTGCTATGCTATTTTGTCTGATCTTGCAAGAGCAAAGGAATCAGAAGGCTAGTCTAACTGGCATGGATGGGGATTGAATCCAAGATTAGGGCCTAATATACTCTTATACTAGGCAATCCTATCGTTTCTGGTCAAAACAAGGTCAAACTAGCTGCTACAAGAGATCCTGTAGCTGCTATAGGATGTCCTCGATTGCTACATGAAGTTGGCTGAAGGGTTTTGGAGGGAAAGAATAGTGAGATGAGGCACTGGAGAGGTGTATGACAGTGGTAGAAGGTTTAGGGAAGTTTCACATTTCCCAAGGCTAAGCCTAGCAGTCCAAAGATTTTGGATTTGCCTAAGAAGGATACTCACTGTGGCTGCAAAATAGAGGTTTGAACTATGGGCCGGTATGCCTCGGTAGAAGGTGGAGAGGACCTAGATGAAGTTGGTTGGATGAGTCCCTTCCTGTAGATAAACAATCACTACAATAGAAACTATTTTCGCTTTTCATTTATGCATCACTACATGTCTACCTAGAAAAGATGAATTGAATTTAAGGAAGTTTATCTATCTACTATTAAGGACTAGATCTATGAAATGGAATTCTTTTTAAGCTACAACAAACTGAAGGAAGAAAGATAACAACTATAGGTGCTTCCAAGAAATCATAAACAATGATCTAGCTAAGAATGAAACCTAATCTATGCAATAATCAAAAGACAACTCTGTTTTTGGGGCTATGAGAGTGGGGTCGCCTAGTCATGATCCCACGAGGGAGATGATGTAGGGGCCACTGTCACAAGATTTTCTGGAATAATTTCCTTCACTAAACTACACCACTAGTCTACCCCTTCAACCTAATGGAAACAAGGTTAAGAAACAATTCAAATACTTGTTAAGCTAGATAGAAAAAAACATAAATAAACTTCAGCAACTAACTATCATTCTAAGCTAAGAATACAACTACAAAAGGAGGAACTTTTGCTGCAAGGGTTGGGCCCTAACCCAAGAGCTTCAACCCTCTGAGTCAACTCAGTGCTGGATCAAAGTATAATTTCTCATTATCTTCAAAATGTCAGTTACAACATAATAATAATAGTCAAAATGTTTCAAGTCGAATGGTCTCTTGGGTACAAAAAAAAAATCAAATCCTAATGAGTCCCTTGGCTCTCTTATTTATAAAAAACTGGAGCCACCAACAATTACCTAGAAAATAGGGATACTTGGCTCCCTAAATTGAGAATAAGTTTTCCTTGATTGTGACTAGCTTGGCTGCCAATGAACTTGGTTTTCTTGGCTGCTAGTAACACCGAGCTGATGATATATGGTGGAGGAATCTTCGAATGATTTGAGGAGTTAAGGAGTTAAGGAGGGAAACCAAATTCTAAAATATCTATTTCTTGCTTACTTCAAATTCATGCTCTTAAGTCAACCCAAAAATGCTCCAATTCCTGCATTTAACACACATTGGGCCACATGACATAGTAACTCACCATTACTCTTCTGACTAAGAAAAATATAACAAAATATGTAAATAAATGTGAGAAAAGTCAATTTAATAAGCCAGAGAGTGGCATTGTGACCGATATAGTTTACCTATTGATGAGCCTCATCAATTGTTACAATGAGGAGAACTCTTTGACTTGAAATGAGTCCTAGTCTGCTTGCCAAAATGACATGACTTGCAAATTGAGTTATCGGGCCTTGACAGTCTTGGTAATGCTCTCATGGTTCCCATCTTACTAACGTTTTATCAAACTGTCAAAATTCATATGCCCAAGCCTCTTGTGCCACAACCGTGCTTCATCCATTTTTCTTAAATAGAAGTTAACCCTAGAATCATCAAACACATATACATTATTGTGAATTCTGATTGCTTTCCCACCAACTTTGCATTCATCATGTTGTGGATCTCACAGTCTTTGGATCGAAAGGTCACATTGTAGCCATTATCACACATTTGGCTAACACTAAGCAAACTGTGCTTGAGACCTTCCACATACAACACATTTTGTGCTTTTGTCTTTCGATCAAGACTGACTATTCCTTTACCCTTGATTCTTGCTAGAGCATTGTTTCCAAATGTGACATTGTTTCCTCTATCCTTTTCTTTTAGCAATAGAAATTTTCCGTTATCCCTAGTCATATGTTTGGAATAACCACTATCCATATACCATTTTTTCTCTTGATTATGGGATGAGAGATCGAGTCCACACTACATGCTATTTTTAGTCTTTCATTTCCATCTACCTTTATCCTTTTGGATAGCGGACTGTCTAATATTTTGGGACTTAGAAAAGTATTCAATCTTTCTTCTACACTCACTTGCTTTCTGCCCAAAATTATTACATTTGAAGCATTCTACTTTTCTTAACAAAGGAGATAAGACATTTCCATCCCTCAAAGAAGTGTTTTTAGATGTAAAATTGTTATACTTTGATCCTTCTAAAATTAACAACTTTATGTCTAAAGATATGGCACTTATAACAATGACCATAAAATAAATAGGCATGCCTATTGTTGAAAGTATTATGATTTTGTGAATGAAGGTACCTTGGCTATCTGGTTGATTGATTCATTTTCCACTGATGATCTCTTGTTTTCCCTACTGCTCTTTTGTCTACATTGATTCTTTCTTGATGCTTCTTCACATAGCTTTATGGTTCTTCGAATCCTGTGGACCTGAAGTTGAACTTCTCCATAGAATATTTTTGTCTTTGTGTATCCCAAACTTGTTTTGATTCCTGAGGGCCTTCGGCTATTTAGAATCTGATCTAGATTCTCGTGTATTCTGCAATTTTTTCATTTAAACCCTTATCGATCTTTATTCCCTCAATATCGGTTCTTAGAGAAACAACTTCTACGTCAAGACTCTGACAATTTTCTTCCCACTCCTAGATCAAGCCTTGAAGAACTTCCTTTCATTTAGCCTCTTCCAATTTAACTTTCAAAGACAAAATATCATCTTTTCATGTATTTGAGATCATTTCTTTCCTTAACTTAAGAAACTACTATTTTAATTGCTTGTTCTCTTCTTCCAGTTTCTCACATTTTCCTTGTTTTTATTCTAGTACAAGGACTAAACTATATTTTATCTTGCTATCTTGTTCAAGTTTTTCTTTTTGATAAGAAACCTCCTCATTATCAGAGATACATACCTTCTTCAACATGTTGTAGCTATTCCTCCAACTTCTTATTATTCTTCCATGCTTTCTTTAAATCATCAAGGCACTGATGACTTCAAGGTCTAGTACTCCTTCTTATTCTTCTTCCTCATCCATAATACTTTTCTTCTTGCAGTTTGTTTCAAAAACCATAAGTAAATACTTATTTGAATCACCCATTAGGGAATTATTATGCTATGCTTTCATCTTCACTCATTCTCAAGCTCTCAAACCTCATTATGAAGGTTTGAAGTTTCACCTTCCTAACTTTGTCATCTCCTTCATGACTTTGATTAATCTTTACCCATACTTCCTTAGCAGACTTACAGTGCATAACTTTTACAAGTTCTGATTGACTAAGACCAAAGAGAATGGCATTCTTGGCTTTATCATTATTTCCATATAATTTTTTACCATCTGCATCAATGGGAGGAATATCAGGGACATTGTAGTCTACAATCACTAAAGTCCAAACATCTACTCTGAGGGATAAAAGATACGCTTCCATTCTTACTTTCCAAAAGGCATAGTTTGTCCCATCAAAGATTGGTATTCTACTTGAGTAAGCCTCTTGACGCTCTTGCCTAGACATAATTCCTTATAGATCTACCTTCCAGTGGTTAGACTGTTCCTAAAGGAACCAACTCTGATACCAATTGTTGGAATAAGGAATTAAAGAGGGGGGGGGTGAATCAGTAATAGTCAATTTTTTTATTCTTTATTTGAATATTCTTATAGTACCTTTTTATATTATTTTACTTGTGAGATAATTCATTCACAAATAAATTGAGAAATAAGTTTAAGCATTCCTGTTCATACAACTAATCACATGAGCAACACACACATTTGACACCAATGTTTCCACGTGGAAACCTAGAGGGGAAAAACCACCAAATTTTTGTTTTTTAATCATGTAAATTAAGCACCCACTTAATTACACCTATTTTTTTGTGAGAACCCACTCACAGGAGGCATCAACCCCCTTAGGTTAGCACACATGAACTTTCCAAGAGGCACCAACCTCTTCTGAATGTAGACACCAACCTACTCTTGCCACTGTTATACTCTTTCATACAATTTTCAAACTGAAAATAGAGGCATATACATTACAAGTAAAATACCAATATGGTTGGCCACAGAAACAACTTCTTCTCTTAGTCCACTGTTTTTCCACAGACTCCATTTGGTCTCATGAATCTACTCTTTGCTCGCTGCTCACAGGAACATATCCTCATCTCTCCGCCTTCTCTTGAACAGGCTCTCTATTGCACACTCTTCAGTTGTACCCTCACTATTCTTCTCACAACTTACAAACTGCTCACCCTACACCAACACTTTGTTTGCTCTCGGTGCCTAAACCTCTCTATCTACTCACTCAACACTCAATCCTTGACACTTCAACAATATGCTCTACTCCCCCACATTTCTCGATGGTAATCGATGGTTTTGATTCACTAATGCACTCTACAAAAAGTTGTCTCTAATGCCTATGTCGATACTACCCAAGTGTACTTCGGCATGGCTCCTCCTCCTGATGTTGCATTGGTTGGTTGAAATCTGTCATAACATTAAACACAATGATTGGTTTCAATTTCTCCACTAACTCCTTGCTTAAATCTCCATAGTGAGAATTTAATCTCAGGTGGCCTACACACTCTACTGAGACTCCCATGCTTATTTATTGATCCACAGAGCTTGAAAACACTAAGGAATGGCCAATTTGTTCCTCATTTAACTCTACCAGCCATGCATGCGAAGTAGCCAATTTCTTTCATCATTACTTCAATTCGTCTTTGTTAAATGTTGTCCTCGTTGCCTTATCTCAATGCCTCTTTCAGATATAACTAACTTCATAAATAAACTCCACCAAACTGCATTTAATTCTTTAGCTTCCGACTCAACCATCCATTAAACTCATTGTACTACTTCATTGGAACTCCAACATATCATAACTTACACAAGCAAAATGTTCTGATATTGTAGTGCTCTGTTATCCTTATCCTCCTTGGCCCTTGGCTCCTTGAGCATTTTCTTTCTCATATGACTGGGCCTGTGACATGTGTCATGTTGATTTGTCCCTTTGGGCCACTAAAAATGTTGAAACAGGATGCCACGTGTCCACTGTATTGTCTCATTATGTGCACGTCACTAGCCACTTCATTTTTGCAGGCCCACTTACATGTCGCCATGTGTTGTACAGGAGGAGAGAGAAAGAGTCCCGATTTATCTTGGTTTTGCATCAAATCCTTTTTTAATTTTCTCTGCATTCCTCAGTGCTTTAAAAATATCGGCCACACTAGATATCGTAACTTCTTAAAATACTGTTGTTAAGAAGTTCTGCTATTCTGATATCCCAGACCTCCAATATTCCAATGAACTCCGATATTCTGATGTGACATGCTCCGATGTCCCAATTTTCCCTGATCTCTAATATCCCAGACCTCCAATATCAGCTTCTCTGACGCTCGGATCTAGCCTGCTCTGATGTGTAGATTTTCCTGTAGATTCAATAGCTCATGTAATTTCCTAAAACAAAAGACATTAATCCACTCTACTCTCAAATAACAAAACCCACTGATCAATGAAAACAATAACCAGCAAGAGGAATAACATAAATGGAAAATAACACAATATTTATCTGGGGAAAGCCACAGCTCAAAACCCCTACTATCTATATTGCATTAATCAGAAATCTAAGTGAAAATACATAGCTTGTTCTCACTAGAACAATTCTTGCACAAGTATAATCAACTCTTTTCTCACAAGCTAGCTCAAGCCAAAACTTAGCTATTTTGCTGCTTTCCAAGGCCCTATTTCCTTGCACCCTTCCTGGTCAAATAATCTGGATGAATACAATATGCTTTGCTCAACCTTGAGCTCAACCTGCACAAATATTTCCTATCCTCTGCCTGATGACTTCCTTTGGCCAATACTTAGCCAAATTCCTAGCATTAAAGCTTCTGATTCCTTGCATAATTCCTGAGAGAATTAGCCCGTATTTGAAGGGAAATTCCTCATCCATAACTGTGCAATCCAACCATAGGTCCTCAGCTGATTGCATGCACCATCTCTACAACTCGGAAAATTATACAACTGATAGTACACTGTCCCTACACTCTAGTCTCAACCGGGTCTTCCTCTGAACTCACATGCATGAGTTTCTCTTAAATGAATCTCTAGTTAGCTTGAGTAGCACTGAGGATGCACCAGTGCACCAACTCAGTACTATACCTCTAGTAGTTCCTCCAACAGTTAGAACTAGTTTAACTGACTCTAACTCAGTCAAACTGAGTTATCTAATTACAACTTAAATAAACTCAATCTAGACCCCTAAAACTTAGGGATCGCACTTACATGACTTTAGATAGACTTCCAACTCGAAATTCCTAAGCTAACTAAGTCAACTTAACTTAGTTAACTATTACAAGTTGCTATGAGAAAATAATTACAATTTTAATTCTCAATTTAATTCAAGGACAAATTAAATTGGAATTTCTAGATTCCATTTTTAACATTTCTTGTTGTTATTTTCAACAAGATGCTCCAATATTATAGTCTCTTTGGTTATGATATCGAATACCAATGTGCTCAGACCTCCGATATGACCTACTCCAATGTGTTTTTTCAACCTGCTTAGGACTTCATGTCCCTGAAATTCGTCAGACCATAACTTTAGATCTGGAAGGCCATTTTCAGAATTCCACACATCATTGGAAAGTTATTTCGAAGCACTTTCCAATGGGGATGGTCCATTGTCAGTTTTGATCCCATATTATACCTCTAAGATGGTTGAAAAATATTTGCCACTTTTTTCTCATTGACTCTTCTTCTTATGCCCTAAAACCTGAACTCCCAACCACCATAGTCATCATTTTATGGATTCTGTCGTAAGCCTGCTACTATGATGATTCTCTAATGAAGTCTATAACTACCATGGGATTCCATATAGACTCCGAATCATCATGCTGATCCTAGTTGACATCAATTCCAATACTAACACAACCACTATCCATCAATACACTTCCAATTGTCCAACAAACGTTTTCTCTTATATAACTTCCTCTTCTTCACTAGTTCTTCTATAACTTCTATTGTTACAAAAAACACTTCGTTAGAAACTACAATGATTTGTGGCTCATTTTGATACTGATAAATGTTGCTCCTCCTTTCATTGTATGCCATCTATAGAATGTTCCAAGCTTATTGAGACATAGTTATTGTTGCAGTCTTGGGAATAATGGTATAACCTTCTAAAATGAGAAATAATGTTGTTGCACCATTATTCATGTTACCTATAAGTTGATTATTCTGTTCTTGTGTTATGTCCTCATAGGCTACTATTATAGTGGCTACAACCACCCTCCAAAATTTTTCCTTGGTTTTGTTTTGGAGCCTCCCTACCAACCATCCTTAGTAGCATGTCTTGCACTGTCAAGCACATCAACTTCAGTTGTTTCATAGAGTCTTGTTAGCCTGTGTATGAAAGTTTATTCCACCTCCTTCATAGGTTGATTTCTGGACTTAGTGCCAGTTGCTGGTTGAGAAGCTCCCTTTGGGAATTGTGCAATTCTGGAGGGGAACTAGCCTTCCCTTCAGAAATTGCGTAAACCCAACTGGACACCCAATTGGGCTCCAGAATTGCACAATTTTTCTTGTCAGTCTTCCTCTCAAAAATTGCGCAATTCATCCGAGGATAGCTGCTCAACCCAAAAATTGTGCAATTTTAGGTAGTTGTCACCCGGTACTCCCAGAAATTGTGCAACACCTCTGGGACAACTAGCCCAGTAGCTAGAAGAAATTGCGCAAATCCAGCCAGACAGCCTACTGGGCTCAGAAAGTGCGCAATGCAGTTAGATAGACTTCCTTGAGAAAATTGTGAGGTCAGACCCAGGATAGTTGCCCAAATTAGAAATTCTGCAACCCTAGGAGACAATCACCTGTTCCTACAAGAAATTGTGAAATCCCTCTAGGACAACCATCTCTCCTGAGACTAGAAATTGTGCAGATTTTTAGCCCAGGCTCATAGACTGATGCATGTGCCTTTAGGTTGACCAATTCCCTCTAGGATCAAGAAAAACTAATTTGCATGCATGGATACTTCTCGCAAGGAAGTATGCAAAGGAATCCCTTGATTCAAGGATCTATTTTTAGCAGCTGGAGGTTGCATGAAAGGATCATTTCAGAAACCTCTCACCAAGTGTGGTTTTTCCTAGATTTGTGGCATGCGCACCACAACCTCGATTTTATCAAAACTCATCAACTGGACGCTGCAGAGATCATTCCTCACATCGTCCTTGTAGCTCTGACATCCCACATTTCATCAGGATCATTGACACATTAAACTCAGTTTTTTTGGGGTAAGCCCGATTTTCATGTCTTGTGTTGTGTTTCTATTGCTCTTTGTCTTTCACTTTACATCAGTGTTGTCTGCCTGATTTCAGTGAGCGCTTGTTGTTGTTTTTATGTATGTTAGCTTGAAGAAGAACTATTTCAATTTTTGTTCACATCTCACTGTTGTCACATGCATGACACTGTTTTTGCATGAGTGGTCATCGTTGTGGTGACTCGCTTCACACACATGCATGCTTTCCTATTTCCTGAATCCTAGACTTGTTGTTTGCATGTATGACGATTCACTCTTGTTTCCACTCATCTCATCATGCATTCAGACTTCTCATGTTTTTAGTCACACGTCGACTGATCTAGGCTACTTTTTCCTAGACCCTGCCTTTCCCAGCTAGCACTACTCATTTATGAAAGCGAAGGCACTGCCTTCCCTCCAGAAATTAAGCAAGTCTAGCCCAGCACTGACCTCTAGGCTTGCATTGCGCAATTCTTAGATGGAGTGTCCTGCTGGCCCCAAAAACTACGCAATGCAGTTTGCTGGTTTCCTATCACTGCCGATTGAAATTGTGCACTACATAGTTTTAGTCCTCAGTAGGCCAAGCTGGACTATGCATTGCATAGTTCTAGTAGTCAATTACCCTCCTGACAACTCATACTATGCCTTGCGCATTTTTTGTAGTCAGTCTCCCGACCTCCCGGCGAAAATTGCACAACCTTTAAAGATCAATCACACAAGTATGTTGAAAGTCATCCCTCAAGTTTGCTTTGGTTTTCAATTGATAGATTTCTTTCCATGAGTGTTGCTATATCTCCAGGTATCACAGGGGTCATCGGCCTCCTAGCAACATAGGTACAATGGCTTCAAGGAGAGCAGAGTCAAAGACACCGTAAAGAGTGAAACTGGGGATGTAGTCGATCAAGTGTCTATGAACTTGCCTATCCATGAAGACATCAAGTTGTTCATGGAAAATGATATCAAGATGAAATGGAAACTGCATCTCAGTGAGCAGCACCATCAGCAGCAGTAGAAGGTAGCACACTTGCAACCGACAAATGCAAGAAGAAGGTTGTTGACAGCATAGAGGAAGAGCGAAGCTGCAAGTTCAAAGAAAATCCACTAATGATGAAAGAAGTTTTGGAGATTGAGGCTATGAGGTGATGACGCGACACGAAGATAGCATGAAGGTAGAAAAAGGAATAGAGACAGAGTTGCATGTGCTGAAGTAGCAACTCAAAGAAGAACATGAGCTGTATAGATGAGAGAATGAGTTGCAGCAGGAACCGGTACATCAAGGGGCACAACATGCACAGATGGATGAAACTCCACCCACACAAGTTATAGATCCATCCCAAAAGCTAGCACGAAGAAAAAAAGGTGAGTAGTGTTGTTGATCGCATGCAACAGAATTCATCAGCATGCATGTCTTGTGCACACACATGCGATCACACCAAATTGGCACACTCACCAAGGCAAAGACAAGAAGCAAATCCGACTGGAGCTGAACATGTAGTTCGACAAGTTGATGTGCATGGTCACCAATGCAGACTTGGAGATCAGTGTACCTGGATGCAACAGAGGCAAGAGTTTGCTTTCAGCAAGATGTCACCATTGAGTGCACAGACACCATCACGGATGACCAAGCTTGGCATCAGTTCGCCACCATCAACCATCACAAGGGCATCAAAGAGTTGGTCTCACCACAACGGTCTGAGTGTTAGTGATGTATTGCATGGCTTTCTCAAGCCATTTTGTCTCACATGGGTACATGTGCAGATTGTATGTAATGTATTTTCAAGTGGAATTTCAAGTGTCGATAGTTGAATGTAACAATAATAGAGTAGTTGAAGAGTCATGAGCATAGACGAACAATCACAAAGGGGAATATCAAGAGTCTCCCCACCCTTTGCTATAAATAAAACCTCATAACTCATTGTAAATGCTTTTGGTTAGCCAAGCTTCCGATAGGAGTATCTTAGAGAGAGCTTGGACAGTATTATAACAAGCCTTGGCTTCTCCACTTTATAGAGCTAGTATATCTCTTTGGAGGAGTAGGTTGTTGTGACTATAATGTTTTGCTATCAAGACTAGTGGTTGGACATGGATGTATTATATGACTGGAACTTACACTTCTTAATATAACAGAGCCAACACATTTCATGCATATGTCGTATTGTATTCCAGCGATCTTGTTCACTCTAAATGATATATGTATCTGTTTGCTTACGCTTGCATGTATGGACTATTATGTATAAGTATGTATGAATCTTACTGAAATGTGCTAATTGGTTTAACCATCACTATGGATTGCTTGCTAAATTGCTTTCTAATTTGTGATGCATCTTTGCTTAGGTGTTCCCTTACAAGCCATGTGCTATCACATGTTTCCAAGGAGTACACTCACCCCACCTTCTATATGTTAGAACCGTTCATGCACCTTCCTTGACTTTCCACAACTGTCACACCCTTGCTACCAACAAGGACATCTTACTTTCCTCTGTGCGAAATTGCGGTCAAGGCGATACCATACAACCCACTGCTGGGGATCCTACACCAAATGGTCTAAGGTCTAATTGTGACTTCTTACCGGGAAGATCCCCTGACATGTTGGCGGGTCCAACACCGTCAACATTTCTGGTGCTAGAAGGAGGGCCAGATGACCAACTGTGTCCCCTCATCTAGTTGTGAACCTTTTCACATCTATCATGGATATTGTCACACTCACCCATCCATGATGTTTTTCGTATGCCAAGCCTCTCAACATCACGAGGAAGTTTGCTGATATTTTCATCGAGTTCACATATGATAGTGAAGGCAAAATAGCCTGACCTAAGTTCTTATAATACTTCTGTGCATTCCTTGCAGACAAGTTCTTTGTAGAAGAGGCCAGTGCGCTGCTTGCATACACACTTTACGAATCTCCACTAAGGTGGTGCTAGAGTCTGCCACCCGGCAATGTGCACTCACTTGAGTAGTTCTGTGATCTCACTTAATCTAATTTCCATCATTTTGATCCATAACCTCTTGACAAAAAACTGTTAGAGCAACAGAAGGCTCTGCAAGAATAGCCTGATGATTTTTGGCAACGCTTCAGTGTTTTGCAGTTTCAAGCTCTGAAATATCAATGAAATTCCAATATCTCATTGACAGATATGAATATTATCTTATCCAATCTGTCAATCCCAAGAAGAAGTTCAAGCTTAGGCCTCACTCAGCATACTTCGGTGATGGAGCTGCATAATCACAGATGGAGATGGTTGTTGTCACAAGTGACTGTCCACTGTCCCCTCATCAAACAACACCACCATCATAGAGAAACGTGGGAGAGCATAAACAAACATATGTTCAACCATCA
This sequence comes from Pinus tabuliformis, assembly GCA_031772625.1. Taxonomy (NCBI): domain Eukaryota; kingdom Viridiplantae; phylum Streptophyta; class Pinopsida; order Pinales; family Pinaceae; genus Pinus; species Pinus tabuliformis. Next base: position 345,765,035 of record CM062812.1, read on the forward strand.
CATCCTCCCGACATCACTCCTTCTGATTTTTATGCAAGATTGGTTGGGAATCCCATGGGTTATCACATGTATTTCATACCTCAACCTCCGTCCTCCTATTCTGATCATCCTCCAGATTGCACTGTCTTGTATTCTTCCGTTCCGAAATCTACACCTGTTTTGAATGAGGATCGATCTTCCGACGAAGTTAGTGATGCACAACCAACATGCATTGGGATTCATGAAGAGTATGATTGGGAGCTTGAACATCCACCGACAGTAAAGGACCATCCTTGTCTATCCATACCTCCTCTATTTTTTCCTGACCTCCTCAATGATCCTGCCATCTTTGATTTTTCATGTGTATCTCCATCCATGGAAGCACCCATTGTTGATCATTCGCGGGACACACCGGATGTTAGTCCATCATCTGACAACAAAGAGGACCAATCATTCTTGGAACATCCACTTGATTTTTCATCTATATTTTCTGGAAGCGTAGAGGATGAACATTCTGGCTTCTCATTTACCCCTCTATGCGATTCATCGAATCATGAGGATGCCAACCAACATCTTTAATTTTCTGATCTTGTTTGTCGTGATCACTTTACCTCATCATCTGATCATGATGTTGATTCACTCATTGTTAATTCATCTAAGCCATTGGTCTACGATGATCCATCTGTCAATGAAGTTGAAACCCCCTACATTGTCGAGGCACCTTAGCCTGAGCTAATGATTATGTCAGGCCCTCTCTCTCCTGCGTTTGGTTTCACTTCTGATTAGGAAATTGTTCAAACACCTAAGGCTCCTCATCACTCATCTGTATGCACTCGAGAACAATCCAACACTCATATTTCACTTCCTCCACTCAAACTACATGATCCCATCACTTATGCACTAGAGGAATCTTACACAGCAAGCACACTTGCGCAACGTAAGTAGTCTACCTTTCTCATGTGTGATTGCATGTCACTACTAAGAGTATTCATGTTCTTAACATCTACACACAGTGTCACACAACATCATTGTATGTCCACCGATTGCATGTCATGCACTTTCACTCATTTTTGTTCTGTGTACGCTTCTAAGCTCGGAGTGTTTCTGTCTTCATTGGTCTATCTTTCACATCTACTACTTTGCACAACTGTGTTGTTTGTGAACCATGCCTTCACCGACATGGGTCAACTAATGTGTTGGTGGCTACATTGGAAGTATCACTTCACGTGAGACGACCCATGCACTGTTAGCTTAGGAGTAGGAGTAGCGTTTGCTTTTTGAGTTGTTTGCATGCATGCATGTTTTCTTCTTTCTTTATGTGTTTGTTTGCTTACTCGCTTTGTTTTCACATTTGCTTCTGCTTCTTGCTTTGCTTTTGGTTTGTTTGCTTGTTGTTTTCTGTAGGTTAGTTTCGCATGGACTGTCTATGACTCTTGAAATAAGTTGGGTAAAGTACAAGAGGACTTCTACAACTATCAGCATTTGGTTATCTATTGTCTGGTCTCTTATGTAAGAACTTGTTGTCTTCAGTCTATGATACATGAATCGAAAATACATACTATCCCAAGTGAACCTTGGTGAAAACACCATGCTTGCACCCTAACTAGTATCACCTACTCTAGTCAGTTGTTTTTGGGTTAATCCTTGTCAGCTCAGTCAAGTAGAGTAAGGTGAGGGGGAAACCTTAACAAGCATGTCAGAGGTATATATAAACTACTTCCCTGAAGGAAAAACCTCTTCTACTCTCAATAAGTCAGTATCCCTCTTCCGCCTCTGAAATGAATAAGTGCTATGCACAGTTATGAAAATGAAAAATGAAAAGGTGAAAAAGTGAAAATTTTCAAAAAAATGAAAAATGAATAAGGCGAAATAAGAGAAAGGCTTCCTACAAAAAGAGGTGATGAAAGTAACTCCACAGGGATACTAACTAGGCTCACTGGTAGTAGAGTGATGTTTGTTTTCCTGTGTGACTCCTCCGAGGTATTGTCCAAGCCTGTTGGCAGTGGAGCAACACTAGAGATGATACTAAAACTCTAACGACAATACTACTTATGAACCAATATACCCCTCATCCCCAATCAAAACAACTGTGTTGTCCTGGCTTGGAATGTGTGTCGATCAACCAAGGGCTTGGCAGATGCTACATCTTACAATCAAGCAAGTGTGGAAACCAAGATGACCAGAGAAATGAAAAATACTTCTGGAGGTGTTAGAATTGATTTTCACAAACAAGGTCCATTCAAAGAGCTGGAGTTCTACCAGTGTGTCACCAAGCGTTATAGTAGCTACAAGCACCCTCCAAAATTTTTCCTTAGTCTCGTTTTGGAGCCTCCCTACCGACCATCCTCAGCAACATGTCTTGCACTATCAAGCGCATCAACTTTAGTTGTTTCATAGAGTCTTGTCAGCCTGTGCATGCAAGTTTGTTCCACCTCCTTTACAAGCTAATTTACTGACTTAGTGTCAGTTTTTGGTTGAGAATCTCCCTCTAGGAATTGCATAATTGAGGAGGGGAACCATCCTTAGCTGTAGAAAATGCACAAACCTAGCTGGACACCTAGTTGGGCTCCAGAATTGTGCAATTCTTCCTGTCAGTCTTCCTCTAAAAAATTACGGAATTCATCCCAGGAAACATGCTCAACCCAGAAATTGCACAATTCTAGGCAGCAGTCACCTACTACTCCTAGAAATTGCACAATCCATCTGGGATAGTTAGCCCAATAACTAGTAGAAATTGTGTGAATCCATCCAACCAGCCTTCTGTGCTCAGAAATTGCGTAATGCAATCAGATAGGCTTCCTTGAGAACATTCTAAGGTCTAACCCAGGATAGCTGCTTAGCTCAGAAATTGCGCAATACTGGGAGAGAGTCACGTGTTCCTCCCAGAAATTGTGCAATCCCTTTAGGACAACCATCTCTGTTAAGCCCAGAAACTGCATAGATTTTCAGCCCAGGCTCGCAAACCGATGCATGTGCCTTCAAGTTGATCGACTCGCTCCGAGACAGAGAAAAACTGATTTGCATGCATGGACCGCTTCTGCCAAGGCATCATGCAAAGGCATCCCTTGATTCAAGGATCTATTTTTAGCAATTGGAGGTTACATGCAAGGATCATTTTAGAAACCTCCCGCCAAGTGTTGTTTTTCCTAGATTTGTGGCCTGCATGTCAGAAACTCAATCTTATCAAAAATCATCAACTAGACACTGCAGAGCTCATTCCTCACATGAAACTTACAACTCTGACATTCCACATTACATCTAGGAGTCGTCGGCGCATTCAACTCAACTGTTTCGGGGTAATCCCGCTTTTCATGTCTCGCAGTTCCATTCTGTCGCTTTTTGTGTTTTGCTTTGTGTGATTGTTGTCTGCCTAATTTCAGTGAATGCTTGTTGTTGTTTTGATGTATGTTAGCTTGTGGAAGCACCATTTCAGTTTTCGTTCGCATCTGACTGTTGTTGCATGGATGACACTATTTTTGCACAAACTATCGTTGTTGTGGCAACTCACTTCACAAATATGCATGCTTTCCCATTCCCTGAATCTTGTAATTGATGTTTGCATGTATGATCATTCACTCTTGTTTCCACTCATCTCATCATGTGTTTAGACTTCTCATGTTTTCAGTCACCCATCAACCAGTCTGGGCTGCCTTGGCTGGGACCGTGCCTTGCCTGGCTAGCACTAGCATTTTCGGAAGTGCAGGCTCTACCTTCCCTCTAGAAATTGTGAAAGTCTGGCCCAACACTAACCTTCAGGATTACATTACGCAATTCTTGGAGGCAGTGTCCTACTGGTCCCAGAAACGGCCTAATGCAGTTGCTTGGTTGCATGTCACTACTGACTGAAATTGCACATTGTGCATTTTCAATTCTCTGTAGGCGAGGCTGGACTGTGCATTGCACAGTTCCAACAGTCAGTGAGGCTCCTAACAACCTAGACTGTGCCTTGCATAGTTTTGGAAGCTAGTCCCCTGACCTCCTGACGAAAATTGCCAACCTTCAAAGATCAATCACATAGGTATGTTGCAAGTCAGTCGTCAAGTTTGTTTTGGTTTCCAACTAACAAATTTCTTGCCATGAGTGTTTCTATGTCTCCAGCTATCAAAAGTGTCATTTTCCTCCCAGCAGCACAGGTACAATGGCTTCCAGGAGAGTAGAATCAAAGACACTATTAAGAGTGCAACTAGGGATTCAGTCGATCAAGTGTCTATGAACTTGCCTATCCATGAGGACATCAAGTTATTCATGGACAAGGATATCAAGATGAAATGGCAACAGTGTCTCAGTGAGTAACACCATCAGCAGCAATAGAAGGAAGCACACATGCACGTGATGAATTCAAGAGGAAAGTTGTTGACAACATAGAGGAGGAGTGAAGCTGCAAGTTCAAAGCAGATTCACTCATGACAAAAGTAGCTTTGGATATTGAGGCTATGACGTGATGATGTGACAAGAATATCACATGAAGGAAGAGAAAGGAAAAGAGAAGGAGTTGCATGTGTTAAAGTAGCAACTCAAGGAAGAACATGAGCTGCATGGACAAGAGAATGAGTTGTAGCAAGAACAGGTACAACATGGGGCACAACATGCACAGACGGATGAAACTGTGCCCACACAAGTTATAAATCCATCCCAATAGCTGACACGAAACAGACAAAGTGAGCAGTGTTGTTGATCGCATGTAAGGGAATTCAATAGCATGCATGTCATTGTGCACATGCATGCGATCCCACCCATTTGGGACACTCACCGTGGCAAAGACAAGAAGGAAGTCCGACTGGAGTTGAACATGTACTTCGACAAGTTGATGCGCATGGTCAATAAAACACACATGGAGATTAGCAAAGACACTATGCATCAATATGTTGTTGGTCCAGCCACACTCAAGATGATCATGTGCATGTTATCAAATGAGTTGGATAGAGAGTCCATATTAGTGTACCCAGATGTAATGGAGGCAAGAGTTCGCTTTCAGTAGGATGTCACCATTGAGCACATGGACACCATCATAGATGACCAAGCTTTACATCAGTTCGCCACCATCGACCATCACAAAGATGTCAAAGAGTTGGTCTCATCACAATGGTCCGAGTGTTAGTGATGTCTTTCATGGCTTGCTCAAGCCATTTTGTCTCACATGGGTGCATGTGCAGATTATATGTAACGTCTTGTCAAATGGAAGTTCAAGTGTCGATAGTTGAATGTAATAGTCATAGAGTAGTTGAAGAGTCATGAGGATAGATGAACGGTTACAAAGGGTAATGTCGAGGGTCACCCTAACCTTTGCTATAAATAGAACCTCATAACTCATTGTAAAGGCTTTTGGTTAGCCAAGCTTCCGATAAGAGTATCTTAGGGAGAGCTTGGACATTATTGTAACAAGCCTTGGCTTCTCCACTATGCAGAGCTAGTATATCTCTTTGGAGGAGCAGGCGGTTGTGACTGTAACGTTCCGCTATTGGGAATAGTGGTTGGACATGGATGTATTATATGACTGGAACTTACACTTCTTAATATGAAAAAGCTAACACATTTCATGCATATGTTGTATTATATTCCAGATATCCTGTTTACTCTAAATGATATATGTATCTGTTTTCTTATGCATGCATGTATGGACTATTTTGTATAAGTATGTATGAATCTTACTGAAATGTGTTGATTGGTTTAACCATCACTTTGGATTGCTCACTAACTTGCTTTCTAGTTTGTGATGCATCTTCGTTCATGTGTTCCCTTCCAAGCCACGTCCTATCACAGGTTTCCAAGGGGGCACTCACCCCACCTTCCATGTGTTATAACCGTTCATGCACCTTCCTTGACTTACCGCAACTGTCACACCCTTGCTACCAATAGGGACATCTTACTTGCCTCTGTTCGAAACCGTGGTCAAGGTGATACTATACGATCAACTACTGGGACTCCAACACCAAACAGTCTGAGGTCTAATTGGGACTTCTTACCAGGGAGATCCCCTGACATGTTTGCGGGTCCAGCACTATAAACAACTACTTGACTTGGGAGCTCCTCAAACCCTTGCAACACAATATCCCATAACTCGTCCATTTATAATACAGTTCTCATCTTAATGGCCCAAAGATTATAATATTTACCAGAGAAAGCAAGAAATCATCCACTATGTGAACTATAGAAATCCATACTTATAAATGTGAAAATCACCTTCCAAAAATAAATATAAAAGAAACACCTTTAAAATATATGTTTTTCTCTATTTTTCTCTTATATCTCCTTATTATCTTATTTTTTATTTTTTCTCATAAATTAAAAAAACAAAATCTTAATACCAAACACACACACACACACACACACACACACACATATATATATATATATATATATATATCTATATATATATATATATATATATATATATATATATATATATATATATATATATATATATATATATATTAAAAATCCGCTAATAATAAATAACCTGTATGAACAAATTAATAACCTTCACAACTTTTTCAAAAAAAAAATCCGCACATAGTTTAATAAAATTCATATGAATCTTTTTATGGTAAGAAGAACTTTTAACCTCGCTACAATAACATTCACGCATTGTTTGCTTGAGTGGCTTGTTGTATGTTGATGGAATCTGATTTTGCACACTAAAAGCTTGATCATTTCATTACTAAAGAAGGATATTTATACATAGAGATGAAGGTTCTGGATTGTCGGTGACAATGGATCTTTCAAGAAGATTGGAGAACTATCCAGAAGCAATGAGACTACCTAACTAACGCATTTAATGTGGTTGGTAATGGTCGGTTGGAATTATTGTCTTCCAAAACTCCCCCTTAATTCCAACCATATGAAAAACACACAAAAAAAACTATAGCACAATAGATCAGACACAAAAAGACTCTTAATTGACATGCCTATTGGTTTAAGTCTTAGCAAGTCTTATAACATGATTTGGATTTTTCACAACACAACTTATTTCTACAAATTTCAAATTTAGCCTTTCCAAGAGGCTTGGTAAATATGCCAGCTATATTTTCATCAGTGTTACAATATGAGAAGTTAATTTCTTTTGATTGTATGTTTTCTCTTACAAAATGATGTTGACCTTCTATATGCTTTGACCTTGCATGATATACAAGATTTTTCGCCAATTTGATGGTGTTTTGGTTGTCACGTCTGATTACTGTAGGTCCTTGTTGTATTTTTCCAACATCTTCAAGTATCATTTTGAGCCATATTGCTTCACAGATTGCACTGCATAGAGATTTATACTCAGGTTTAGTTAATGATAAGGAAATTGTTGGTTGTTTCTTATTGCTCCATGATAGAACTCTTGATCCTATATTGAACACATATCCGGTCGTAGATTTCTTGTCATCTAGAATTTTTGGGCAGTCAAAATCAGAATGACTTGTCAATTCAACATTACAGTCATTAGTATATTCAACACCAAAATTGATAGTTCCGCTTAAATATCGAAGGACCCTTCTTGCAGTTATCCAATGGCTTTAACGAGGCTTAGCCATGAATTGACTAAGTATGTTGGATGCATAAGCAATGTCTAGTCTAGTGGTAGTGAGATAATTCAAGTTTCCCACTAATTGTCGATACAATTTTCCATTCAACTCTTTTGTTCCACCATCATTTCTGAATTGATATCTTGTTCCAATGGAGTACTCACTGCTTTACATCCATTTATATGAAATGTCTTTAGCACCTTATTTATATATTTTCTTTGTGTGATCAAAGTCCTTACATTATCTCTCGATACTTTAAGACCTAGACAATAGTGCATTTGTCTAAGATCCTCCATCTCAAATTCCTGAGATGACTATCTTTGTATATCTTTAATTAATTTAGTAGCACTCCCTATTATTATCAGATCATCAACATATAAAGAGATTAATGCTATGATAGATTTTAGGCTTCTATGATCCATATCTTGATTTCTAAGAAATTTTTCGATGATAATCACATCAAAATTCATTTGTAAACATGTTTTGAACCAACCACTATGGTTCATTATTAGGACAAGATGGAGAATCATATTGTGGCATCAATTTAAGTAGAGAGATTGGATGGAGAGACAAATCATTCCAATGGCTAGTATGTAACGGTTACTTTTGACTGGACCAAAAATTAAGAGATATTTATTTTTTATTAAATTAAAAAATATAAATAAATAACTATATATATATATATATATATATATATATATATATATATATATATATATATATATATATATATATATATATATTACTTTTATATATAATTTTCGAATTATGATAAAAGTTTCACCTAATCCATAATATGAGTGTCTTTGATTATTTATGACCAAATATAGGAGGTATTGTATTTATATATAAAATAAATATTTAACATAAATAATGTTGATTTCAATTTTATTTTTTCCATAGTTTAATTAACTTAATGAGTATTCCTAAAATATATTATAAATTACCAAATTCGAATTGTAGAATATAAAAATAGAATAAAGAAAAATAAAAGGGAATCAACCAAAGGGTCAAAATTAACTAACAAATAGTTAAGGGAACAAATGAGGAGGGAATTAATGATTAACCGAAGCGAAAGAAATCAAAGGAGGCCAAAAGGAGAAAATTGAAATTTAAAAATTCAAGGTTAAAATAATAATAATAATAATAATAATAATAATAATAAATAATAGAATAGTCCGTCTGGGGTAGCTCAAGTGGCAATGGTCGTGGAATGAAGTCTCACCGAACTGGAGATCTTCGGTTTGAATCTTTTGCTACCTTCCCCCCATAGCAGGGTGAATAATGGACATGTAAAAATCGAAAATCGAAGAGTCCTACCAAGCTTACAAAAAAAAATAAAAAATTAGTAGAATAGAAATTGATACCACCAAATGAATCAAGAAATACAAATTTTAAGAGGAAAGGGAAGGGATCCAAAAACTGCTAATTTTCCAACCATCATTCCTGTTTGGATTACTTGGCCTCCTTTCAATTTCTATGGCCTCCCTAAACTTACGGTGGTGAAATTGATCAATTCTTGCAATGACTAGGGCCTCTTCAATGCATATGTGATGCTTTGTCTTTTCCGCATGTTTTACCAAAGCTGAAGAGTGGTTCTTGCCATGCTTGATGTCGGCTGCGTGCTCATGAATCCTCTGATTTATTGAGTGGCCAATTTCACCAATGTAGGTGATTCCACAAGAACATGGGGTAAAATAAACACCTTTCATATCCTTGCGGTCCACTAGGTCTTTTACAGATTTTAAGGAGCTTCAAATGGTGTTCAGTGGTCTAAAGGTTGAGGGATGTAACACCCTCCTCTCACATCTACCCAAGTAGCCGGTTAACCGGGGTAAACATGCGACGAGAGGCTACTATGATTAGATTCAACCTCCTATGTCACCTTAAGGAAATGGAATCAACGGAAATAAAACCTACAAACCTTCAACATCAGCTACAAGATCCCTGAGAACCATGCCAACACTTCGAGCACCTTTCCCTTGGGTCCCACTGAATTTTTGGATCACTTGACCTCTGGACGCTGGCATGCTATGGACATTCCAGTGTCCAGGGACCTCTCGACACTCTCACAGGCCTACAAGACAGTGCCCAGGGACCATTTTGTCCAGTTTTGTGCCAGTGTCCCTACGATTTGAGCCACATTTTCAGGCCCAGAGCCCAAGTCACTACCCAAAATGGAATGACATCTTCAGAGCAGTAAAATAACAAGGAAACAGTGATGCAAAATCAGTTAGTTGAACAAGCCCTTAACCAGACCTCTATTAGCCATGACAGGCATTTCGTCAAACAGGTGTAAACAACATATTTAAGCATAAGGATCTCATACTTATTTGAGAATCACTAAGAACCAATGTTCCCTCATGCCATTTGCTGCATTATCATTATTAGGTAATAGATACATTGTCCACTCAGTTATAAGTAAAAGCATTACGAGAGCCATACATAGCTACTTTCATAAAACATATACATAACCAACATAGTAACAACATAAATGCCATAAATACATCAGCCATAGAATCCACATATAACCAGTACATTTACACATGAAAACCAAGGGGATGAATTTCTCATTAATGAATGTAGAAACCAACTGGGGATGGGACTACCACATTCAAACTGACTGAAGATTGGTTGAGCCAAATCTCTCTTCAATCAATCACCCCCTTGCCATATTCCAAGAATGAATGTGGGACTCAAAACCAACCGAAAATAACCAAACAAGCATGGATGCTACCATACTTCTCCACCTACACTGTGAGGAATTTGAGTGCCTCTTAGTCTCTCAGGATTTACCGTAATCCACAGTTTGATCCAGGGATCACTAGGTGCTACACTTAGACCCACTCTCCAAGATTTATTGTACATCCCATCCGAGGACTACTAGGCCCAATGTAGAGAAATCCACCTCTTGGATTTATCGTATATCCCGCCATTCACCTTTAAGGATTCCTAGGCCCATCGAAGCACACAATCGTAGCTTTACCACAACCCACAGTCTGGCTTAGGGTTCACTAGGCCAATGGAGTTACCACGATCCACAAACTGGTTCAGGGACGACTAGGCAATGTGTTTTTCATTTCAGAGATCCACCTCACTCAGTTTCGAATCCATTCGGCAATCCAGCTCAAACAAAGGATGAGAACCCATCTCTTCAAGGCTATCCAAAAATGGCAAGGCTAGGCTAAAAAAACTATTACACCTGGAAAAACCCATGCCATGAGAGAAAAAAATCACGTGCAATATCATGCATGCCAAATATATCAAGGAAAACACACATGAAAATCGATACCTTCAATTAATATTGTTGTAGCTGCTTGATCATGTTCTTCCTTGCTTGCTCCTTCCTTCCCCTTGCCTTCTTTGCCTTTCTTGATCTAATGCCAAAGTGCTCCAAGAAAACTCTAAGTGTCCAAGACTAAGAGAGAGAGAAATAGAATAAAGAGAGGGCTCCAGAACTGAACCTACCAAGCTTACCCACTAATTCTCATAAGCCTTTTTATTAATAAGACCTATATTTTATTCATTTTCCTCCTCACATGCAACCTGTGACCTTTCACTTTCCTTTTTCACCTAATTTCCATTATTTTCATAAATAAAATGCCAATTAATGCCTCTTGCCTTTCCAAAGCCTTATCCATTGCCTTTTCTAATTTCCTTAGCCATAATAGATGAAATGAAAACCCACTAGGATATTTTGTGCACCATTCAACTTGGAATAACTGTCCCATCACCATGGTCTTATACTATTTTACATGGAATTTTCACCTAGGCTACTAAAGAACCCTCCCCCTTGGGGGAACACCATCCTTAGCGTTCAATGACACTTATAACCAACAAGTCTACGGAAAACAAAACATACTACCCATGGAGCTTTATAACATAGCTCGTTGTAGTATTTACAATGACCATATACTAAAACATGAGAAACGTACCATTTACTGGAGCTTTATAACACAACTCATCACAATATTTACAATAATAACCACATATACACACATACACATTTTCTTCAACCATACAATAATCATATTGTCTATGGAACTTTATAAATCCAACTTGATACAATATTTACAATAATTCAAACGTATACACATTTTCTGAAGTAGTAAATAAAAGGGTACGATGCATGCATTCTCAACAAGGGAATCCAGAGGCTCACACCTCCACCCTCAAAGTAATACCAGGATTCACCTCCTTCCCAGGAACTACTCAATCCACTACAAGGTCAAATATGCATCCAATGTCCCACGCTATAATCTTGCACCACTTGTCCTCTTAGTGAATAGTTATCAGCTCATTGTTCTAGGGCACACTCCAAATGTGCATTCGATTCCATCTGGAAATGTTATTGACCAAAACAAATATATCCCTGACCTTCCCTTCTCTGCTACAAAATCCCTCGGGAAATCCGGTCACCCCCTTCCGTGTAGTCACACACCTTCCAAGTTGCACTGGCACAACCATCCCAGGAAATCCATCCCTTGGAAAGGCTTCCTCACATCAGAAGATACAAAAACCAAGGCCTATCCCTACCTCAAAACCATCATACCTGTCATAGAATTATCATGGGAATCAATGGATGCTATTGGGTACCATTGTCCCACAATGGCCCTGCACTTGAATACTTTACCAACATACTACTACCTATTCCAATTTCTTTCACTTCTGCTGCTAATTCTTGTAGTCTATTTCAACCACCCAAGTAGACATTTCCGTGCTTCCTGTACCAATCACATGCCTTCCATTAGATTTAAAATAAATATAAATAAATTCACATCATACCTGATTGGTAGCTTGTCAATAAGGTACCCTTGCAATCATGTTTACTTCCTCTCACAACGAGTCAAACTAGCATCTTTGAACAAATCTTCATGTATAAACATATCACATCAGGTTAGCTCAAAACACAACCATCATAGATCAAAATCACAAATCACATGTTACCATCATAAACCAAAATCATAGATCACACGTAATCATCATAGACCAAAATCATAAATCACTTGCATAATACGAATGAAATAAAATATTGATACTCATCCTTTAATGAACCCTTAGCTTCTACCTTTGTCCTTATTTTGTACGGACACTGGATCAGTTGCCACACCTAAAAAACACCCAGGTACTTCTCCTTAACCATATGCACATACACATATTGTGCATCATGCATATACAAACACACATGACATACAACACCATGAAATACATGCACCTACACCTAACATGCAACACATACACCTACACCCAATGTACAACACAACACAATATATGCTCCTACATTTGGTGTACACCACAACATAATACATACACTTACACCCAATGTACAAAACAACACAATACATGTACCTACACCTGGCGTATAACACAACACAATACATGTACTACATAGAGTACAACACATGGAGCACACATGTCACAATACCACAACTACATGATGTGCATATATAGTACTGCATGTACACAACAGAACACATATGGCATGTACATAATACTACATGTACACTAGTACCACAGGTACAACATGTACACAGTACCACCTATACACAGCACCACCTGCACAACATGTACACGACACCACCTGCACAATGTGTACACAATGCCACATGTACACCTTACCACCTGTACAACATGTACACAATGCCAGACATACACAACACCACATGCATGACATGTACACGACACCACATGTACACAACACCATATGCATGACATGTACACAACACCACCTGCACACAGCACCACATGTACAACATGTACATGACACCACATGCTCACAACACCACTTGTACAATCATGCACACAACACCATATGTACATATCACCACATGTACAACATGAAAAAAACATTGCATATACAACATGCATCTAGTACCCTATGTACACAACATTGCATATCCAACATGCACACAACACCATATGCACACAACACCGCATATCCATTGTCTTCATAATAAAATATGTATGCAACACTGCATATCCAACATGTAAATAGCACCATCTATACCCAACACTACATATGCAATATTTACACAACACTATCTGTACCACCCTGTACATAACATTGCATAAACAACATGTACACACACTATACATTCACAACATCATAGATGCAACATGTACAACATATACAACATATGCACAATAGTAACACCCCACATCCAAAATCACACTGTCTCTAACAAGCAACCTTGCTTCCAGCGTTCCATCCATGCTTGTCCCAACATGTCGCATACCAAATTGCTTTCATTTTGTTGATGTATCCCTCAGAGTTACCTTTCATATCATAAACATAGGCATAATACAAGCATACAATATCAATTAATATCCACATGATATTGACCTCGTATATTTTTCATGATTACTCTTCCCACTTGATTCCCCATAAGACCAGGAACCTCATCATGCCACTCACCTACATAAGAAATCATTCCTCCACAAGAATGATTGTTGACAACCCTGTCAGATAGTGACATAGATACATAGATACATAGATAAATATACATAAACATTAGCATAAATTTTATAGCATCATTTATCACCCTTGTATACTTGATGCTCCGAGTCATGGCCTTGGGTAGCCCTTTTCCTTCAGACTTGGTCCATTTACTAAAAAAAATTATTTTAAATTCCATACATGACTCTTCCCTTCCAAAAGCACGTGCAAATATGGGTTTTTCTATACCCAACCCACGTATATAACTTGAAATATATAAAAAAATAAAAAATCCCTATTTTATGAGTGGGGTTTACGGGTTACACTAGAAGCCCACCTACAGGGGACCGTGGCCTAACTGTATCCCAACTCAAACAACTATTTTGGGGTGATATAAATACACCTCATGGGAAGTCCTATGGGGAGAAAGATAGGATATTGATATTATATCCAATTAGTCCCTGATCAAGTCTGGTTTATCCTTGTGCCTCCTGCACTCCCAGGTATAGGAAACCCTGGCTTCCTCATAGAGATGTCCATCTCCTTTATGTGGCATCTATGTGTATCCATTTGAAAGAGGATTGTTGAGGATTGGGCTGGACGGGTCTAGAGGAAGGTTTCACTTGGAGCCATGGTCGAATCAGGTTGTATTCTTCCACATTCTTTGCAAACATCAATAAAGAAGCTATGTCTTGTTTCTAATTTTTTGAAGCATTGGAGGAAGCAGAGGGTTTGGACCCTACGAGAACATCCTCAAACGTAGGACCTACTAGTACTATCTCTTCATCCCACTTTAGTATTTTAAGCATTACGACTGCTTGTTTGCTTTCTTCTTGTTGGTGTATGCCCTTCAATATGTTGGGGTTCTCAACCCAGACCCTAGGGTGTTTTATCCCGTATCAATAAAACAATAATGATCTATTCAGGAAAGGACATACATACATACATATGTACATATAAATATTAGCATAATCATGATCATAACATAATTACTAGATATCATAATGTCAAGGTTAATAGAACTCCCTTTGCCTGTGCACACCATGCACAACATTGAGAACAATCATTCCCAACATAGCCAAGGCATAAGACACCTCAAATCCATTCACCTTACCTTTTATTGTTACCTTTCTCATGTCTATACTGCCACAATCCATTTACCACAATGGACCGAACCGGGTAACCGACTGTCATAGTCTTACCTTCCACTACACTTACTCATGCACCAAGCTTCATCTGTGTCTTGCTTTACTTGTTGGGTACCACACAGTTGTCCCCGATCTCCCTTAGCTTTCCTCCTTCCCAACCAATTCCAAAGACACTCAAAACATAAAAGGAAATAACAAAAACAAACAAGAAGAATACGATGGAAAATCAATAATGATGTGACACCACAAACAAAGCGGTATGGCCATACACCATACATAAACAAAGCCACAATCAAGCACAAAAAATAACAAAAGATTAAAATCACGACACTAGCAATAGACACCATGAGTCAATCCCTATGGTTCCCAGTGCTTCCAAGGAAAAGGTCAAGCTGAGCATTCTTCAAAATTTCATGATAGTTTCCTTGCCATGCAATCCCCTACATCATATTGCCATAAACACATAACTGTTAGTGTATAAATAAATATAACAATACAATGGTTACCTTATCTTGTTGTGCCAAGCATGTTTCCTTATAACTAGATGCATCCATGCAATCTCTTAAGGGACATTGATTCACTTGACAGATCCAGCTATAACTAGAAACTAGCTAATGTACCTGTCAAATACATGTCCATAAATATAGCACATACCCACATAATATCAGAAGAAATCAAGGTTAAGAAGACTTTTGTATGCAAAGCACGCATTCATTTGGAATTAGGGTTTCCAAACACAGCAAAAGGAATTCTTTCCCAATTCCTTTCTTTTACCTTTTTACCTTGTTTCAATCGAGGCTTACTATGTATTGTCGCATCACCCAACTATTAGTTATATAAACACATCAACTATTACCTTGTCATGCTAATACAAAGCATGTTTCCTGCAACTGCTCACACATGTCAACCACATGTTCGAAATATCAAGACAATCATTTCTATCAATTTGAAATCAACCTTTACCAAGACTAACAATCATGTCATAATCCATAGTCAACTCATATTCATTAGACATAATGCTACAACTGTGACCTATTGCACTCAAGTACATGTCAACTGTATCAACACATATGTGTTAGTACAATCATCTTAAAACAAGATCATTTGAACACATACTCATATTATGAAATTTGTCAAACATCCAACTATCTTGCAAACATACCATGTTAAATTAATCAACTAGACAACATAATCAAACAGTCAAGAACCAAGTATATGATGTAAGAAAACTCCTACTTTAATGTATCTCAGGGGAGGCTATCTTATTTGCAGAATCAAGCCATATTAGCACGATATATCTTCACAACACATCAACTCAACCATAAATAATATCATGATATACATAACAATAACTAATTAACATGTTCACATCATAAAGTCATAAATAATTATCATTCATACATAATAATCACATCTACACAGTCAGTCTAGATTAGTACAACACAATGTCACAAATAAGTCAACTCATACTTGAATGTCATAACCCTCACCATTTGTGTAGACCGATACAACTTAGTATGATACATATAACATCAATATCTTAATGTAATAACCCTAATAATCAAGTTGCTAGCATATAACAACAACATGTTATATATCATGGTCATCAACAACATATAACCTAATCATCAAGCTAACTATCCTATAACAAAAAAAATTTAACCTATAACATACTCATCAACAAAATATAACATAATCATCAAGTTATCTAACATAAAACAAAACCAACAATGCATACAACCACATGATACTATCATTCATGACTATCTGACACATGTGCATATGACAACACTAATCAAATAGCATCTATCATGTATGTAACCATAACCTCAATAGACATGTACACAAACCTAATGTATATAAGCCTAATGCATATAAAAATCCATTAACTAACATACCTGCATGCCAAACATAAAATACATGTATGATGACTTTCTCTTACCCCAAAGTCTAATGTCACAACCTCATTCTGATGATCTGCATCTCCTGCTCTATCTTAGTCAACACATTAGCATTATAACATACTAATAGCAACATGATGAACTAACTGCATACAATCACCTCACAATCCATATCCGACCTACCATACATGCATAACAACATATATACATTGACATTCATAACAAATTCATATACAACCATACACTCATGATGACACATCCCACAACAACACCATCAGCCTTCACATCGCGGCATCACTATAACCATGATCAAAACCATGCAAATGCAATAAGCACATGGGCTACAAGCATAAGCAGCAAATATACAAACAACATGAATGCATGACCAATGCACAACTCATCGAGTTTGAGGGGTGAATCATACTCTGATACCACTCTGTAACACCCTCCTCCCACATCTACCCAAGTAACCGGCCAACCGAGGTAAACATATGACAAGAGGCTACTATAATTCAATTCAAACTCCTATGTGACCTTAAGGAATTGGAATCGATGGAAACACAACCTACAGACCTTCCACATCAGCTACAGGACCCCTGAGAACCATGCCAACACTTCAGGCATATTTCCCCTGGGTCCCACTAAATTTTTTGATCACTTTACCTCTAGAAAATTTGATGCTATTGGCATGCCAACATCCAGGGACCTCTGGATGCTCTCACAGGCCTGCAAGCCAATGTCCAGGGACCATTTTGTCCAGTTTTGTGCCAGCGTCCCTAGGATTTGAGCCACTTTTACAGGACCACAACCCAGGTCACTTACCAAAATTAAATGACATATTCAGAGCAGTAAAATAATAGGGAAACAATGATGCAAAATAAATTATTTGAACATGCCCTTAACTAGACCCCTACTATCCATGAAAAGAATTTCGTCAAATATATCACACACACGTAATCTATAGTGTAAACAACATATTTAAGCATAGGGATATCATAATTATCTGAGAATCGAAAACAACCATTGTTCCCTCATGTCATTTGTTGCATTATCATCTATTAGGTCATAGATACATTTTCCATTCATTTACAAGTAAAAGCATGATGAGAGATATACATAGTTGTTGTCATAAAACATATAAATAACCAACATAGTAACAACAGAAATACCATAAACACATCAGCCATAGAATCCACATATAAACCAATAAATTTACACATGAAAACCAAGGGGATGAATTTCTCATTAATGAATTTAGAAACCCGTGAGGGATGAGACTACCATGTTCCACCCAACCATAGATTAGTTGAGCCAAATCTCTCTTCAGCCAGTCACCCTCATGCCATATTCCGAGCATGAATGTGGGACTCATAACCAACCGAAAATAATCAAACAAGAATGGATGCTATCGGATTTATCCACCTAACTGTGAGGAATTTGAGTTCCTCCTAGTCTCTCAAGCTTTATCGTAATCCATAGTTCGATCTAGGGATCATTAGGCCCTACACCAAGACCCACTCTCCAGGCTTTACAATACATCACATACTCGGACTACTAGGCCCAATGGAGAGAAATCCACCTCTTGGATTTACTGTATATGCCTCCATTCACCAGGAAGGATTCCTAGGCCCACCGAGGCAAACAATCCTAGGTTTACCGCAACCCACTATCTCACTCAGGGGTCACTAGGCTAGTGTCTTTACTATTATCCTCAGTTCAGTTTAGGGACCATTAGGCCATGTGTTTATCATTTCATAGATCCACCTCACTCAACTTTGAATCCACCCGACAATCCAGCTTGACAAACCCATCTCTTCAATGGTATCCGTAAATGGCAAGGATAGGCTGAAAACATTGTCACACCTGGAAAAATCCATGCCAAGATAGAAAAGAACCACATGCAATACCATGCATGCCAAATATAGAAAGGAAAACATACATGTCAATCGATACTTGCAATTAATATTGTTGTAGTTTTTTTCTCCTGCTCTTCCTTGATTGCTCCTTCCTTCCCCTTACCTTCTTTTCCTTTCCTGATCCAATGCCAAAGTGCTCCAAGAAAACTCTAAGTGTCTAAGAGTGAGAGAGAGAGAGAGAATAATGAGAGAGCTCCAAAACTGAACTGGCCAAGCTTACCCACTAATTCTTAGAAGCCTTTTTATTAATCAGGCCTTTATTTTCTTCATTTTCCTCCTCACATGAAACCTGTGACCTTTCACCTTCCTTTTCTCCTAATTTCCATTATTTTCGTAAATAAAATTCCAATTAATGCCTCTTTCCTTTCCAAAGCCTTAGGCATTTCCTTTGCCAATTTCCTTAGCCATAATAACCGAAATGAACACCCACTAGGATGTTTTTCCCACCATTCAACTTGGAATACGTGTCCCATCACTGTGGTCTTGTACCTTTTTACATGGAATTTTCACTAGGGTTGTTACAAGGGAACCTTATGCTTCTTCAGGATTCCAGTAATTTTGTATGTCGTCCCTTGGATGAAAGGAAGATGCACCCCTCAAATTCGACCTTTAGGGTCCTTTTTAACCTTAAGACCTTTGCTAGCTTTAAGGAAAGTTTTAAGACCTTGGTGCCTACTATATCCATTATTATTGAAAACATTAAGGAGATTGGTTTTCTCATTAGAAATGTGGCTTTCGTTCGAAATTATCAGTGCACTAGTAGCTAAAGTGTTGAGAACACCTAGATATTGAGCAGGGAAATGATGTGACTTGGCATGAAGATATTGCTCAGTATGTGTTTTTTTATGAAATACCTAGTGGGAGAAAGAACCATCGTCCTTCTTTGAAATAAGGACATCAAGGAAACGCAGGAAACCACCAACTTCATGCTCCATAGTAAACTTTATGGAGTTACATTGATTGTTAAGATGTTGGAAAAAGAGATCTTAGTTTTCCCGACTGTGAGGCCAGATGACGTAAGTGTCATCCACAAATATTTTCCATAGCTTGGGCTTAAATTGAGCCAAGGACAAAGCTTTGGATTCAAATTATTCCATAAACATATAAGCTACAATAGGGGACAAGGGGGAACCCATGGCAACACCACATGTCTATTCATAGAATTCCCCTTCAAAGCAGAAAAAGTAGAAGTAAGACAGATCTCAACAAATTTTGCAGTATCTAAATTAGTGAGGTGATTGATGACCTCAACGACCTCATTAATAGGCATGTTAGTATAAAGGGAAACCACATCGAAACTAAGAATATTGTCTCTAGGATGAAACTTTATGCCCTTCAACTCATTGACAAATGATGAAGAGTCTTTGACGAATGACTTTGTAAGGTCAACAAGGGGTTTTAGCTTATGGGCTAAATATTTAGCTAGAAGATAGGTTGGTCCTCCTATGGTGTTGACATTGGGTCTCAGAGGGGCGGCATCCTTATGGATCTAATCATACAAGACTATGTTATCATCCTGATGAAAGCAAAGCCCCCCAATAACAACATTAGAAAGCAAGAGTTTGATGCCCTCAAATATTTGAACAAGAATCAAAACATCATTGTTTTGAATGTCGACAAGGGTGGGACCACATTTATCCTTGATAAGAAGGATTACCGAAAGAATATTTTGGATCACCTTTGTAAGAGTGGGAGCTTAAAAAGACTCAATAAGAATCCCTTGAAGAGGATCTGCAAAATAGTTTATCTAACTATAAAGTCTAGTAGCACTTTTGGGGCCTTAAGCCACAAACTCATCGAGAGTAGCCCTATCTCTCCTAAGATCTATGGTCTTCCAAAGATCCATAAGGATGGGGGCTCCCTGAGACCCATTGTCAACACCATAAGAGAGCCAATCTATCTTATAGCTAAATATCTAGCCCAGAAGCTAAAGCCCCTTCTTTGCCTTACATAGTCATTTGTTAAAGACTCTTCATCATTTTCTAATTAGTTGAAGGCCATAAAGTTTGATCCTAGAAAATTTATTTTTAGTTTCGACATGGTTTCCCTTTAAGCTAACATCCCTATTAATGAGGCCATTGAGGTCATCAATCACCTGACTAATCCGAATACTACAAGATTAGTTGAGATTTGTCTTACTTCTATTTTTTTTTCTTTAAAGGGGAATTATACGAACAGACATGTGGTGTTTCCATGGGTTCCCCCACATCGCCTATGGTAGCTAATATGTTTATGGAAGACTTTGAATCCAATGCTTTGTCCTCAGCTCGATTCAACCCCAAGATATAGAAAATATTTATGGATGACACTTGCGTCATCTGGCCTCATGATCAAGAAAAGTTAAATCTCTTTTTCCAACATCTTAACAATCAATATAAATCCATAAATTTTACTATGGAGCATGAAGTTGATGGTTGCCTACATTTCCTTAATGTACTTATTTTGAAGAAGGATGATGGTTCTTTCTCCCACCAGGTATTTCAGAATAAAAGTCATATTGAGCAGTATCTTCATGACAAGTCACATCATTCCCTTGCTTAAAAGCTAGGTGTCCTCAACACTTTCTCTACTCGTGCACTAATAATTTCTAACGAAAACCACATTTCTAATGAGAAAACCCATCTCCTTAATGTTTTTAATAATAATATATAGTAGGCACCAATGTCTTAAAGCTTTCCTTAAAGCTAGCAAAGGTCCTAAGGTTAAAAAAGACCCCAAATATCAGATTTCAGAGGTTCATATTCCTTTCATCCAAGGGACTACAGACAAAATTGTGAGAAATTGAAGAATCATAAGGTTCCCTCAACCATTAGACCCCTTAACACCATTCGAAGCTCCTTAAAAATTGTAAAATATCCAGTGGACCCCAAGGATATGAAATGTGTTTATGTTATCCCATGTTCTTTTGGAACCCCCTACATTCGTGAAACTGGTCGCTCAATAAATTAGAGGATTCATAAGCACGCAACTGACATCAAGCATGGGAGGACTCGCTCTTCAGCTTTGGCAGAACATGCGGAAAAGACAAAGAATAACATATGCATTGAAGAGGCTCGGTTCATTGCAATGATTGATCAATTTCATCACCATAAGTTTAGGGAGGCCATAGAAATTGAAAGGAGGCCAAGTAATCTAAACAAGGACGATGGCTAGAAAATTAGTAGTTGTTGGATCCCTGCCCTTTCCTCTTAGCATTTTTATTTCTTGATTCATTTGGTGGTATCAAATTCTATTATTATTATTATTATTATTATTATTTATTTTTATTTTGAACCCTGAATTTTTAAATTTCAATTTTCTCTTTTTGGTCTCCTTTGATTTCTCCCCCTTGGGTTAATTGTTAATTCCCTCCTCATTTGTTCCCTTAACTATTTGTTAGTTAATTTTGACCCTTTGGTTGATTCCCTTTTATTTTAGTTTATTTAATTTAATTTATTCTATTTTTTTTATTTTTATATTTAATCATTTGAATTTGGTAATTTATAATATATTTTAGGAATACTTATTAATTTAATTAAACTATGAAATAAAAATAATTTTGAAATCAACATTATTTATGTTAAATATATTTTTTATATAAATATAATACCTCCTCTATTTGGTCATAAAAAAGAACCCAAGACACTCATATTATGAATTACGTGAAAATTTTGTCATAATTCAAAAATTATATATATATATATATATCTTTTAATTTAATTCAAAATAAATATATCTTAATTTTTGGTCAAGTTAAAAGTAATTGTTACATTCTAACAGTTGGAATAATCTCTCCATCCAATCTCTTTATTTAACCCAATGCCATGATCTGATTCTCCATGTTCTCCTGATGATGAAGCACACTGCACCGACAAATCAATTTTGATGTGATTATCACCAAAATAATTCTCAGAAATCAAGATTAATTCTATATTTTAATTTTTATCTGTCTTAATATACAAATTAGGATCACTTCTTATTTAGTTAAATCCCTATTGAAAGACAGATTTATCGATTTTCTTATACCAAGATCTGGGTGCCTGTGCTAGTTTGTATAAGGCTTTCTTTAGCTTTTAGAGAATATGTTCTTGTCCCTTATTTACAAATCCTTCTCGTTGAATAAGATAAATCTCCTCTTTTAATTCTCATTTAGAAAGTCTGATTTCATATATAATTGATGTAGCTTCCAATCATATTTTGTGGTTAATGCTATCATTATTCTAATTGTATTCATTTTTGTGACTGTTACAAAAGTGTCTTCATGATCTATACGTTCTTTTTGAGAATAACCTTTTGCTACCGGTCTTGCCTTATATTTGTCTACAATATCATCAACACTAGATTTTTCCTTCTACACCCATTTTTTTCCTATAGGGACATTGTTTTTAGGCAATTATGTTAATTCTCAAGTATCATTTTTCGTTATAGAGTTGTATTCGTCTTTCATAGCATTAATCCATTCTTTATGATTTTTAGCCTATTTAAAATTCAATAGCTTAGCAACAGTCATTAAAGAATAATCATTATACGGATGGGGGTTTGAATTTTTCGTGTTGGCCTTCTTAGAGGTTCATTGCATTATGGAGTACCTTCTCCTCTTCTTCTTCTCTGTGGGGTGCCTTCATCACTTCTTTCTGGACTCTGACTTCTTGAAATGTCTTCTAGAATGTCCATGCTTTCTTGATCTTGAGATGATTCCACATATTCTTCTTCTTCTTTAAAGTTGTCATAAGGAGGATGCCATACATTATGTTCATCTTCTTTTATTTGTTTATCTCCAAGATCATGAAATATAACATCTCTACTTGCAAAGGCCTTGTGAGTACTTGGATCATACATTTTATATGTTTTTTTATTAGTACAATATCCAATAAAAATGCATTTGATAGCTTTGACATCTAATATCCTTAAATGACTAAATTTAGGTTTAAAACCATAAAATGCTTCAAATGGTGTTTTGTGCTCAAGATATTTTGTAGGACTTCTATTTTGAGGTATACAACTATACTAATGGCTTCAACCCAAAAACTGTTAGAAAGTCTTTTAGTGTTTAACATACTACAAGCACATTCAACTAATGTTCTATTCTTTCTCTCAACTACTCCATTTTGCTGAGGTGTATGTGGTATTGCAAAATTTTTGCGCAATTCCATTTTGCTTGTAGTATTTGATGAAATCTCCTAAAGTTTACTCATCGAAGGATTTTAATGGTCCTTCCTGTTTGTTTTTCAACCATATTCTTGAATTCTTTAAAATATTCAAATATGTCACTTTTATTTCTTATATACTACACCCATTTATATCTAGTCCTATCATTAATAAAAATAATTAAGTAATATGCTCCACCAAGTGACTTTGTATGCATGGGACCACATACATCAGTATGAATTTGGTATTCTTGTCCATTAGGCATAGTAACACTTATATCACCATATCATTTAATTTCATGTGATCTATTATCTCCTAAATAAATATGTGCACCATTTTTTACTTCATGATATGTACCAAACCAATCTCTTTTTCATGACATGTGGATTGATGCACCAAAATCTATGAACTAGGCATTATCATCATCTGTTTTTGCTGACAAAAGTAACATTGGACACAAACAATTTAAGATTGCTAAAATCATCACTAGTTGCCTCATTTATATTAATATAATTTCATGTATGCCTTCCTTGATTAAATTGATTAAACCATCTTTTCATGCAATTCTTCGAAAAATGACCAAGTTTTCCACAGTAATAACACACATCATGTCTACTTGAATTTGTTTTTGGTGATGGTGTACTTTGAAATGATTTTACCTGTGGCCTTTTGCCTTTATTTTTCTCCCACTATTAATCGTTGAAGGACTGCTTCCCTTTAGCCATCAAGGCTAAATCTGAATTGGAGATTTTTTATTCAAAATTTTCGTTCATTCTTCTTCTTGCAGAAATATACCTGCCAACTCATCAAATGTAGGAGATTTTTCTCTAGCTACAAGGCAAGTAATAAACATTTAATATTCATAAAGCATTCTATTTAATGTGACAATAACCATATTTGTACTAGATATTGTTTCACCAATGCCACCCAATTTGTATTTTAGATCCTTAATTATGGAAATAAAATTACTGATAGTTTCATTTTCGTCCATCTTAATCAAAAGAAGTTTAATCTTTAAATGTAATATTCGGTTTGCAATCTTTGTCTCATACAAACCTTTGAGAGTGTTCACGTATCCTTGGATGTTTTGCACTCTTTGATGAGTGGAATAATGTTTTCCTTAATAGACATCTACAAAAGCACCTTCGCTTTTTTCTTTTTTTTTTCTGTCGCTCCCAATATTGAATTGTGACAACTGTGGCTAGAGGGGGCTTTACTTTGTTTTTAATTCCAAACAAGATTATCCAAATATTGTAGCCTTCCAAAAAAATTTGCAACTTAAACTTCGAATTTCATGGTTTTCACCATCTAGCTGTTAAAGTCAAATAAATAAGATTCCACTAATACAATAGCCATGGCACTCAACTTATGAACACTCAAGCACCAATCACCAAATACCATTTTTCACAACTTCAATAACTAATTTCCTTACTCCTTAATTACAAATAATAACATTGTTTTTTATGTTATTATTATTTTTTTAATAACAAAGCAGGGTTTGATTAAAAAAAAAAACATCACATATCTTTATTATTTTTTTAATTCCTCCTTCCTTCCTTTTTGAAAAAAAACAGGATAAAGATTAATATATTAGTTCATCCAGACTGGGAGGAGAGGAGGACGAAGAGCTAGGGTTTCAAACTTCTACAAGTGTTGAACTCCATGGAGGGGCGCAAAGGGGGGAGCTCCGCTCCCTCCTACAAGCAGGCCATGGCCAGCTGAGGTAAGAAACCAATAGAAACTGCTAGAGGTCCTTCAGGAGAAGGGATAAGGAACATGGAAGAGGAACAAGATTTTACCAAAACAAGGGAGGACAATAGAACAAAAGAAAATGAGGAAGAAGACAAGAAACAGGGAGCAGAAAACAAAGCGTAAAAGGGGCCATGTAAACCCAAGGCTGAGGTTACACCCAGAGTAGTTTTAAATGATCCTACTCTGTAGGCGCACAGGGACCACATGCGGACCTATGCTATCATTTGTAAATTCATGGGATTATGGCCCACTGAAAAGGCACTACAAGTGTGGATTAAATACCACTGGAAACCAAAAGGAGGCATAGACCTACATATTGGGTCAAAGGGTTTCTTCACTATGGTTTTTACAAATATCGAGGACAAAGACAAGGTGTTTGAAGGAGGGCCCTACTTCTATGCAGCTGCAGGCCTCTACATGCGGCCGTGGATGATGAATTTTGTTCTGGAGCGAGAGACTTTCACTTCGGTCCTGGTCTGGGTAAGACTCTACTCCCTACCTCTTGATTACTGGAAAACTAAATCGTTATCTGCCATAGGAAACAAATTAGGGCGTTTTGTCAAAGCATCTGAGGCCACCAGAAGGGGAAAATATACTTCCTTCGCATGAATATGTGTGGAGATGGATCTCTCCGGAGCTCTACCAGATGAGGTCATCTTGGAAGTTTTTGATGAAGAATGGGTGCAAATAGTAGATTATGAACATATTCCTTTCAGATGTCGTAAGTGCCATGAGCATGGGCACCTATTTAGAGACTGCCCTCTCAGTAAAATAGAGAATAAAAGTAAAGCTACCATAGTGAAAGATATTGAAAACTTTCAAAAAGTGGGGTATAGAGGAAAAGGGGGTAAAAGGGGGCCAAAGCAACATCAAACAGAAGGGAAACAGGCCAGTATGAACAGGTTCCAAGTACTCGAAGAAGAGGAAGAGATAACAAAGGTAGATCAGGTAATGGAAAGCAACCCAAGGGAGAAGGAGAAAGTAGAAAATAGTGAACAAACACAAGATATTAATAAACAAAAAGAGACTACGCTGAGCGATGGAGAACTAGAAATGGACCAAGAAATGACCCAGATTGAGATGGATATGGAGGATCATGAACTGCAGGATATTCTTGATAGAGAACACCTAGATCTAGAAGGGTTCTTGAAACAGGGGAGCATGGGAGGGGTAGACTCACTACCTCAAGAAGAGTTCAATAGAGTACTGCGGCTGTTCCTATGGAAAACCCAGGCTAAAGGGCTGGAAAGGCAAAGAAACAATGAAAGGCAGGGCAATGAAGGTGTGAAAACTATGAAAACCACACCAGGATTAGCTCCTAGAAACCCAGGAAAGAAAAGAGACAGAAAAAAGCAGAATGAGTTATTGATGGAATGTGGAAAGCTAATGATAGATTCAGGTAAGATGAAAAACCTAACCAGCTACTCCTTTACAAATCTTTCATAATGAAGTTCACATCTTGGAATATCAGAGGTCTAGGTAGTAAAAGGAAACAAAGATTACTTAGCAATAGAATGAAACAAGAAGCTCCAGATATGATCTTTATCCAGGAAACTAAATGTTCCATTCAAAAAATAAAAGAAATTCACAACAAATGGCTCAATAAATTTGAGTTTCTAGAAGTCAAAGCAGATAATACAGCAGGAGGCATACTCACTCTTTGGAACCCCCAAAAGATTGGCATAATAGATGCCGAGGCATCTAGGAATTATTTATCAGTGGTTATTCAGCCTATGGGAGATAGGGAGACTTATCTGGTCACAAATGTTTATGGCCCCCAAAGACTGGATGATAAACTCAGGTTTCTAGATTCTCTTGTGGAACTAAGAGATAGACATGCAGGAGTACCATGGATCATGGGTGGGGACTTCAACATGATCAAATCACTTTCGGAAAAAAAGGGGGAACTAGAACTTTAAGCAAAGACTCTATAGCATTTCAAACTTTTATAGACAATATGAAGCTAGTTGACACTGATATGAGTAATGGCCTCTTTACATGGAACAATAAGAGAGGAGGAGAGTCTCAAGTAGCCTCAAAGTTAGACAGATTCATAATTTCAGAGGACCTTATGCTCACTGACAAGGAAATGATAGTGAGAATTCTCCCCTTTGGAGGCTCGGACCATTAGCCTGTACAACTTGAGGTACAGGGCATTGGTACCCCCAAGAACAGACCTTTTAGATTTGAGAATATCTAGCTCACCCACCCAGATTTTATCAGCAATATTGCAAAATGGTGGACAAAAGATCTGCATATTTAGGGTACAAGAATGTTTCTGCCACACAAAAGACTAAAACACGTCAAGCTCAGACTCAAAGACTGGAACAAGTATGAATTTGGAAATATTTTTGAAATGAAAAAGGTTGTTGAAGACAAAATGAAGGAACTCAATCAAGCCCTTATCACAGATGGCTTTGATAGAGTCAGAAATGATCAAGTCACCAAACATCATCAAGACTGGGAGAACTTATGTAAACAAGAGGAAATATTTTGGAGACAAAAATCTAGAGTTCAATGGCTAAAAGAAGGGGAGTGAAACACTAGATTTTTCCACAGATCCACCATGGTGAACAGATCTCATAATAGGATCTCTTCAATCAAGGATGAGGGAGGTCATCTACTCAATTCCCATGAAGAGATAGAAACTGTGTTAGTTCAACACTTTCAAGGTATAGCAAAGGAGACCATTTCAGACAGAGCTCATTTTATCAGGGACTTAACAAGGCATATACCTAGGCTAGTAACAAGAGAGGATAATTTCAATCTCAATAGGCCAGTGACTGAAGAGGAGGTTAGTGAGGTCATCAAAGAAATGCAGAATGGTAAAGCACCAGGCCCTGATGGTTTCAATGTGGATTTCTTTAAAGCTTGTTGGAACATTGTTAAACAAGATATTTTGAATGTAGTGGAGGATTCCAGGATGAATAGAACCATTTTGAAGGTGCTCAATACTTCCTTCATCTCCTTGATCCCCAAACAAGACAATGGTTAGACTCCAGACAGGTTTAGACCCATAGCTTTGTGCAATGTGGTGTACAAGATAATATCCAAATTTTTTGCCAATAGACTCAAACCCCTTCTTCCTATTCTAGTTTTGTGGAGCAATCAGGTTATGTGGAGGGTAGACAAATTCTCAATAACATCATTCAAGTGCATGAGGTGGTGCATTCATTGTTAAGCAATAGGAAGGCGGGAATGATTATGCAATTGGACCTAGCCAAAGCTTATGATAAGTTGAATTGGACCTATATCAGGAAGGTCCTTCTAGCCTTTGGATTTGATCATAACTAGGTAAGATGGGTTATGGCACTGGTAACTTCTTCTAGCTTTTCAATTCTAGTTAATGGTTCTCCTTCCAAGACTTTTACTCCTTCAAGAGGCCTCAGGCAGGGAGATCCACTCTCTCCCTTTCTCTTTATCCTCATGATGGAAGGACTTGGTCGGTCTATCAAGCATGCGAAAGAAGTTGGTAACATCAAGGGTCTCCAACTTTCTGAGACTAGACAGGCTTTGACCCATCAACAATTTGTTGATGACACTATGCTGCAAGGAATCCCCACGGTCAAAGAAGCACTTACTTATAAACAAATCCTATGTGACTTTTCCATGGCTACAGGTATGGAGGTAAATCTCTCCAAATCTAAGATTTTTTTCTTTAATACTAATATTGTTATTTAGAGAAATATCTCCAGAATTCTGGGCTTTCAAAGGGATGTCTTTCCTTCCAAATACCTGGGAGTTCCTCTAACTAATAAACCTTTGCACAAGAGCATTTGGGAGCTAGTGATTAAT
The DNA here is from genome assembly GCA_031772625.1 of Pinus tabuliformis. Taxonomy (NCBI): domain Eukaryota; kingdom Viridiplantae; phylum Streptophyta; class Pinopsida; order Pinales; family Pinaceae; genus Pinus; species Pinus tabuliformis. Next base: position 345,794,597 of record CM062812.1, read on the forward strand.
AAGATGCAGGATAAAATCAGGAAATGGACTATTAGATCTTTAAACTTGGCAGGTTGGTTGGTGCTTACAAAAGTTGTTCTTCAATCAATCCCCATCTTCATGCTTTTAGCCCTTCCAGCTCCAAAAGGAGTTTCACAACAATTTAGAACCATTCAAAGAGACTTTCTTTGGGGTAAGGGGGAGGAGAGAAAGAAATGGGCCTTGGTAGCCTGGGATAATATTTGCAAACCTAAAAACCATGGGGGTCTTGGATTGGATGATCCAGAAGTACTTAGCAAAGTTTTAGGGGCAAAATTATGGTGGCGTTGGGTAAAAGATCCAAAGGCTCAATGGGCTAGTATCTGGAAAGAAAAATACGCCAGCACTTGGCAAGATAATGATCACATAAGGATGACTGGCATGAATAAAAGGCTCCTACATCTGGAATAAGGCCTGGGAGAATAGAGGCTTAGTGCAAAAAAATAGCTTCTGGGAAATCAGAGAGGGAGATCTTACTTTGTTTTGGGAGGATAAATGGAAACAAGAACCTACACTGTTAAGAGAGGACTTTCTGGACCTCAAGAAAGAAACTAATACCAAAGGGTTACTTAGGGTAAAAGATTTTTGGGATCAAACCAATAGTGAAGGAAAATGGAGAACCTGGAAGAATATAGAATACAGGGATGATAGCCCCTTGAAAGCAAAAGCAGATGCACTTCTGACAATGTTGGACCAAAGGAAAATTCTAGTTTCAGAGGGGCATGACCAACTTAGATGGGGCAACAATAATGAAGGTACCTTCAATCTTAAGGAGGAAAAGCGCATAATCCTTGAGCTGGACTCCAATGTACCAGACAGGGTTTGGCAGAACCTATGGAGGCATCAAGGTTGGATGAAAATCAAACTCTTTATGTGGCTGGTACATCATAAGAAAATTCTGACTTGGGAAAACATTCAGAAGAGGGGTGTTCTGGGACCTTCTAGATGCCAACTCTGTGAAGCCCAAGAGGAAACAATGGAGCACCTTCTCAATAATTTCATTTTCACCTCTAGGTTGTGGGATACTTTTGCCACAATTTTCCAACAGACAGACAGGGACAATGGAAGCATTATCAATACCCTAAATAACTAGAGACGAAACATCTCTGATTATGAATTTCTTTGCTTATCTTGGGCTTTAACTCTAAGCTTCATAATATGGAATGTTTGGAAAGAAAGGAACAACAGAATCTTCAAAAATGAAAAAAGTTCATCCCAACGCATTATTGAGAAGATCTTAAGACATCTTAAGGAGACGGTTGGTACTTTAGTGCGAACTTCCCCAAAGAATCCACCTTCAGAAATTGAAATGTAGATACTTCCTCAGTTGGGTATGTAGGGGCTTATACCACAGGGCATGGACAGGAAGGTAATGAAACTGGACAATAAGCCAAATTACTGGCATCCTCCCCCTTAGGTTTTTTTGAAATACAACATTGATGGGGCCTCAAAAGGCAACCTGGGTATTGCTGGTTTTGGAGGGGTGTTACGAGATGAAAATGGTTGCATCCTTTTGATTTTCCATTGCCATTTGGGAAGAGCTACAAACATTATGGCGGAATTAATAGCATTTGAGCAATGTTTAGAATTCCTGAAGTAGGATAATCTCTAGAATATAATAATTGAAGCTGATTATGAGTTAATCATTAACTCAGTCAAGAGAATCTACTGTGGCACAAAGCCGGAAAAAGTCTCAAGACACTGGAGGCTGCTTCAGGTCTTTCAAAGGATTCAATTTCACCTCCTATGCTTGCGTACCGTGAGTTTTACTCATGTGTGAAGGACGACAAATAAATTAGTGGACATTATGGCCAATCAAGGGGTGCTTTGCACCAAAAGCAGGGTTAAGTTGAGTTGGCAAGAGATGCCTCAGAATAGATTAAGGGAGCAGTGTCTCGATCAGGTGGATGAGGACAGAATGATGTTTCGAAACAGAGACACAGAGACGGGGTCTAGTTGATTTGGATTCATTATGAAGTGTTATTTCAGAAGTGTGGTCATATTTGGGATGCAGGTCTCTGTCTGCCTCCTTAACCCAGGTAAACACAAACCCAGAAGTCTCAGGTGGAAGTTTCTCGATAGACGGTGTTTCTCTGATGGATGGCTGGAAGGAGGGATTTTCATCTTCCTTTGGCCCATGCGCCCGAGGAGATGTGTTACGCCCCCAATTCTTTTTTCTTTAAATTGTCCGGGTGCGGCACCGCCTAAGTAATTAACATGTTCCATTGTTAGCTTACTTTACAAACTACGCCTTAACATTCATCTTCATTCATCAATAACATAACATTAATGTGCGGAATCCATTAACATTATAACATCAACAATATAGAACAGCAGGAGAACACATTCATATGAACAACAATATTTTATTATATAAGTATGAGAATCTTTACAATGACCGGGAGCTAGGCTCCACCAGCATTACAACAAAGTCGGGCGCCCACCCGTGCACGACCGCACGGTGGCCTCACCCTCCAACCAATATACAACACACCCGAGTTCTTTTGTCAAGTCGGGCAGGTGTGCCTGTGCACGACCCACCACCCAACTCCCAACCGAAAAACCGTTCAAGAACTTCGGTGGGCGGGCGCCCTCACACGCCCACCACCCGCACCTTCAACCGTTCAAACCTCATGCAAAACTCGTGTAAACTGCCTGGCGAGTGGGCGCATAGCTTGCGCCTTCACTGCAGCTCTATCACCTTCCTCACACCTCTTGTTCAATGATTGAAGACCGAATGATCGATGCCCAAATGCCAAACTCCATCGCACATATATACGATGTCTTCGTGTGGAGGTCGCGCCCTCGACCGACCCTCCATTCATCTCCAACCACCGCATCTTCGCAAACATTGTATCGCCTTTGTGTAGTTGGCTCGCCCATGGTGCGGAACCGCCCACCAACTCGCCCTCCGTTTTCCTTTCGCTACTCGGTCAGCTTGTGGTGCGAGCTCCCCCAACTCACCCATATAAACTTTGAACGACCAACTCGCCTATGTAGCATAACATTTCGCCCTCAGTCGCCTTGCCTTCGCATGACTTGCTACTTCGCACAGTAGGTGGAGGGCGCGCCCAGTTGACTCGCCAACTGCAGGGCGTTACATCCTCCCCCACTCGAAATCATTGTCGCCCTCGACAATCCCAACCTCCTCAGTAGCTTCCTATCATACTTCTCAATCTTCTTCTTCCATCTCCAAAGTGAGTCCTCCATTTCCCAGCTTTCTTCCTCCAATGCATTCTTCCATCTGACAAGAAATTCCTGTTTCATGTGGCAACCAATCCCTGTAGTTCTGAAGCTCAAAATCTTCTCCAACTCCAAGTCTGGCTTGTCCACAATCCCAGCTAGTCCTCTCAGTGGTTCAGCTCTCTCTGGATGATCAGCATCAAGTCTGCATCTCTTCAACTGACTCATGTGAAAAACTGGATGCTTCATGTGCATATGGTGCAGAAGCTCCAGTGCATAAGCAACTTCCCCCACTCTCTTCTACACTCGGCATGGTCCCTCATACTTCCATGTCAGTTTACTCGTAGTCCCCTTAGGTGGCTGAAACTGCTCCCCGGTAATCTTGAGAAACACCATATCTCCCACACTAAAGTGTACATCCCGTCTTCCTCTATCAGCCCATTTCTTCATTCTCCTTGCAGCTTCGTGCAAGTGCAACATTGCTAGCTCCAAGGTCTCATCCCAAGCCTTCATGAACTTCTTCGCATGAGGACTCCTCAAAAAACCTCCTGTCACTATGGTATGCGGTGTGATTGGCATCTGTCCATTCACCAACTCAAATGGACTGTACCCTGTTGCAAAACTCTTTTGAATGTTGTAGCTAAACTGAGAAACATCCAAGAGTTCAGGACAATTCTTCTGATCAGCCGTCACATAATGTCTCAAGTAATCCTCCAGCAATGCGTTGATCCTCTCAGTCTATCCATCTATCTGTGGATGGTAACTCGAACTCATCAACAATTTTGTCCCGACTAACTTGAACAATGTGGTCCCAAATCTGCCTGTAAAACGTGGATTTCAATTCGACACGATGCTTAATGGCGGTCCCCAATACTTCACTATGTTCTTAAAGAACAACTCCGTGGTCCGCTCAGCTCCACAAGGCATCTTTGTTGGAACAAAGACAGCATACTTGGAAAAATGATCAACCACGACCATAATCACATTATACCCCTGAACCTGTGGCAACTAAGAAATGAAGTCCATCGAGACACTCATCCATGGCCTCTCAGGAATCGATAAAGGCTGCAATAGACCTCCTTGCCTCTGATTATCCGATTTGTCCTACTGACAAATGATAAACGTATGTACATACTCGTCTACATCCTCCCGCATCTTCTCCCAAAAGAACCAACAATGCCAAAGAATGACGTTGCCCTGGGTGGCCAGCCCAGGGTGAGTCGTGGCACTCCTTCAAAAGGTGCCTCCTAATTCCAGATGACTTTGGAACATAGAGTCGGTTTCCAAAGAATAAGAACTCGTCTCGTAAAAAGAACTTTCGTGTCTTCCCCTCCTTTATCTGCTTCACTATATTCTGCGCCAAATTATCGGTTTCAACACTTTCCTTGAGCTTATTCTGCATCTCTTCTGACATCTGAATTCGACTCCTAATCTTTTCTGCCCGGTCTTCTCCTTCCAATGCCGCAAGTTGTCCCTTCCTGCTAAGGGCATTTGCTACCGCATTGTGTCTTCTCGGTCTATACTCAATAGTCATGTCGAATTCTGCCAAGAAGTCCTTCCAACGAGCTTGCTTTGCAAAAAGCTTCGGTTGTGATGCAAAATAACTTGCTGCAAAGTTGTCAGTCTTGATAACAAACGACTTCCCAATCAGGTAATGCCTCCACACATGAAGACAGTGAATGATTGCAATCATCTCCTTCTCATGAACTAGATACCTCCGTTCTCTATCTTGCAACTTCCGACTCTCATACGCCATCGGATGCCCATCCTGCATAAGAACCCCTCCTATGGAAAAATCCAAAGCATCAGTGTGTACCTCAAACGGTCTCTCGAAGTCAGGCAACTTTAGTATTGGTACTGTAACCATCCTCTTCTTCAAGTCATCAAATGCCTTCTGACATTTATCCATCCAACTCCATCTCTTATCTTTCTTCAATAGGTCTATCAGTGATGATGTTACTTTGGAGTACCCCTCTACAAACTTTCGTTGGTAGTTGGTCATGCCCAAAAACACCCTCATCTCATGGACATTCTTCAGTTCAACCCAATCCTCGATCGCCTTCACTCTGCTCAGCTCCATCCGTATGTACCCTTGACCAACTATATGCCCAAGGAACGGAATCTCAGTCTGAGCGAACACACACTTAGACTTCTTCAAGAACAACTGATTTGCCTTCAATGCCTCGAACACCATCGCTAAGTGCTTCTTATGATCCTCCATGTTGTCACTGTACACCATTATATCATCCAAGTACACTACTACGAACGAATCCAAGTATGGTCGTAGGACATCATTCATCAAAGTGCAAAACGTAGCAGGAGCGTTACACAACCCGAATGGCATAACAAGGAATTCAAAGCTACCATACCTTGTTACTATTGCGGTCTTCTTCTCGTCTCCTTCAGCTATCCGCACTTGATAATACCCATGCCTCAAGTCCAACTTGGAAAACACTCGAGCTTTCGCAAGCTTGTCAAAGCAATCGGCAGCTAATGGGAAAAGATACATGTTCCTTACTGTCTGCTTGTTCAATGCACATTAATCACAGCACATCCGTAGCTCATTTGAATCCTTCTTCCACTGGAACAATACCGGAGCTCCATAGGGGGACCTTGAAGGTCTGATGAAACCTGCATCATCTAACTCCTTTAACTGTCGTTTCAATTCCTCTAACTCAAGTCCTGACAACCGATAAGGTGCTTTAGCTGGGGGTTGCTTTCCTGGCTCAAGCTCAATGCTGTGGTCCACTGCACACCTTGGTGGAAGCTTCTTTAGTAGCTCATCAGGCATCAAATCCACATATTTGGCCAATACCTCAGAAATCTCGGCTGGAATAGACGTCCTTACTCCATCACCTTCGACTTCCTTGAACATCACTGCTTATGTCTCCAAATCTGACTCCTTCATAGCCTTCTCCAAACTTAGTGCAGAAACATGCTGCACCTTGACTTCCCTCCTTTGCCTATGAGTGGGCAAAGTCCAAGTTTGTGAATGTCCAACCAGCACCACCTCATCACAGAAGGGGACAACAATTGCCTTGTTTCCCTTCAAGAAAGCTTGTCCCAATATCATATCGAAGTCGTTCATCTCCATCACTGTGAAGTCCAACTGACCCTTCCAGTCTTTTATTTGCACAGGCACTTCGTGTGCCAACCCCACCACTTTAACTCTAGAGTTCACTGCCTTGACTTCCACATTCGATGGGAAGATCATCAGTCCAATCTCTTTTGCCAACCCTATCATCATGAAGTTATGAGTGGCCCCCATGTCCACCAGAGCTTGAATGGTCTTGCCATGAACCATCAAGTCCATGAAACCCAGACTGTTAATCCATGATTTCTCCATAACTTTTCCCTGCATACATGTCTGTTTTCTGCTTTCGTCAAGCTTCTTCAACCCTAAATCAGCTTCACCTGTCACGAGCAACCCTGCTTTCATACCACCTGTCACGCCCCCAATTCTTTTTTCGTTAAATTGGCCGAGTGCGCCACCGCCTAAGTAATTAACATGTTCATTGTTAGCTTACTTTACGAACTACGCCTTAACATTCATCTTCATTCATCAATAACATAACATTAATGTGCGGAATCCATTAACATTATAACATCAACAATATAGAACAGCAAGAGAACACATTCATATGAACAACAATCTTTTATTATATAAGTATGAAAATCTTTACACTGACCCCGAGCTAGGCTCCATCGGCGTTACAACAAAGTCGGGTGCCCACCCATGCACGAACACATCGTGGCCTCACCCTCCAACCAATATACAACACACCCGAGTTCTTTTATCAAGTCGGGCGGGCGCGCCTATGCATGACCCACCGCCCAACCCCCAACTGAAAACTCATTCAAGAACTTCGGCGGGCGGGCGCCCTCACACGCCAAGCACCTGCACCTTCAACCGTTCAAACCTCGTGCAAAACTTGTGTAAACCGCCCGACAAGAGGGCACATAGCTTGCGCCTTCGCTACAGCTCTATCACCTTCCTCGCACCTCTTGTTCGATGATTGAAGACCAAATGATCGATGCCCAAATGCCAAACTCCATCGCACATATATACTATGTCTTCTTGTGGAGGTCGCGCCCTCGGCCGACCCTCCATTCATCTCCAACCGCTGCGTCTTCGCAAACATTGTATCGCCTTTGTGTGGTCAGCCCACCCATGGCGCGGGACCGCCCACCAACTCGCCCTCCATTTGCCTTTCGCTCCTCGGTCAGCTTGTGGTGCGAGCTCCCCCAACTCGCCCATATAAACTTCAAACGACCAACTCACCTACGTAACATAACATTTCGCCCTCAGTCGCCTTGCCTTCGCATGACTTGCTACTTCGCACGATAGGTGGAGGGCGCGCCCCGGTTGACTCGCCAACCGTAGGGCATTACAAGATGGGATGGGGCGAGGGGCCGGAGTCCAGGCTTTCTTGGCAGACTCAAAACCCCCGCATTACTTCCTGTGGTGGCATTACCGCCCTCGGGGTGGTTTCAGGTTTTTCGCATGCCCTTCAAGCCGGAAGCGGTATTTCGGAGTTGGGAGTGATTCCACTCACCACGCAACACGTGGCCAAGGGTGGGGAGAGAATACCGCCCTCATCGCGCGGTAATTCTCGGTGCTTTTGGCTCATGCGATATGATCCTCAACCGTAGGATCAAGCGAGGAGAATCCACGATCAAGAATAAGCGTGCATGTTGGTGGGTCCGAAACAGAGGTTATGTTTCGTGCTTATCGCACGACCTCACTGGAATCGCGCGCAAATGGTGGATTTCGGGCGGTTAAAGTGATTGGAGGTTATGACAAAAACGGACCCGATATGATTATTAATTATGGTCTATTGGGCTCATCGGGTCCGATTTGTTTGTTAAATGGTGTGCTTGTTGGCCACCCAATATGATTTTCATTCTTTAGATAATCTTCGGCAAAATCACATAACCAATCTTTTGTCGATGCGTTTCGAACCAACCAGTGTGGTTCATCGTCAGGACAAGTTGAAGAACCAACCCAGCTTAGCTTGTTTAAATAGAGTGTGCAGAGACTCCAACGTCTATATTGCCAACGGCTAATTTGACCTAATGATCTTAGTCAAACCCCTAATATTCTTGTTATATTTAATTATTATTATTCTTAGAAAATAGTTAAATCAGGTAAATAATATATTAAAATAATTCATTTGTTAATTTAAATAAATGTATGTGTATATCTAAAAACCCCCCTTCTCTAAAGCTTATAAGTAATAATATATTTACCTAATTACATAGTTAATTTTAGTAATGTTATTGGAATAACAGATTATTGAATAAATTTTGATTACTTAATGAATATGAATTATTAAATCTTGGGATGAGATCTAATTTACCAATGGACCATTAGAGTTAAATGTTAAATAAGAAAATATTATTGAGTTAGTTTGAGTTAGTTCCTTTTTATAGATATTCAATTATTAATAAACAGGTATTTTACCAATCCTTAATTATGGTATTTACCTAATGTAACTAAATTCTAAGAATATTAATGATTTAACAAGAATACTATTTATTTGTTTGGAATTATAAATATAGATTATTTAGCAAATATAAATTATTATATATAACTTATTGATTTAATTTCATTATAATTAAATAATAAATTAAAATGATATATTATTCGTTTTTAGATATGCATATTTATCTATAATAAACAAATAGAGATGAACTAGTTTTAGATAATTATTAAATTGAATTTACAATTACCTAATGTAACTAAATTCTAAAAATTGTAGTATTTTAATACTATTTGTTTGTATTTAGATAATATAGGAATAATAATAAATATAGATTATTTAATAATTATGAATTATTATATAGTTTAGTAATTTAATAATAAATAGGGATTATATATATTTAACAAATGAATTCTTTTAATATATAAGTTACCTCATTTAGCTAATTTCTAATAAATTATATATTATTTGTTTTTGGATATTTGTGTAAATTAACAAATGATTTCTTTTAATATATTATTTACCTAATTTAACTATTTTCTAAGAATAATAATAATATAACAAGAATATTAGGGGTTTGACTAAGATCATTAGGTCAAATTAGCCGTTAGCAATATAGCCGTTGGAGTCTCTGCACACTCTATTTAAACAAGCTAAGCTGGGTTGGTTCTTCAACTTGTCCTGACGATGAACCACACTGGTTGGTTCGAAACGCGTCGACAAAAGATTGGTTATGTGATTTTGCCGAAGATTATCTAAACATTGTTGGTTATGTGATTTTGCCGAAGATTATCTAAACATTGTTATGGATCACAGAAGTCTAAATTCCTTAATGATTTTCATTCGCTGGATCTTTGGCAAAGGATCAAACGGTCAGTGATGGACTGCTCGTTTGGTTTGGTGGGCCCTCGGCCCGTGGTATGTTTTGTCGTCTTGGGACCATGGACTGGGGTAGGCCTGTCATATTGGTGGGCCTTACCACCTTGGTCGCTTTTGTATACTATTTCTCTTTTTTAATTAAATAGAAGGATCCGCTTTTGCCTTCGCGAAAAAGAAAAAAAAAAAAAGAGAGAGAGTTTAAATATATATTTTTTTAAATATGGACGTCTTTGCCCTGAAACCTGGATAAATTAAACTGAAATGAGCCTCTAATCCTCCTTGAAAGCGGGAGAAACTAGACCGCAATAAAAGTCCTATCCTCGCGTCCAAAATCTTCTGCAAAAAATCACCTCAGTCTCCACTAGCTTGTCTTTGGGCTACTACAGCTCCTTCTTACGAATCTTCAGCTCGACTTCCTTAAAAAAAAAACGGCTCCATCCAGCGAGCCTCAGGAATCAGTATTACAATGTTGTGTCCCTGATCGTCCTCCGCAGAAAATAATCATTCTCGAAGGTGTCACAATTCCTCACAATCTCACAGCCTAGGTCTCTTCGTCCCTCTCACACTAGCACACCCTTACGCACAAGCAAACTTATTCCACAGAGAAAACACATTGATAATAGCTCCACTTGCAGCAAAATTCTCACACGCTTCACACGAGCTCAACCTCCAGCCAGTGCGGCCTTGACCAGAACCTTTACGCATTGCAGAAAGACTTCTTTACAACACACCCTCAGTGATCTCTCACATTGATCGTTCACAGAAAAAACCTCACACTCTCAAATCTCAACCTGTCTTAGATACCAAATCAGAGTTTGCACACTAAAAACTTGATCATTCCATTGCCAATGAAGGATATTTATACATAGAAACGAAGGTTTTGGGTTGTCGATGACAATGGCCTGTTCAGGAAGCTCGGAGAACTATCCAAAATCCATGGTACTACCTACATAAAACATTTAATGCAGTTGGTAATGGTTTGTTGGAATTACTGTCTTCCCACGAACAATTGTGGCATCTTTGCAGGTTGCTCATAGTTTACACGGGGTGATTACACGACACGGTGGCTCACTGCGATGGCTAAAATTCAAATCGACACTGCAACCCTCTTCCTCTGGTTATGACTGCGACTTAGCATTTATGGCAACAATGGTTACTTGTAATGCACAAGTGACATACATCATAATGCAACGATGGTTGTCAGTGGCTTCTCATAATGGCTAACTACAATGGAGGCCCCTTGCTCGAGTGAAAATAAGGAATGACTACTCTGCTTTCAGCATAACTTTGGCACAAGGAAGGATGTGGTGGCTCTCAGCGGAGGCTACCAACGGCTCCTTCAACTAACAACAATAATGAATAGAGAATTTTCTCCCTGGGTACGGCTCTGCAAAGCTACGGTTGCAGAATTGTAGGTACTATAGCTCTTCCTCGGGTTCGATAGAAAATTAGGAGGGAATGACTACTCACAGCTCCTTTTATGAAAAACTAATAAATAACTGGCTTATTACTCGGTGGTGGCGGAAAACAAAATTCAACTTTCGGGCGTGACATATCGCTCACACAGTGCGACACATCAAGCTCATGCAACCGCAGAACCTTGGATACTCTGGCTCTTGAATCCTTTGGCTCTAATACCAATCTGATAGATGGACAGAGGAGGAAACACATAATAATACACTCAAATATGCTTCTAAGTGAATTTCTTGATTAAGTTGATTAAGGTTACAAAATTATAAAGACCCAACATCACTAAGAATAGTCATGCTCATCTTAGCTCTCGCACTGTGTCGCACATGTATGACAATCAAATTTATCTTTTTAAAAATAACTCAAACTAATAACTAACTAGACTCTCATTTAGTTAATAAGAGAGATTATTATCTCATACAAATTAGATCCATTTGTAAGAAAAGAAGATGTCACCAATTATGTGCTAGTTCCAACACCATCCCCAGTTGAAGATTTTGCCTGCCTCATAAACGCCTTTGAAAGCTGGGAAACAAATAAGAAGTTTATTGGAGATATATTGGGACACAAAAATATGACACAGTGAAAAATATGGTGGATCGTTGGAACTACCGTATATCACATGGCTCTGTGGGATCGCATGTTGGTCTATATTGTAGAGGCAGAGAATTTTCCCACTGTGGGGAGAACAATCGAGGCTTCAAACATCAAAGAAGAGAGCGGACGTGCAACCAGATCCTGAATGTGAAAACATGGTAGGGTGATGACTTTCATGTCTAACGAGGAGAGACTGTATGTGTCCTTGATGTGCAATGTGATGTGCAATGTGGAGGCCAGTAGGTTGAGCTATTGAAGAATGAAATCAAGAAGCTATAGGAGAGGGCAACATTTGTTGAAGGTAAAGTCTTTTTTTTTTAAATGGATTGCCACCTTCTTGTGATGAAGAGCGAGTCCATGAGAAATTTAAGGCTTCTGGTGAAATTGACACGAAATATGCCTATATCTAAGCGAAAACATTTTGGTGTTGGAGTTCAATGAAACCTTGCAACATGATTTGACAATTATGGACATTGAAATTCAGGGTACTCTGACCGATTAGTTGAAGGGATTCTATGAAGTGCATATGTGATCAATGTTGAGAAAATGAATATGGACGTTGCTCAGTTTGAACTGCGAGATGCTCATACGTGTTTTATTGTCAGGATGATTCAGGGGAAATTTAGACACTTGCCAATTGTGGAAACTGGAATGATCATTCTCTACTTTATATTATGAAGTTCTTCTATGATGCCATTGCAAACAAGGAAAAGGTCAAGGCTAAAGAAAATGGAAACGGAGAGTTTTGATCTATATAGGTTTTGTTTTATTCTACAAGTCCAAGGAAAATTAGATAATATTCAAATGCAGTGGAGTCCATAAAAATAGCTATGTTGAAGAGGTAATGGAGAAGTGATGAATGGTAAGAGGTGGCAAGGGCTATATTTTTTGTTCAAGAATTTTAATGGTTGAGAATTTTAATAAACTTTTCAGAATTCTGGTTATACCTAAGATGAAATTATGCATATGTGTTGTAACGGGTGGACCATTATTGTGGAAAGCACATGGTGCCTTATGTTGGATGGTGGCTTTATTCATACGCTAAATATATTAAGCGTGGATATGAAAACTAAGGTCAAGATCATAAAATTGCAAACGGATCCAGCTAATTTTATCTCGAAAATGGCCCATTTGCTAATAAGGTCTATGAAGCTATCAAGGTCTTTTTCTGAGGAAATATTTTCCTCTAAATTTAATATAGGTTTTTTTTGACAATTTTGGTGAACATTTGTGCACGATAAAAAGGGCAGATCTATGGCTGTAAATCACACCGAATGAGGAATAATAATTCAAAAAGCTCAAGCCTTGTTGTGTCTATCACTTCTAGGCATATATCCAAACTCAATACATCATGGACAACCTTTTTAATTTAAGGCAAGGGAAATAATGCTAGGCTCATCACACAATGGATTGCACGCTTTCTTTGGTGCAAATGGTACATAAAAATATATACATCAAGAAGAATAGGTTAGAAAATTGTATAAAGAGCTTACAACACAATATCTGAAACCCATATGCATTTTGAAGCTCACTCTGGTTGAGCGATGCTTTTTCTTTCAATGTTAATCGAAAGATGCAATGTATTTTTCAATTACTAGTTCACCCATCTTGATAAGGATCTTGTTCTCATCTTCTCTCTGATCTTGGATCTCACCTCAAAGTGATTCTCCTTGGTAGATCTAGGTCTACACACTCATATCATGTTTCCTCTCTCCCTCTATCACGCTACATCCTTCACCTCACTATACGATGCCACATATGTTTGATCTAGCATGGCTCTCTCAGAGCTAACTTGGATTTGATATCAAAAGAAGGAAACAAAGACAACAATATTTTATTAAATTAGAGTTGTATTTGAGACACACAAAAATCCCAAATTTATAGTAATGTGATCACAACAAAAGATAACCATAACAACCTGGAGGATAAAGACTCCTACTCAACTCCAACTCACTTTTACATTGGAAAATAATAAATTCTAGAATGTGACCTTGAAACTCTAATAACCTAGAATCTTAATTTATATATCTCTAGTAGCAATATTTAATGAGTGAGAGTAGGATTTTTCAAGATTAATATATAGTGTTGCCTAGTTATTTTATGTTTTAGATTTTTTTTTCAAAATTTGACAAAATATTTTTTGGTGAAATCCTTTGTGTTTGTTTATTAATATAGGATCAAACAATCTATTGAGACATAATTTTGAAAATATTATTTTACGTGTTTGTGGTAAACCAAAAGAATTAAATAAGAAATTATTGAATTTATGGATATTTGTTCAATTATGGTTCTACTTTCACAACCATCTTTGAATCAAGCAAGGAGACCTTATAAAGAAAAATAGGACTATGAACTATGTTAATAGTGGATTTATTGACTTGGGATAAGGGTGTTATTTTTTTCTTAAGAGATTGTGAAAGATATTATGTTTATCAACATATAATATAGTGGTCATTTCAGATAATATTTGTAAAAAAAAATTATGGCTTCTGAATCTATTATTTTGGGAAGAGGTTTGAATTTCTTGGGCCCTACAATTTAACCAAATAGTCTAGCAAGTCTACCTGACTATTTCATTTATAAATTAGTTGAAGGTGTGTTGATTGATATAGAGTCTATTAATATAAATCTAACATGAAAAAATAGGTGGGTGAGAGAGGATAGAGTGGAAAAACATTTAAATCAGTTATTAGTATTTAAGGGAATGCCATATGAGTCTATAAAGTTTTCATAATGTGTCAGTTTTGAAGGTGAAGTAGGTCATTTTCTAGGTACATTGGAGGTGGTTCCTATAGGGAATATGTCTCGAAGACTAGTGAAAATTAAAGCAGAATTGCTAAAGGAGGAGAAGTCTATCAATTTGGTTAAGGGACTTTGGAGACCATATGACTAGATGGTGGAAAAATGAGCTTAGCTACCTTCTATTCTGAAGGGAATTTGAAAAGAATTAATTAGGAAATTATTAGTCAGGATTCTCCAAAAACAAAAAGGATGAGAATAATTTAGTAGATGTCAACGAATCTCTAGTTGGAATATAGAAATTGAATCATATGGAGTGGGATTTTTGTTCAAACCTAACTAAACTAGAAATTGTGAATTTTGAAAAATTGAGCAAAAATTATTGGAAGAAATGGCTTATTGGGGGATAAAAAGTAGGTTACTTGGTTCGAAAAATGTGATGAGAACTTTGAGTTTTTTCATCAATTTGCAAGAATAAATACTAACACTATTTGAAGTATTTTAAAGTTAGATGGGGGGGAGTTGAGAAAATTTGAAGAGCTAACTACAATAGGGGTGAAACATTTTCATGATATTTTCAAGGTGATGAAAGGTTTTCAATTGCAAAGGTTATCAAAGTGAAGCAAGTCTTCACTAATTTCATCTACGGAGAGGATAATATCTCATTAATTGGTGAGGTCTCTCTAGATGAATTAGAAGCCATTCTTTATAGTCTTTAGAAGGATAAAATTCCAAGTTTGAAAAGTCAAACTGTGGAACTTTTTATGCATTTTCTAGAATTATTGGAAAGTGATTTGCTTCCAATGGTAGAAGATACAACATTGTATGGAAGAATGTTCACAATTCTTTCATTATAAAATCAAATAATCCATTCTCCTTTGAGGATATTTGCCTGATATATTTATGCAGCAATATTTATAAGATAGTGGCAACGATTTTTGCAAATATAGGGAAAACTTTTTTTTAAGACAATTTTGGGAGAGCACTTGGTTTCTTAGCTGGTTGGAAAATTCATGAGGATCTTTATGTTACTAAAAAGTACATTCACATCACTAAGGAATTTAAACGTTGTGATGTTAAAACTAGATTTATTAAAAGGCCCATGACAAGGCCAACTTGATTTACTTAAGGTTATTGATGGCATATTTTGACCCAAAAAATATCATGGATGTTCCACCGGAAAACTCACCACAATAGAGATGATAATATTATATTAAAAATATGAAGTTCTACATTTTTACAGTTTTATTAGATTTTTGGATCTGTAGATTTACTGTTAATCATGCATGCATGCAAATGCAATTATGCAGAAAATAGAGAACGCAGAAAGAAAATCTCACACACACATATAACACAAGATATGCTATAGGAAACCCTTTCGGAAGAAAACCCAGCTGAAAGGTGAGGTCGCTCTGCTTTCTTCCTCTGTCTGGAAATATGGTTGCAATACAAAGAAGTATGGTCTGTGGTCCATGGGATGCTAAAGTTCACAAATCATTTATTTATTCTCTACCTCCTATCCCTCTTGGCTATTTTTTCTTAGCTATCGAATAGATGCACTCGAAAGAATGGAATCTCATTTCCTCCTAGTGGCCCGGTTATAACACAACCCGATAACCTACTAGTGATTAGGTTTGACTACCTAAAATCTTAAGCAAAGTTACAATATAGAAGAATATTCTAGAGTCTTCTACATCATAATCACGTGTATATCCCCTTTTCCATGAATAATGGGGGTTGACATGGCATCCTCTCGAATTATGGTGGTAAAAATATGAAGGTCAACTTCTAAGTGGCATAACTTGCGCATACAGACTCCACTTGACATGATTCTTGCACTGTTGGAAATCTATCCATGTGTAGAATAGCATAAGAAGGTGTATCACTAAATAAGCTAAATTTTAGTCCAAAAAAAATTAATTTGATGCCTAAAAATGCTACCAAAAGGTTTGAGACCCTATTTTTCCAAACTAGGTCTTGTCAGTAAAAACAGTCCCATGAGCTTATTCCTCCACTTTTTCCACTTTGAATGCATCAATGTGGATGATAAACAATATAATGATCCAATATAGATTACACCTCCCCATTTTGGAAGGCTTTTGTTCCCAAAAGATTCTACTAAATGAGGTGAGGAAAATTTTCCTCCATCGTCTCTTTGGTGTACCATTTAGCTTTACATGGAAGTTGTCCTTTCAACCTAATCTACCAAAGGTCATGTTATCCCTGTCTTGTAGTTTTGGACCTCTTTTGTAAAAGTATATCTCTGTTAACTCTGCCTAACAAGCTGGCACCAAATCCTCCACAGAGGAAAGGACATGTTCTTCTTCTTTATCTAGCATGGAAGGCTCACAGAGTTTCAAATTCTCTACATCCACAATTGAGTAAATGTGCATATATGATGGTAAACTGAGTCGATAATAATTATCACCCACATTTTCTAGTATCTCAAAGGGACCATACCTCGGGGCCTTGATTTTCTTACCAATCCCCTGCAACCTCTCCTTGTTCAAATGTATCCATACATTGTCTCCCATCTTGAACGACTTCTTTGTTTTATGTTGATCATGTCTAACCTTATACTTCTCTTGTGACTTTTGTAGTGTGTCATGTACCTATATATGGATTTTCCTGTTCTTATCTATAAATTTTTCATCCCTTAGGGAATCTCTTGTAAGGTCTACCCTCACCCCTCCTTATTTCTCATATGCAATATCCAAGGGTGAAGGCGAAAAATATCAAAAACAGGTTTCAAATGGGGGATTTCCTTTAAAAGTATGGACTTATTTGTTGTAGGAATATTGTATATATATCATATTTTCATCTCAGGTCATCAAATGCTTCTAGATATATCACCTTAGAAGCTACACCAAAGTCTTATTGACTACTTCTATCTGTCGATCTGTTTGTGGATGGAATGTTGTAGATCTCTTCAACCTCATGTCCATCTTCTCCCACAATGTAGTTCAAGATGCACTGATAAATCTTGTATCCCTATATGAAAGGATGATCCTCGGTATCCCAAAGTGCACCCATACCTATCCAAAGAATAATTTTGTTCCTTCTTGTCCACTAATGGTCTTCTTACAGGGCATCGGAACAAACATCTTGTTGAACCTGTCATCTACCACAAATAGGTAGTCATGCCCCTTACTAGTTGTTGGTAAACCTCCCCACAAAGTTCATCCAAATGCTTTTCCAAGGATGAGTAGGTACACGTAAGGGAAGATATAGACCATGTTTCATATTGTTAGGCTTGCTAGTTCAACGAAGCATTCATCGTCTTGTGAACCTAGCTACTTGCTCTTGCATATTAGGCCAATACACATACCTTTGCATGTTGGACATAGTCTTCCCTACACGAAAGTTCACTACAACCTTGGAGGTGTGAGCCTCTTTAATCAGCTGCAATCACTTACTTTAAGGGACACATAACTTATCTAGCCTCTAGAGTAACACATCCTGGAGATTGTAGTCAACATTGTTGTCACCATTGTGCACATGACTATGAGTCTACAACTATTGATACACCTCCTTGAAGTCCTCATAATCTAAACATGCCTCTCTATATTCATCATGGTTGAATGGCTCCATGTGCATAAGAGTCCCCAAAGCTATGATATTTAATGTGGGTGTTCTTGAAAGCATGTCAACTAACTTGTTTGTGCTTCCCTTCTTATACTTGATCACCAAATGAAACTATTGTAAAAACCCCATCCAGTTCTAATGTCTAGTTTGTTGTAACTTACTGTAGCCCCACAACTACGGTAAAAGTTGGTGATTTTTGTGGAGTAATGTCTCCTTTCCCATTAGATAGTGCTTCCAATTCTTCACAACTTGTACAAGGGCATAAAGCTCCTTATCATAGGTAGGGTAGTTAAGAACTGATCCCTGAAATACTTCATAATGGTAGCATAACGACCTTTCTCCTTGCATCAAGATAGCTCCCATAACATACCAACTCGTGTCTGTCTCCACTTCAAAGGGCCACTTTAATTTTGGTAATGTCAGAATTTATGATTGATTGATCTTATTCTTTACGTCCTCGAAACCCCTTTATTGACCCGTTCCCCATTGGAAAACATTGCCACTTGTTGTTATGGCATGTAGCGATGTTGTTACCACTAAAAATGAGGCTATGAATTTCCTCAGGTTTTGTGCTGCCCCAATGAAACTCCTGACCTCATAAACATTAGTGGGAATTTTCCAATTCATGATGGCCTCCATCTTGGCAGGGTCTATCTTCAAATATCCTCCACCTGTCACATACCCCAGATACAACAAATACTGCAATGCAAACTCATACTTCTCAAGATTTCTTAGCAGTTTGTGCTTCTTTAATGTCTCCAACACCTGCGTCAAATGTGAGATGTGCTCTTCCCAGGTAGCATTTTATACCAATATTTCATCCAAATAGACAATAACAAATGAATCTATAAAAGGGCATACTACATCATTCATTAATCCCATAAACATAGCTGGTACAATGCATAGGCCAAATGGCATGAAACCACTCATACAAACCTTGACAGGTTTTGAAGGTGGTCTTCCAAGTATCTTCTTCTTTTACTTGAACCTAGTGATATTCAGACTTTAAATCCATCTTGGTGAAGTATTTTTCTTACTACAACCGATCCAACAGATCATCTATCCTGTGCTAGCGGTATTTGCTCTTGGGCATGATTTTGTTCAATAGCTTGTAATCTATAAACATCCTTATCCAGATCTCTTCAGTCAGCAAAATTAACCAAGATCTTTCACTTCTATGATGTTACCATAATTTCATATGAAAGAGTATGAAAAGCCACATGTGCATATTGTAAAGAAGAGGAAACATAATGACCATCATCAAATCAAAGACACACACACATTGATAATGAAGTTCACCCAATGTGGGTTATGTCTCTGGGACATGGTGTCAATAGTGAGGAGGACACTTCATTAAATGTTGCAAAATGATGATGAGTACATGGTACATTCTTTGTCATTACAAGGATAAATACCCTCAACCAGAGTGGCATGTCTATCCACGAGACATTCTCCCCATAGGAACTCTCACTCATATGGGCCTCCCTTCAGCATGAAAAGATAGTAAATTCTCAAATGACATGGCACACAAGTATCCTTAAACATGATGGAATCAAGTATCTCAACAGTAAAATCATCATCTCAGAAAATCAAAAGAAAAGCATGGCATCACTACATCATATACCTCCACTTTCGGGGATGGCAAGAAAATGTAAAGCTCAGCTAATGAAATGGACTGCACCGATGATATAATGGCACGAAATTGTGTCAAACGACTATAAACTTGGCCCCTTTTTTACACCAAAAAATTCCGGACCCTTGAGAACCTCTAAGATTCCCCTAAAGGTTCCTTCTTGAAGATGGCCGAAAAATCCGCTGCTCGAATGAAATTCTAAGCACACCATTGTACACCCTGCAAAATTATGAGAAAAACGACTTTAAAGTCAGCATAATTCTACATCTGTCTAAAATTAGCCTCTGAGGGAATCTTTTATATTCCAAAATATTCTGCAAAGATTCCTTGTTGTTGGTCACCTGAATATCTATCGTTCAGTTGGAGAAATTGATGACAACATCACATTGCCTTTGAAATTTTGGTTCTTTTGAGTATAAAGTTGACATGATTATATCACTGAAAAATCACCCTCTAGGGAATCTTTTAGATTCGTCACTGCATCCGCGAATATTCTTTGGAATATTCCCCTAGAATATTCCATACCTCGAAATTTGTACCCATTCCTGGTTGGGTTCCATCTGTACCTGGTTCCGCTTGGAACTCTCTCTGCTGATCCAATGAGCAAATCATTAAGGGTTAATATATTTTTTGGTGGCATTACAAACCAAGTAAGGCCACTTGGGCCATTGGTGGATGCCCAAATTACGTTAGGCACCACCCAGGTTCCAACCCCACGGCCATCGACGGTTACAAAAATAGCACATTATTTTTTTTGAAATATGTGTGACGGAGTGTAACATGTAACCATTGGTGGTGGACATAACGTTTGGTGTTGATGGTTTTGTATCAGTGGTTTTATGTGTTGTATGGCGTATCAAACGGTTAATGTTTTTGGTTATGGGGTCGTTGTTGGCAGGCTGGCCCACCAGTCAGAGCGGGTTCAACACCCGTTGGCCCACATCATTGTATTGTATGGTGGGCCTTTGTAATGTGATAGGTGGCAGGGTTTGACCTGATCTAGATCTTGGGGCAGACCCCCAAGATAAAAAAATAAATAAATAAATAAATAAATAAATAAAATAAAATAAAATAAAAATAAAATAAAATAAAATAAAAATTAAAAAAATAAAAATTAAAAAATTAAAAATTAAAAATAAAATTAAAAAATAAATTAAAAAATAAATAAATAAAAATATAAATAAATAAATAAATAAAAAATAAAAATAAAAATAAAAAAAATTGAAATGGATCTTGGGCACGGAGGCCCCCAAAATCTGAAAATTTGAAATCCCAGAAGAAAATATGAGAACACACATTAAACAAAACCACCAAGAAACTTTTAATTAAAATAGAGAATAATTGAAAAAACAACATTGTGGTGGACAATATGTCCTTTTACAAAAGCGACTTGTTACTTATAGTCTTTTTTACTTATAATACCATAAGTAAATTCCAAGGGTGGGTAGATACCAAGGGCGAAAATACTAGGGGTGGATCTCACTTACAATACCATGGGTGGATGCCACTTACAATACAATGGGTAAATTCCATGGGTAGATAAATACCTTGGGTGGATGAATACCATGGGTATATTACATGAGTGGATAAATACCATGGGTCGACGAATACCATGGGTGGATGCGAATTTCCATTCAGATCATTCCTCCCTCCTTAAGAAGCAATGGTCCCCATTGCATGAAGTTCCCTCCTAAGAAACCTTTGTTGAATATGAAGAACCACTGAAGAGAAGGGTTTTGTGTGGTTAACCCCTAACCATGATGAACGAAGATCGGAAGATAGAGATACCCTGTAATGCTTGTGACCAATTGTGATACTGACAGTGTGTGGCCTAGAAAATGGACTTCAATGAAGTGTGGGTTTGTGGATGACCCATTACCATGAAAAACAAAGATCTGGGGATAGAGATACCTTGTAATGCTTATGACCAACTGTGATAGTAACAATGTGTGGCCTAGTAAATGGACTTTGATGTCAAGGGGTCTGTGCAGTTGATCCATAATCATGAAGCTAATTGTTGATGAAGTAGTAGGTGCCTACATAGCCTGGGGTGGGAAGGCATGTCGCCAAAGGGAACCCACTCTAAATGTTACTCCAGATATAAAAGCTAATTTAAAATGGGCATAACTTGGTCAATATAACTCATAATCTTTATTATAACCTATTTTTGGAAATAGAATGACCATTCTACATCTTCCCATGGGATTGAAATCCCTATCTGGAAACTCAGATTCACATTGCAAATGGCCCGTCGTCACAAACATTCTAAAAAAATAGATGATTTTAAATCAGCGATATCTCCCTCATTCAAACTTTGATTTGACCAATTTTGTTTTTTTGAAATTGGGTGACTTTTCAAGAAGATCTCAGATCTGCAATAAGTTTTCCGAAATTTTGCACAAAAACTATAAAAAATGATAGGAGATCTGCCGTCCATGAATTTCCATTAGAAAAATTATGCAACGTAGTTGATTTTAAATCAACGATATCTCCCTCATTCAGACTCTAATTTGACCCTTTTTTTTTCTTTTTTTTTGTTAATTGGGTATTTTTTTGCAAGGAATCGAGATATGTTATTTTGTTTTATAAAATTTTCACTAAAAATTTCATATCTGATATGAAAGCTCAGCGCCCAAAAGGTTCCTGCAAAATAATGAAAAAAAAAATATTACTACCCACTTTGCCCAAAAAAGTGCTTTATGGAGGTCATATCACGTGTATGAAGTTTGTTGAAGATTTATACAAAACTTTGAAACTAAAATATGTGTCAATATCTCATTCCCATGGAGCCATAACCTGAATCTGATACCACTGACCCAGATCTTAGGAGGAGGCCCCCAAGATCTAAAAAATTGAAATGGATCTTTGGGGGAGACCCCCAAGATCTGAAAAATTGAAATGCCAGAAGAAAATAGGAGAACACAAATTAAACGAAACCAACAAGAAAAATTGAAATGTCAAAGGTCCGAATATTTCAAATGGCATATTATATGGAAATGTTTTACATATATTGGAATGACAAAATGTATATGGGATTGGAGGAGGTGGGTTTGAACCCGCGACATCCCCACCCGAACTCCATGCGAAACCAATGGAACACCGGTGGAGATTTGAAAATCAGTGCCACAAAATTGTATTTAATGTTGCAGTTATGTCCGATGACAGGGGAAAGGAGGGGATCCAACCCTACGGCTAGTCCCCACCCCATGCGACCACAAGAGTGTAACCAAGGGCTAGCAGATAGGATAAGCGCTTAGCGCTAATCACGCTTAGCTTAACTTAATTTTTTTTAGCCTTACTTAACCCGAGTTTAAGATGACGACAGTTTTGGAGAGAGAACCAAGTTTGGAGGAACTGCCAATTTTGGCGGTGCTAACTCGAGTCTTCTCCATATTTAGCAGGGTTTCCTAAGGAAAAATTGAATGTAGCATATCTTGCTCAAGTTTCAACCAATTTTGGAAAATGAATAGTCAACTGTGGATGATTTCCACCTTTTGAAGACATTGGTATGGGTTCCAAAGGCAATAGAAGATTTCTACAGGTGATTTTTACACAGGGAAGTTCAGCGAAGCATAGAGCCACCAAGGAAGGGGGTCATACCCAGAGCAGCCAGAGTCAATTTTTAGAGATCCAATATTCAATTTTGGATAATTTGGACATTTTGAACACATTGGTGTAGGTATCATGAGCCATAGAGCTTTCTAAGTAGAATTTTTGCCACATTGAGCTAATATAGAGGCCCGAGCCATGGACGCTGGACCAAGGAGATGTAGCCCAGGAGGGGTGAACTCCTTCATCAAAACATTGTGTTAATGTGTCTCTTTGATGGCTTACTGCACTATACATGTTTGTTGTTCAGTATTTCTTTCTGAAGCTATTTTTCTCATGAATGTCTTTTTCTTAACTTAACGAAAATTACCTATTTGTAAGCACCAACAACTAAGGGAAAATCAACATAAAAAGAAAGAAGCAAGCACATGTTTATAAACCTGTAATTGTTATTAGCACAACAAAACTAATCATACAAAAACAAATCAAGTTGGTATCGGAGCTCAAGGTTCAATTTCTTGATTGCTTGAGTTTGTGCAATTAGGGTTTTAATGGTTGCAAAATTGTGATTCTTACAAGGTTAAAGTTGTAGAAAGGAGAAGGGAAGCTATTGGCTGCAACTCTTGAGGTAATGCCCAGAAGAAGGAGAGCCACAAGGCCAAAATATCCACCAACCAAAGTTCCAATTCCAGCTACACTTGAAACTCCTCAAGTTTTCCCTTCAATTGAGATTGAAGGGGTACAATCAGTACAAATTTATGATCCTGAATCCATAGCCATTATGTCTGGAGAAAGAGAGCCTGAAGGTCCCTCTTCAGAAGAGGAAGAATTCAAGAAAGCTTTCTATACTTTGACTTAGATGGTTAAAGTCCTATATGAAAAGACGAACACCAGAATCATTGGAGAGGGTTCTAAATCTCTACATGGAGAAGGAAGATGAGAGGACAAAAGGATTTGAAGAAGGATTCCAAAGGGAATGGTGGAAAGCCATCTACATCTCCACCATCCTCATCATCTCCATCATCTAACATAGTATCATCTTCCACTACCACCACTGAAACTGCCCATGCTCATTCCAAAACCCAAGAAGGAAAAACTCCACTACTGAAATTGGACATAAAATTTGAACTTCCCATGTACAATCGAGAAGTGAATGCAGAAAAGTTGGACAATTGGATTTGATAGTTGGAGGTATACTGCAGAATTGAGAAACTTCAAGAAGATGACATAAAGATCCAGTTGGCTTCACTGAGGCTAGAAGGAGCTGCACTAGTTTGGTGTGAAGAAAAGACTCGAGGAAATGAGAATCCATGGTAAGATATCTATCACTTGGGTTGAATTTTTTTATGCAATTAAGCCTATATGCAAAAAGCCATTATGATTTGGCAGAATTTTAAGCAGCTTAAAGGCCAAACAGTCCAAGATTATACACAGGAGTTTAGAAAAGGGGCTTTGTTATTAGGAGTGAATTTGAATTCCCTAGACACACTGTTGAAATATATTGGGGGTTTACATTCCTATTTGAAACATCCTATCCTTATGTTTAATCCAAAAAATTTAGATGAGGTATGTGTGCAAGCGACACACCTTGAATCTATAGGAAAGAACATTCAAGAACAGGGTAGTAAGAGAAAGCCATTTAAGGGTAAGCAGAAAGAAAGGGGTGGAAAATCGAAGGGAAAGAAGAATTCAAGCATGAAGAAAGAAGGGGAGAAACTTATCTGCAAACACTGTTCAAAAGAGGGACATAATGAGGATAATTTTTGGAAACTCCATCTAGAAATGAGACCAAATAAGTTCAACAATAATGGGAAACAGAAAACCATTGTTATCACTTAAGAATATTTAGGTTCTGAATCAGGTGATGAAAACAAAATCACTATCATGGGAATCAAAGGAAAATAAGATATTGCAAGAACTAGTTCACAAAACTGTAACACTACTACTACTCTAGATGAAAAGAGATGAATTGAGTTATTTCATGTTAGGGTCATATCTAAACACACCAAGATTGACACACTCTTTGATAGTGGGTCACAAGAAAATCCAATCTCTGAAGACTTAGTCAAAAAATTGAATCTTGAAACTGTACCTCATCATAAACAATACCCTTTGGGATGGATAACAAGAGACACTAGTTTACAGGTTATAAGAAAATGTTTGTTTAAGTTTGCAATCACTATAAATTTTGTTGACGAAGTAGAGTTAGATGTGGTACCGCTTGATATTTCAGGTGTGGTGTTGGGTAGTCCATATTTCTATGACCGGAAAGCAGTCTTTTACCGCCATGAAAACAAGTATCACTTGTTCAAGGATGGTGTGGAGTACATAGTGTGATCTGATAATGAGATCTAAGACAAAAATAAGGTATTATAGACTTATGTGCATGGATTAGTCTATGTCATTTTATGCAATGGATCGATAAGATTGTGAAATGCACAGACAATGAAGCAGTAAACAAAACATAATAGACAACACATAACACAACAAATTTAATGAGGAGTTCACCCAATACTCCTGGGCTACATCTCTTGGTCCAGCCTTCAGTGGTGGCCTCTCTATTATGTCTTCAACAGAGTTTCTTTTTACAACAGTGAGCTCAATTTGAGCCTCACACACAATAGGTTACAATAACAGGAACTTTACTTGATCCTCTCAAGTTTCTCTATGAGTACACAGACTCTCTCAGTGCTCTCTGCCTCCATGCAAACTCTGTCTCAGCATTTTCCTGAGATATTGCTCCCCCCTGCTGTGCTCTCTGTCTATGGATTTATAGCCAAAAATGCGCTCCCTGTTCGTTTCATGTTCCTGTCTCTCAGTCTCCCCGGCATCTGTCCGCTTCGAATCCCTCTCTGAGCATGCTACAATCATTTTTTAACGCCTAAAGAGGAGGTGGACACCCATTCTGTAACGCCATAGTGCCGCAGGCCTCTGAAACTCCTGAAATAGCTGCGCTCTGTTAAACACAGGAAAAATGTGTTTTAACAGAGAAAGTCTGCCAAAATTCAATATATCAGACTTTAAAAGTCCTTAAATATGATTCATTCCCCTATCGGGTCCGCCCACAAGTCGCTATCGCATATCGGAAGGCTTCGTCCCTTTGTGTCTTGGAAATATAACGAAAATCGTGAAAATACATTAAAAGTGGCTCTGTTTATGGACTTGAAATTATATCAAATTTCCTTTATAATGCTATCGGTTCTGGCTGTCGCATGGTGTATTGATATCGGCCCCACTCCATGTTTCGACATGATATCGCATATCGCACATGACCCCCATTGATTGTAATCGCTCCTCTGCATTTTCCGATTGTGATAGAGCGCGTTAACATGGGCCATCGATCTGCACGCTTGATCGACAGTCCTCGTTGATCCGCGCTGATCGCAATCACAACCGTCATGTGGATTCTGCTGATAAGCACCGATAGCCACTGCCGATAGCAATTCATCGATTAGATCTGGACCGTTGATCGAACAGATCCAAGGGCTCTGATTCAATGTTGCCTTAAAAATCGCCGATACTTTGTTTTCTCTGTTTTCACGGGTTTTGGGCCTCCCGATAGTGTTTCTCCGCCCTGCTAAGGGTGTTTACGCTTGCGTTAACATCAATATTTTAAAATATTTTGATCTTTGGCATGATTTTTAAAGAGTTTATGAAGAATTAGAGAGCATTCTCAGATGCATTTAGATCACGCCTTCCCATTGAAAAGGCTTTTGGACCACCAAAAGTTGGTTTTCAAGCATTTCTTAAGTGAGGATACAGCTGCCTCACTTGCCCAATCTCTATCCATGTGGCACTGCTAGGTTTTGAACCTTTGAGTCCAATTCTAAGGTACTCCATGTCCCCTCTGCGTGTTGTCCTCACCTTTCTGTCTAGAACTGTATCTTCCTGCATCTCATTGAGGTATTCAGGAAACATATCATCAATGGACGGCAATTGAATTTGCTCTTCAGGATATTCAATTAAAGAAGGTTCAAACAATCTTAAATTTTCTGCATTTACTACTAAATAGATATGCATGTATGCTAGCAGATCAAGGCAGAAAGCATTCTCACCAGTTTTCTCAAGTACCTTAAAAGGCCCATACCTTATTGGCTTCGGCTTCCTTCCTTCACCTTGCATTATGTCCTTGCTAATATACATCCAGACTTGATTGCCAACTTGGAAGCTGTGCTCCACCCGGTGTTTATCATGCCCTACCTTGTATTTGGCTTGGCTCTTTTCCAGCTTTTCCTGCACTGCCTGGTGAATTTCTTGGATATGTTCAATGAATCTAGTTGCTTTGTCCAGATCACTGTGTCCAACAACTGCTATGTCTTTTTCAAAGAAAAATCCAAGGGAGACCGTAGTATGAAACCAAAACAGGTCTCAAAAGGAGATCTTCGTGTAGAAGAATGTTTAGCATGGTTATAAGCATGTTGCACATAACATATTGTTCATCCCAAAGCTTGGGATGCTTGCTGCAATAACCCCTGAGCATCTGGATCACTGTCTTGTTGACTACCTCTGTTTGGCCATCTATCTGTGGATGAAAGGTTGTGCTTTTCTTCAATCTGGTGTCCATTAATTCCCACAGAATTGACCAAAACTTCCCAACTAATCGAGAGTCTCGATCAGATACTATGGAAGTGGGTAACCAAAAATGCACCCAGACATGCTGAAAGAACAATTTTGCTGTTTGTTCAGCTGTAATCTACTTATTACAAGGTATTAAAATACACATTTTGCTGAACCTGTCCACAATAACATATAAATAATCATGTCCCTTTCTATATTTTGGCAATCCCCCCACAAAGTCCATGGAAACACTTTCCCAAGGATAGGAAGGAACTGGTAGTGGAGTGTATAAGCCTAGTTTTATATTGCTGGGCTTGCTTTTAGCACACATGGTACACCCTCTTACATATCTAGAAATTGTTTCATTCATTTTTGGCCAATAGCAGTATCTTTGCAGCTGTGCAACTATTTTTCTTACACCAAAATGACCTGATATCAGGGAAGTATGTGCCTCCCTAATTATATTAATTCTCTCTGTTTGTAGAATGCATAGCTTTCCCAAATTATACAGAGTCAATCCTTAATGTAGTAATCCAATTCTTCTACCTTTTTGCCATTACTTAAAGCTGCATATACATCTTTAAGATCTATATCTTGAGCATATTGTTCAATGTAGCTTTCATGCATTATTGAGTTATTCTTAAGTATATTAGATGCATTTATGATTGGTCTGGACAACATATCTACAACTTTATTGTGTATGCCCTCTTTATATCTGATGACTAAGTGAAATTGTTGTAGGAAACCCATCGACCTATAGTGTCTTGAATGCTGCAATTTAGTTTGTGAGTGCAAGTACTGAAGTGGCTGATGATCAGTGTGTATTATTGTTTCTTTTCCCATTTAGTAATGTTTCCACTTCTTCACACTCTGAACTAATGCATACAGTTCTCTAACATATGTAGGATAATTAACTACTGCAGAATTAAATGTCTCAGAATGGTAGAATATGGGTTTACCATGTTCAATCAACACTGTTGTCATGGCATAATCACTGGCATCTGTTTCGATCTCAAATGATTGTTGAAGATTTGGCAATGCTAGTACTGGTGTTGTACTAATTTTTTCTTTCAAGGTGTCGAAGGATTTCTTCTGTTTGCTTCCCCACTGAAACACCTTGTTCAATCCTGTCAAATCATGTAAGGGAGCTGCAATTAAGGAAAAGTTAGCAATAAATTTTCTCCAATATTGTGCTACCCCTAGGAATCTTCTAACTTCTGTTGCAGACTTGGGTTTAGGCCAGTTTACAATGACTACAACCTTAGAGGGATCTATCTTCAGTTCACCACCCCCTACAATATGACCCAAATAATTCAAAGATGTTTTACCAAATTCACATTTTGATCATTTAACATAGAGATTTTCTTGCTTCAAAACATCTAGAGTCTGCTTTACATGCTTTAAATGTTCTTTCCATGTTTTACTAAATACAAGAATGTCATCTAGATATACAATTAAAAAATCATCAATAAAAGGCCTGCGTACATCATTCATTACTCTCTTGAAAGTGGCAAGAGCATTAGTTAAACCAAAAGGCATAACTAGCCATTCATACAGCCCTTGCTTTGTTTTTAAAGCAGTCTTCCATGCATCTTGCTCTACTACTATGACCTGATGGTAACCACTACGTAGCTCCAACTTGGAAAAGTAAACAACCTCTTTCAGCTAATCCAATAGATCATCAATGTGAGGAAGGGGATAACGTTCTTAATCGTTATTTTATTCAGTGCTCGGTAATCAATGCACATCCTCCACGAACCATCCTTCTTTCTCACCAACTCTATTGGGGATACACATGGTGATGTGCTTGGTCTTATGAACCCTTTCTCAAGCAGCTCTTGTACCTGCTTCTTGATTTCTGCATTCTCTAAAGTGGATAACCTATACATTCCGATGTTAGGCAATGGAGCATCTTGCTGCAAATTAATATCATGTACAATTTCCCTTTTGGGTGGTAGACCTTTAGGTTCTTGAAATAAAATATCATATTCTAAAACAACTTTTTCTAAATCAGCTTGTTGTTTAGCATCACAGCCTTCAAATACATTGGTTTTATCAGGTTTCTTTTCCTTTACAACCATCAGTAAAAATTGCTTGCATGAATTTACAATTCTTTTCATCTGCCCTGAGTTTATGAGAGTACACTTATTTTTGAGTTTGTGAGCTCTTATAGTATATTCTATTCCATCTTTGACAAGTTGATACTTATTTTCAGCTCTATAGAAAATGGATTTTCTATCATACAACTAAGGACTTCCTAAAACAATCCGACATATATCCAAGGGAATTACATCTAACTCAACCTCATCTACAAATGTTGAACCAATGGCAAACCTAAGTTTACATTGTCTAATCACTTGTAGCTTTGCTTTATCACATAACCAACCTAATGGATATGGCTTCTTGTGAAGTGTCCTTATTAATCCTAGCTTCTTTACAATTGCTTTAGAAATTAAGTTTAATTGTGAGCTAGTATCAAATAAAGTATCAATCTTTTGATGATTGGAAATAACTCTAATATGAAAAAGCTCATATCTTCTTCTCTCATTTTCTTCACTATCAATAGTTTGGGCAGAATTACTAGTAGATGCTTCAGAAATTTTACCTTGTATACCTGTGGCTGTGATGGTTGTTTCATCACCTCAGTCTGACCCCAAATCTCTCTTAACAGCAGCAACAGCCTTCTTCTTCTTGCCATCGAACTTCTTGGGTTTCAGCTCCGAATGCAAAGACCATCAATGTTCATCATCATGTCCATCCTTCTTGCACTGAGTGCATGAAGGTTTGGCCTTTTATACAGCATTTTCCTTCCTCTCTTTCCATTTCTGCTTCCTCTTTTCCTTATTCTTGCTCGTAGTGGGTTTTGATGATCCCCCAATCTCTGGGTTCACATTCTTGCCTCTAGCCTCTAGATGGGTAGCCTGAACAGATACCTCATCTATGCTAGTAGGGTTAAACATGAGAATGGTATGCCTCAAATAACTATGTAGACCACCTATATACTTCAGCAAAGTTTCAGGTGAGTCTAAAGAAATGCCTAGAATCAAAGCTCTTTTTCTAAATTCTTGAGTGTAGCTTTGTACACTTTGCCCTTTTAATTGGCGAAGAGTTTTCCAACTCATCATAGCTTGCTGCATATAAGCTAGTGGATAGAATTGTTTTTTAATTGCAGAAAAAAATTCACTCCAGACAGAAAGAATTTTACCATGCTTCTTCAAGTCAGCTTGTGTCCTGCCTTCCCACCATACCAAGGCAGTTCCTCTAAGGCGTAGGCTAGCCAGCTGAATTTTACTTATGTTTGAATCAATGCTCTGCACCATGCAATACACAAAAAATCTGTCGAATCAAGTTATCTAGCTTCTCTACATTTAACTCTCCATCATATATTAGCAAATCAAATTTAGCATCTAATTTAATCAAAGATGTCTTCTTCTTTGTTTTTCAAGGCTATCAGGAGGTGTGGATAGAGGATCCTTTTTTCCTTTCCCTTTGCTTTCAGAATGGCCATCTATAAGAGATTCTTCTGTTCCTTTGTCTTGTTTGGAAGTTGAAGAATCTTCATTTCGATATTTCTTAAATTCTCTGTACATTTCCTCTACCATGGCTCTCATGGTCATGAAACTGTCCATGAATTGAGAGTTTTATTCCAAGGGAACTTCTTCTGTCATTTTCCTCTTATGATAGACTCTACCAATTTCTGGCTTAGTTTCAACCAGTTCTCCTTCTCCTAATTTAAGCTTTGACCTAGTTAGCATTCACAAACAGTCCAACACAAGCTTGTCTAACCTTAGCAACCTAAAGCTCTGATACCACTTGATCTGATAATGAGATCTAAGACAAAAATAAGGTATTACAAACTTATGTGCATGGATTATTCTATGTCATTTTATGCAATGGATCGATAAGATTGTGAAATGCACAAATAATGAAGAAGTAAACAAAACATAATAGACAACACATAACACAACAAATTTAATGAGGAGTTCACCCAATACTCCTGGGCTACATCTCCTGGTCTAGCCTTCAGTGGTGGCCTCTCTATTATGTCTTCAACAGAGTTTCTTTTTACAACAGTGAGCTCAATTTCAGCCTCACACGTAATAGATTACAATAACAGGAACTTTACTTGATCCTCTCAAGTTTCTCTATGAGTACACAGACTCTCTCAGTGCTCTCTGCCTCCATGCAAACTCTGTCTCAGCATTTGCCTGAGATACTGCTCCCCCCTGCTCTTCTCTCTGTCTATGGATTTATAGCAAAAAATGCGCTGCCTGTTTGCTTCATGTTCTTGTCTCTCGATCTCCCTGGCCTCTGTCCACTTCGAATCCCTCTCTCAGTGTGCTACAATCATTGTTTAACACCTAGAGAGGAGGTGGCCACCCATTCTGTAACACCATAGTGTCCTCTGAAACTCTTGAAACAGCCATGCTCTGTTAAACATAGGAAAAATGTGTTTTAACAGAGAAAGTCCACCAAAATTAAATATATTGGACTTTAAAAGTCCTTAAATATGATTCATTCCCCTATCAGGTCTGCCCACAAGTCGCTATCGCATATCGGAAGGCTCCGTCCCTTTGTTTCTTGGAAATACAATGAAAATCGCGAAAATACATTAAAAATGGCTCTGTTTACGGACTTGAAATTATATCAAATTTCATTTATAATGCTATCGGGTCTGACTATCATATGGTGTATTGATATCGACCTCACTCCATGTTCCAATGCGATATCACATATCGCACATGACCCTCGCCGATTGTAATCACTCCTCTGCATTTGCCGATTGTGATAGGGCACGTTAACATGGGTCGTAGACCTGCACGCTTGATCGACGGTCCTCGTTGATCCACACTGATCGCAATCGCAATCGTCATGTGGATTCCACCGATAAGCGTCGATAGCCACCACCGATAACGATTTGCCGATCGGATCTAGAGCATTGGTCGACCAGATCCGACGACTCTGATTCAATGTTCCCTTAAAAGCCGCCGATACTTTTTTTTCTCTGTTTTCACGCGTTTTGGGCCTCCCAATAGTGTTTCTCTGCCCTGCTAAGGGTGTTTCCTCTTGCGTTAACTTCGATCTTCTAAAAGATTTTTATATTTGGCATGTTTTTTAAAGAGTTTATGAAGACTTAGAGAGCATTCTCGGATCCATTTGGATCATAGTGAGAGCCCATCGCAAAAATATGAACATTTCTTTGGTTCATGCAGGGGAGGCCAAAAGACTAGTGAATTTAAGTAAAAGTTTAGTACTTCTCATGTTCAAGCCAAATGATGATATTGTTTATGAAAATGTTGTTGCATGTAATGCAAGTTTCAATTCTTATTTGGTTGGTTCAGTTCATCAGAGCCATGAAGTATTTAAGGTTTTGAAAGAATCGTCCTTCAAGGAGAAAGAAACTTCACATGAAATATCTTTGCAGCAAGAGGTTTCTCTTTGTGATGTTAGCATGCAAGCATTGAAAAAATTGAAAATTGTAGAGACACCAATGAAATGCAAAATTTTGTTGAACAATGGGCTCATTCAATCATCTGTTACTCCATGTTGTGCACTGATGGTTATGGTGCCAAAGAGGAATGGTAATTATTTCAATAAAGAGGACAAAAGGAGTCGTTTTCGTTTTCGCCAAAGAAACGTTATAAGAAGAGGTTAGTGCAAGAATATACATAACACTAAACAAGAATGGTTTGTATGGATTTTAACGTTGCATGTTCTTTGTAGCACTTCTATTACATACATGTATTTGAATTATGGCAAAAAAGAGTCCTTTCTTGAAGAAATTGTCCACTTGGGTGACATAAACATGTTGAGAAATTTTCCTTATGCACATGTCATCTATGAAGGAAAATTTTTTGATGTTTTGAAGATATCAAAGTACAGGTTGGGTTTCACTTCTTTAATGCATTTGGGCCATGATATTGGAGGAGGTAAGTTAAAGGCAAGCCTCTCCAAGTTGGATTCCATTGTTTATTGGTCAACGCCTAAGATCGTCATTTTGATAAGAGGTTTGTTGGGAACAACCCAATGTTGGAGGAGAGTTTTGGTTGAAATTTCTTCTTTCGAAGCTCCTTGGCATGCATTATCATGTGTGTGCAAAGTCTTCCAGTGGGGATGAAAACAACAAGAGGCTTGTGTTGCTTCAGACTAAAAGATCAGTTCAATTATTTTTTATGCTCTTTCAAACATGAAATATTCATTTGAGTTTCAGGTTTTTGCAAGCAACTTCACCATCTTATTTCATATAGAAGATTTCAATGGTGTAAATATTAAGTTGCAGCAATCCATGCACTTTTATTGGATGGATACTTCTCAAAAATTTCACTTGGTTCGAAGTTACAAAAGAGGTATAAGCATCAAATTCATTTTTATGCCTTTTAGGCCTATTGGTTATGTAACTGTTGTATTCAGGTGTCATTATGTTTTACATCAAAGTTATGTTCAAAAAATTTCATACTTTCAAGATGTACAATCGGGCTTGAGTCATATAAACTAAGTAGTGAAATTTATCATCCATTTTCATTATATTTTTTTTATGACGTCATGGTAAGAAGGATGTTGCTTTTGATGCCGACATGGAAAAAACCATGAGTTTCTATGAATGACTGAAAATGGTGCAAAAAAAGTGCGACATCATCTTGAAAAGGGCAAAGACATGTATGGGTATAGAGCGGGGTCCTCAAGGTTAGTGAATGTTGATTTCCATAGAGAGGGTCTCAAGAAAATAAATTCGTCAAAATCCAATTAGATCGAGCTTGAAAAGGTGAGGGGGTTGTACCCTCATCTACTTGTCAGATAATAGTATATTTTTGAGGTAGAAAATGCTTCTAGTGGGGAGGAATGATCAGGTGCTTAGTATTTAGCTCAAAAATCAAAATTCTTAGATTGGCTCAAAAACTATATGAGTGCGCCCGTCTCGTCAAGATGATCGCAACACAATTCGTTTCACTGAAAACAGAGTCCGGATGAAGGAGAAAAGGCCTATTGTTCGTTTTCCTAAATAGTTGAAAAAATTACAGAATGGGACAGAATGATGACATGGCAGGCTAGTCAGCAGTCCAGTCAGCAAAGGCAATGTTCTTCAGTTTTCACCCAATGGGGCTATGATAAGTGTCACCTCCGGATTTGCTAGTTTGGTTGTGTGAAGGTGAAATTGCCTAGTTGGCTCCAAAGTGGAATTTGAATTTGTTTTTATTTAAATATTATTATATATTATATATATAATTATTATTATAAAAACAGATCGATAAATACCTTGGGTGGATGAATATCATGGGTGGATGCCACTTACAATACCATGGGTATATTACACGAGTGGATAAATACCATGGGTTGATCACTACCATGGGTGGATGGCAATTTCTATTTAGAACATGACTGCCTACCACTCGCATATATTAATACGTTGTTATGTGGTATGTGGTTGGGGTCTGGTTGGCCGAGTTTGACCGCCGACCAACCGACCCATACAATTTTTTTTATTATTTTTTTATTTTTAACCCATATTAGTTAAAATTTCAATTTCAGATTTTAAGGTTCATTAGGAAAATGAACGAGGCGATAAATTTTCCCTTTCTGACCACCATATTCTTTGCACTGGGAAATTTCCAAATTGTTGCCTCGTTACTGGCTGCCACTTGGCCAAATTTGACCAAAACTTTGACCATGAATATCTTGAGCATATAAACTCCGATTTGAGTGTCATTCATTCCATTGGAATCAGGACAACGAGCACTACGATCTGGTCCTGGTTTCAATTCAAGCTGACTTTTATTTTTGAGCTTTTCCATAGCCACTACTGAATTTTGAGCATTTCTGGAGCCACCTGGATCACATCTGCCAAGTCCCATCCTTTTTTTGCACTATGATGATGGGTGAAACACATGGTGATGTACTTGGTCGAATTAAACCTTGTTCTAATTGCTAATGCAACAGTTTCTTCACCTCACTTGCATCTATAACAGACTTGATCTAGAACCCAACATTTGGCAATGGGGTGTCTGGCAATAGTTGGATCTCATGCTCCACTTTCCTCTTAGGTGGTAGTCATTTACACTCTCAAAACACATCCCTATATGTTTGTATCAACTCTTCTAGTTGTTGTTTCTATTTCCTAGTACACCCCTCTAGGAATGCCTTGCCTCTTACTGAATCTTCTACAAACTGATTTTCTCTTAAAAACAACAAAATATACTTCTTTCTGAAAATGATCAATCTCTTAGCTTGGTTGGCACTTACCGGTGAAATTTTTTACTTTCCTTTGTGCGCATGGATGATGAATGATTTTCCATCCTTGATGACTCGGTACTAGTTGGCTCTTTGCATGAATATTTCATCTTAGATGTACATGTAGGGGGACTCCCAAACAAGACTCCACATTAAATGAAATATGATTGAAAACAAGAAAAAACTGGAGAATGAAACAAAAAAACTAAAATAAAATAAGCATTTAAAGTAATACCATCTAGTATAAAAATTGAGATGTAACAACAACTAAAGAAAACCACTTGAAACCATGCAAATTATTGAAAACCACTTGAACTCATGCAACATTGAAAACCACTTGAAACCATGCAAGTTATTGAAAACCACTTGAAACCAAGCAAATTGTTGAAAACCAGTTGAAACCATGCAAATTATTGAAAGCCCCTTTTTGAAACTACTTGAATTCTTTCAAATTATGAACCACCATTGAATTGTAATGGTTTAGGATAATGCACAAAAACTAAGGATGTGACTTAACCAAATAAAATCATTACATTTCCATATATTATTTACATGAATTACAATTCATGGAAATTTATTTATAAGAGGGATTAGCAAAAATGGTTGTCACATAGGTGCTCCAAAACTTATAAACATTAGCTTGATTGATGCCTGATATCCTTGTAGGAGTTAAAAGAGAGAAAATGTGTCAAGATCTAGAAGGAGAAAAAGTATCTCTCCCTCCAATGTGCATGTTGAGAAGACATTCTTTGTTAAAAATATAACAACATTAAAATTTTGTGATATCCATCATCATATATATAATTTAATGTTTCCTTGAATCCTAAATTATGATACGTACATTTCCAAACTTCAAAAGTTTCTTCTTTCAATCCTCACATGAAGGTTATGAGAATTTTTTTAAGAGATCATGTTTTTTAAAGACATACAAAGTGTAGTGTGGATTCATGCTTGCACAAAAAGGAGTGTATTATTTCCTATCACTATAATTCTCCATGGAAGGTTCATGTGATTAATCAATATTAAATTCGTAGATAATAAATGCAAAAGAAATAAATTATCATGCACGTATTTATGATATGCTAGAAATGTTTAGAATGTTAATATTCTTAGACTGTGGCTGTGTAATGTTGATTAAATTCATCTAGTTGTTTATCAACATGTAACCATGAAATATATTGCAAAGTATGGTTCAAAACTAAAATAGATGAAACATATTTTAAACATTTTCAATATTTGATGAAAATGATTGAAAACATAAAAGACATTGGATATCCATTATTTCATGTGCATAAAAAGGTTCCTTGTAGAAACATATAGTTTTATAAGTGCTCTTACCCCTCCTTGTTCCCTACTTGATTGTTGTGCTAAAATTTCCATGTACATTCTCCCAAAAAACACACTCAAATCACTTGTGCCCCTCTTCACCACAAATGATAGCAATGTACATACATTGTTGATAAGACCTTGAAACATATTCCTTGTTCTCTAAATCCACTAAAAATTCTATCTCTTGATTTCTTTTTGTTTCCTTATAAACAATTTCATTGGTCTTCCCATACTTCTCATTCCACATTTTTTCCACTTTTTGTTTCGAATTGTGAAATTCACTATAGTTATGATCAGTTCTTCCTTGAAGAAATTTCTTCTTACTATTGTTTTATGGTCATTCTAGTTACATGTTTTAAAAATCTAAATTATATTGTGCTTCTAATGAAGAAAAACTTTTCCAACTAATTTGATCTTGTATAATAGGTTGTCAAATATTAACATACTTAAAAACTAGTTGAACAAGTTCCTTCTTGTATCATGGAGTGTGCATTTATGTATTGTATGGTTTTTCAATCACAAATTATCTAATATAAAATCAAATTTGTATAAATTTATAGATATATATTTTTTTTCTCTCATGAAACAAACTTGGCCCTTCAATTTGGTAATCACTAGCTTGATTTTTCAAGAATCTCCCATTCGCTCAAATTCAAAATATTTGCCATAACATTAAGTTACTAATAATTCCCTTTGAAATATGTATCTAGACTTCCGATATAAGAATTTAAACTTAATTTCTATTAATCTTTAGTTCAACAACCTTGCAAATTATTACACAATATCTTCTTCATCAACTTTTCTAGATCTTCATCTATGGGTGGTAGCACAATCGAAAATAGGCATGTTGGCAAGCCCTTATGTATCCAAGTGATCAGAAGTTCAATCACCCGAGACATGTCTCACCAGCCAAATTGAAAAGAAAAAAATTGCTAGATCTTCATCCTCTTCTCATTTTTGAGCCACTCTCTTTGGCTTCTTTAGTAAGCTCTCCAAATTTTCTAATTTTATTCCTAACACCTATTATTTTTTAATCACTTAAATCTATTTCATTCTCTTTTGGCACTGGATTTTAATTGAAATATTTGATAAATAATATCTATGGACAAAAATATAATACATCCTTATTATAGTAGGTATCACTTTTAGTTTGGGATTTATAAAGTCTTTTGAAGAAATGAAATTTTTTTGCTACGACGAACTAATTTTGAAAAAGGTTGAATGCTTCACTTGGTAAATGTGACTTTTTGTGAAACCAAACAAAGCTTCAAACCTAGATTCACTAGTAAAATTTTGGTGTTATATCTAACAATAGATCACCTTCACACACCCTTCAATCCTATTCCAAAATGGCTAATGGTTTTCATTTATTAAACATGTGTTGGGGGGAGAGTGAAGAGAGATTATTGCTTGTGGGATTAGATTACTTGGGAAATTGGTATATTGACAATTTACTCTCCATTTTTTCTAATTTTATTCTTAACACCTATTCTTTTTAAATCATATTTCTCTTTCCTTCTCTTCTCACAATTCCTTTTATTTGGCATTGGATTTTAATTCAAATATTTGTTGAATGAGATATATGAACAAAAATATAATACCATCCTTATTGTAGAGATCACTTTTAATTTATAATTTATATAGTCTCTTGAAGAAATAAAAAATTGTTGCTAAGAAGAACTAATTTTCAAAAAGGTTAAATGTTTCACTTGGGAAATGGAGAGATGGAGTTAGATATATTAAAAAATCTAAAATATTAAAACATATATATTTATAAATTTGTTTTTTTTAAATTTTTACATTATTAAATGAATTTAAAAAATCCATTTTTTTAGTACTATGATACATTTTCTGGAAATAATTGATTAAATACAATAATTTTATCTAAAGAAGATTAGAATATATTAAAAATTTTGAATTATGATATTGGAAAAATTATAAAAATAAATTTAAAATAATATATTTTAAAAAATTCAATATTGTATTTTATTAAATTTTATAGAAATATATAACCACACATTATAACTATATAATACATATTTCAAATGACAATTTGTAAACACTGAAATTATAATCATTAAAATTTATATATAATTATTTATTATTTTTCGCCAACGTCTAGTCATGATTTAATATAAAACATAAATTTAATTTTTATCATTAAAATTTATATATGAATGAATTATTTTTTCATTATTAACATAGGATCATATTTAAAACATAAAATATAAATTGAAGTGAAAATATTTTACAAATTGCATAACTTCAACAAGTTTGCAAGTTTATTATCCTTTACATGGGGGTTCTTCTATTGGGTGTTCTCAATTGTCGCATCTCTTGTTCAGTTAATTCATGATTTATGCATAAGCAAAAAAATCTAGTTATTTCAATGGCTTGGTTTGCTAAAATTTATTTGTTCATATGCTTAATTTATAATGGTTTCATGTGAATTCGATTTGTTCCGAACATCATCATGTATAATTTGAGTATATATTAAGAAAATGCATATTAATTTAGGTAAGCATACATATATTTGAATGGTTATTTTAGAATATTTAATTAAAATCAATTTATGTAATTCAAATTCAATTTAGTTGGTAGTGGACTTATAATGTTTCCCAAAGCACTAATTCTCCATCTCCCTATATGCTCACATATAGCATAATTTGGAAATGTGAGTGGCCCATTATCTACACACATCTTTTCTTTTGCAAGGAACAAACATCACATAGTGTAATCAGGGAAATCGTATTAAAGGATCGTGAACTGCATATCCACATACTTGCAATTCAAACACTTTGCATATGCAAGTTATTCACCTTGCACACACCATCACTACTAGCCATTACAAGTAGAGTAATTGGCTATATTCTACTTTGAAATTTTGCTCACAAACATAGCTTAAAACTAGGAGGATTTAAGTAAGTGGCCCTAATCCACATATATTTTTTACTTGTTTTTCTCATTCCAATTCACACCACACCTAGCATAACTAGGAGGAAAGTAAGTAGCCCTAAATCCACAAATCATTTTTACTTGTTTTGATAACCAAAGACTTTATTTCATCCATTTATTTTTGGGACTAGGACTTGGAGTTAGTAAAGAAAGAAAGTAGACACTGCCTCCCTTGCATCCTTGTGGCAAACCTATTGTGGCACCTAGACCCTTACTCAAAGCACTAAAGCTTCCATCTACCTATATGCTCACATAGTATAATTAGGAAAGTAGTAAGTGACCTATCATCCACACATCATTTCTTTTCTTGGAAGGAACAAACATCATATAGTATAATTAAGGGAATTGTATTAAAGGATCATGAAACACATATCCACATACTTGCAATTCAAACCATTTGCATGTGCACTATTCACCTGGCACAGACCATCAATACTAACCAATTTGTTTTACTAAACATTACATCTAAAGTAATTGCTTATATTTTAACTTGAAATTTTGCACACAAACTTAGCTTAAAACTATGAGGATTTAAGTATGTGGTTGTAAATCCACAAATAGTTTTTACTTGTTTTTCTAACCAAAGATTTTATTTCATTCATTTATTTTTGGAACCGGTACTTGGTGTTAGTAAAGAAATAAGGTAGGCACTGTCTCCATTGCGTCATTGTGGCGAACGTATGTTGACATTTGGACACTTTCTCAAAGCAATAAAGCTTCCATCACCATATATCCTCACATAGTATAATTAGGAAAGAAGTAAGTGGCGCACCATCCACACATAATTTCTTTTCTTGCAATGAATAAGCATATCATAGTGTAACTAGGTGAAATCTAAAGGATCACTCCACACTAGTTCACACTTTGTATGCTCACAATTTCACTTGAACACGAATTCACCCCACACACTATTCTCACTTCAACTTTGTATAAAGGGTATCCTATTCCCAGAATATTTGTACTTAGTTTCTTTAAGCTTATACTTTTTTGCACACCCTAAGTGAAGAAAATCATTTCTAAAAACAACCTTAACGTGGACACACTAAATTCCCCATGAGGGCCACAAGATAATTTATAGTTTAGGATAAGACCACATCGGTAGACAACACATAATCCATCATGGTTTTTTTTCATATTGAAACATATAAAGTTGTCTTTTAGGGAGCTTAAAATCCTACATTATCCAGTGACAAATCCAATACATGGAAATAAATTCATGAAGGAGGTAAGGCTTAGGTGGAAAATTATCAAGAACCTTCATGGTTTCTTCTGACACGTCGTAGGCGTTCTCGGTTCAAACTTACAACTAGAAGAAGATATTCATACATTCCCACAGGACGCAGGTAACGTAGCGGCCAAATCTTATGGCATATTTCCCAATAGGTTGAGATGTGGGATTACTTAGACCTGAGGTGATCTTGGTTAGGCTACTGGAAGCATCGCTAGCTCTTTCCGGATGTAACCCAAGTAAGTTAGGCCACTATAACCCTCTCCATACCTATGTTGTTTTTTTTGCTGCTAGAAGCATCACCAATGACATTCATGACGTGGCCCCAATACCCTATTCTAAAATATTCACAAGGCCCAACTACTAATTTAGAAGAAGGATGCTAGGTATTTTTAGGAATTTTCATAATATACAAAACCTCACAAAACATTTTTTCTTCAGTGTTTCACACATTAGAAATAAAGGGAAAATTAACCATTTATTTGTTGCTTTGTCTTATGGATGCAAATCATTTTGTTTTCCTAAAGAAAATTCCCCTCACCATATTTTCCCAAAAACTTACTAGGGAACCATAGGGGACCAAACATGGGTTAACCATCACTCTAGGTACCTATAATATCTCCCACCATTATTGGGAGGAGTGTGTGGTTTCTCACCGTTCTTGCACAAAAAATAAGACCAAGCCACCTTGTTTGGCACATCCATTCTTAGAGCTACCTTATTGGGATCCAACTCCTTTTAAGGCACCCTCACCATCATTCCTCAGGGGAAATACAAACATGACCCTACAAGGTACTCCAACCAAGCCGACCCCATAGGCTACCCCAACCAACACTACCTTGTAGGGTACACCAATACCAATACCAAAACCAACACAAAAGTTCATTACATCTTGGCTAACACCAACAAGATACCATGTGTCACTTCTTTGAATCTCCCAAATTTGACGAAACTCACAAATAATCCCATTACTCGTAATTAGCAATGCCCCCCCATGCCAACCAGGTTACCATCCGATATCCCTAAATGCAATGGAAAATAGGGGGAATACCCAGTCAATCATATCATGACCTTTCACCTATGGTGATTTCTTAAATAAACTTATGTAGATCTACTATTCACTTGTCCTATGATGGTGATTCACTTGAATTACAAGTATATTTTGTATTCCACTATGAAGGATTGGAAATTGATCAGTGACATGAGGAACAATATGTTTCCTATCAAGATGATCAACCACATGATGATCAAGATGTTCCCTATCGAGTTGATCAACCACTAGAGAAACATGTTCCCTATCAAGTTGATCAACTTTCACTAGGGGAACAATACATGTGATATCAAAATAATCAACCACTAGAGGAGTAAGATATGCCCTATGAAGCTCATCAACCACCAAAAGAATGTGTTTCTCCCTCTCAAGTTGATAGGATAACAAGGAGTTATGGTGGTTTGGAAAGGGGTGGAAGGTTTGCAAAAAACTGTGGATGCAATCACAATAGAGGACCTTGGGGAGCCTATCCCTACTTGCACTATTAGATATCACATCAATAAAATTATTCAACAATATTTTTAGAGACATTCAGTTGTTTCATAGGCTAAGATACTACATGGATTGATCAAACATAAGAAACTAAAACATTCCATTAAACTTTTGGGTGTCCAAGATGATAAAATAAGGGAGACACATATGAATGTCATTAAAAATATATCAAAGTAACTCACTTTGTTTGGAAAATCAAGAAAACCCGATGTTCGAGCTGATCATAGGGAAATTACAACTGCTATTGTTGCACCAAGTACATCAAGACAACAAAAGTTGGCAACAATGTCAAAATTGCTCTATGTCTCGAGAAAAATATTGCACAAGCATATGAAAATTAGGGTTCGAGTAAATGAAAATGATGAATCTGCTTATTAGGCTCTTATAACTAGGAAACCCTACCAAGACAAGCTTACAGTATGAATCAGAGCACTTGTGGTAGAATTTTGGAGAGTCATTCCCATGCTATTATAGATAGAAATCATGTCATACAACATGGCATAGCTAAACGGAGTATGTAGATCACACTAAGCATGTTGTAGAAATAACAGTAGTTTCACTGTTCAAGGAATTTCAGGAAAGAAATCACCATGCGAAGATATCCATAATGATGTTTCAGAAATTGAAACCATGGTTTATTAGGCCTAATACAATACGTGACATGTGATGTTGTTGATGTCATGTTGAATTTC
Organism: Pinus tabuliformis; assembly: GCA_031772625.1. Taxonomy (NCBI): domain Eukaryota; kingdom Viridiplantae; phylum Streptophyta; class Pinopsida; order Pinales; family Pinaceae; genus Pinus; species Pinus tabuliformis. The sequence goes on from CM062812.1 coordinate 345,838,263, forward strand.
CAATTTATTATGAAACTTCCCAAAAAATTTACAAGAATAATTGTCACAGCGACCCTCCTTCTCCTACAATGCGAAATTTTGTTTCATCAATATTTTGCAGAAGGGAGCCAAAAGAGTTGTTTTACAAGAAAGGATGTATAGGTGGGAGAAGATACACTGAATATGGTGATTTGACATTGTTACATTGGAACTTTCCTATTGATCCCAAACAATTTGGGATGTCAAATATCACCATCACATGGAAGCGATATGAGTATGATGTAGGAAACTAACCATCTTCTTCAACTCTGGTGCCTACGAGGATCATCAATGTTGAGGATGAGATTCCTATTTCACAATTCATACAGGTGTTTAAGAACCAAATATATAAACATATCAAACACTTGCATAGGTTCGTCTAGGTAGCAAGATTTTAAATTCAAGCATTCTTGTGAAGTATTCCATCCATGCACAATCTTATCAGTGGTAGACTATTGTGAGAATAACACATTTTCTCCTCGGACAAAAATCCATAGTGAGTACTATCACTCACACCAAGTGTGCATATTCATACACGTTTTGTAAAGACATGCACAATTGAATGTTAATCGTAGGGATATCATTGACGAATGACATGATGTTTAATATGTAGCGCTTCATGTAAAGGTTTATTCACAACTTGCACAAGTCTCCACGGATAGGTATACAATATTATAAAGAAACATTAACACAAAATGCAGAAATATCTTGGAAGAAAATTGTATGTCTTCAACACACGCTTACTCTTTCACATGTGCTGCAATCAAAACACACACTCTTCAGCACTACAAATGATATTTTCTCTCACAATAGATGGATTTGATACCAAATGAAGAGAAACACCAACATAGTAAAAGAGAAAAAACATTCAACAATAATGACATAGCTCTCAACAAATTTATCAACCTCATATATTTATACATGTGAGGAGGGGTCTCGGGAACCTGTCATCTACACAAATATCTCACTCAATCACTCAATATTTTTCTCACTAAAAATAACAACTTACAATAACACTAACAATTTACGAATGAATCATTATTTCGTCAAGAAGAGTATCCATTACAAACCCACATTCATAAACATAAACAATGAAAATTGGAATTGAGCATGAGTTCCTTTATTGAAATGATAACAACAAGACGTGTTTAAGCTACAGCTTGATCCTGGCTAATGGCACTAAAGAAATATTCCTTTAGATCCTTCCTACCCAAGCCAACAAATACCTCCTCTCCAATAAAATCAATCTAATGCAAGATATAAGGTGCTCAACATATATGCATGGAAAAATGTGTTTCCTATAGATAATGAAGTGTAGAGAGCATAGGATAACACGAACTTGATCTAGGGATAATTTCACAGAATAGGATGCCAATCATTTGGATGCTTATTAGGCCAACCCATAGGGTGTATTTATACCACCAAAACCCAGTTAATTTTGTTAGGCAATGGGCTCCTATAGGTCGATTTCTAGTTGAACCCATAAATGCCACTCGAAAAATAGTTTTTTACATATTTTTCAATTTTAAAAATATGTACATTGAAAGATTTCATAAGAGATATGTACATGCACATTTTTACAATGGGAAAAGTGCATATAAATTTTGAAATTTGTTATTTTGAGACAAGGAAAAGTTTGCAAGGGAAAAGGGATCTCCCCATGCCAATTAAGAGTGTCTAATAAATAGGAGTGGTGAAAGATGTTATAACAAGGTGGGCTAATTTACCATGCTTTAAACCAAAAAAAAATAAAAAATCACCATTTTCCATTCTTTCTAAATTTATTCACCCAAATTTTATAGTATGTAACTACCTTATATTAAAAATCACCAATTTTTTATGGAGATTATATAAAATCATTATAAATTTGAATATTTTTACAAAAATATTGCTAAACATTTTAGAGTTTGCATATTCGGGATTAGTAAGATTCACCAAGATTTCTAAATTTTTATATAAATTTCCATCTTTAAAATTTTTCCTGCTTAGAAAAAGATAACTTCTATACAAATTTGTTGATTTCCCATGGTAATTAATTATTTTTACTATCAAGTAACCATCATGTGAGTATCACTGTCCAATGGTTGTGTTTTGGTTCATTACAGACAATGGTCAACAAGTGATCATAGACAACTACTACGCTTGTAACTTGATAAAAAATTATTCAATTCTGAAGTGGAATTTATGTGGCCATTTATTCTTGCTTACTGATGAGCCCCAGAAATGCGTAATTATATCGGCTCATTCAGCCTCCTAATTCGACTTAATCCACCATTCTCATTAGTTTATTGCATGTTTTTTATTATATTTATGCTAATAGAGTGAATTGGGTTAGTCATTATGCCAAAAAGTCTAATGTGTGCTTTATGCGGATTTTTGGTCAATTTTGAGACAAAATCAAAGGTTTAATGAGCACTTGGTAGCCAAATTCATGGAAGAACAAGGGAGAGAATTTGTAGGAAGGTGTCCCCTTCATTTATGAGCCCTTACCTCGAATTCTCCATCAAAAACTCGGAGCACAAGGGGTAGCCAAGCAAGTCAAGTAGGACTGTTGTTATCTTCAGTTCCAAGAAGTCGAGTTCCTTGATTTTAGGAGGATTGTTGGAGGTCCCCATTTGTATAAATAAGAAGGATTAGGGCCTCAGTTTTGTTGGTTAGATTGTAGTTAGATTTTAGTCAGTAGGTTAGCCATTTGATAGTCTATTTTCGCACTTTAGTGGAGCACATTTTCGAGCTTTTCCTGTATACAGTTTTTGGGATGTAACTGTTATTTTTTTTATCAATAAAGATGAATCCAGCTTTGCACCAGCTCTGATCATTTTTAGGAGGTTGTAGCTCTTGGGGTTCGACCCAACCCAAGTGCCAGTACCTCCTTTATGTGCTTTTATGTGTCTTTGCTACATTCATAGAATAATTTCTGTTATTTAGGTTAAGATCTTGCTTTGTTACTTAGGTTGTTTTTTATGATTAAATTAGTTGTTCATGCTTCAGGTTGATTTGATATTTTGGTAACAGAAAATATCTGTGAAAAGGCCATCAAGAAATCCTTGATCTCATCTCTCCCTCCTTCGGACCATGAGCTGAGACCAAGGCATACTTGCTGCCACAAAAACACTATTTTTGCCTTTCCATGCAATTGCTAGTGTTAGATTTTTAGTTGGAGAAGTTGATACTAGTTGTACTTGCATGTTTATATCTGTTCTTGCTTAGTTCCCATAGTTATCTTGCATGATTTCTTGTCTATGACCTTCTATTCATCATGTTTCTGGTTTTTAGGTCAAATTAGGTCAAAATAGATAGATCTCTGGTTTTTCTAGTCTTTGTTCGATCAGTTTTGGAAAATAGTGTACAAAGAACCTATAATACACCCCTGCCTATCCTTCCTCCATCATCCAACCTGTTCCAACCCATAATCTAAGATTCCTTCCCTTCATTTGCCACACTTTCCCAATTTGCCCTAATTTCTACATTTTTGTGCAACATTGCTCTATCCATCCTTGAACAAATCCAACCACCTTCATCACTCCTTAGCTTCATTCATCGGTCTTAGACCCCTTCACATCCTCATCCATCCTCCATTTCCATGTTCCCACCATTTTTCCACCATCAACCCTCTAAAATCCTCTTTCAGCTCTTCCTGTAGAACATCCTGTAGAACCCCTGCAGACTTCCTGTAGAAGATCACGTGAGCAGTTTTTCTAGATCTGATCACTGTGAAACTATCTGGAAGGATGCTAGGGACCCCTTAGGTCCTCTTCTCACCTTCCCAACCTCCTGCAACTACCTACTCCATTTCCTTTCGCTAATCAACCTCTGCACAGTCAAAAATAGTTAAAGCACATGCATAATATTCTGCAAAATTACTCAAAAATACAAAAAGATGTTTTTTCCATATTTTCATTCAGAAGTAGCTTAGAATCATGCACTTCACCTTTCCAAGAGTCAATGGCATCGATTTCCACCACTTTCATCTCTTTTCTTGCCCCAGTAGGGTTAGTCGGTGAAACTAGGGTTTGCTAGGTTTTGCATTTCCTTTCAGCTTTCCGCTTCTTTCTGCAAGTAGACTAGCCTCTTTTGAGTTAGCTTTCATCCATCACAGTTAAAAGCTTCTTCTAAGAACTCATAGAAGTTGGCTTAAGCTCCTAGCAAACTTGTGCCAGCTGATCAAGTGACAACCTGCAGTAAGAGCTAGTACTTGTGCATATAGCACCGTCGCTTCCAAGTTTGTTACGAACTACCGGGTTGATAAAAGTAAAGAAGGGAGTCCCAAGAGTTGTAGAATCATTGCTGCAATACTAGAGCCCACCATCTTTTTGGTGCCATTGCTGGGGCAGCATCAGAGTATTTGTGATTGTTGCTTTTCTTCTATTTTCTACTGCAACCTTCTGCTAAGTAGTTTATTTCAGCAAGAGTAGAGTAGTTGTTTCATTTCCATTCTACAATTTCATTTCCGCAAAAGTAGATTAGACATTTCCTGCTTTCCTAGACTAGCATTCCAATTCTACAAGCGTATATTAATATTTCAATTCCGCAATTTCAATTCTGCAGGTGTAGATTAGCATTTCAATTCTACAAGCGTAGCTTAGCATTTCATTTCTGCAATTTCATTTCAGCAGCATAGATTAGTCATTTTCTGCTTTCATTTCAATTCTGCAATTTCCATTCCAGCAAGGTTTATTGTAGTTAGTTGCAGTTTGTTGTTCAATCAATTTCAATTTTGCAGGTACAAGCAGAGAAAAACATAAAAAAACAACCAAAAAGATTTCCTTTCATGCCTTGTAGGAGTAGGGATAAGTCAGAAAAATGTTTGCATAACACCCCCACTACTTCACATAGCCAACCTTCTCTCTTCTTCGATGGATGTGATTAAGAAGAACCCCTAGGTGGACAAAAAGATATATTTGAAGAACCTCTAGGGGAGAAGAAGAAGAAAACATTCCTTTGGAGCAAATGGCTGAAAACAGAAATGTTGGGAGCAGTACCTTTTCTTCCAACTCATCCATTGAAGGTGAAATTGGAAACATGTTGGAAGATTGCAAGAGCGAGATAAGGCAGTTTCTTGCCATGCAAATGGATACCTTGCAGATCCAAAGGAAGTAAGAGGAAGCCGAGAGGGCTTTGGCCATCTTTTGTCCTAGGTGCACTAGAAAGCATCCTAGGAATGAATGTCCATTGCACTCTATAGAAGTGTGTTTTGTCTGTGAAAAAGACCATCCTACAAACCAGTGCCCTTCCTTGCCCGGAATTAAAGCTGCATATCAGAGGGCCAAAGGAGCCACTAAACCACTCTATTATATGAACCAAAGGAGGCCACATGGACCCATACCTTACCAGTAGGGAATGCAAGGGACATCCCAGACCTATTACAACCCCTATCAAGCCACTTCCATGCCTTCTTAGGGTCCCCCTGCTCATCCTTCCTGGTCCACACCTCCTCCTTGGTCCTTCACATCTCCATATTATGCCCAACCAACTGCTCATCCATTTCACCCCTATGCTCAGCCACAACCTCAGTGGAATGCACCTCATCAGGGGTGGAGGCCCCAGTACAACACTCCTCCCGCTCCTTTTCCTCCACCACCTACTCAACCACAACCATCGCCTCCTACTTCACCAAGGCAGCCCCAAATGCCTGTTCAATTGAACCTGAACCCAAATAACAAGCAGGCTAAACAAGTATATAGTGGGAAACCACCTGCCCAACCACAACCCCATCCACATCCATCTCAAATATACACCCCCACTCAACTACCCATACCACCATTGCCAAACCTACACATTGGAGTAGCTCAACCAAATTACAATGCTGAGGCACAACATTTCCAAACAACTCCTTTTGAGCTCAATGATATTTACCATAGCTCAGAAAGAGTATTGCACGAAAGAGATTATATTGATATCATTGAAGGACCACATCCAACAGAAGAAGATGCAAAAGAGAAGAGCAAAGAACCATGGGCTGCACTTGATAAAGAGAAGACAACAGAATCAGAGATCGAGAGAGCTCCCTCATGGTTACCATCAAATCCTCCATGTATTCAAGAGAAAAATCAACAAAAAGAGGAAGATGAGAAGGTCATGGTAGAAGGTGACATGAAGAATGATCTAGATTAGCAAAAGGACCAAGTATATTAGAGCTATATTGAGATATGGTTCCAGACGGTCACTAAGTTGCAGCAGTACTCTCTTCCTAAGGTATGTTTAATCTCTTCAAAGTCAAATCATTTGGTCTCTGAAATCCGGATACCTATCAAAGCATGAATTTCAAGCCTCCACACCATTTTGTCTCTAATCTCGATATGCACATGGCTCCATTGGAAGTATTCTTATACTTGAAAATGATTTTGTTTTTCAAGTAGGGTAGGGTAGGAAAAAAGAAAAAATAGGAAAAAATGAAAATAAGAGGAAAATAAAAATCTAAGGTGAAAACCTCCTCGGAGGCGCCTCAGGTTGGCTCATTGATTGAAAACCTCCATGAGGCGGTCAATGGGTTGGAAAGAAGAGAAAATACAAAGAGAATAAGATCCCTAGGTGAAAACCTCCCTTGGAGGCGCCCGGTAGGCAATTAGGGTGAAAACCTCCTTAAGGCGCCCTAGTTGTTTTCAAAAAAAAAGAAAAGAGAAAAAAAAAAAAGAATTTCCAGTTGTATTGCAGGTTTTTAGAACTTCAGGAAGCAGAAACAAGTGCCAAGAAATCTCTGAAACCAATAACAGCACCTATCCTACCATCCCTCACCCTTCTCCATCATTTCTGACATTCTTTCCACCTCATTGTGCTTCTTTTCTGAAAACTGTGTTTTCTATAGGAGGATCCTGTAGAAATTACAAAAAGCTAGAAATGGACTTCAAAGGCAGTTTGAGGAACATGGAAGCTTCATAAAGGGTTCATAAATCCTCCTGCAGTCTTCAAACCCCTCTTCCATCATTTCCATGCCTGCATCACACCCCAAGCTCATTTTTCTTACTATCCAAAAAACTGCAGAATGCTCTGATACAAAAATACATAGAGCATAAATTTTTTCTTTCCCTAACTTGAAAACCATGCATCCATTTAAAAAATTGTTACATGGGGAGTTGTATAGGGATGATGGCAACATGCCCAAGCAATTTCAGCCAATTCCAGTGCATGATTTCCAAGAAATCAACCTCCATCACCTTCAGCCATTTTTGCATTTTCGCCATATCCGTGAATCCATTTCAAAACCTGTTTCATGGGGAGATGCATATGGGTGATGGTAACCTGCCCAAGCAATTTTAACCAATTCCAGTACACGGTTTCCGAAAAATTGACCTCTGTCACCTTCAGCCATTTTCAGTTTTTCTCGAAATCTGTGCATCCATTGACCACAATTTTGATATGGGAGGTGCCTAATGATGATAGAAACATGATTCGAAAGTTTCAAGTCAATCCGTTCTATTGTTTCGGAGCTATGGACAAAACAAGTCATTGTCCTACAAAAATCCAACATCAGCAGCATGAGGGTGCAAATCTGAAGGTTGAAATAGACTCCTGCAGCTTAGATCCAGCCAGAAGATACCTGCACAAGAAAAATAGCCACATATCAGCAACCAGACAAGCATGCATCCACAGAAACAAACCCATGCAGCAGAAGGAAAGGCCACACCACCTCACAGCAAACGCATTTGACTTCCAGGTAAGTGACTAAACCCGTCCCTCTATTGCATGAATGTAATTTAAGAACTGCATGGACAGTGAGATTGTTGTGATTAAACAAGATCGATGGCCAGCTGACTGGCCACCCTCATCCAGTTCAGATAGTGCCTTGTCCAGTTCTACAACGCTCAGCTAGAAATCATACAGCACACGTGTATAGTCAACTCAAGGGAAATTTAAAAAACAGGTAGTGACAGATGTTTTGAACTCCAGCGCAACTGATGTCAAGTGATTAACAGGAAGAGAACATACATTTCATAATCACACTGCAGTGGGGACCAATGTTCTGCATGGGGCCAACGTGCACTTGGCCAGCTCACCCTCCATCAACGGAAGTCTCCATAAACAGCCAATCGAACTCATCTTTGAAATACTCTCACCACCGTTGTTTCCATTTTATCATCGTCCCTGTAGCTACAACAAGCTCTATACCACGTCCATAGTAGCGAACAAGTCATTCTCTGCCATTTTTTAAAACCCTCCTGCTTATCGGCATTCTAGAGGAAGCTGTAACAGTTCTACAGGAGTAGGAACAACGTCTACAGGAAGGTTTCTACAGGAAAGGCAGAGAACAGCTCTGCAGAAAGAAAACTTGGGATTTTCGTCAAAATTCAAGCTCAAAACGAGGTGGGATTGGGAAAACTTCTCTGTGCATGATTTGTTTGAGTAAGGTGGTGAATTAAACACGACATTAGAATGAAAAAAGAGAGTGAAAGTCTACCTGCACATTGAAAAAAATGAAAAGTTTTCTTGCATATTTTCTCTGAGTTCCACACAGTTCTCTGGTTTTTTTCCCTCTGCATTCGAAGTCTGTCTTCTTCTTTCTCACATTCTTCTGAAAAGAGAGATGCAACCATAGGAACTAAGCCTGTGTAAAAAAATGAATTTGCAAGACTGTCCACTCTCTGAAAGAAAAAACTGTGTTATTTGTTCTCTGTTCTGTCAAAAAATTGATTTCTTTTCAAAAACTAAGAAGCAAATTCAGGTTGGAAAAGTTTGAAGAGAGGAAAAATTGCAAATTGTTGTTGTGAAAAAACACGAAAAATTCCAGGAGCAGTAACAGGTTCTACAGGAGCACCTACAACCAGTTCTACAGGAGGGGCAGTGAGCTGTCTTTTTTTTAGAAGAAAACACGGGTTTTTGCAAAATTTCTGGCTTCAGGAGGTAGGTTCCATGCATACCCACCTTGATTATCAATATGTGGAAGGAATGATATCATTTTAAGGAAGGATTAAACCTGAAAAAGAAGAGTAATTGCATTCAAAATTTCTGCCTGTTTTTTTTTAAAAAGAAGAAAACAAACAGTTTTATCTGTTGCATGTTTCTGCAAAAGAAGTGATGCAATTTTAGGGAAGAATTAAGCCTGAAGAAGGGAGAAATTGCATTAAAAAAAGGGTTTCCTATTTCTTAGAAAAAAACACAGTTTTCCCCTATTTTCCTGTTTTCTTCAAAATTCTTGTCTCCATCCCTACATTTGGTGTTCAGAAGGGGTATAAGCACAATGACAGAAGGATTCATAGACTCCAGCATTAAGTTTAAGGCAGGGAGTCCAGATCAGCTGGCTCACTGTGGGTTAATTAAAATTTTAGTGGAAGAAGCCCTCCATACATTCACACTCCCTATAGCATGGGAAGTCTTCAAAAACATGACAGCAGAAGGTGACATAAAAGCCCTCACCTATGATATCAGTCCTTCTGACAGTGAGGAAGAAGAGCAGAAAGGGGGAGAAGATGAAGCAACTGATGACTCAGAAGGATGAAGAGACAGAAAGGAGAAAACAGCAAAAGCAGAGAAGGGAAAAAGGACAAAGATTGGGAAGAAAAAAGCCAAGAAAGCCCAAAAGAAGGCTGCCACAGCCAAGGCAGGCACCCAACAAGAGAAAGAACAGACACGCCTTGAGATATCAGTAACACAAGCAGAAACAGGGGGCATAGAGATTTCTACAGGAAGTGAAGGAAAAGAACAGCAGAAAGAGAAATCCCCTGAAGTGTTGGCAAGGGAAGCAGCAGCTGTGCTTGTTGCATTAAGCACACCTACAAAACAAAAAAGAAAAAGAAAAAGGTAAGCCTCGATGTATTTCAAGGCTAGGAAAAGCACAAGAATTCAAACAAGCAAAATAGCAGGAGTAGTGGAAGGACATGGACAAGAAGGTATAATTTAATTCACACATGAGTAGACCACATCAGAAGCTTGGGATGATAAGGAGGCCACCAGAGCTATCAAGAATGAAGAGATAGATTAGTTTCTCAGAGGATGAGCAACACCTTCAGTAGGGGGGTGAGAATGAGCTCCAGAAATGGGTAATTATATGGGCTTATTCAGCCTCCTAATTCAACTTAATCCACCATTCTCATTAGTTTATTGCATGTTTTTTATTATATTTATGCTAATAGAGTGAATTGGGTTAGTCATTATGCCAAAAAGTCTAATGTGTGCTTTATGCAGATTTTTGGTCAATTTTGAGACAAAATCAAAGGTTTAATGAGCACTTGGCAGCCAAATTCATGGAAGAACAAGGGAGAGGATTTGTAGGAGGGTGTCCCCTTCCTTTATGAGCCCTTACCTCAAATTATCCATCAAAAACTCGGAGCACAAGGGGCAGCCAAGCAAGTCAAGTAGGACTCCTGTTATCTTCAGTTCCAGGAAGCCGAGTTCCTTGATTTTAGGAGGATTGTTGGAGGTCTCCATTTGCATAAATAAGAAGGTTTAAGGCCTCAGTCTGGTTGGTTAGATTGTAGTTAGATTTTAGTCAGTAGATTAGCCATTTGATAGTCTATTTTCGCACTTTAGTGCAACACATTTTCGAATTTTTCTTGTAGACAGTTTTTGGGATGTAACTATTATTTTTTGATCAATAAAGAAGAATCCATCTTTGCACCTGCTTTGATCTTTTATAGGAGGTTGTAGCTCTTGGGGTTGGGCCCAACCCAAGTGCCAGTACCTCCTTTATGTACTTTTATATGTCTTTGCTGCATTCATAGAATAATTTATGTTATTTAGGTTAAGATCTTGCTTTGTTACATAGGTTGTTTTTGATGATTAAATTAGATTTTCATACTTCAGGTTGATTTGACAGTTTGGTAGCATAAAAGATCTGCAAAAATTCCATCAATCAATCCTTGATCTCATCTCTCCCTCCTTGGGACCATAAGATGAGACCAAGGCATACTCGCTGCCACAAAAACACTATTTTTGCCTTTCCATGCAATTGCTAGTGTTAGATTTTTAGTTGGAGAAGTTGATACTAGTTGTACTTACATGTTTAGATCTGTTATTGCTTAGTTCCCATACTTATCATGCATGATTTCTTGTCTATAACCTTCTGTTCATCATGTTTCTGGTTTTTAGGTCAGATTAGGTCAAAATAGATAGATCTTTGATTTTTCTAGTCTTTGTTCGATCAGTTTTGGAAAATAGTGTGCAGAGAACCTGTAATACACCCCTGCCTATCCTTCCTCCATCATCCAACCTGTTCCAGCCCCTAATCCAAGATTCCTTCCCTTCATTTGCGCACTTTCCCAATTCGCCCTAATTTCTACATTTTTGTGCAACATTGCTCTATCCATCCTTGAACAAATCCAACCACCTTCATCACTCCTTAGCTTCATTCAACAGGTTTTAGACCCCTTCACATCGTCATCCATCCTCCATTTCCATGTTCCCACCATTTTTCCACCATCAACCTTCTAAAATCCTCTTTTGGTTCTTCCTGTAGAACTTCCTGTAAAACATCTTGTAGAACCCCTGCAGACTTCCTGTAGAAGTTCACGTGAGCAGTTTCTTGAGATTTGATCACTGTGAAACTCTCTGGAAGGATGCTAGGGACCTGTTAGGTCCTCTTCTCACCTTCCAAACCTCCTACAAGCACCCACTCCATTTCCTTTCGCCAATCAACCTCTGCACAGTAAAAAATAGTTAAAGCACATGCATAATAATTCTGCAAAATTACTCAAAAATACAAAAAGATGCTTTTTCCATATTTTCCTTCAGAAGTAGCTTAGACTCATGCACTTTAACTTTCCAAGAGTCAATGGAATCCATTTCCACTACTTTCATCTCTTTTCTTGCCCCAGTAGGGTTAGTCGGTGAAACTAGGGTTTGCATTTCCTTTCAGCTTTCCGCTTCTTTCTGCAAGTAGACTAGCCTCTTTTGAGTTAGCTTTCATCCACCACAGTTAAAAGATACTTCTATGAACTCATAGAAGTTAGCTTAAGCTCCTAGCAAACTTGTGCCAACTAATCAAGTGACAGCCTGCAGTAAGAGCTAGTACTTGTGCATATAGCACCGTCGCTTCCAAGTTTGTTACGAACTACCGGGTTGATAAAAGTAAAGAAGGGAGTCCCAGGAGTTGCAGCATCATTGCTGCAATACTGGAGCCCACCACTTACCTTAAATAAGGACATATAATCAATGGGGAATTGGTGGGGAATGACTATCAAATGTGAGGACTGAGGGGTACATGGAAGAGTCCTAAGTGTAGATGGAATCCTTGAACTACAATACTTTGATACATCTTGGATGGTTTGTGATCAAAGAACAAGAAGAGTAGTGGTAGAGCTTCGTGGACTAAACAGGTAGATTTTGGGTGCATTACCTTGATTTTTGTAGGTTGGGGAATGTGATACTATAGATAAGGAGGATATTAGAGTTGGTAATTTCCGTAATATTTGTTTGGTACAATCAATATGAATGTAATTGTCTCTAATGATCCTTTTCCCTTGTGGAGTCTAGCCCCAACTCGAAAGTGAGCCACTTGTGAGAAGTTTAGAGTAATGAGGTTTATGGATAAGTGGATCATATAACATCTATAGCTAGTTGAAAAATTGCATAACATAAATGGTTCTATTATGTATTTAAATGATCAATGATGTGTTATTTATTATGTATACATTTTTTTGTGTATTATGTATTTTGTACATGTTTATATTATTTCTCTAAATATGTTAAAGGATGTAGCATGGTAACATGTCTAAGAAATTCATGGCATACTGTTGTAGCTGCTACAACCAACCTCTAAATATTTTCCTATGCTTTGATTTTGGAGCCTTCCCTTCTGTTTACACGAGCTTATATTTGACTGTCATCAAGTATTCATGATTTCATCAAGACTTATTCCTTTCATCCATGATTTTATTTGATTTCTTTCATACTTAACTGATATTTTGAGGCACAAGATAACCTTCTGACTTGACCTTGTAGCAGTCCTGGGCTTACCTCCGGAAACTGCGCAATCATGGAATGTATGCCAGCGTTGATGATGGAAATTGCACAATCCTTCATGGAAGCTTAGCCTTGAGCTTGAGAACTACATAGGCATGCATGTTAGCCCATCACTAAGCTTAGAAAATGTGCAATTCGTTCCTTGAGCTCAAAAACTGTGAAATGCACCGAGCCGAGAAGTTCTCTAGTTCCCTAGAATTACGCAATCTTCCTTGGCACTGTGGATGGCAAGTTTCCCGAAAAAGAAAAAAATAAAAAAGTGAAAAGAAATCCCTTGAAAATAGGGGTTCATCATTAGTTTCCTGAAGGTTACACAGTCCCTCCTTTTAGAAATTTCCGCCAAGTGTCACCTTTTCCTTGACTTTAGGCATGCGCGTCATAAACCGCAATTGGCCAATATATATTTAATAGATGCCTCTAGAGCTCATGTACATTCTATCTTGGAGCTCTAGCATTCCCAATGATATCAATGAGCCTTCGGTGGAGTTTGCATCTCTTTTCCAGGTGAGTTTTTCTTTTGCCGTATTTTGTCACCTTTTCTGTCGCTTTTTGTCGTTTCTCTTCTGTGAGTATTATTTTTCCTATTTCTCTTCATGGTTTCTAGCATTTTAACTTGTATTAACTCGTAGATTTATTTATTTTTAGTTTGTCCATCACTGTTTCGGCGACTCTCCTCACATATTTGTTTTTTCCTTTTGTTTTTTAATTTTTTGAACTTGATTCACATTGATCTATCCATACATAGTCAGATCCATGTTTTAAATTTCATTATCTCGTAGATTTTCTTGTTTCCCACACCTTCATCGGCATATCTACACTTCTAGTGGCCATGCACTGCCTTGCCTAGCTGGGCATTGCGCAAGTCTGAAGCTCAAGCTAAGGCTTGGCCTGTGATACTAGGAAATGCATAGTACATGTTGGCCGAAATTCACATTTCACTGTCCCAGGGCTCAGTCCTACCACCTTGGCCACTGAGACTATGAAATGTGTAGTCTCTCCCTATCATTGCCCAGGCTGAACTAAAAAATGCACGGTCTCAAGCCCCGGGCTACATTAATAGCTACTAAGACTATGTAGTGCACAGTTCCCTAAGCTAATCTCCCTCCCTTGTTTATACAAATTGCATAATCTTGGTCATAAATGCACTAGATTGTTGGCTTATCTTGCTTTGAAAGTAGATTTGCAAAAGCTAATTTATTCTTGCCATGAGTGCCTTTTCCTTTCCATAGGTACCAAATTTGTTGATCACCTCTCTCCAAAAGTCACTATTACCATGGAACCCAAGAGAACTGCCTCAAAAGATACCACATAAAGAAGTATCGGGGAAGGAGTTGAGAGGATGCCAGTAAACTTGCTAGTATACTCAAACAATCAACTATATGTGGAAAAGGAATCATATCTTACATGGTAGAAATTGAACGAGGATTTTTCAGCAAAGAACTTCGTAGAAAATCTAGAGGACCAAGGGGAAGTTGTTCAACTGGTCAGACTTGTTGGCTCAACAGTTAAGTATCCATGTAGGTCACGCCCTGAATCCTCCCAAGGGTGGGCAAGCGATATTTTATATGTATGGATATTTACTCGATGCAATCTGTGCACATAATGCATTCCATGCCATGAATTGGGCTTGAACATCTTGAGACTCTATCATGAACATCCACTACAAGTTTCTCTCAGATTGTATTCATCAAGGAGTTATGGAGAAGCTAACTCACAACTTCCTCATCCCGCTATACAAGATGATATTTGAGGAAGAACCACTTTGCATGTCACCTTGGGAAATGGAAACAGTATTGGATATTTCAAACTAGTTTTCCTCATTGGATGGCACCTTCCATAGAGTTTTCAATGGTCAAAAGGTGCCACATCATTTTCCAAGGCATGCCACCGACAAGCTTTTCATGCAAGAAGTGTCATATCATCTATCCACATGGTTGTGATGGGCCTCCAAATTAGACATAAATTAAGGCCTCTATAACCATCCTTCAACACATTAAACCTATCTTTTTTCATTAGATAATGTATTTTTAACTTTAGTATGTTCATTAGGAAAGTTTATGGATAATTTCATATTTGTGCCTAATATTATCTATTTTTGTAGAATATTGTAAGAATATTGGGAAAATTATGAAAATTTGGAGGAGATAATTTAGAGACTTTCTCCCTAATACAGGAGGATCAATATTGAATAATAAATCAACAATATATCATGAAATCATGCACAAATTCTAGAGCTCCAATGATTGAGAAAATCTAGGAATGTGTTCCCTGTCATTTAATGCAGATTCTTAGTGTTGGGAACCAGATCCACTATTTAAAGTATTTTTTAGGGAAAAGATTCCTCCTTTCATGAGGAATGATTCCTAATTATTTTTTATAAGTAACAAGTCGAATTTTCCTCTACGGGTTGGTTTTTCTTAGTCTTCTTGTGGAGAACACTTGTATTTTTGCAGCTCCACTTTCATTTCTTACAAGGATGTAATTGTATTGATGGAAATAATGAAGATTGGTACCATTTTCACCTTCTAAATTTTGGTCTCCTTCACATGTCTCTAATTTTCCTTGGGCTTGGCCATCCCAAGAGTTTCAGAGCCCTTTTGCATAATTTATTTTTCTTCTTTTCACTTCTTATTCACATGCATCTCTTGTTCCTTTTTTTTTCTATTTCTGCATTTAGTATTGATTATTTCTTGTTGTAGGATTGGGTTAAATGGTTGAAGTAAGTTATTATGCAGGATAACAGGCATGATTTCATCCTTGGAACATCTTTGGAAGGTCATAGTAATCATTAAGCTACTTGGATTAGTTTGCTTATTCCCAAATCTAAATTTCTGGAAGTCCCTTGTGGCAAATAGTAGTAATTTTCTTCTATTTTTAAGAAGATTATAATGAGCTTCAATTGAGTTTATTCCACTTGAATTAGATCATAAAATAATCAAATTTAATAAAAAACTTACCCCATTTCATTTTCACTTGATTAGGTTAGGCATTTTATAGATTAACTAGCTCACTAGTTCTCGAATTTCTATATTTTAGAGTAGTAATTTTCTGCTATTTTTTAGCATGTGTTAATAGGGGTATTTTGAGTGATTCCACTTGGAATGGAGACCTAAGACATCCTATTCAATAAAAAAAAATTCCATCCAATTTGAATTTGATTTTATTGGTCATTCGGTGAAATATATCTTCCTGTAGCAAATCATGTAACTTCCTGTAGCAGTTTGTAACTTCTTGTAGCAGCACTTGTAACTTCCCATAGCACTTTTCTAGCATGTATATACTTGTCCAAATTTGCTGAAAAAGATTTTTTTTTGTCCCTTAGGGTTGAATCACATCCCTTAGGCTCTAAATCAATGGTTGAGGAAGAATAAACACCACTTAGGACTTTCCTTTTTACCCTTGCAAAACATCTCAACAATTTGGGTTAATGGATAGATTTATGAATTGGATAATACAATAATGATTTTCATAATTTCCACATACAATGAACTCTGTCAATGGATATAAACTCTTTGAAATTTAATGATTGATATTTGGTTCATGATCTTTAATTTATGCAATTAGAATAGGTTTTCCTTCCTTGTATTTTCTTTCCTGCAATAAGTTAAGGTTCCCATTTCGAGCATTTCCATTTCTGCAATTAGTTTTGGATTTGATTTCATTACATTCACTCCATTACATCATGAAAGTGAAGGAAGGACACATTGTATGATGCACATATAGTGTTGATACCTCTTAATTTTGTATGGACCCCGAGTTGATAATTAAATTTGGTAGCCATGGGAGCTGCAACATTCTTGTTGGAATACTGAGGCTCATCAGTTTTTGGCATCGTTGTTGGGGAGGTGTCAAAGTATGCATTTTTTCCTTCCCTGGTTGATTTATTTCTTTTAATTGATACAAAAACAAAAAAATTGATTAGGCATATTTCGTTTGAAGAACAGAAAATTGCATTGCAATAGCATTCTTATTCAAAAAAAAAATACTTCTCCAACACCAACCCCCCCATTTGATGATGTGGTGCATTAAGAGCCATATCACCATTCATTTTTGCAGGTAGAATAAGAATAGGTGACATAGAATGTAGGAGAAATGGATGGAGATGACCACAATGAGGAAGATTCTCTTGGATTTCCCATTCAAGATACTAATGTTAGTGTGCATATGAAGAGCATCCCTCGATCTTTTCTTCCAAACTTTCCTGGTCTAAGATTAGAGGATCCAAAAACCTTTCTCTTTGAATTTGAAATCCTTTGTAGATCTTATGGTTACTTACCAAACACTTAAAAGTTGAGATTATTTCTAGAAACGTTGAAGGATAGAGATCTTAAATGGTTCATGCGTTTAGGGACTAATTCAATAAGATCATGGCATGATATGCAAAAGATATTTCTAGAAAAATATAAAGATCATGATCTTAAAGAAGAAATATGTAGAATGAATAAAAAATAAGATGAAAGACTTGACGATATAATAATGAGGTTCATGTATAATGTTAATATGAAAAGATTACATCATGTAGGATCTGACACATAAAAAACCCTCTTAATTAGAATGATTAGGGATGAGTGGATTGTATTTCTTGATCTCATGAGTAAAGGTAATTTATACCAATTATCATTTGAAGAAATTAGTGAAACATGCAAACACATATCAAGAGGAAGGGCAAGAGTAAGTCAATCAGTATCCAGATTGGTAAGTCAAGTTAAACTTGGAAATTTCCTTGATAACTTTAAAACAAAAATTCTTAGCAATCTAAGTGAAAAAGTAGAAATGTTAAGAATGGAAAATGAAAAAAAAGAAGATGTTGATATTTGTGTTGTCCATGTAGAATCACATGCTATTAAATATTGCCCCTCATTACCAAGCTTGAAGGAAGTTTACCAAGAGTATAATGGAGCAAGTTAATCACCAAAGCAACTATGTTATGTAGCTCCAAGAGGACCATGGCATCCTAGTCAACCTAGTATGATGCAAGAGCCTAATTCACAGTTTCAAGGTTATGCACATCCATCTCAAAGTAATTGGAACGCACCCTTTCCTTGGCAACCTTGGTCATCTCAACCCCAAAACCAATCTTGGAAACAAGGTTGGCAAGGAACTTATGAGAAGTATCCACAATATCCTCAATATTTTCCTCAATATCCTCCATATCCAACTCCGTGTTATCCCTACCATTCACCTCCACCACAACCACAACCCCAACCACATTCATCTCAAATATCCACTCCCACTCAACTACGTGTACCACCATTTCCAAACCCACACAATGAAGTACATCAGCCCACTTACAATGTTGAGGTACAACACTTCCAAATGTCTCCTCTTGATCTAAATGGTATTAATATTAGATCATGAAGGGTATTTAAAAAAAGAGATTCTCTTGATGTCATTGAAGGAAAACATTCAGAAAAAAGAAGATTCAAATGAGAAGACCAAAGAATGATGGGTTGCACTTGATGAAGAGTAGACATCAAAATCAGAGACTGAGAAAGTTCCCTCATGTTTACAATCAGATCCTCTTTGTGTTCAAGAGAATAATCAACAAAAAGAAGAAGATCTAAATTTCATGGAAGAAGAAGACATCGAAGATGATCCAAATCAACAAGTGGACCAGGGGCATTAAAACTATATTGAAATATGGTTCCAGATAATTAGTAATTTGCAGTCACATACTCTTCTTCATCAATTCCTAATCTCATCACAATCAAAGCATTTGGTCTTTGAATTCCAGGTACATGTCAAAGCATATATTTCAAGCCTACACATCAGTTTATCTATCATCTTGATGTGCACTTGGCTTCATTGGAAGTATTCCTACACTTGAAAATGATTTTGTTTTTTCAAGTAGAATAGGATAGGAAAATAAATAAAAAATGAAAAACAAAAGAAAAAATAAAATCTCAGGTGAAAACATCCTTTGAGGTGCTTGATATTGTCTCATTGATTGAAAACCTCCATGAGGTGGTCAATGGGTTGGGAAAAAGGAAAAAAAGAGAAAAAAAAAGATCCTAGGTGAAAACCTCAATTGAGGCACCTAGGAAGACATACTAGTTGAAAACCTCATTGAGGCAGCTAGTAGGCTAAAAAGAAACAAAAAACAAAAAATCTTTGCTTCATGTATCTCTCTCTCATGAATGTAGGTGCTCTCCAACCTCTGCAAGCAACAAAAAGAACTTGGCACCAAAAGAAAAAGTTGGTCAAAATTCTAGTCAATGGAAGTCAAACTTGGACTTTCTCCCCCTTTTTTCAGATGCTCCAATAGGACCAAGGCCATGCCAATCCATCACCGTCATCTATTTCCACCATCCACCCATAATTCCCAAGCTTTTCCCATTCATTTTCTTTCTTGTCCTAAAATGCTACAGGAAGGCTTTGTTTTGCTACAGGAAGTAAAAATACATAGGGCAAAAAATTGGTTTTTGTCATATCTTGAAAACTATGCATCAATTTCTCGATCTGTTTTAGGGGGAGATGCATATGGATGATGGTAACATTCCCCAAAAAATTCAGAAAATTATGATGCACACTTTTCGAGAAATAAACCTCCATCACCTACAACCATTTTTATTTTTTTCTCAATATTAGTGCCTCCATTGACCAAGATTTTTTATGGGGAGGTACATAAGGATTATTTCCACATGCTCAGAAAATTTCAAGTCAATTGACTCTACCGTTCAAGAAATATGCATAAAACAAGATTGCTACAGGAATATCCTGTAGCACTATAGGATGGCCAAGAAGAAATTACAGGAGCCAATCTAATTGGAGAAAGGGGTCAAAATGTCATGTCTTCTTTAGGGAATGTTGAGAGAGGTCCCCCAACACCACTTTCATCACTCATCCACTCCACCAGCAGCAGATTGGGCACTGGAAAGAAACTTGCACACAACAACCTTATCAGTAAAAGAATCATGAAGCTATGGAGACCTATGCAGAAGAAAACAAAGGAAATTATCACCTCCGGAGAAGCATTGATCTATTAGCAACTCAACAGAAGTATGCATGCCTCTCCAACAACCATCAAGTAGGTACAGGTATGCAATATTATTCACCTCTTCTCTTGAGTGTATTATAGCTAGAAATTTGTTGTCAATGCATGAGAGATGAGGTTTTATAAGCTAAGGATGGGCCAGAAGCCTCAACCTCCCTCAGTAACCGTAATCACAATTAAGCAATCGACCTGTCAGCAAAAGGAAGAATTAGAGGGAAGTAAGGAGCATATTGAAGGAATAACCTCCCTCCAAGCTAAGGGGAAGCAAGCCAAGCCTCATAGAGAAAGCCAAACACCTGGGGAGTCAGGATTGACCAGTTGGAAGAGGATTTTTTTCTGCTACAAGTGAAAACATAGTTGCTACAATAGAAATAGGGTTGCTACATGAAAGACAAATTGTGTGCTATAGGTTAAACAAAGATGACACAAGAAGGCAAAAGTTACTGCAAAAGACCTTGATTTTGAGGAATTTCATTCCCAAACCATAGGATTCAAAGGACAACACCCAAACAAAGGGTAAATACATATTTCACCTTTCCATATGTGAACAAGAAGCGTGAAAAAAAAATAATTTTTTTCAATAGTGCAGCCTATGGGAAACTTTTGATAAATGTTTACAAATACAAAAAAATTAAACATGGATGTTTCCTTTGAATTGAGCCTAATAATAAGGGGAATTGCAATTATTTTTTAGTGAGCATGAAATCATCCTTCCTCCAGGAAATATAAGAAAGTTTTTTTAAAAACCCTCATTGCAAAGGAATATCTAAAACTTCTAACAGAAATAGACAAGTGCCTTGCCCACTTTGGAAAGTTGTATTGAAGGCTATGGGGGGTGTATCTAGCCATAGAAATCCCACAACCAAGAATAAGGAGAAGAAGAAGTTAATGAAGAAGAATAAGAATATGGAGAAGAGGGAAATTAGCTAAAATAAAAACTTGAGGAAGAAGGAAGAAATGTACAAATTGTGCTAAAAAAGAAAAATAATAGTGCCTAAGAGAGACCTAATAAAAACAAATAACTCCAAAGCCTATTAAGCAATCTTCTAGGCCATAAGAAAGAAGAAGAAGGCAACAAAAGGCAAGAAGGAATTCACAATCAAAATAGAACTCAAACCGCAATGATGAAAACAGGTTTTCCAAGAGGTCTCTAATCTCTTTCTAGTTTTAGTCCAAGGCCTAGAAGATGTTATAGGAAGGCCAGAGGAAACAATTAAGCATGAGGTGCAATTTTTGCCAATACTTGATAGATTTTGTGATGTGCTACATAATACTACGGGTTTTCTACAAGATTCTCTATGTTGCTCCATGATCTCATCTAAGGTTGTTTTTAGGGTTTCAGAGGTGTCCAAATGGTGGAAAAAGGTAGTAGGAGATTGGAAAAGGACGTGGAAGGCCTTTCCAAACAGAAAAATATTCAAGAACCCATATTTCATAAGGGGAAAAAGGCAGGAATGTATAAGAGAGAGGCAAGTAGGACAATGAATGAGGCAGAATGAGGTCACTAAGTTTCTCAGAAGATGAGCAACACTTTTAGTGGGGGTTATGATGGGCCTCCAAATTAGACATAAATTAAGGCCAATCTAACCATCCTTCATCACATTAAACCTCTTTTTTTTCATTAGATAATGTATTTTTAACTTTAATATGTTCATTAGGAAGGTTTATGGATAATTTCATATTTGTGCCTAATATTATTTATCTTTGTGGAATATTGTGACAGTGTTTGGCAGATTATGAAGATTTGGAGGAGGAGATAATTGAGGGACTTTCTCCCTACTACAGGAGGATTAATATTTAATAATAAATCAATGAGATATAATGAAATCATGCAAAATTCTGGAGCTCCAATGATTGAGAAAATCTATGAATGTGTTCCCTGTCATTTAATGCAGATTCCTAGTGTTGAGAACCAGATCCACTATTTAAAGTATTTTTGAGGGGAAATCTTCCTCCTTTCATGAGGAATGCTTCCTAATCATTTTATATAAGTAACAATTCGAATTTTCCTCTATGGGTTGGTTTTTCTTAGTCTTCTTGTGGAGAAAAATTGTGTTTTTTCAGCTCCGTTTTCATTTCTTACAGGGATGTAATTGTATTGATGGAAATAATGAAAATTGGTACTATTTTCACCTTATAAATTTTGGTCTCCTTCATAGGACTCTAAGTTTCCTTGGGATTTTCCATCCTAGGAGCATCAGAGCCCTTTTGTATAATTTATTTTTCTTCCTTTCACTTCTTATTCACATGCATCTCTTGTTCTTGCTTTTTTTTATTTCTGCATTTAGTATTGATTATTTCTTGTTGTAGGATTGGGTTAAATGGTTGAAGTAAGTTATTTTTCAGGATCACAAGCATGATTTCATACTTGGAACATCTTTGGAAGGTCATAGTAATCATTGAGCTACTTGGATTAGTTTTCTTATTCCCAAATCTAAATTTCTTGAAGTCCCTTGTGGCAAATAGTAGTAAATTTTTGCCAATTTTTATAAGATGCTAATGAGATTAAATTTAGATGATTCCACTTGAATTATATCATAACAAAATTCAGTTTAATAAAAAAAATTACCCCATTTCATTTTCACTTGATTAGGTTAGGCATTTGATAGATTAACTAGCTCACTAGTTCTTAAATTTCTAGATTTTAGACTAGTAATTTTCTGCTATTTTTTAGCATGTGTCAACAAGGGTATTTTGAGTGATTCCACTTTGAATGGAGACCTAAGACATGCTATTCAATACCAAAATTTGTCCCATCCAATTTGGATTTAATTTTCTTGTCATTCGGTGAATTGTATCTTCCTATAGCAAATCGTGTAACTTCCGATAGCAGTGGGTAACTTCCTGTAGCAACACCTGTAACTTCCCATAGCACTATTTCAACATGTATATATTTGCCTAAATTTGCTCAAAAATCTTGGTTTTTTTACCTTAGTGTTGAATCATAACCCCTAGGCTCTAAATCAATGGTTGAGGAGGAATAAACACCACTTAGGACTTTCCTTTTTACCCCTGCAAAACATCTCAACAATTTGGGTTAATGGACATATTTATGAATTGGATAATACAATAATGATTTTCTTGGTTGCCACATCCAATGAAATTTTTCAATGGATTTAAAATCTTTGAAATTTAATGATTGATTTTGAGTTCATGATATTTACTTTATGCAATTAGAATAGGTTTTCCTTGTATTTTATTTCCTGCAATAGGTTAAGGTTCCCATTTCGAGCATTTCCATTTCTACAATTAGTTTAGGATTTGATTTCATTACATTCACTCCATTACATCATGACAGTGAAGGAAAGACACATTATATGCTACACATATAGTGTCAATACCTCTTAAATTTTTATGAACCCCTAGTTGATAATTCAAGTTGGTAGCCTTGGGAGTTGTAGCATTCTTGTTGCAATATTGAGGCTCATCAGGCTACCAGCAGCTTTGCATGAGAATAAGAAAGCACCTTGGAATACTCTTCCTATTCAAATTGGATTGTACAAGATAAAGAACATGAAGGTCATGGATAAAGAAGGAAAGGCAATAGAGAAGTTTTCATTTGGTACTCAAGACTTTAATATGTATGATCCTCATGGTATTTGGAAAGACCACTAACGATAATTCACTTCTAGTGGCTCAGTTGGACATTTCACTAGCAAGAGGAGGATCCGTGGAAGAATTTCTATAATGCCTCCAAGACCCGTGAGCTGGTCAATTTTGTAAGAACTTCACAGGTGAC
This sequence comes from Pinus tabuliformis, assembly GCA_031772625.1. NCBI lineage: Eukaryota > Viridiplantae > Streptophyta > Pinopsida > Pinales > Pinaceae > Pinus > Pinus tabuliformis. The sequence goes on from CM062812.1 coordinate 345,861,908, forward strand.
TCCATAGAAGGAATCTACTCCGGAAGTAGTTCCAGCAGAAGGGAGCAACACCACACAGGATAAGGAAAAGATAAAGGTTGCTTATAGTTCGTGGGGAGAAAGAAGCCACAAGATGAAAGTGGATCCAACTATTATGAAAGTGGCTTAGTAGCACAGGTAAAGAGGAAACAAAGAATGGAGAGAGTAGAATAGAGGAAGAGGGAAGAGTATAGGAGATTGGAGGAAGCAAAGAAGAAGCAAGAACAAGAAGAGAAGTAGAAGTAGGAAGAAGAAGAAAGGAATAGTGCAATAACAGAAGAAACAACACGGAAACAAGTTGAAGAGAAAGAAAAGAATCGACAACCAACCGAGGAGGAGAGCAGACATGTGGAGGATTGGGAGCTTTCTCACCAAATTGAAGAGGTTATAGAGATTGATGACACAAAGGCGGAACCATAGCCACAAAATTAAGATGTCGGCCTAATGCCTAGCACACAACATGTCACTATTTAGTTTCCACCGCCTCTAGTAGCAGATTCAGCTCCATGTGAGGAAGGGAAAGTTGTTCCTCTTGACGATGATCCGGTTATGGATATGTACAATTTGTCGTACAATGAACTTCAAAAGAAGATTGTACAAGAAAATAAGAAGCATTTTCCAAGTCATCTGGCATCTCTTGCATTTATTAGAGAAAGGGTGATTATGGCCGACACTAGGAGGAATCCCAAAGCCATTGCCTCACCCAACTTTCCCTTCATAGGCATATTAAAGTCAAACACATAGTATCTGATGGCCAAGAACAAGCAATTGGAAAAGGAATTGCAGGCTATCAGGCAAGAGGTTGAACATCTTCGTGTAGCAGCTCAGAACGCAGCTTCCACACAGGTCCATCTGGAGGAAATAAGCAAAGCGATACTTAGCGAAGTATCAACACTTGAAGAGACCATGCAGAATCACTATGAGGAAAATGTTTCCATGCATAAGGTAGTTGTCCACCTGCATGGATTACAGCAGCAGTGTAAATACTTTTCCAAAATTCTTAGAAATGTGCAATCTGCAATCATTGTCATGTATGAATGGGAAATGAGATACAAAGGGGCACCACTTGACTTGGGTAAGAAAATGAAGCCAAAGATAGAGCTAGAGAAAGCAAGGGTGTTGATGTTGATCCATAACAAAAAAAAAATCACCTCATTCATTGGTAACATTCAGGACTCGTATGCATGATTATACAATAATCTAGATTTATTGGTAAAGACGCACATGATCCTATCAGTTGGCTCACCCACTGAAGCCAAACCTAGGAACTAGGTTAGGAGGGAGATATAGGAATACTTAGAGTAGATTATATAGATTTCCAGGAAGGAATATTTGGAGGTGAATAGACAGAACATGCAGAACTACATTGGTGGCCCTATCCAAGTTCAGACAATGTTCCTCATGCTTCAGAAGGAAGTTGAAATTGGTTCGAAATAATTGTACTTGGATGCCATGGAGGCTATAGTCTGCTTCCATCTAGACACCATCACATAGTTTGGGGATTTCATCGCACAATAGCAAGCTTGGCATCGATATGTGACCGAGAAACATCAATTGGAATTTGTTGAGCTTGAGTTCTATCAAAATCAAGCATGATAGTGTTTTGTCTTATTAGGCTATCTAGCTGGCTCTAACCTCTTTTGTAATATATGGGTATGAGTGTAAATTGTAATGTTATTTTGTAATTAATTTATAAGTGGAATTCCAAGTGTCAATATTGGAATGTGAAGAGTCATTATGTAATGTAATGAGTTATTTTGTAAAGAAGTTGAAGAGTCATGAGGGTATTCCAAAAGTCACAAAGGGGAGTTGAAGAGTCACCCCCTCTTGTTATAAAAGGAACCTCATAACTCATGTAAGGGGCTTTTGGGGGCCAAACGTTTGGCTAAGCTTAGTCTTAGAATCAAAATGTTGGGACTTTTGCGAGGGCCCTGGCTTCTCCGTAGCGTAGAGGAAGTATATTTCTTTGGAGGAGCAAGTGATGTTGACTTCACGTTCCACTATTGGGGCTAGGGTCTGTCAATGGTGTATGTATTATTAGAACTTTCACTTAATAAAAGCTTAGAACCAACATGTTTTCATGCATATGTTGTAAATATAGTAGGAATATTCTTGTTATGTTTGCAATTTATGTTATTTAAATTACACTTATGCTAATGAATTATTTCATTTTCATTGGCACAAATCTTGTTGAATATGTGTTGTTGTATGAATTCATAATTGTTAACTTGTGAACTATTTCGCATATTATCATGTGATTTCATTTATGCGTGTGTGTTCCTTTCAAGATGTGTACTATTAAAGGCTTCTAAGGGGCTCACTCATGTTCCCTTCTGTGTGGAAGAACTTTCATGCATCGCACTTGACTCTCCACAGGGTCACACACTTGCTCTCACCAAAGTCACTAACTATACATCACTCTATGTGTTATTACAGCTAAGGCACGTCATTAAAACCCACTACATCGACAACCGGGTCGTATTCCGGATGAGACTCTTACACCAAACGGTGCAAGGTCTAATTGGGACTTCACATCGGGGAGGTCCCTTGAATGTTGGTGGGTCCAACACCATTAACACATACCTAAGTTATAGTGAAAGGGAATCATAATAGGGGAACTCATCTTGATAATGTACAAAAAATATTACAAACTTGTTAAAATGATGTCGATTTTCATTAGATCCTAGTGGGCATGATTGTTGTACGATGAAATAATGTACATTATAATAGAATGGTAAATGAATAATAGACTCATTTATGCAATTGATGATAGTTTATGTGTGTTGAATCTATACATAAAATTAACTAATAGCCAATTGTGAGTACAATCAACAAATAGTAAAATGTATCTTCAACCAACATGTAGTTGATGGGAAATATATTTCATGTATGTTTGAAGAACATCGGATGTTTGTAAATTATCTAAGTTGAATTTCCTTCCAAAATAGATTTAATAATAAAGGTAGAGATGAGTGGTGATGTCCCTCAGCTAGGTGGCTAGTGGGTGTTATAAGATATATATTAGTCTCTATGGGGACACGATATGTGGAAATTGAATAAACATCTAGTAATTCAAAATTATTTTGAGCATGGCAAGAATACCTTAAGATTATGTTAATAGCAAATTCGATCATCCAATGGGCATGGAGAAAATTCAACTTGACTTTACTCCATGCAAGTTGGATCACTAAATTATATAATCAATATAAGGATGGCCACAAGGAGAAGTTGGATTGGTAGTTAGTTAAAAGAATATTCATGACATTTAAAATAATATAGGCCATTCCTACATCTAAGTGATAATGAGAAAGGGCTATAATCTGTTGAGAAAGACTATAGAATTGAGATTTACTATAAAATATGGATGTCTATCAAGATCAGTTTAATGATTCCATTAAAGGATATCTTATAGACTAATATATTTGGTTTGTTACTAAAAATGACACTAGCATATGTAGTGTAGTTATATTTTATGTACACCATTATTTGATAGTGCATCTAATCAAATGATTTTTATCACCACAACATAAGCTTCCCTTAATGTTTTGGAATTTGAACCATTGGATTCTTGCAATTGAGACACTTTCTAAATATTGATATGTCTTAACAATAATTTTCTTACAAGGTTGGAATACCTATAAAGCACTCTCTTATATAGTGAATAACCTTATAAATCTTGCAAAATTTATTTTCTACCACGAGTGGCATAACATAATGTAGATGTATTTAATCAAACTCTAATAATGCACGAAATTAATTATTGTGGATTCAATTTTCAAAGGGTTAATATTTTCATAGCATAAGAGTTTGGGATGAGAATCAATTGAAACCTTAATATAAAAAATCATCAAATTTGACTAATGGTTTTGCTTTGAAATTCTTACCCTAAATCACCAATGCTAAAACAAATGTTCAACTCCTCTACAAGGCACATTACTAGAAAATCCAATAATTAAATAGCACTAAGAAGTAAAAAATTTCTAAGAAATCTTGTCAAACATTTGCTTCTTCTTGCATACATAAATTTCTTACACATCTCAATGATTTTATTGGAGACATTGGGCATAAACCAACTTCTAATCATATTATCATGCACTTCCTCCACTCTTCTAGTGCCTTCAAATTCATGAAAAACTATATAATGCAAACATAACATATGGAATCCATAGGAATAACCTATTATTGTATATTTCTAAAAATATTCATAGCTTCCTTAAACTTCCCTTTATTGGATGCAATTCTATATTCTCTCACATGTTGCCATAGTACAAGGATTATAAGATTTCCTCACTTAACCTTTAACATAAGTTGGGGTTTGTCCCAATGTGTTTATAGAGATGTGAATGGGACTAACAAATATGTATCTGGTCCTAATTGAAGTGAAAGTTTGGGCCTCTTTAGGTGTCTTAGAGCATAAAATCTTGGAAAAATAGACATGGTTGTGATCATTTGGGATTTTTTTGTCTCTTACTTTTGAAAATCCCATCACCTATATCAAGCTACTTGTGCCTATGATTATTTGCATCAATATAGCTGAAATCATATCTTTCTATATTTCTTGAATAATGGTGAATGTTTATCCCTCTTCACTTGAAAAATAGTGAGGGAGAACAAGATAAGATATAAAAATGGGATTTGGCCATCTTTGTTGCACAAACACATGCTTTAACAAGCACTAATGATAGAGAGGTTACAAAGGGCATGTGTGGTTTTAACCCATATATATCCATTATTTAGTTTGATCTACAATCTCTAAATCTTCCCGAAATTCTTGACAAACTTGTTAGGAAAACAGTATGATACCATCAAATGAGTCACTCCATTTATGAATAATCTCTAAGTTATATCAATGTTTCCTTTCATGATTTAGTAAGTCGTTAACAAACACTCCATATAGATCAAAATTCCTAGCCTTGTGAAACATTAAAATATTGGTAACGATTGACTTTGTTGGAAGGAAGAAGTGACTCAGATGTGTGACTTTCTATACTAATCACACATGGAATTAGAAATCTATACCATTGATTACATTGAATAATGTCCATAAAATTAATTAACGATTTAATGCCATGAACAATTCTCTACCCTGTAATGATTAATAGTGTAATAATAAGTATTAAAATTCTTTATGTTAATCTTAAGGACTAAAATTAATATTAATGACTTGTTGGCACAAGGTAATATATAATAAGATAAAACAAACATGTATATATTAGAAATACAAACATATTTCTAATTAATATTATCACCGTTAAAATTGTCAATAAAATCACATTGGGATGCTATATATATCTATATATATATATCGCACTAGAAAAAATGTTAATATCTAAAAAATTTAACTAATGTAAGTCCATTTTAAACTAACATCAAGCATCATAAAAAATGGTCTACTTTATTAAGCCATAAATTTTTATTATTATTTATTATGAAGGAACTAATACATTATATGGAATTAAATGATTTTTAAAAAGTAGCTTAAGCATTGCAATATTCATCAAAGGATATGTAAATTATTATCAACCATGGACCTTAAAAATGATAACAAGTCAATGAGTACAATCCACTTCAAGGGGGAACCTCTCTTTACAATGGGTTCAGTAGAAAAGTGTAACTTCCCCCTCACACATTTACCCAATTTCACAAGCTCGCTAGGGTAAACATGAGATGAGTGTCACTATGACATAACTCGAATTCAAAGTTCCACTTAAGGAAGTGGGGCCTAAAAACTAAAAACATATTGACATACTACAGGGACTATAGATCACTTAGGAGCTAAAAAACCACCGCAGGTGATCAATCCCTGAGCTGGAACTTTTTTCTCTAACCTATATCCCCAACTACATGCATAACAAGGCAAGGGTGTGGTTATAGGCTCCCAACCGCACACACACGCCTCCTTCCATGCAGTTATGGCCTAAATCCTTCAGTTTTTAGCATGTGGTTCTAGGATCTATGCCACCTGTTCAAGCTAGCCTCCATACCAATGCCCATAATTGCTTGTAACTTTCCAGAATCATAATTTACATGAAAACAATGCCAATCATTTAAAATCAAAGCAAGAACTTAACCCAGGCTGCCTAATCTATAAAATTATGGAAAACATGTAAGTTATATGGCATGAAAGCATATTTGATCATAAAGTGATAATCTTCATCTGAGAATCACTCAGTATGATCTAAACCTTCTCTACCTAGATGAAACAATACTTGTTAGTCCATATATACATCAAACATTCGATAACTTAACAAATAATGATAAGAGTCATGGATAACATACACCATATAACCAACATATAAAAAGAAAATAAATAGCATAGAAAAAATGAAAAATCAGCCATAATGTCAACATGATAACCAATATAAGTGCTCATAAATCACAATGGGAAAATATCTCATATTAACACATGAAGTGCCAACCAAGTTAGGGACTTCCACATACCACCCATCCAAAGGTTGGGCTGAACCAAATTTCTTTTTCAACCAATCACCCCCATGCCATATTCCAAGCATGAATATGGGATCTCATGGAATAAACTAAAATGAAACCAACCCAGGGCTTCTAAAGGCCAAACCACCTCAACCCTCCTCTATAGTGGTTCCAACTCTACACAAGTTGTCCAAGGCTCCAGGAACTAGTAACTCAACCCATATCCTTTTAGGGCTCCAGAGAATTTCTTCAAACAACGACTCAAGGGATTAGTAACTCAACTCCCCAAGGGCTATAGAGTGTTTGTCCCAACCTATGACTCTAGGAACTAGTAACTCAACCCATGTTTTTATAGGGCTTCCAGAGTGTTTGTTTCAACCCATAACCATAGGGAAATTGAGAACCAATAAGAAAAACAACAAGTGGGAAACCCACAACACCATGGTTATCTAGGAAATGGCAAGGCAAGGATAAAACCATTTTCAATCTAGGAAAATATTCATGTCAATGACAACACATAACTGGAGAATCACATGCATATACCATGCATCCAAAAATCAACAAGGAAATCACACATGCAACCTATTACCTGCAAGGCAATCGACTTGTAGTTTTTGATCCAACTATTTCCTTGTGCTTCCCTACTTTCCTTTACCTTCTTTCTCCAAATCCAAGTGAATATTAGAGTGCTCCAAGCATGCTCCAAGAATGCTCTAAGTGTGCAAAAGTATGAGAGAATGAGAGTGTGAAATGAGAGAGCCAAAGCTGAACCGACAAAAGGATTAACTGATTAAAAAAAAAAACCAACAACTGTGAATTGATCCTTAGAAGCCTTTTTATCATTGAGGCCTCTCTTTTCTTCATTTTCCTTCACTTTTCATCTAATTTCTGTGCATGCAAATTTGTGTCTCTTCACCTTCCTTTTCTCCTATTTTCCTTTATTTTCATAAATAAATGTCAATTATTTCCACTTTTCCTTTGCCAATGCCTTCACTAATTTCCATAGCCATTATTAAACTCCAAGTGTTGCCCATTATGATGTTTACCCAACATTTAGCCTGGAATACATGTCCCGTGACCTTAGTCTTATTTTTATTTACATGGAAAAACAACCAGAGGTTGTTACAAAATGGCAAGATATGATCCCCTAAGACTAATCTTCCTTGGCATATATAAAGGAGACAAGGTATACAATTATAATGAAGGGCACAATGAAATATTCTAGTTAACCTACAAATATAAGAAATAAACTAATAATGAATGTCTATTAGGGAATTAATAAAGGGACCCAAGGTCAATAACATAGTCCATGTCTTTTAAAATAAATTTCCCCTCAAAGTAACAAATTGAGGGTTTTTCTTCACGAACTATTCATTTTTCTATGTATCTTCTTCTAAAGACTTGTTCTTCCACTTGATTAAGTACTCCATAATGGTTTTATTTTGAAGAGATAAAAAAACATTTTCTTCTTCTAAATGAATATTCCTCACTTAATTAAGTACTCCATAATGGTTCTATTTTGAAGAGATAGAAAACATTTATCTATAAATTTTTCTACTTCAAGAACTAACATCCCTACTTCATCTAATTCTAGAAAATTTGTTTGCAATGGCATAGTTTGTCCCAAAACCTTTTTGAGGAAAGATGCTTGAAAAAAACTTATGAATGTGAGATGAAGGAAAATCTACGTCATACACCACTTGTGTAATCTTGTGAATAATCTTGTAGGGTCCATAAAATTTTGGAGCTAATTTTTTACTCTTTTTTTGCGTGACTGTATTTTTCTTATATGGTCATAGTCACAAAAATACCTAATCACCCTCCTCAAATTGTCTTTCACTTCGATGTTGACTAGCTTGTTCATCCTGTTTTGTGCCATCTGAATGTCTTCCTTAATAATTGTCACAGTTTCTTCAATATTCTCCATATTTGTCTCTGTTGTATATACTTTAGACTTATATTGAAACAATTATGAGATAATATGGCCTTCATATCCATTAAGGCCCTCAAATGGAGTAATTTTACTAGATGTGAAATATGTAATATTATACCACCATTCTATTAGAGGAAGGCACTTCATCCATTGATATTTTTTTATTGAAGAATAACATCATATTTATTTTGATAATGCCTTTCGGATTAATCACATTTCATGTTTTTGGTCGGCGTTTTGAACCAACTAATGTGGTTCATCCTCAGGACAAACATCATATTTGTTAATTGTTTTTGTTTGGCCATCTATTTGTGGATGATATTTTGAAATCATCACTAGTTTTGTTCCACTCACATTCCATAATTATTTCCAAAAATTTCCTAGAAATTCTGGATCTTTGTCACTTACTATTACTTTAGAAAACTTAGAAGGTCTACGAATTTCCTTCATGAACATTTCTGCCACTTGGATTTCTATGTTTGTACTTTTAATTTCACAAAAATTACATCCCAACCTTCAAATTTTGGTAGCCCTATAATAAAGTCCACACATATCTCTTCCCATATTTTCTTGGGTATGTGTAATGGCTAAAATAGCATCGAATATTTTACTACCCCTCCTTTATTTATTTGGAAAACCTAATTTTCTCTTACAATTTTTTTAATATCTTTCTTCATTCCTTCTCCAAAAAAATCTTTTTCGATTCCTTGATATATTTTAAGGAACCCTATATGACCTACCATTGGAGATTCATGGGACTTCCTTAATATTTCTTAATTCAACTTTGATTAAGGGTATAAAAATATTCTACCCTTGTACCAAAGTATATCTCTCTTCCGCTCAAAGTTCATTCCTTCCTCTATACATTGTATTTTTTGTTTACTATTTTTGCCACTTTTGCATTGATGGTAAGCTTCTTATAGTCATAAAAAATAAAATATGTAATATAATATCAACTTGAGGCCTCTTCTAATCTAAAAATATTATCTTGTATGACATTGTCCTACCACTTTTGTAGATTACTTCAAAATCAAACTCTTGCATTTTAGCTACCCTTTTTTTTCTCTTCAAATGAAAACATTATTTTCCAAAAAGTACTTTATGCTACAATGGTCTATCTTGACTCTAAAGTGGCTCGCAATGAGATATTTTTCCCATTTTTTTATTGCATGTAAAATTTCTTCCATTTCATTTTCATATGATGATCTCACCAAATCCTTTCCCTTCAATTTTTTTATTTCAAAATCCAATGGTATACCTTCTTGTGTTAATACCACTCTAATACCTTGTCTTGAAGTATTATATTCTATTATGAATTTTTTACCGGATTCAGGTGTTGCCAGTACTAGTGTAGAGGACATGACATCCTTTTAAGAGAGAGAATTCCAAAGTATCCTCGTTATTCCATACAAATCGATTTTTCTTCAAGAGAGATGTGTGTGGTCCTGTAATGTTTGCATAATTCTTAACAATTTTTTGAAAGTATCCCATGAGTACAAAAAGTCCTCTATTACTATTGATGTTCTTAGGAATAGACCATTTTGTAATATCTTCTATTTTTTGAGGGTCCACCTTCATATCTTCCTTTGAAACAATATCACCAAAACATTCTACATCTTGTTTCCCAAAAGAAAATTTGGATCTTTTTACATACAATTAATTTTTATCGAGAATTTGTAGAGCTCTATGGGCATGTTTAATGTGGTCTTCCCATGTTTTCCTATGCATATGTATATCATCAAATAAAACCAACACAAATTTTCAAAGATAGGGTTGAAAATTATTGTTCAAAGGCTTTGAAAAGTGTAAGGATGAACACTCAACCGAAAACAGATGACCAAAAAATCATAGTACTCTTTGTGTGTTATAAAACTAGTTTTTGCAATGTCTTCTTTTCTTAATGATCTAGTGCCATCATGACTTGAGATCAAGCTTTGTAAAATAAGCCACCTCATGAAGCTCATATAATAGCTCATAGAAATTTTGAATGGAGAACTTATCCTTAATGGTGATTTTGTTTAGATCTCTATGTTCAGGACACAACCTCTAAGAATTTTCTTTATTTCTCACCATCACTATCTAACTTGAAAATAAACTCCTACTAAGGTGAATAATAATTTAGTCTAACATGTCTTGTACCATTTTCTCAATCACCCCCTTTTGTTGATGAGGTTATCTATAAAGCCTTTTATTAGGAGGAGTACTTCTAGGTATTATTTTTATTTGATGTTCATGACCTTAAATGGAAATAGATCCTTAGGAATTTCTTCGAATACCCTACAATTATTTTACAAGGTGAAATTTAATTCCTTTAGAATATTTTCATCTTCCCACTTAAATCCCATAAAATACAATTTAACCATAACTACCTTTCTAACATTTTTAGGATATTTTCCATTCTTTGAGAGTTGATGACTTACGAATATGTATATTTTAATTCTTTACATTCATATTGAAAGCATTCCAATTCAAATCTCTTGAATAATTAATCATACTTTGTAGAAATTGTACCTCATGTTCTCAACCATTGAATCCTAAAATAACATTTTCACCTCCAATGGAATGACATAAATTGGGGTTTCCATATTCTATTATCACATACTCATTTTAATGTTGTGGATTTCTCCCACAAAATGAATACTCCCTTCATTGCAACAATAACTTGAAAATTGTTACTCAATACACAAAAAAATCGAATTTCTTTGCTTCTATTTTATCAATGATGTTATGGGCACTACCTGAGTCAATAATCACCATGCCCTTTTCCTTCTTAATTTAACCATCATTCTTCACGATTTAAGGTGATGGAAAACCTAACAATGCATGAACAAACATTTCACACCTATCTAAATCAATATTGTGCAAAATTTTGGCCTCTATTTCCCACTTTTTTAAGTTTACAAGTTATTCCTAACTTCTTTATGTAGATGGATTTGTTTCCTCTTCATCGTTATCTTCCATGACATACAATTTTATTTCTATAGATTTATGCCATTTTGACCATTTGTTGTTACAACTTAAGCATGGTAGTTATGCTCTTTTTTTCTCCATTTCATTCTATGATATTCAAGCAGGTAAAGATAGGGTTTCCTTATGAACCCTAAATTATATTTGCTTTATGTGTATTCTCTAATGACAAACTTGTGTATATTTCTATTCATGGCTTGATTATGATGAGAAAATTACATAACTTTCTTAATATTTTAGGATATTTTAGGAAAATATCATGTTTAATTTCTTATTTTAATCCACCCATATACAAGCTTCCAATAAATTTACATCACTTCAGTTAATTACCCTTGTGGCCAATATCTAAAATTATATATTATAATCTTCAATGTCAATGAATTGATTGATTCTTGTAAGTTGGTTGAACTAGTCATGTTCCCCAATTTTTCCATATTATGCTTCTAAGTCTCTTGTAAATAAACTCCAAAGGTAATTATAAGAATAGGGTTTCCTTTACCATTAATAGGTTTATATCTAAAAGTTTTAAGTTTCTATGTGAATCCTTTTCTTATCATCCATAATATTATGCAATTCAAAAAAAAATCTCTATTTGGTTTAGCGAGGTAAATACCTCTGTTCCATCAAACATATTTAATTCAACCTTGGGAATTTTCTCTTTGTTTGGAAACCATCCATAAGTAACTCCATTATTGGATTTAAATCCCCTCTAAAATATTCTTACTATTCAAAGCTGTTCAAAATTGATATTATCTTTATTTTCATGAGCCCCTTCCTTCATATTATCAATTTCATGAAGCCTCTCATCTAGGACTTGTATAATATTTTGTTCCAACTATTTGATGTTCTTCTACATTTCTTACTTATTTTTATCCATCTTTTGTTCCATATCCCTTCTAACTAATTCTTTCATCTATGACAATTCAACCTTCACAATATCATTTATTTTCTTAACTTGCTTCTCCAACTCTTGTTTATGATATTGCATGCCTTCTATTTCGTCATGATTCATGGAGGAGATTTCTAGAGGTTTGGTTAATGAAGTCAATTTTGGATCTTTCTTTAGAGCCATGGAAAAAAATTATTGATTCATAAGCTCAAGGGAGTTCTAGGTTTTATACATCTGTGGGATATGTGTGGGATCCAACAATAGTGCTCTCTCCGATATCTCGTGGAACTAACTAAGAAATATCGACCATTACCTTAGCCCGAGCACTCAGCTACCTAGGTATTATACTGTGGTATCATTGGGTGTTGTTCCCAATGTACTATAGAAAAAATATAGCTAAATAGATTATCTAATATTGGTTTTATGTATACCTACGGGACTTACTAAATAACCTCCATGTACAAGTATTATCTAATGCAATACTACTTGAAGGGTACCAAAAATTATTTCCAATTGGCTGAAATCATGTGTAGTTCCTACGTGTATTGTTCCCTAATCATAGTTTTCCCTGCTAAATAAAAAAACCTATTTTATTTAAAGGCGTTGAAACACATCATTAAAAAAAAAACAAAGATCTTATTAAGCCCAAAAAATGCTCTTAAAATCATCTAAAGTTGTGCAAGATATACATCATAAATCATAACTATTAAAAATCTAAAATAAATTCCACATTTAATTCACTACATTTCCTAAAGATCCTAAAAATTTTAGAGTTTGAAACCTCATTGGAAAAAAAAATATATATAGTTAAAACTCCAAGATCATTGTTTTAAAAATAACTCGTCACAAAGTCTACCTTCCGCACAATATATATATATATGAAATTATAATGGATCAAAATGTAAAATTTTGACCATATTATTATGATATGTCTCCTTAGTCTCCATAAAATTTCACTATTTGAAACTTCCTGGAAAGGAAATTGTACTGAAAATAAAAGAATGTCTCATTTGAGACTAATTTCAGGATTAGTCACTAACCTTAATTTCCCTTAGCCATATCTCCTAATTTGTAGTGAAATGAAGCTTGAAATTTTGACCATGTGTATGTAGATATTTATATTAAATTTTCTCAAATCTCTATCTATCTAAAACTTCACAAAAAAATTATAATGAAAATTCCAAGATGGCTCGCTTGAAACTAATTTGAGGACCAAACATAAATCCTAACTTCCAATGGGTATATCTTTGAAAGTATATTGTAACATAATATGAAATTTTTACCACTTATACATATAAATTTTTCCTCAAACTTCTCAAAATTTCTCTAACTTAAGATTATAAAAAAACACTTGTAGTGAAAATTCCAACATGACTTGATTGAAGTAGAAAAACCCTACCCTAGGACCATAGTTTTGATACCAAATGTTTTGAACCATGGACCTTAAAAATGATAATAAGTCAATGAATATAATGAAATGTGGTGGGAAAACATTCCTTTACAATGAATTCAATACAAAAGTCAAGATACTATCCCCTGAGACTAAGCCAACTTGGTATATATATGTATATATATATATATATATAGGAGACAAGGGGTACAATTATAATGAATGGATATATTGAAAGGTTTGAGCTAACATACTATCGTAAAAATAAAATAATAATGAATGTCTATTAGGGCCTTAATATATGAGAATATCACTAAAATTAAGCCAAACTTTTCCACATACTATAATCAATGATTTCCAAACAATGTGAATCAAATTCAACTACACACTATATTCAGTCCTAGTTAACCATATTTAACGAAAGTCAATGTATAGTCAATAATAGTTAACCATTAACAATCAACCATAGTTAAACTATAGCAAGATTCAAAGACCAAACACCACAAAAACACACACAATACTAAGAAAATGAGAAAGAAAATTAAAACCCACAACCCCTAACACTACCACAATCCTTATTAGAGACATAGTATAACCCAAATGTGAACAACATCCTTGCTAATGTTTGGAACTCTTAAAACCCCTACAACACTATAGAATCACCAAGCCCAAGAACACATCCATAAGAATAATCATAGAAAGCTAATGAACATAAGCTGAATACAAATTGAACAATGGTTAAAATTCAAAGTCGTAGGCCCATTTACCTTAGTGGAAGTCAAAAATTTTTATGGACCCCAAAATTAGGCATGTGAGAGACCTCTCTAATCCAAAACAAATTTTTTGAAAAGCATGCTTCAAATGTGCGAAAAGGGAAAATTGGAGTTTCTCTAGTGGTAAGATGGAAATGTATGCCATTCCAAGGGAAACTAGAATGATTTTTGAACTTCTAAAGAAATTATATGTTCCACCTCACCATACCTTTAGATGTCAAGAACTCTTACGCTACCAAGGAATCATTAAGCCCAAACCTTTAGAGAGAATATGAATAAAAAAAATACAATGGAACCATAGAAGTGAAATCATATCACAACTCTACATTAGCAATATTTGATAAGAATTTTCCACACATGTAGACATATGCACACTAAAGAACAGACAATAAAAAATAAAAGGATGGTAATCTACTTTATTTCTTTAATGTATTCAGGTTAGGATTTACAGTGATAATTTAAGTGAAACATCTTCCTAGATAAACCCAAATATGAGATCAAGAAATTCACCAAATGAAGACCAGTTATAGACCACCCACTTGCCTTGTACACCACCTAAACTCATAAACAAGGCCATTTCAACACCACATTCTAGGATCACAAGTCAAACATTAAGTTGATAAATATTACATTCTAATATGATAGGATAAAGACTGTAAAGTTGATAGTATATATCCCTACACTAAGGGACATAATAACAAGATGTAATCATTTCATTTTGTTTTTACTATATAAATCAACACAACATATATGTATGAAACATGTTTATTACTTAGGAAAATCTTATTATGTGGATAGGCATATCTCTTTTGGAAAAGGGCTTTTAGAATTTTAATTTAATTATCAAATTAATAAATGGATTGTAGGGGTTTAACATCTGATTATCCACTTAATAGTGGTAGTCAATATAGTGGGTGGTACTTTATATCACAAATAGTTATGCCCTTTGTGCTTTTCAATTAAAATAAAAACAAATGTTATAAAAACTTTTAATTTAAATTAAATTTGCCTTTTTCTTAGTATGTGATATTCATAGATCATGGTATGGCTCATGATCTTGCAATAAAACCTATTTAAAAGGGAATGAATCTTAGTGGTTAAGAATAACAATAATAATGATAATTTAAAATAAAGTTATAATTTAGTTGATTTAAAAAAAAAAATATATATATATATATATTGGCAAATATGAGATGTATAATAAAATAATTATTTTTATCTTTATTATAAATTGATGTCTATCTAAACTTACCATCCATTTAATACATATAACTAAACTACTCTCTCAATTTTCATCTATAAACATGAATAAGGTATTTTTTCTCGTGTTTTACCAAAATCTTATTTCTCTCTTTAATCTAATTTGCAAGGGATTCATTGTTTAGTCTTTGGTTTATTTACATTGTTTTTCGGTACAAACAACAAATTTTTCCCACATACATGTGGTATGCATCTGCTTTTGAAAAAAAGAAATATTGGCATAACAGTTAAAATTAGCCTTAATATCAATTCACCCTCCCCCCTCTTAGTATTAAACATTGTTTCCAACATGAACGTTGAACAATAGTTTTGGATATCATGCATACATCTCCCAAGAATACAGGACTAACACGGTGATGGCTAATAAAAAATTCAATGAAAACACATAATGTGTGACAACGATTATTATTTTCATTCTCAAAACTTTGTAGTTCTATTTACTCTAAAGCTTGAAAATATTATACGTATTAATATTTTAATGTTGTACGGAGTGTGGAGATGTGGAAAATGCTTTGTTTGTGCTTCTTCCACACCTATGCGAGACCGCATAAATCCACATAGTGTTCAGGAACCTCCACACTCTACACAATGAAAGCCTATTTTACACCTTGGTGTTTTCCTTGCTTCGATTTAATCAAATTGCTTAATATGAATTTTAGATGTTAATACTTTGACTAAGTCGTGCAAATTTATTTTTACCGTAATCAGTATTCTTCACTACAAGTTTTCATAATGGTAAATAAAAAATCCAATGAAAACATATAATGTACAACAAAATTTATTATTGTGATTATCTAATTAAATGTTTTAATTTTAAGAAAAATGAAAGCTTCCTTTATACTCCGCACAATAACAACTTCCTCCCCACCTTAGTACTTCGTACAAAGGAAACGGTCAGCCTATATAAAAGAATTTGATAAGTTCTTCTGAATTTGCAGTTACATTTAAGCATTGTTTTCTTCATCCAAAATGATTAAAGCCTCGAACGTATATAAAATTGTCTACAAAAAATGTTTTACCTTTGATGTTGCTATTAAATTTATGCATTTTTAAACCTATTTTTATTCATTTTCTATGTCCTTTCCGATAAAACACAATTAAAAAAAAATGATATTTGTTATAACATTGATACATTGTGCAAAGTGAATTCGGGAAACTGTTGTAATGATTGCAAAGTGAGTATATTTCAGGGTTTGGATTTCATTGTGCAACTCATGGAGGCACAAAAGAAGATTTCATTTTGTTTCTTTCGCACATTCACATTCCTGCATCTCCACACTCTACACAATGAAAGCTTCTTCCAATCCTTGGAGTGAAATTGAGATATTAATTTTGTGGGACTTAAATTTCCAAGTATGAACTTGCCCATTTTCTCCAATTAATATAGTTTCTTAATATGAATTTTAGATGTTAATAGTATGAGTAAGTCTTAATTATTTTTCTAATACTAGGTGTGAAGTCCTCTACATCGCAGTCAATATTTGTTACCAAATTATCGAATTATATGTTTTAATTTTTTATTTTTAACTGAGTTAATTTCACTGAGTTAATCTTTTAAAACTTTAATGTACAAAATAAGGGATCTATAGAAGAGGCATATGTGCAGGGAGAACTAGGTGCAGAAGAATCATAATGAAAGCGTTCTCAGTACTCCGCATAGTAAAATCTTTTGCCCCATCTTCACACTTCGTACAATGAAAGCATTTTCCGCACCTTTGCACTCCCGATAATGAAAGATTCCTTTGCATCTCAGAATGAATTTGGAGCAAATGCTATTACAATTGCAAAGTGTGCATATCTCAGGTTTTGGTTTTCATTCTGCTCCTTCTGCACCTGAGTGCTCTTGCATTTCCGTAGTCCGCACAATGAAAGCTTCTTCCTCTCCTTGTAACGAAATTGATATATTAATTTTGTGGGACTTAAATTTCTACTTATGAACTTGCTCCTTGCTTTCATTTAATCCAATTTCTTAATATGAATTGTATATGCCAATAGTATGACTAAGCCTTAATTATTTTTTTAATGTTGGGTGTGGAAAGTATGTTTGACAAATTTTATTTGTCACTCGAATTATATGTTTTAATATTTTGTTTTTAATTGAGTTAATTTCATTGTGTGGAGTGCATAGGAAGAACAATGAGAGCTTGAGAGCTTCGTCTGCACTCCAAACTCTCCACAATACAAAATTCCTCTCCACCTCTACACTTCGTAAAATGAAAGCATTGGTCGTAGTTCCACACTTCACACAATGTTAAATTCTCAAAACGAAATTGATATATTAATTTTGCGGGACTTCCATTTCTGTGTATGAACTTGTTCCTCGCTTCCATTTAATTGAGTTTCTTAATATGAATTTTAGATGTTAATAGTAGGACTAAGCCTTAATTAATTAAATTTGCTCATCAACTCCATTTAATATAGTTGCTTAATATGAATTTCAGATGTTAATAGTATGACTAAACCTTAATAAATTTCTTCATACTAGTTGTGGACTTTGATGATCTAATGAGGGATTTTTGGAACTAAGTTCGAATTTGATCTTTTATTTTTAATTGAGTTAATTTCATTCAGCGAAGTGTGGATCAAGGACAATGAAGAGGTGTGAAATGCGGAGGTGTAGAAAAATCTTTCAGAGTGCAGAAACACAATGTTCTTAAATAACGACATACTCCCGACAAACGAGGTTTAGCTTTCATTGTGTGAAATGTGGAGGTGCAGGGAAAGTTTTCATTATGTGGAGTGAAAAAACACAACATTCTTAAATAACAAAAAAACGCAGTCCCCACAAAAAGAGGCAGGGACTATACACTATCACCCTTGTTATATATTGATGTGTATCTAACAATCTCAAATTTAAAAAAAAAAAAAAAATCATCTCTAAACATGAAAGAAACAAATAGATTTTTCTAATGTTTAATTTATATAACTAGAGTACCATCTCAAGTTTATAGAGGTTTCATCTAGAAACATGAACAAGGAAGCTTTTGACCAAATCTCAATAATGTGATTAATTGCAAAGACAATCCTTTTATCAATATGGATCACAAAAGTCTAAGATCTAAGCTTTAATGGTGTTTTACCAAAATCTTATTTCTATTATTAATCTTCGTGTTCGTGTTGTGTTTAAATGTGTCATGTAATTTCTCATAAACTAGTTAGCATTTTTGTTCGTGTTCGTGTTCTATTTAACTGTGTCATGTAATTGCTCATAAATTAGTTAGCATATTTTGTGTAGATTCATAATTCTATCATCATAATTAGCATTAGAAGTTAGTAAGGTAATTTATAATTAAATTAGAAATATGTTGGCCATATAATAATATATTCATTAAGAAATTCCAATAAAAATTGAACTCATGCAGGTAGATCCCCACTTTTCTAGTTTTTATTCATTAGTTTTTTTTTACATGTTTTCCTATAAATTCTCCTAATAGATTTAACATTTCGTTGTTCAATCTTTGGCTTATTTACTTTGTTGCTCTTGATAGATTAAAACCCACACAATACTAAGCAAGCGAGAAAGAAAATTAAAACCCACAACCCCTAAGACTACCACAGTCCTTATTAAAGACATAGTATAACCCAAATGTGAACAACATCCTTGCTAATGTTTGGAACTCTTAAAACCCCTACAACACTATAGAATCACCAAGCCCAAGAACCCATCCAAAAGAAAAATCCTATAAAGGTAACGAACATAAGTTGAATACAAATTGAATAATGTTGCAAATTCAAAGTCGTAGGCCCATTTACCTTAGTGAAAGTCAGACTTTTTTATGGACCTCAAATTTGGGCATGTGAGAGACCTCTCTAATAAAAAACAAAATTTGTTGAAAAGCATACTTCAGATGTGCGAAAAGGGAAAATTGGAGTTTCTCTAGTGGTAAGATGGAAAAGTATGCCATTCCAAGGGAAACTAGAATGATTTTTGAACTTCTAAAGCAAGTATATGTGCCACCTCATCAATCCTTTAGACGTCAACAACTCTTACACTACTAGGGAATCATTAAGCCCAAACCTTTAGAGAAAAGATGAATAACAAAAATACATTGGAACCATAGAAGTAAAATCATATCAAAACACTACATTAACAATATTTGATAAGAATTTTCCACACATGTAGACACATGCACACTAAAGAATGAGGAATAAAAAATAAAAGGATGGTAATCTACTTTATTCCTTTAATGTGATCAAGCTAGGATTTACGGTGATAATTTAAGTGAAACATCTTCCTAGATAAATCTAAATATGAGATCAAGAAATTCACCACATGAAGACCAGTTATAGACCACCCACTTGCCTTGTACACCACCTCAACTCATAAACAAGGCCATTTCACCACCACATTCTAGGATCACAAGTCAAACGTTAAGTTCATAAATATTACATTCTAATATGATAGGATAAAGACTGTAAATTTGATAGTATATATCCCTGCACTAAGGGACATAATAACAAGTTGCAATCATTTCATTTTGTTTTTTATATAAATCAACACAACATATATGTATGAAAGATGTTTATTACTCAGGAAAATCTTATTATGTGGATAGGCATATCTATTTTGGAAAAGGGCTTTCAGAATTTTAATTTAATTATCAATAATTAATAGATGGATTGTAGGGATTTAACCTCTGAGTATCCACTCAATAGTGGTAGTCAATATAGTGGGTGGTACTTGATATCACAAATAGTTATGCCCTTTGTGCTTTCAATTAAAATAAAAAATGTTATAAAAACTTTAAATTTAAATTAAATTTTCCTTTTTTTTAGTATGTGATATTGATAGATCATGGTATGGCTCATGATCTTGTAATAAAATGTATTTAAAAGGGATTGAATCTTTGTGGTTAAGAATAACAATAATAATGATAATTTAAAATAAAGTTATAATTTAGTTAATTTATACATATATATATAGAGAGAGAAAGAGATCATTTTTACAAATATGAGATGTATAATAAAATAATTATTTTTATATTTATTATAAATTGATGTCTATCTAAACTTACCAGCCATTTAATTCATATAACGAAACTGCAATCTCATGTTCCATAATTTTCATCTATAAACATGAATAAGGAAGTCTCTAATCTAATTTTCAATGTTTTCACTGTTTAGTCTTTGGTTTATTTACTTTGTTTTTCGGTACAAACAACATATTCTTCCCAGATATGTGTGGTATGCCCCTGCTTTTGAAAAAATATATAAATTGGCATAACAGTTAAAATTAGCCTTAATATTGATTCACCCTCCCCCTCTCAGTATTAAACATTGTTTCCAACTTGAACGTTGAACAATAGTTTTGGATATCATGCATACATCTCCCAAGAATATAAGACTATGAAAACACATATGTATGACAACTATTATCATTTTCATTATTGAAGCTTTGTAGCTCTATTTACTCTGAAGTTCGAAAGATGTTATATGTATTAATATTTTAATGTTGTATGGAGTGCGGAGATGTGGAAAATGCTTTCTTTGTGCTTCTTCCGGGCCTATACAAGACCACACAAATCTACATAGCATTCGGGAACCTCCACACTTTGCACAATGAAAGCTTCTTTTGCACCTTGGTGTTTTCCTTGCTTCCATTTAATCAAATTTCTTAATATGAATTTTAGATGTTAATACTTTGACTAAGCCTTGCAGAATGCTTTTTACCATAGTCACTATTCTACACTACAAGTTTTAATAATGGTAAATAAAAAATTCCATTGAAAACACTTAATGTACAACAAATTTTATTACAAATTTTAATTTTAAGCAAAATGAAAGCTTCATCCCCACCTCATCACTGCGTACAATGGAAACGGTCAGCCAATATAAAAATTTGTGATATGTTCTTCGGAATCTGTGGTTAAACTTAAGCATTACTTTCTTCATCCAAAAGGCTTAAAGCCTCGAACCTATATCAAATTGTCTACAATTTGTTTTTTTACCTTTGATGTTGTTATTAAATTTGTGCATTTTTAAAGCTATTTTTGTTCACTTTCTATGTCTTTTTCAACGGAATACAATTAAAAAAAATCATATTCAGTATAACATTTATAGATTATGCAGAGTGAATTCGGGAAATTGTTGTAATGATTGTAAAGTGTGTATATTTCGGAGTTTGGATTTTATTGTGCAACTCATGGAGGCGCAAAAGAAGCTTTCATTCTGCTTCTTTCGCACATGTGCATTCGTGCACCTTCACAATCTGCACAATGAAAGCTTCTTTCAGTCCTTGGAGTGAAATTGAGATATTAATTTTGTGGGTCTTAAATTTCAAAGTATGAACTTACGCCTTTTCTCCATTTAATCCAGTTGCTTAATATGAATTTTAGATGCTAATAGTATGAGTAGGTCAGAATTAATCTTTTTAATACTAGGTGAGAAGTCCTCTGCACCGCAGTTAGTATTTGTCACTGGATTATCGAATTATATGTTTTTATTTTTTATTTTTAATTGAGTTAATTTCATCGAGTTAAGCTTTTAAATTTTAGTGTGTGAAATAAAGGATTTGTAGAAAAGGCATATGTGTGGGGAGAAGTAGGTGCAGAAAAAGTAGAATGAAAGCATTCTTCGCACTCCACATAGTAAAAGCTTTTTCCCCACCTTTGCACTTCATACAATGAAAGTGTTTGTTGCACCTTCGCACTCTGCATAATGAAATCTTCCTTTGCATCTCAAAGTGAATTTGGAGAAAATGCTATTATGATTGCAAAGTGTGCATATCTCAGGTTTTGGCTTTCATTCTACTCTTTCTGCACCGGCGTGCTCTTGCATTTCCGTAGTCCGCACAATGAAAGCTTCTTCTACTCGTTGTAGTGAAATTGATATATTAATTTTGGGGGACTTAAATTTCTAGTTATGAACTTGCTCCTCACTTCCATTTAATACAATTGTTTAATATGAATTGTAGATGTTAATAGTATGACTAAGCCTTAATTATTTTTTGGATTTTGGGTGTGGAAACTATGTTTGACAACTTTGATCTGTCACTCAATTATCGAATTATATTTTTTAATCTTTTGTTTTTAATTCAGTTAATTTCATTGTGTAGAGTGCGGAGGAAGCACAATGAGAGCTTGAGAGCTTCATCTGCACTCCACACTATGCACAATAAAAACTTCCTCTCCACCACTGCACTTCGTACAATGAAAGCATTGGTCGTAGTTCCACACTTCAAGCAATGTTAAATTCTCAAAATGAAATTGATATATCAATTTTGTAGGACTTAAATTTCTGCACATGAACTTGTTCTTCGCCTCCATTTAATCTAGTTTATTAATATGAATTTTAGATGTTAATAGTAGGACTAAGCCTTAATTAATTAAACTTGCTCCTCCCCTCCATTTAATACAGTTGCTTAATATGAATTTCAGATACTAATAGTACGACTAAGCCTTAATTAATTTTTTAATACTAGTTGTGGACGTTGATGATCTAATGAGTGATTTTCAAAACTATGTTGGACTTTTATCTTTTATTTTTAATTGAGTTAATTTCATTCAGCGGAGTGCAAAGCAAGCACAATGCAAAGGTGTGAAATGCGAAGGTGCAAAAAAAGATTTCAAAGTGTGGAAACACAACGTTCTCAAATAACGACACACTCCGCACAAACGGGGTTTAGCTTTCGTTGTGTGAAATGCGGAGGTGCATGGAAAGCTTTCATTATGTGGAGTGCGAAAACACAACGTTCTTAAATAACAAAAAAATGTGGTCCCCACACAAAGAGGCAGGGACTATAAGCTATCACCCTTGTTATATATTGATGTGTATCTAACAATCTCAAATTTCTAAATTTTTCATATCTAAACCTAAAAAAAAAAGAATAATAATAATAGTAATAATAATAATAAATCTTTTTCTAATGTTTAATTTATATAACTGAGTACCATCTCAAGTTTCTAGAGTTTTCATCTAGAAACATGAAGGATGAAGCTTTTGACCAAATCTCAATAATGTGATTAATCCTAAAGACAATCATTTTATCAATATGGATCACAAAAGTCTAAGATCTAAGTTTTTATGTTGTTTTACCAAAATCTTATTTCTCTTATTAATTTGTGTGCTAGTGTTGTGCTTAACTGTGTCATGTAATTGCTCATAGAATAATTTTATGAATATGGATGACAAAAGTCTAAGATCTAAGTTTTTATGGTATTTTACCAAAATCTTATTTCTCTTATTACTCTGTGTGTTAGTGTTGTGTTTAACTGTGTCATGTAATTGCTCATAAATTAGTTAGCAAATTTTTCTCATGTTCGTGCTCTCTTTAACTGTGTCATGTAATTGCTCATAAATTATTAGCAGATTTCGTGTTTGTGAGTTATCAGAATTAGGACAACAAATTATTATATGTAGTTAGTATTACAGTGAGTTATCAGAATTAGGACAACAAATTATTAGATGTAGTTAGTATTCAAGTGAGTTATCAGAATTATGACAACAAATTATTAGATGTAGTTAGTATCCAAGTGAGTTATCAAAATTAGGACAACAAATTATGAGATGTATTCAAAATTATTATTCAACAAATGGTTAGGGGCAATAGATTCATAATCCTATTATCATAATTAACATTAAAAATTAGTGAGATAAAGGATAATTAAATTAAAAATATATTGATTATATAATAATATATTCCTTGCTTCTATAAATATATAGGGGAGGGTCGCCATTACATGTGCGCCCTCCCCGCCACGTCACAAAACCACGCGTCAAACCACATGGAGCCGGTATGACACCTGTCCACCGTGGAGCTCCATGTGTTGGCCATCATATCATTGCATAAAACTTTGTGTTCGCGCCATTTCACAGGTTTGTTTGGGGTCATTGCTGCGATGTTCCATTTTCCCTTTGTCTTTCTGCTCGGGGCCGGTTGTTGGGTGAAGCCCCCCGCCGAAGATGGCGTGGGACGGCCCCAGAACCTGCGCACTTCGTCGTTTATTTGTGTGCTGTTCGAAGTGTTTGTTCGGTTGACAGGGTTTGTGTACCTGCGCGCTTCGCCTGGTATGCAGGTGCTGGTGCAAATGTTTGCTGGAGTTTCAGGGTTTGTGGTTGGAACAGCGGTTCTGCTTTTCTTGTGCTTTTCCGCCTGGATTTCTTGGTCGTTCTGGAATGCCGGTTGTTTAGCATTTCTCTGGTGGTGGTCTTATTCGGCGATTTTGTTGTTTGGGGAGGAGTCGGTCGTAGTTTTACTGAGCTCGAGGTAAAATAAGAATTTGTTGTTAATTTGTTGTTTTGTGCTGGTGTTTTTGGTGGTTTTCTGTTCCCTAATGGCTTTTTCTTCTCGTTGCAGGTGTGGAAAAGGTCGTTGCAGGTGTGGAGAAGGTCTGGCGAGCTCCGGGGAAGGTGGGGGAGGTCGGCGACCATCCATGGCCTGTATCCAATAGGATTTTAATCCTACCAACAATTTCTCTGTGTTTTTCAACACAAGCAACTCTATTTGGATATTTT